>CM060731.1:38189867-39389867 GCA_030704615.1 Takakia lepidozioides
TATGTGAGCTTTCAAGTACTTTATTTGCTTATCTGCAGACATAGCTGAGGTGTATTTTAAATGTGTATCTCAAGTATACCTGTAGAACAAAGCTTTGTTGGAAGACGTCTTGGTAGTTTGGGATGTATCTGTGTGACTTTGAGTTGGGTAATGGGCTCAACACTTCTGCTATGGAATGTTACTTGTTAGTGTTCATGTACGAAGTTTACTGCTTGAAAAGCTGGGTACAAAATTCCAATGGCTCTTCAATGTCAGATGCAAGTAAAGTTGGTGCTCAAGCACAGATGCCTACAATTTGAACCTCCTTTTGAGGAGATCCGTGGAAGCCTGTACAAAGAGATCAAAAAGCATCTTAGGTACATGGGCTATGACAATACCTTAAATTATTAGCTTAATGTGGTTTGAGGATAATGGAACACTTACCCAATAAGAAAGAAAAACAAATTTGAAAGTCAATCACCCAATGGTTGTGAAGCGGCAGTAATGCACAAGATAATGACGGTCTCTAGTCAAGCACCTGAGCCTGCTCTTATCATTTATCACAAGTGCAGAAAAAAGGAACACAGTTTTCCATTAAAGCATCAATACTAGTCTCCTTTATAATTTTGGTGGCCAATACACTCTAATGGCAGCTTGATATCGCACCAAGACTTCAAGCACAATAATTAGGTATTCTCTGCCAACCACATGTCCACCTCTCCTTCAAAAAACCTGCTACATCTGCAAGGACTCTTCACAAAACATTCAGTGCCAGATAAAATCCTTGCGAGGTGGCATGCAATATAAACTCCTAATATAGGGGGACACTGTTTGCATTTGCAGCGCTGAATCAAGTTTGACAGGGTGTGTCCAACTTGTCGGAAATTTCTGAGAAGTGGTTCAAGAGACGTAGATCTGGTATTCAGGGTTGGGTCTGGACTTCAGCACTGAAAACATTTAGCAAGTACTGGAGTTTTTCCATCTTTTCTCATGGAAAAATCCTTGCACATTGCAGCTTGCCTTTGAACTTCAGAGGAGTCAGCAGCCATATTGATCTGTTTCAGAAAATTGTGATGGGCGTTGGAGCTGTGTCTGGCATGAAGACTTTGTACGAGAGGTAGACCTTTTTCTTGCAAAGCAGTGACATCAATACTTTGTCCGTCTTGAGAGCAGCCGAATCATGTTCTTAGCAGAGCCTACTTAAACTCAGTATTAACGTCACTGCATGGGTTTATTTTTCAAATGCACCATGCCTTCCTTGTCTGACCAACACATTCTCCCAGGACTGAGAACCTACTTGGACGGTTGGTTGACGAGCAGCGAAAACTTGTGGACCTGTTTGTATTGGTAATTCCTCCCACTATCTTCATGACCAACAGTCTATGCAACCTTTCCAGCTTAGGTGACGTTTAGTCTCAGGTTTCACTGGTGAATGTTGTTTACTATGCAGGGAACTGTGGATGTGGAGGAGCTTGTTGAGTCACATATGAAAGATGTCACAGACTGGGAGCTCAGTTTTAAGAGCCTGAGAGCCCGTAACAAGGAATCTGAAAAATTCCCTTCAGAAATTAAGGTAACTGGTGTCCTCCTTTTTGTGCATGTTGCTCTCTATTTCATGGTTTTTTCATAATTCCATGAGTACAGATCAATAGTTCATTTGGTTTAGGGTGGGCTCGCACAGTCTGTGGATAGAGACTGGTGGATGGGAAAATCTGCAAAATGATGACCGCCTATGCCCTGCTTGCTCTGGGAACTACAGGGAAGTCAAAACTGAAGGACATTCCCTTGACCTTTAGTTGCTTGTGGGCTGTTGTTGCCCCTCTCTCTTTTTTTGTCAGGCTACGGCAAACAACGTCTTATGAGTACAATCTCTTTTTTTTTTCTTCCACTTGTCCCATAAGCTCTTTGAGCTTCCTGCAGACGTTATAAAATACCATCTCATCTCATTGTCTATTAACACATCCTTAAAACTAAGCTATCACAGTTTCTATCTAATGCAGCATCTGGGTGGCCCCTGGCCCAACCTTGATTCCAAGAGAGGGAATACCGTGCAGGTCAGGCTCACATTCACATATTGATCTTGAAGCCTTGTCATGCGACACCTGCTTGGAAAATATCTTCACTGGCCAATATATTGTACTGGTTAAGCAGTCTAGAGGGGTAGTCAAACTTTGTGTGTAAGAGACAGGTGTTTGTGTATGACAGGTAGGGTGCTATAGAATATCTACAGTTCCAGCAAAAGCAGCGTTGGATGAACACCTGAAGCGACTACACAAGGGTCTATGTGATACATTGCAAAGGAGAGCCATGGCAGACATGAAATTAATTGAGGAGGTTATGGCAAAAGGGAATAGCTTACTTGAAAGCAACCTTTATTTTGTGGAGGATATTGAATGCACACGGCAGGCTGCCTCAGAACTAGTGAGTCTTTCACCCTTCAGGTTCAGACTGCTGCCTAGGTAGGATGGTGCTGCAGATACATATCACAAGAACGAAGAACCTTGCACAATTTAAAGACAGAAAGTGAAATGAAATGAAATGGTGCTTTATAACGTCTGTGGAAAGCTCATAGAGCTTATGGGAGAAAAGAAAGAAAAATTAAGAAATGAAATGGTACTTTGTAAGAAGATAAAAAATTATTGCATCCATTAGAGACCCGAGGGGCTGTCGACAAAGTAAATTCTAAAATAAGAATTCCAACAAAGAGTTAATCCAGACAATTTTCTTTTCTTAACGTCCAATTTTCTTTTCTGATACACTGTCCGGGGTTCTCTCACCAAAGAGACGCTCTCTTCAAATCTATCAGGAATTGTGCCTGTACCCCTGTTTAACAACTTTGAAAGTCTCAAGGCTGAGCCAAAAGCCCAGGCCCTCCTGAGGCCTAGTTTTTGGGCAAATCACACACAGCAGATTGATGCTTGTGTGAAGGGATTTCTAGAGTGTATCTGGAAAACCTGGATTAATTCTATACATGAAGGTAAGTCTTACTACCAACGTCAGCCCCTGACAGAGGTAGTTCTGTCCCTTGTTCCGCTCAAACTGGGCGCGGGGTCAATGGCCACAAGGCTACGGCAAATAACGTCTTATGATTACAATCTTAACGTCCACTGTATGCCCAGGAGGGCTTGTTAAGACAGGATAAAGAAGGAAAGAAAAGAAAATGTCTTTAGTGAGAAGGAAGCCTATGCGACCACTTGCATTGTTCAGGGAGTTTTTTGTGGAAGGAGAGGATGAGGTGGTTGCTATCTTTTCTGTCTACACAAGATCAATTAGTCTAGGACATATTTTGGAACAAAACCAAAAGGACTTTGATGTGACTCGACACTTTTTCAATCAATGGCACTTCTGTGGTTTTGAGTAGCTACTATTTGTATCCTCCTCACTGAGAACATAGGACCCACTTCTGAGATCTTTCTGTGCAGATTGCACTGACACCAAAAATGCTGGAGTTGCGGCGTAAGTGTGAAGCGAAAATGTGGCTGCTGCGGCAAGTCACAGGACTTCAAGGTTTTGATAATGGTCTTGTGAGCTACAATGAAGGACTCAACAGCTCAATCATTGCTAATGACTGGGAAGGATTTGTTGCGAATCTCAGTCAGCATGAGGTTTGAATCCGATTGCACCTACTGTCCACTGTATGTGAAGGCACCTTAAATTCAGCGAGGATCTTGCAAAGCATATGACCCCTTTTATAGAAGCCTATGTCTCTCAAGTACGCAATAGTACAAGACTTGGTTCCTGCTTTGGTTCCTGTGATTGATGGACGTTTAAGAGTAGATTGGGTTGTCTCAAGGTCCATTAGTGCTTCATACAAAGACGGGAAGGTCTTGACAATTTAAGTGCATGGATTCAGGCCCATCTGACACAACAAGGAGATAGGATGAGAGAAAAGATGAACCGAAATTGAGGAGCTTGATGCCAGGATTCAAGTATCTGCTGCTCGCTGGTACTTCATGTTTTATCTTGGTGTTGTCACATGGTGTATTTTTTTTCATTCTAGTTGACCCATTTAGGTGGTGTGTTATTTCGCTCTTTTCTTCTTAGGTTCTTAGAGATATGCTTGCACTCCGGAAGGGAGATCAAATGATGCAAATCAATCAGACTTTGCTTCGTAGGAGATGGTTTGATGGTGCCAGGAGGCCTGCTAACTGCACATGGTTTGGATCCAACCACTTGACAGGAAGGAGCTCAAACCAAAGGGTATTTGGAATAAGGATATGAAGACTGTGATTTTAAAGCTTGAGGAGGACCAATGCATGCTCCAAGAACTCCAGGTAGAACTCGGATGTTGATAAGGCAAGAACTAGCTCCGAAAGCACAGATTATCCATGTAATTCTTGGTGCATTCTCTTTGCCTGTTCCGGCTTGCAATTTACATGTTCATTCGGTTGATGCAGGGGTTGATAGACAAGACAGTGCAAAGGTGCAAGGTGCTACAGATGGAAGTCCCCATGTTTTCTACGTTTGCAGTCACATTGCAGGAGTTCCAAGTTGTTCATGAGGTTTGTGAATTCTCCTAGGAGTTTTCTTTTGGAAGTCTCTTATTTGTCGCTTCGGCCCAGAGCCGCCCAGTGGGCATTATGAATTCTTCTTTAATAAAGTTTTCAAATGATCATTGCAGGGTGAGTGATGAAACCAGAGTCATATCTTCAGTATGCTGTTGGGCAGGTCTTTTTCAGTAGAGTGTGCATTGAGCTATATGGACTTTCTAGATTCTAACTCTTATAACCTATGAACAAAGGTGAACAAAGGTGTTTTCCTTGTTTGAACTAGAATGATCTGTCAATTCATGACCACAGAGATGGGTTGAAGTGGGGAAGTTCTTGGAGGAGAAGGAGCAGCTGACAAAGCTGGACTGGATCACTGCAAGAGCACAACTACATGTTGTGGAGGAGTTTGTACTTAAATGGCTCGAAATTTTCAAGCTCAGTTCCTACAAAGATGAACTTGAAATGTCACTGTTGCAGGCATGTTACAACACATATATCGTTTGTGAGTTATTGTTCTTAAGGGAGTAGTGGACTCTCGGGTGCTTTCTTTTTTCATTGGAGCTTACAACGACCCTGCCATAGATCTTAAGAAGCTCTCGGGTTGCCAGGAATTGGAGCAGTACAGAGTATGCCTCCCGATCTTGCCATTTGTCAAAGGGGAAACGTGGGAGCAATACCATTGGGCAGAGTTTTTTGGGCTTCTGCAGCTATCTACCAAGGTGATTTCACCAGAACTCTTTGTCCGAATAAGGCAAGATCATTGATAAAGTTTTTCAGTAAGGAAGTAACAACCTGGGATACTGTAAGAAGCAGTGACAAGCAACTCAACAAGCATACTCATTCTTTTTGAAAGAAAAACCACTTTACTGAGAGAAAGAAATGAAATGAAATGAAATGAAAGGGAGATTGTGCATTGCCACTCAGCTAGGTCCCATTGGACGTCTCCAATGAAACCTGGGTAGCCTGTGCCGTTGGCCCAAGTGTCCAGTGTCATCTAAGTCCAAGTGCAATCCCCTATGTATCCAGAGACCCTGCAGTTTGGGAGATCTCCACGTCAGTGTTCCAGTTCACGAATTTCCAGCGACGAAAAGTACTTGAAATTCCATATCTCCACACCGCAGGTCCACAAATGATGAGACCAAGTCGGTGCAACCCTATTCATCGAGGGCTTTCCAACGGTACTAAAATCGTGGCCAGAGGGGTTTGGGAGATCTCAATGACACTACAAACAATATTGTGAACGCCAATATTTAAAAAAGCCCAATCTACATTTATGTCCACTTGCACAAAAGGCACATGAAGGGCCAATCATTACTGCAGGAAAGCCCACTTTGCTATTTTTCATGATTTTCCAGCGACCAAAAGTACTTGAAATTCCATATCTCCCACACCGCAGGTCCAAAAATTACGAGACCAGGCCGGTCTCACCCCTCCTCATCGAGGGCTTTCCAAGGCACCAAGCACCAGGGTTGGGGCCCCTCGGTTTGGGAGATCTCCACGACGCGACAAAACAAAACAAAAGAAACAAACTACCTTGCTTCATATATTGATCTTCAGCGAAGAGAAAAGAGTGTTTGCTTGGGGTATGGAGGGGTAGGAGAGTTAGTGCTGACTATGCTTTGGCTTCTTCCATCCCAAACGAAGATCCATACATGAGGGAGGGAGAGATATGATTCCTCTCAGACTGGGGGACAGGGTGTGTCGGTCTAGTTCTGCTCTAACATGCTCCCTAAAGTTGTGGTCCCTCTTGCCAAGGATTTGCTTACACCCTCCATTATTAGTCATAATGTAAAGGCAGCCTTTTGGGTTGAAGTGACACCATAATTTACATTGCTTTGGCAAGAGTCAACCTTTTGGTCATGATGTCAATCCGATCAATGCCAATAGTGGTTGGGTTCTAAGGTCGTAGGGCAGGGAAGATTTTTCCTGGCAAGGCCCTGAGAAGGGAGGGAGATAAAGGAGGCGAAAGGTAATTGGGCCGCAAGATTCTATCGTCATGGAGAACCAAGAATGTCTCCCTATAGAAATGGAGTCTGTAGGGTGAGAGTGGGTGAGATTGTACTCATAAGACGTTATTTGCCGTAGCCTTGTGGCCATTGACCCCGTGCCCAGTTTGAGCGGGAACAAAAGGGACAGAACCTACCTCTGTCAGGGGCTGACGTTGGTAGTAAGACTTACCTCCATATAAAGAATTAATCCGGGTTTTCCAGATATCCTCTAGAAATCCCTTCACACAAGCATCAATCTGCTGTGTGTGATTTGCCCAAAAACTAGGCCTCAGGAGGGTGAGAGTGGGTGAGAGTGAGAGTGAGAGAAGGTAGCTTCCAAATTCTCCTGACATGTAGTTCCATAAGTTCTCTTCTGATGAGCTGTTGCGATCTTGTTTGGAAGTGATTTCCACCCCTTCTGTATTTTGTGGCAATAGGGAAGCAAAAGAGAGTCCATTGCGCTCAAAAAACTGCATACCCGAGCATACCAGGAGGCCTTGAAACCAAGAGAGAAAAGATAGTAGAGAAGTAGTAGAGAAGTGCCTGAGGCCCCAGCACAGACCAAAGGGCCCCCAAATTCCAATTGGGCTGTGAATGCACCCACAGTGACGGGCTCAGGATCTGAGCTATGGTAAGACACTTGGAAGCATGAGTATCAGTGCCCAACAACATAATCTAGGTGCCACCTGCCTCAGTTGCATCCGTCCACCAACAACCCCTGTTTTGGAACTGTGCCGTCACCGATAGCATTGGATTCATGTTTAGTTAGCATCCAAACTCCAGATGCAATTCTTGGGCATGCCAAGGAGTCCATCAGGTGGGACACCTCTCAGATAAGCCCATACAAGATCGGAGGAGACTGGAATCACTCACTAAGCAGCTCCGAACTGGGGTTGGTTCAGGGGGGCTTCCACAATCTACGGATTGAGACTGGTAGATGGGAAAACCTGCAACGGGAGGATCGCCTATGCCCAGCATGTACTGGGCGCAGCCAGGAAGTCGGACTGAAGAACACTTCGATTATTGCCCTCTATACTAGGAGATCCGTGGGAGATTCAACTGTCTATTCCGTGGAACCCCATCTCTCACTGAGCTCTTCCATTATGAGGATCACAAATGCTTGGCAGCTTATCTGCATGAGGCCTTGGCCCTTAGGCAAACCCTTCAGCAGTAGTTGCTTTGGGCTGCTTTTGACTGTGGTTTTGTCTCTTCTTTGTGGTTTCTCCCTCTTGTCCCATAAGCTCTTTGAGCTCTCCGCGGACGTTATAAAGTACCATTTCATTTCATTTCTCTTGTCCAATTTAAGTGTCCACTTAGAACAGTCGTTCAATCACCCTGGCAGATCGAAAGAACAAGAAAATAATATCACGAATATACCTCTCCTTGGCAGGATGTGGGAGCTCTACACCCAAAACATCTGACTGTCGGACACTTTTTGGGAAAAGCAGCTGAGCTTGTCGAAGGAGCTGACGCGATCAAGGCAATTCATTTGCAGGCACTTGGTGAGGTTTGTTCCAGTAGGGCCCACTTTTCTTTTTGTGGCTGTGTTGTTTGACATTTATATACAATAGACTGACAGAGCCCACCTCCCCAAGGTACGAGGCTCTCATTTACATGGGCTTCGGTCGGCGTCATCTCTCTCTACAGTTGACTCGTGATTCTTCCCTGTGAATGTTGGTTATGAGGTCCCTTCAGGAAACTTTATAACGTCCACACAGGAGGCTCAAGGGACAGAAACATGGAAAAGAGCTACTGTAAGCAAAAACCTTCTAATGTCCACAGGAGAGAGGAGATTGTGTTCTTCAAAAAGCATGAGCATTATAGTGATGAGACTGTTAGCCATGAGTCGCATCCTTGGAGACGGTTCCACCTGGTCACACCTACCTCCCCTGGATGCCTGTTAGGCTGCATGCTTTGTTGCATGGTGATGCTTTGCTTACCCTTAGAATCAAGGGAGCATGACGATTGACTGGTCTGCTCACCTTGCTTCTAAACCTACCTTCACCCTGTGCAAATATCACGACGGAACGAAAGGGAACAGACACTACCTTTGTGAGGGGCTCACCCTGGTCATGGGACTTACCTTGGTATAGACAATTAGTTTGGGCTTTCCAGATATCCTCTAGAAAGCCCTTCACACAAGGATCAACCTGCTGTGTGTGAGCTGCCCAGGAATTAGACCCCAACAGGACCAGGGCTTTATGCCCAGCCTCAAGATTTTCAAAGTTGGTGAACAGAGTGCAGGAACTATGTTCTTGATTTTCCTGAAGATGGTCACCTTTAGGAACAGCTTTGGAGTCATTTAGTTGCTCTTGATATGTTCAATGTAGTCAGGAGATGAGTTAAGCTCCAAAGTTGTGAGCGTGTTCTTATTCCTAGAATATTTTGGATGTCCACTTTGGAAAATGCGCTTGGAGCAGATAAGTATAAAGGAAGCTTTGCACCAGCTAGTCATGTGGGGCTTGGATCGCTGCTTTGCTACCCTTGCTTATGATCCTGTCAAGAAAGGCAGCAAGTCTATCATCTTAATCAAGGAGTGGCATGAGCTCTTAACAGAGGTAATCCTTGTTTTGCTGAAGCTCCCTGCAGTCAGCTACATGCTTGTACTACATGAATATCAGTGTTTGTCGGACTAGGTGTGCACTACTGTTTTGCTGCTTTTCCTGCTGTGGAATGCTCTAACTCACGGTGAACTTTCCTGACACTTCATATGACACTTGTGGATAAATGTGCAGAACATTAGGGCAGAACAGATTCTAGTAAACAACAGAAGGCTGCAGAATCTTAAAACTAAGAGGATTGTTGGGATGCTAATGCTGGGTCCTGGGTCCAATGTTGTTTGTAGGTAGGAGACCATCAGCTGCTCGTAAAGTCACTGAAAGAGTCACCCTTTTCTTCATCATTCAGGGATGACATGTCACTTTGGGAACAACGTCTTTCAGCACTTCTGCATTCCCTTCAACATCTACATAGGTACAGCCAAGTTATATACTAATTTTGAGTCTCTAAATTTGGTGTCAGTGTGCATGGAGGTTGCCATAACAGGTGAAGCACATACTTGGGAGAAGGTGGAGTTTTGTGCTCAAGCAAAGGGAATATGTTGGGTTATATTGTATGTTTAAGTTCTAGGCATAGCATGGCTCCCAGCTAAGGCAACCTATGTTTATTTCCTGTTACCAAGATTTCTGTTCTAATTGAGGTTATTTATTTGCATGTGTATCAATCTCTTACTGTGGAAAGGCTAACAATACCACTTCTGTATGGATCAGTATTCAAAGAAAATGGGTATATTTGGAGCCCATTTTTGCCAAAGGGGCACTGCCTTTGGAGCAGGTATTACAAAAATCCCTACCAGAATCTGAGAGTGTGGACTTCCTGACCCGGGGCTATGGAGTTGAATGGAAGTGGCAGTGCAATTGTAGGCTTCAAATGCCGAGCATTTGAGATGATTTTCTGAAGGTTGAGTTGAATAGTTGGGTTTTCTGAACATGTTTGATGGAAGCAGATGAGGTTCAATAAGGTGGACGAGGAGCTCAAGTATATAATGCAGCACATTGCTGTAAAGCCAGTGGTCACCAAAGTCATGAACATTCCACGACTGGAGGAAAGCCTTCCACAGCTGGAGTTGCAACTTGACATTTGTCAGCGTGCTCTTTCTCTTTATCTGGAGGTAAGTTCCTTAGCTCTTTTCGTGAAAGTGTATCATGTGTACTTCCTGCTCACCCCTCAAAATGCTTGGAGCTGTTCATTTCCATGAATTTCATCTATCACACTAGCACTGACATGGTTCGTCTTTTTGTCACATAATGGGATCAAAGCCACTAGCATCGAATGCAAGTATCAAAGCCACTAGCAGAACACCACAGCAACAGAAATCTTGAACTATGCGTATGTCTAGAAAACTGCAGGAGAAGCGGTCAAACTTCCCTCGCTTCTACTTCATAGGAGATGATGATCTACTGGAAATTCTTGGCCAATCAGAAACCCCAGAAGTTATTCAGGTTGGCGTTTTCTCTTTAACCTTCCAAGCCTTTAAATTCAGCAATTCATTGAATATCCACTTACATTTGCCCATTTCTAGCTTGGAACATCATGAACAAAACTCAATCCAAAGTCGCGACATCACAGGCTTCTTGGAGCAATTTGTTCATGTTACGTATGAGCCTGCTCACAATTTGCCTCCGTATATCTAGTAGTGTTACGTGTGTTGCTGGAATACACACACACACACACAGATGGATATATATTTGACTTGGTTGAAACCTCAAATATTTTTCTGTGGGCCCTATTCTGGACTTGTGCAGGCTCATTTGGGCAAAATATTTTCTGGAGTACAAACCGTGAGGTTCTCTGATAATTCTGGAAGGTGAATATTTTCCTTTCTGGGTCTTTGGGAAGGTTTGGGCCACCATGTTGTGCCGTTAGAAGCTTCCAAACTGAAAGCTGTAGCCCCTTTTGGGGTAAAGAGACTTCTTTATTACGCTTGCTTCGGCGGGAGTCCACCTATGTGTGCTTAGTTGCTAGAAATTTCAGATTGTCTGCTGATTCATTGTGTGCAGGATAGTATCTGTGCAAAGCCCAGATGGCGAAACCCTCAAGCTTTCTGCCACAGTCCCAGTTGCCCAGGAGGTTGAAAGCTGGCTAAATGCTCTCAATTTCTCCATGAAGGTGAGCAACAGTTGACATACATACTGAATCCTCCACCCCTTAATCCCAAGTAGTTTGTAGCACCCTTTGGATGAGGTTTGGGTTTCAATATGAAATATACTTGAAAACTTTATCAGCTTCAAACCTTAGATGGATTTGAATACCTTATGCGCTTCATTCATATCCCTTAGTTTGAATGGCTAGTCCTTCAAAATGCTAAAATATAATCCCAATTCTTAAAGCCTATATGGCTCTGGCTCAACCACATGTATATTCTAACAATGGAGAAATTGTCCCCTTGTCAAAAGGGGCGAATCCTTTTTCGTAACAACTATGTTACCACCAGTCAGCAGCAAATCCCTCAAGGAAACAAGTCGAACATTATATTTGAACCATCCTTCATAGGATTGTTCAATACCACATATACTGGTGGTTCTACATGGAACTGGCTTTGACTTACATAAGAGACAAGCTCAATGCTGTCATCTACCGCATGTTCTCCATCCTGAGACACGTAAAACTTATACGTCAGTAGCGACATCCTATTAGTGGCCTCGCATGAGAGTCAACATTATCACTATGTCACTTCATGTCTACCTTGCCAAAGGATTGAAGGTGAGAACACATAAATTGGAGGACAGGAGAACTTTTTAAAATTCCATCATAACGTTGGGAATACATGTCCATGGATCTATTTGTGTCTCTCCCCCTCCCTCGCAACAAAGTTATGATTCAGATGTGGTGGTGGTGATAGGCTCTCAAAGCAAGCTCATTTCCTTCTATGTAAAACCACTAAGTCTAGAGCTGCTGTAGCACAATGCTTTAGAAAGAAATCTTCGATTGTATGGATTACTACGTGTTAAACTTCCGCTTACCTCAAGCACCATAAAAAATCATATTGATTCAGTTCTCATCCAAGGCCACTTCAACTTCTTCAGATACATTGGTGTCGTCACTGAAAATGTATTCCTTCGTTTTCTATTTTTTGATACATACGCTTCAAAAAATTAATTTCACCTTCCAGGACTTTCAGCCTTGTTGGAGTTGTAAAATATTCATTGGGCTTCTGAGGGGAAAGCCGCTCTTTTACGTCCAGTTCCTTAAATTTGTCCACCATTTAGCCTGCTTATTCTTATTGCAGAACTGGTCATGGTTTCAAAAGGTCTCCTCTCCCAAGTGGATTCTTAATCCCTAAGAACATTATTCTTTGAATACGTAGCAGTCTACTTTAGAAATGAAATGGTACTTTATAGCGTCCGCGGAAAGCTCAAAGATCAGTCCCTACTTTAGAAATGAAATGAAACTTTCTCTACTTTAGAGAAAGTTCACATCCCATGCAATTCTTGTTATAGCACTAACAAGAATCTGGATAGGGTTCCACATGAGGATACAGAGACAAGGGAATATAAGTCCTTTAATGAGGGACAGAGCAGATGACAAGGGCTGTCTTTTCTTACCACTGATCTTGAATTTAAAATTTGGGATGCAAATTTCTATGTCAAGTGTTAAAGACTTGTTTCACACAGCATTAGTCTGCTGTGCTTCATTTGTCTGTTTGAGCATGTGGGCACATGCTTCAAAAGGATTCCTTTGTGTTGTATTCTTTACCACCAGAAATTCACACAAGAATCCAAACCCTATGATAAGATTCCAAATGCTACCAACTCAGGTTGTCCAGTGACTCTTAACTTCCTCGATGTCCTTCAAAAGCTGTGTATACACATTAAATAGCTGCTGACTCTGTACATTTGTGTTCAGTTGACACTTCAAGAAAATTTGGCAGAATGCTTGAAGACAAAAGATGACATTAGCAAGTTTTCATGTCAAGTAGTGTGCCTGGGAGCACAAGTGAACTTCACCCAGCAATGCGAGCAATGTATACAGCAAGGATCCCTGGCTCCCCTGCGGCTTGAGCTTGCCCAGAAACTAGAGTGCCTTACAACTAGGGGGACAATACAAAAGAATAATGGTTGTCTGAGTGTGAAAGCACTCATGCTGGATGTCATTCATGCTATTGCTGTGGTGGACCATCTCTTGATTGAGCATGCTGCAAACCCTGATGATTGGGCATGGTTCCGTCAGGTGTGTATTACTTGTTGTTTCTGATTTATGCAATTAGTGAATTCAGTTTCTTTGAGCTGGAGTGGATGGAGTAATAATTTGCACTTTATACTTACGGATGCTCTGTGAACCTCTTCAGTTGGTTCAGATGTGTAATAGATTGAATCTGAATGACCGTTTAAGATTAAGATTGTATGGATGCATTTAAAATTCTGTTCATATCTAGCCAAAAGAAAATTTATAGCTTTCCGCGGAAAGCTCAAGGAGCTTATGGGACAAAAGGGAAAAACAAGAAATGAAATGAAATGAAATGGTGCTTTATAACGTCCGCGGAAAGCTCATAGAGCTTATGGAACAAAATGGAAGAAAACATGAGAGAGGAAACAAAACCAAAGCCAAGAATAAGAAAGAAGGGACAAAACCACAGCCAAAAGAAGAAAGAGAAAAGAGTTTTCTCTGCTGGTACCTGGAGGACCTATTGGAAAGTTCCAGACAATAGTCCAAAAACCGAACCTAAGCAAGGGAATGAGTATAGCTTCGTTTGACTTGGTAATATAGAAAGAGAACAAGCCTTGTCCGATCCGCTGGAAGCCAAATGGCCTATCGGATCCACAAGAGGTAATGACTTGATGAGTTCCTCCCTGACGATCCCCGGAATAACAGAAAGGGAAGAACTTTATCATGTCTATGGCAAGCTCAAAGAGCTTATGGGACCTGAGAGACCTCAAGATGAGTTGCCATCATGCAGCTGCGATTCTATTCGGCGGAAAACATGGGAGCAGCCGTGAAAATGGCAGAGGCAGAATTTGTGTACTCATTTGAGTACCATGGCAATGTGCCCAGGCTCGTCTACACCCCACTATCTGACAAATGTTATCTGGTCCTCACACAAGGGCTGCATTTGGGATATGGAGGAAATGTGTTTGGCCCAGCTGGCACAGGCAAAACTGAAAGTGTTAAGGCCCTCGGCCAGTATTTGGGGAGACAGGTCTGTTTTCCTCCTCAGTCCTCGTCTGTCAGTCTGAGTCTATCTCTACTTGTGTCCATTGGGCCATTTAGGCTTCCTGCATATGTAATATATTTTTTCTTGTTCTCTCTTTATGCTCCCTGAAATGCTTGAAATTCTACACACATTCCCTTCAATTAGGGAGAACCACATGACCAAGTCTTCCTATCTCTGGATGAAATTCTCTAAGGCCCTCGGGCCCTGGGCACCTTCTGAGCTGGATGGAAATGGGGAAATTGTTTAGAGGCAAAACCAAGAGGCTACAATCCGTCCAGTCTTTACGCTGCATCAATGGAAACATGAGCACCAGTTTTTCTTCTCCTGTCCAGCATGCTACAAGATCCACAGATGTTACTCATTACAGCTTCACAATCTCTGACAGAAGCCTTCAGCTGAAAATAGATTGTGGTCTGTCCTACCTTGTTCCAGATGGCCACCTTGTTCCATGGGCCCTCGTGGCCATCTGTGATGTTGTAAAGTTCTTGTTTCTAGAGAGAACAAAATGGAGATTGAAACTGAAGAACATTTCTTCTTTACTTTCCTCTCAATAATGAGATCCGGGGAAGATACTAGTTCGACCTCTCTGCCTTCCTTGGCTTGGCCTGCCTATTTCTATGCAGCAATCCCTTGCTGAGGTACAATGAGGGTCAGAAATGCTTGGCGGCATGTCTGCATAAGGCATTACATCTTAGGGAATCCCTTGATGAATAGTTGTTTTCAGCTGGTTGTTGAGGCCCCCACCTGCTTTCTTGTAGCCTGCTTTCTTTTGTCTCATAAGCTCTTTGAATCTTCCAGGAACGTTATAAAGGCTCTTTTCTTTCTTTCAAAGACGTTATAAAGCACCATTTCAATCATTTCATTTCATGTCATTTCTTTTCATGTCCGTAGGTGCGTCTGGTGGTCTAGCGTCTTGGTTTGTTGTCTTTGCATTTCTTTAGACTAGATGAGTCTTGTGTTGACAACAGCTACTTAAACCACATCAGGACTGAAGTTTCAGGAATCTGTGGGGTCAGTCCAATGAACATCCGACATATGCTTTCTCCAGGCAACAACTCTTTCACTGGCTTTATATAGTATTTGATGTATCGTAATGTGCATTGTTTCTTTCCAGGTCTTGGTATTCAATTGTGATGGAGACTTTGACTTCAAGAGTATGGGCCGGATTTTTACAGGCATCGTCAAGGCAGGTGCCTGGGGTTGCTTCGATGAGTTTAACCGGCTCGACGAAGACGTTTTATCGGCTGTCTCACAGCAGATTCAAGTCATCCAGGCAGCTCTCCGAGACAATGCATGCACAATAAATCTGCTCAGCAAAATTGTCAACGTAGACCACGATGCTGCCATATTTGTAACCCTAAATCCGAAGTCCAAGAGCTATGCAGGCCGCTCCAAACTGCCGCACAATTTGCAAGCCTTGTTTCGCTCTGTCACAATGACCTGCCCTGACAGTGAGCTTATTGCAGAGGTTTTCACGATGCTTCCTAAATTACTGCATCTAAGTTTTCTTTTCAAATCTGGAATACTTGTGCAAGAGTTTTCTCCGGGTAGTGCACAGGAGGCATCCAGGTAGAAATGGCTAAATCACGAGAAGTTTCACAACGATAACTGCTTCTGCTGGGTTAGATCAGAAGCACCACCCCGTTAAAACCAGCATGCAAGGTTGTAACTTAATGCAGAGTTTGTTCTAACCCAGTCTAAGAGTGTACAACATCGACGTTAATCTCACTGAACTTCAGTCGTGCATGAAAGCCTCGTATGGAGCATTCAAGCGCCTTTTCAATCTTTCCCACGGTTATAGAGGGCTGTCAGCTCCGCAGTAGGTAAGCAAGACTAGATACAATCAATTCTTGTTGTCGATATATGTTTTAGTGGAGTGTTTCTTTGTCAAAAGTTAAAATTTGTGAACAGGAAGTCATTATTTTACAAAGACTAGGCAAGAAATTCCTGCTGGTCGTGCTCGTGTAAAGGTGAGCATGAGTAAATGCTCTGAACCAGCAGATTCTGCATGAGTGTCAGGGTTGGGTTTTTCACCTCAGCCTGAGAGCTGATTATATATGGAGGTCCAATAACGGACAAAGATGTCAAAGTGATGCAATCCGCATTGTGTCCTAGGACAATTCTAGGCTTTCATTGTCAGCTGCTGATGCAAACTGTCTGAAATCTCACTCCCCTCTAATCGGGCGTCTTGTACCTGTTGTAGAAGTCGATCACTAGATTCTACTTGGGCATGAGGATTCCATCTTCTCCTCAGAGTCATTGAACCTCGCTAGTGTTTACTACAGTAGCTATGCTTCAAAAAGTGGGCACCTGGTTTCTTTCATTTTAACTGGTAAGTAGAGTGTGGTTCTTTTTGTTTGCAAACAAGGAAAACCTTGGTGCAGAGCAACTGAATTTCCAAGTCTCGTTGCATTCTCCAGCCCTATCCCACAATGTATTAGTAATCTCGATGGTGTGTGTTGGGGAATACGTAACCAAATCAGACTATGTTTGGTTGAAATGCAGGTGAATCTAATATCTGAAGGATTCAAAGATGCTAAAGACCTTGGTCGAAAGCTGGTAATTGTATTCAACTTTGCAAAAGAGGTATGCCTCAATCTTTGTTAACATAAGTAGTCTCCTTCCAGTGTTGACAATTTTCAGATGGTCCCCTATTTTAACTGTAATATCACTTTGACAGTGGGAAGAAGCGAAGGGGGCTGTCAAAATGTATATACTTTTGGTCTTGAGGTGTCGCACTGCCCTCAATTCTCAAGGTCTCCTGGGACTGGGGTTCCTTACCTGTTCCTGTCCCTCGTTTGATTGGGCCATGTGCTGTCCATTCAAACTTGCTCCTTCCTGTATTAGCTGGCAGCTTGCCAAGCTGCTTGGTGTGGGTTGTCTCCTTTTCACTCGCATCCGCTTCCTGGCTTGGTGGCTTGTTGCCGATTTCTATCCTGCAATTTTCCTTACATTCAATTTTATTTGGAGTCCGGGGTGGTCATTGGTTGCCTCTCCACGTGCTTAGCTTCCTGGCCATTCCTGCCGTGTAGCCATTCTTAATGTTAATCGTGAGTTGTGGTGGGCACATGATTATTGCTTTCTTCTTCATTTTTTGACGATGCTACACAGGGGTTTCATGCTACTTCTTAGTATGAGGAACAGAACAGATTGTACTCATAAGACGTTGTTTGCCGTAGCCTTGTGGCCATTGACCCCGCGCCCAGTTTGAGCGGACAAAAGGGACAGAACCTACCTCTGTCAGGGGCTGACGTTGGTAGTGTGACTTACCATCATATATAGAATTAATCTGGGTTTTCCAGATATTCTCTAGAAATCCCTTCACACAAGCATCAATCTGCTGTGTGTGATTTGCCCAAAAACTAGGCCTCAGGAGGGCCTGGGCTTTTGGCTCAGCCTCGAGACTTTCAAAGTTGTTAAACAGGGGTACAGGCACAATTCCCTTGATAGAATTGAAGAGAGCGTCTCTTTGGTGAGAGAACCCCGGACAGTGTATCAGAAAGTGAATACTGTCTTCAGATTGCCCACACAGCGGGCAATTGCACTCTCCCTTTCCTCTCTGCTTCTGTTTGCTGTTCAAAGGTAGGCTTCCTGCCCTGAGTTTAAATTTCTGTCTAGTGCCGAGAGTGGGTAGACCCTTGAGGTCATCCAAGATGTCCTCCCCCATGACACTGACTGGAAACAAGTTCAGGGAAGTTTTCTGCCTAACTTCATTTTCATCAGACAATCTCATGGCAACAGACATGGCTTCGGACACTACAGCCTCTAAGTCAGATTTATCCAGCAGGGTCAAGACTTGCGGATCCAGGTCCAGGTCCTTGAGAATCTCTTCTACTCTCTTCTGCCAGGACTTAGCCTGTTTGACAGGGCGGTCCTGTTTCCAAGATATAGAGTCGATTAACTTAGGATATCTGGTGTTGGGCATATGTTGCAGCTGACCCCACCATCTGACCTTGAATTCATCTCGTCGGGAGCTTAAGGACGGAATGCCAAACTCACCCCGAACAGCCACATTGGCTGTTTTGGAGCATGCTGACATACACTCCTTAAGCACCCCCACTTGAATGGATTCTAGAGACTTAGCCTGGTTGGAGTTATCAACCCATATAGCAGATCCGTACTCCAAGGCAGGTCTAACAGAACAGAACAGAACAGGTACTTTATAACGTCATGGAAAGCTCAAAGAGCTTATGCGACAAAATGGAAAAAATCCATGAGAGAGGAAACAAAACCAGAGCCAAAAGAGAAAAATAGAAAGAGAAACATATAGTTGGACCCAAATATATAGAAATTAGAAATACGCAGATTGCTAGGTATTTTTGGTGAATTGATAAAAGATATGTAGGAACTACGAAGCATCCTGTGTGAGAGGCATTTAGACCACCTTAGGGGTTGTTATGGAATAAATGCTTGAAAAATCCAGCAGATCTGACATAGATGTGGAGATGCAGTTGTTAACAGAGCAGCACCATTATGATTGGGGGTTGCGGGCGATTAAATCAGTGCTCAGCATGGCGGGCAACCTGTTGGAGGAGGAGCTGACTCGCAGTGGGCAGGTGTCGAGCCTGGTTGAAAGGCAGGTCATTGTACGTTCTCTTCTGGCGACAACTTTGCCAAAACTTGTTCACAGTGATTGTGACCGATTTGTGCAGCTGGCTTCTGATGTTTTCCCAGGAGTGGACACGACTTATCTACTTGACAAAGAGTTTGCTTCTGCTATCAGAGCTGTGTTGGTTGATATGAAGTTGCAGGTATTTTTGCTTTCATGCTCTCAGTATATTTCTTGTCTATGATGGTGATTTGAACTGCTATACAGAAAGCATAGGGTGCCCGAAGAACAAGTACTTCCTTCATTTCGAAACTGCAGTCAAGAAAACACAACTTACACTCTCACGTGAAAATAATGGGCATACTCCATCTAATCGTTAAGGCTTTATTGGCATGATGGGTTGGAAGCACAGTTGTTAGATTCCCAAATTGAGAAAGTGATGCAGCTACACTTGGCATGCAAGCAACGCATTGGTGTCAGTTTGGTGGGGCCATCTGGAAGTGGGAAAACCACAGTATGGCGGCTTCTGCAGGGTGCTCTAGCAAAAATGAGCGATGATTATCGTGTGAAAGTGCACATTCTAAATCCCAAGGTGCCAACTCAGCCTCCTCTTTCCCTTAACAATGGAGTGCAAGACAAAGGAGCTGACTAATACGAGGAAAGAAGTATACATATGGTTGCTCACCAGATTATATGGTATGTTGCTTGATATTAAAACCAACATTGCTCTAACAGTAAAGAGGACTGTAGCACTATCTGAGCTGTCCTCCTTGTATGGACAGGCACTTACAAGGCACCAACTGCTTGGGCACATGGAAATTGACACGCGTGAGTGGGTTGATGGTGTCCTTACAGTTCTTTCACGCAAGGTACTGAATCATTTGATTTTTGGCATCGTGGTAGACACTGAATCACCCGATTTCCTCCGTGGACCGTGGGGAAGGGTAGAAGAGACCAAGGAGAACGTCAGAAATTTACTTAGAAAAAATTTATGGCCAAAGGAGGCCGGAGGGCCCAAGGAACAAAAAACATAAAATGAAATGGTACTTCGTAATGCCTGCAGAAAGCTCAAAGAGCTTATGGGACAACAGACAGAAAGAAACGAGAACGAGAAGGGCCCTCCACAAGCAGCCGAAAAGCAACTATTGCTCAAGGGATTGTCTAAGAGTCAATGCCTCAATGCCTCAAAAAATGCTGCCAAGCATTTTTTAATCTCGTAATGGAAGCCCTCCGTGAGAGATTGGGTATCACGGAATAAACAATATAACGTCCGCGGAAAGCTCAAACATGAGAGAGGAACAAGTCCAGAAACCACAATTAATGTTCTAGCGAATGTCGAAGGGTGAAGGCCTCGTTCTGGTAGGCTGCCAAGCATTTTTGATCCTCATAGTGGAAGACATCAGTGAGAGTTTGGGTCAGAGAAAAGAACTATTGTTCGAGTGATTGTCTAAGGGTGAATGCCTCGTGCAGGTAGGCTGCCAAAGCATTTCTGATCTTCATAGTGGAAGACTTCAGTGAGAGATTGGGTTCCACGGAATAGAGAATGGAATCTCCCACGGATCTCATAGTAGGGAGGGCAATAGAAGAAGAAGTGTTCTTCAGTCTCAATTTCCTGGTTGTGCCCTGTGCAAGCTGGACAGAGGCGGTCAAAGAAGAAATGTTCTTCACTTCTCTGTCGATCCCAGCGCAAGCGGGGCAGAGGCGGTCCTCACGTTGCAGCACCTAAAAGTCTCTCTCTGCAGACTGTGGGAGCCCACCCTGAACCTCCCCGATACCTTTAGAAGAGAGGGAAATGAAATGGTACTTTATAACGTCCGCAGAAAGCCTTTAGAAGAGAGGGATAAAGAGCTACAGACAGGTAATTGGGCTGCAAGATTCTATCTTCATGGAGGACCAAAAATGTCTCCCAATAGAACTGCAGTTTTGTTTTAAGGTTGACTGGTTTCAGTTCCACCTGACGTGAAGTTCTTTATGTTCTCATCTGATGCAACTATCGTGGTCCTTTTGGGACAAAGTTTCCACCCCCTCTGTATTTTGTGGCAGTAGGGAAATGAAATGAAATGGTGCTTTATAACGGAAGAAACATAGGGAAGAAAAGTTGGACACCTGAGCATGCCCTGAATATTCTTCTGACTATTAATCAACTAAGAAAGCAAGAAGAGAAATAAAAACTATGTTTTGCTTAGGTGGCAAAAGAGATGCCTCAGCAGAAGTCATGGATCATCTGTGATGGAGATGTAGACCCAGAATGGATTGAGTCGCTTAATTCAGTTCTCGATGACAATCATATCCTCACTCTCCCCAGGTTGGATTCTATCCTCCTTTGTCCATTTTGTCCATAAGCTCTATGAGCTTTCCGCGGACGTTATAAAGTACCATTTCATTTCATTGCATTTCAATTTACGGTTTGGCTGTCAATCCCATGACTTGCTTTGTGCAAGTTAGTTGATGTTTAAATTTGGAGCGAATAAGTTGACTTGGATAAGTTCTGCTTTACCATAATGGCTGAATGCAAGTTGTCTGGGTTGCATGTGTTTCAACTCTGCTATTTGGATGGATGTGGTCATGATGTAGTGGGGAGCGAATTCAATTTGGATCAAATGTAAACTTCATCTTTGAATGTGAAAACCTGAAGTTTGCTTCACCTGCGACTGTTAGCCGCACAGGGATGATCTTTTTCTCAGTTGATGATATCAGCCCCTCCGCATTATATGAAAACTGGATTTCTTCATTGGTACATCCTTGCTCCACGTTAAATGGATTTGACAGAAAGAGAATGTACTCATAAGACGTTGTTTGCCGTAGCCTTGTGGCCATTGACCCCGCGCCCAGTTTGAGCGGAAACCAAAGGGACAGAACCTACCTCTGTCAGAGGCTGACGTTGGTATTACTTACCTTGATACATAGAATTGATCCGGGTTTTCCAGATATCTTCTAGAAATCCCTTCACACAAGCCCATTCAAGTGGGGGTGCTTAAGGAGTGTATGTCAGCATGCTCCAAAACAGCCAATGTGGCTGTTCGGGGTGAGTTTGGCATTCCGTCCTTAAGCTCCCGACGAGATGAATTCAAGGTCAGATGGTGGGGTCAGCTGCAACATATGTCCAACACCAGATATCCTAAGTTAATCGACTCTATATCTTGGAAACAGGACCGCCCTGTCAAACAGGCTAAGTCCTGGCAGAAGAGAGTAGAAGAGATTCTCAAGGACCTGGATCTGGATCCGCAAGTCTTGACCCTGCTGGATAAATCTGACTTAGAGGCTGTAGTGTCCTCAGCCATGTCTGTTGCCATGAAATTGTCTGATGAAAATGAGTTAGGCAGAAAACTTCCCTGAACTTGTTTCCAGTCTGTGACATGGGGGAGGACATCTTGGATGACCTCAAGGGTCTACCCAGAGAATGAACAATAGTCTAGTGAACGTAATATGACAATATGAACATAGTGAGCAGCTGTAAATGAGATTAAGTTTGATGAGTGTGAGGGCCACTTTAGACACAAACCATGAAACCAGTCAAACTCAGTTTAGTGACTCCTTTCAGGCACTCGGTGGGATGAGATGAGAGGCCAAAATAAACTTTGGTGTAAGGCGCCCACCGGTTAAATTGAGAATGATTGACTTTGCCATTTGCTTCATGGTAGCCAAATCGCTTGCTACTTTCAGCTGCCAAGCCCCCAACCTGCTTCGCTTGGTGAAACAATGGCGAGACTTCAATTCTTCTTATGACCGCTCAGCCACAGAGTTGGGATAATAGAAAACGAAGTCCTAACTTTTGGCAACTGGAAACTGGCACATGAGTAGATTGGAGGGCCACATGGACTTTACCACCCCCGCCTCACACTTTGCACTTCTCACGACTTATCTCACACTTGTGTGAAATGAGACAAAGTGTGGTACAACAGAGGGGGCAAAGTGTGAGATGTGACACACTTAGTTTTGGAGGTACCACACCTTGGAAGGCCGCGGTATGAGGTGGCTCGTTCACCATGTAAGATGTAGGGGCTTCTTACAATGCTTATCTGACACAGTGTGAAATAAGACAATTGATGTAGCATATCCACTCAGATTTTCGAATTCATGGTCAACTATCTGACTTGGCTGTTCATCTTACTTACCTTGTGTGTACCTCGTTTTGGTGCTGGGTAAGTATATGCCCAGTTTGATCTGCTTTTATGTCTACTTGCCACTGAGTATGCCTTTGAGAGATCACTACAAACGAACCTGACAGTGTAAGTACCTACAGGAGGAGGAGATAAAAGCAGAAGCTAGAGAATGGATGGGTGAAATTTTTTCCAGGGCATTAGACTGGGCTGTCTCCCAGCCTTGTTCAATCACCACAACAAAGGTTCTCTTTCTGTCCTTCCTCTCTACTTTTTGTTATCATT
The DNA here is from genome assembly GCA_030704615.1 of Takakia lepidozioides. Lineage (NCBI taxonomy): Eukaryota > Viridiplantae > Streptophyta > Takakiopsida > Takakiales > Takakiaceae > Takakia > Takakia lepidozioides. The sequence goes on from CM060731.1 coordinate 38,212,970, forward strand.
GGAAAAGGAGGCAAGCTTCCCAAATACCTGATAAAAGCTTAGTAGGAGACAAGACTATCTGCTGAAAGTGTCATTTGAGACAAGTGAACAAGGAGAAATGAAATGAAATGTTGCTTCAGTAAGAAATAAGACTATCCGTAGCAAGTCTCATTTGAGAACAAAGGGACCAAGGGAATATGACTTATAGTGGCAGCAGTTCTGGAATCACAGGAGTTTTCACCTTTTTCCTTCACAAACAGGTAGGGACAATAAAAACAGTGCTGTCACACCTGCACAACATCAGGTCCAAGAATGACTTTGTCTATGGCCTTGCACGCGGATTTGGAGCAAACATGGACACCACTGTACGCTTCGAGTTTCTGACAGAGCTTCAAGCCTGGTCAGGACAACCGGTCGGAAACAGTTATTGGGCAGAGCTGCCAGCCTTGCCACGTTACCGAACAAACAGTGCATCAGACTTCAAACTCATGCCTGCCTCTGAAGCTATGGTACCTGTGACCATCGTGTGTCAGACTGCAGCTTTCATCTGGCCATGGATAGCAAATGCACAGCCATTTCTCCTGGTAAGGTTTGCTCATATCTCCACACACATCACCACCTCACCGGTACAAAGCTTTGGCATCACATTCATGTGAGAAACACACTTGTCCCGGCTTTCTATCTTTTGAGGTCGCCACTAGTTCAAAGACTGTTAGAGATACAAATATATATTTTTCCCTTAGAGATAGTTTATCTGGCAATGGCTATCAAAGAAATCTTATACAGGGAGTTCTATATGACATGTAGAGAGAAGTAGAGGCAGTTGTTATGGAAGTAGGAGATGCAATATAGCAGTAGTCATGGTAGGAGCATGGGAGAAGGCTAACATTACGATCCTGCAGGCTGGACCTGAACAATGTGGCAAATGCACACTGCTGGAGTACTGTTTCAGCAAACTAATATCGACTACTGTAACAACCATTTGCTGCAGGCAGGGTCTTGCACCTTTATTAACTTCCAAGGAGACATTGAGTCCATTTGCCAGGACTGTTTGTCCATTCCAGTGTTAACCTGTCTGTCTCAGATAACTTTCACGTCAAATAAGCTGCCAGGAGCCTGTAGAGCTATAGCTACTGTTTTTGACCAGGCCTTCAGTAGTTCAAACACATTTTTTTTGATAAGAACTTTCTCCATCAACACTTAGTTGCTTTCAGTAAGCATACTCAACCCAAGTAGATTTCCTGAAAAGGGGAGACAAATTTCAGTAGCTCAGCTATGTGCTACATTATTATGTGGCTTCTATGTTCTCCTGCAGCGCACAAACACGTGTGAGAGATGTGGTGGAGAGGCTGAATCTGGTTTGTACCCGAGTAGTGGTGGAGGGGGCGAAGGTATTCTCACCAAAAGACAGCTACCACCTGATCCTTTTTTTCCGTGACATCAACCTACCTGAGCCAGACAAGTGGGTTTCTTCTCTCTTCAATTCTTTTGTGCCATAAGCTCTTTGAGGTTCCCGCAAATGTTATTTAGTATCTTTCTTTTTATCTCTCCTTTGTGCCATCTCTTCTATGTATGAGATTGTCACTGGCATGGTCAACGTCGCTGGTGAATTCTCAGCCGAGATCCACAGCAACATTGGAGTCAAACAGGGCTGCCCCCTTTCACCTACCCTGTTCGGGATCTACATTGACGCCTTGGAGAATTACATATCAAAAAACCATGGGGTTGGGGTCCCATTGGATGGGGGACCAACCCAATCAGATCTCCTCTATGCTGATGATGTTGCCCTTTTGGCACAATCCCCGGTCCTTCTGCAACGCCATCTCAAAATTTTGGAACAGTTCTGCAAAGACTATGGGATGTTTGACACCGTCGTCAGCCCTGCTACCATCTATGGTTGTGAGTTCTGGGCACCTGGTGTCCCTGTCTCCTGGTGGGAAAAGAATTTGGAACCATTACAGTCATCTTTTCTCCAAGCAATGCTTGGCGCCAGGAGCACAACTCCATCTCAGATCCTAGGTGCAGAGTTCGCATGTGTACCATTGCAATCCGAGGCCCTCTTCAGGCTTACAATCTTTCTCCATAGATTGCAGGCCCTTCCACCCAAAGGGCTAGTGGCAAGGGCCCTCACAACATCTATGAGGCTCAAAGCTGCAGGTTTCAGGAACTCCTGGTATGCTCGAGTGGACAGTTTATTTCAACGTAACGGACTTTCTACTGCTTTCCTATTACCAATGAACCCAGATGAGGTGGACATCACATCCAGACATGACCGCAACAGACTCATTCGGAGAGAGCTTATGGAATTACATGTCAAGAGAACTTGGATGCTACCCAATCTCACGACAAAGCTCCACTTCTATCGAGAGACATTCTTGGTGCTCCGCGATGATAGAATCTTGAGACCAAATTACCTTTCAGCACCCTTATCTCCTTCCCTCTTGAGGGCATTGGGGCGGTTCAGGGTGGGTTCCCACAACCTACGGATAGAGACTGGCAGATGGGAAAACCTGCAACGGGAGGACCGCCTATGTCCAGCTTGCATAGGGCGCAGCAAGGAAATTGAAACTGAAGAACACTTCTTCTTCTACTGCCCTCTATCCGTGGGAGATTCCACTGTTTATTCAGTGGAACCCAAACTCTCACTGATGTCTTTCACTATGAGGATCAAAAATGCTTGGCAGCCTACCTACACGAGGCCTTCACCCTTAGACAATCGCTAGAACATTAATTGTGGTTTCTGGATTTGTTCCTCTCTCATGTTTTCTTCCATTTTGTCCCATAAGCTCTACGAGCTTTCCGCGGACGTTATAAAGCACCATTTCATTTCATTTCATTTCTGACTCTGGTTTCTGGATTTGTTCCTCTCTCATGTTTTCTTCCATTTTGTCCCATAAGCTCTACGAGCTTTCCGCGGACGTTATAAAGCACCATTTCATTTCATTTTCTTTCTGGTTTCTCCCTTTTGTCCCATAAGCTCTTCGAGCTTCCCACCGTCGTTGTAAAGTACCATTTCATTTCTCTTTGGAAACTGAAGAACACTTCTTCTTTTATTGCCCTCTATACTATGAGATCCGTGGGAGATTCAACTGTCTATTCGGTGGAACCCAATCTCTCACTGAAGTCTTCCATTATGAGGCAGCTTATCTGCATGAGGCCTTGACCCATAGGCAATCCCTTGAGCAGTAGTTGCTTTTGGGCTGCTTTTGGCTGTGGTATTGTCTCTTCTTTCTTGTTTTTCCCTTTTATCCCATAAGCTCTTTGAGCTTTCCGCAGACGTTATAAAGTACCATTTCTTTCTTGCCCATGGATCCTATGGGCCTTGGACAGTATAAGGTATCTTGCCTCTGACTCTATCTCGCTCTCTTCTGAAGGCATTGTCTACAGCAAACAACGTGTTATGAGTACATTGTTCTGAAAGCATTGGGACAATTCAGTGTGGCCTCACATTGTCTGAGGATCGATGTGGCCAGATGGATGCATTGGCTTTTTCAGGACAGCTACTAGTTTCAGAAATTTTCCATTAGGAGGAGCAGAGATACCTTGTAGCATATTTACATGAGGCTTTCCACCTTAGAAATCACTTGAATGAATTTAGTTGTTGTAGTTGTGGTCGCTGGTTGTTCGGGCCCCATGTTTCTATTTTCTGATTTACTTTTGTCCCATAAGCTCTTAACACTTCTCATGGAGATTATGAAGTTCCATTCTTTTACTTTCTTTCATTGAGGATCATCACCACATCCACCCCTTGTCATCAAACTGGCCACAATAGCTTCAAAACAGACTAAAAATTACCCTTGAGTCGATTGTGAACTAGGTAGAATGTACTCATAGTTGCCGTAGCCTTGTTGCCATAGATGCTGTGCCCAGTTTGGAACTAGGTAGAGAAACGAAAGGAAATGAATTGAAAGAAACTTTATACCATCCAGGAGGTGCCTGGAAACAAACCAAGAACTAATTCAGAATACAAAGATGAAGTGCCTCATAGAGGTACACTTTTATTGACTTCGGGTCCTCAAAGCTGAAGGCCTCTGTTAAATACTGCCAGTCTCTTAAAGAACCAATAGTATCCCCTTTGGCTCTCATAGATGGTCCTCTATCTCTAATTCATGGGTGATACATAAAGGCAGATCCTAGCCTAGGGTGTCACTACAGCACCTTGTCTCAATCTGCAGGGTGTGAGACTGACTCAGAAGGTGCTGAAGGCCCTTGCAGAATGGTTCTATAGCTCCTTCATGCCTCTGCATTCATATTGATATGTATGAGTTTTTCCTACCTTACTTATGGTTTTGTGTCAGAATATATTGAGATGTGTGAAGCCAAAACCAAGAATAAGTGCTGACCTGTGACAGTGGTGTGATGGTTTACTTGGGATGTAGATATGAGTCAAATCAGCTCATTTCATTTCTGCAGCAGCTGGTTTCGTACGGTGGGTTCTATGGTGAAGACCTCGAATTTATTCGCCTTGAGAGAATCCAGGTTATTGAGCCTTGCCACAGGGTTTTTGGGTGTCTTTTGTGGTGCTCTGGATCAGGTTTTTTCCCAGCTTTGAAGCTGCAAGATGCAAAATTAAGAATGTTGCCACATATTTTTGCACTCACATGTAGTACGCTGTCAAGGAGGTGAAATGCTTACAACCCATAGAAGATGATCTGTTTGAGCTCACGATTTACCAGCACTAAGATGCAAGCTAGTTCCAACCAGTGGTACCAAAAACACTCTTGCTAATCCATCACATGAATGTGTGGGTTCTTGCACAGCAATGGATGTGTTAGACCACTAGGAAGGCTCCCCCAGGCTATCGACTATGGGGCTTCATGTAACATGGAACTGTTTTCATGATGTTGGAATTGGGAAGGATTCAGGTTGTAGTATCAATGTGCCCTGCCACATCCGATGTGGGGCGATATCCACTGCCATCGAGATTCACAAGCATCATCCATTTGGCTTACATTGCTTACCCGCCTCGTGACCAACTTGAGGTGAAGTTGCTGTACTAGGAATTGTCTGCAGTGCACTGCCTGGTATAATTGTGATTGGTTCACGCAGCACTACCTCCATTTGGAAGTCTGTAATATCAAATTATTTCCCTTAACTGTTTGATCAAGGTTCTTGCTGCCTTCCTGAGAAGGAAACAGTAAACAAACATACCAGTCTGAAATCTCAAGCAAGACATTGCATACATTTGCATATGTAAGGATGAGGGGTTTTGATGCTATTGGAGGTGTCAAGGCTATAGCCCTTGCACGACACTTTGAGAACAGAAGAGGACGGTAGCTCAGTGGTAGAGCACCCCACCGGAATGGGGGAGGTCCTTGGTTCAATCCCTAGCCCGACCACACGCCAGTGGTTTTCCAACGAGCCAAGGTTGTGGCGGTGGTCAGAATGGGTGGGCATTAGCAATAAGGGCTATGCCTTGAGGGGGAGTGTTGGAGGTGTCAAGGCTATAGCCCTTGCACGACACTTGGAGAACAGAAGAGGACGGGTAGCTCAGTGGTAGAGCACCCCACCGGAATGGGGGAGGTCCTAGGTTCAATCCCTAGCCCGACCACATGCCAACGGTTTTCCAACAGATGCTGCAGCTCAGTGATATTCATAACTCAATTGTCAACTAAGCAGATACAAATATCTCTCTTAGATCATGCTTTAGCCTTAACAATGCCTACAGACAAACCATGCATCTGTGAAAATTTACTACTTGCATCAATGGACATGTGCACAAAATTCAGGTAATTTACAGCACTATGCTGGGAGGAGTGCTGCATACAATGGTGCCCCATGATCTAAGCTGGACTTCATCCTCGAATGTGAAGGATCTTGCTGGTTTTTCTTTCCCCTATCCTATCTTTCCAGAGTGTGAACATTAGAATCTGGATCAACAATCGTGGAAAGCTTGGGCAAGTTGCATTCTCTTTTTATGTCGTCCACATGACAAGTGTAGTCAAGAGTCAGATGAAGCTTACCAGCTCAATGAACATAGGTTGAAGCACACTACACAGAGTAAGAACCAGACACAAGCATGTGTACCAAAAGTCAAGGATTTTAACTTAGGGATTTTGTTTGTAACTGCAAGTGCAGGTAAGCTGTTGGATGTGTACCAAGACCTGAAAGGCATACAGGCTATAAGTGGCAAGACCTCTGCTAAATTCTCCCCTCGTCACCTCTCCAACTGGGTCCAGGTGCTTACATGCATATATCATGCTTTCTCTGCTGAGAAATGAGCTTTCCGCGGATGTTATAAAGCACCATTTCATTTCTGCTGAGAAAATTTCTTGACCATAATGGTATCTTGGGGAAAATCTCGGTTGACTCAAGTGTCCAATATGACCCTAAACCCTAAATGCCTGGGATGCAGACTGGTGTTGTTTGGTTTGTCCAAGATTACAGCATAGGAAAGTAAAGGTAGGAAGAGCAATAATGGTTTAGCAGTGTGTCTTGTAGATTCACTAAGTCGCATAAAATAATCAGGCAGACAGCTGGAAGGTCCAGAAAGAAGGAAAGGACGCAGACAATGGAAAAGGAGTTTTATTACTTCCTCAGGTGAGTAGAACAGGTGGGCTGTGATAGAATATACACATAAGACTGATAGAGAGGAATGCTGAGGAGAAGAGCTAACCACATTGTTGTCTGAGGAGCAGGGACTAAGGCGCTACAATCTCAAAGAAGTCAGCGTATTGGAGGCTCTCTTCCATGAGGTTTTCTTTCTTTACCTTGAATCATGCAATCATACAAATATGAGCTCACAATAATGCTTGCAGGTGAGCTGAAAGTGTTTAGACATAATCTGCAGTAATTGAAGGTTTTCCTGCCGTGTGCAGGCGACATGTGTGTTCAGAGATCACTTGAGAACAACTGAAGAAGTTCTGGTGTTCGATAAATTATTATTGGCGAAATTTAAGTCACAGGTGTGCTCTGTACTTTGGGGCAGGATTTCTTGGAACCACTCTCTTCATTTTCTCTACCTTGTCCCATTAGCCCTACTGGCACTCTCTACAAGTTTAAAGTCCTGGTCTCTTTAGAGCTTCACAATCTTTAGCAGAGGCCTTTAGCTTTGAAGATCCTAAGTGCCCCGCGGCCTTCCTGCCTGAGGCACTTCATCTTCATGCGACACTTGATGTATTCTGAAGGAGTTCCTGACGTGCTGTACCTTGTACCATGGGTCCTGGGGGCCCTCATAAAGTTTTATTCCTTTTTCCTTTCTAATAATGACATAGTTGTTTTTCCTTCTCTGCATGAGTCTTTGGGGTCGTTTGATGTTTTCTGAAGGAGTTGTCTTGTGGTACTGGATCTTCTCTCTGACATCTTGCAAATTGTACATGGACATTGAAATGAATAGATCATCTGTCATTGTAAACATTCAACTACCACGGCTTACTAAGAAGGCCAAGCAGATGGGTGGTTGAGGCAATGAAGCTACTATTAAGCTGTACGTAGATTCCATTGTGTAGATTACCCCAAGAGGACCAGCCATTCTTAAGTCTTGCTTCATCGAAGCTTTTGGAAGTATGGTCACACTGTGAGCTAACTCTCAACGTTATTCTGGTGGTGAAGTGAATCTTTGGAACAGTGCAAGACAAATGGCATGTCTTAGCAAATGAAAATGAAGTAGATCGTTTTCCATTGGTACTCATACAATGATCTACCGTCGCTACTGTCGATTTTGTCAAACTGACATTGCTTGAAAGTTGAAATGGATATTTTCAAATGCAGGGAAGCATAGATGAAGGTGGCAAAGTATACACAACATGGTCTTCCACAACTGGCCAATTTGAGAGTCTGCGTCGTTACAACACAAAGCTTTTAAGTAGTATGAAACTGGATCACTTTGGAACAATTGTTTCCAATGCCCTGACCCTTTATGACCAGGATGTGAAGAAACTGAACTTAGTACTATTTCCTGAGGTTTGATGCTCTCCCTCAACTCCTGATACGTTCTTTGTGGACTTCCTGTGTTCTGCTTTAACTGTGTCTGGAAATCTCACCTTGACATTTCTTCTGGGGCCATAGGCCTCCTGTAGGGTCCTTTCTTTTTGTCCCACAAGCTCTATGAGCTTTCAGCGGATGTTATAAAGCACCATTTCATTTCATTTCCTCAACAGTTTGAAGGTCTGGAAATTTCTCCCTTGGCAGCCTACCTGCATGAGGCATTCACCCTTAGACAATCACTCAAACAATAGTTCTTTTCTCTGACTTCCCCGGTCTTTCTGCAACGCCATCTCAAAATTTTGGAACAGTTCTGCAAAGACTATGGGATGCAAGTCAATCTTAGCAAGACCAAGATCATGGTCTTCAATGGCCAGGCTGATCGTAGATTCATCTTCAACCAGCAGGAAATTGAGATTGTGAAATCATACCGGTACCAAGGTCTGGTTATCCACTCCCCCAAGTTTCACTTTGCAGCCACAGCCTTGGACAGATTGACTAAAGGTAAGGCGGCCTCCGTCCGCCTTCAGGCCAAATGCAAGCAAATACATCTGCGGCATCCCCCGACCAAAAAGTGGCTGTTTGACACCGTCGTCAGCCCTGCTACCATCTATGGTTGTGAGTTCTGGGCACCTGGTGTCCCTGTCTCCTGGTGGGAAAAGAATTTGGAACCATTACAGTCATCGTTTCTCCAAGCAATGCTTGGCGCCAGGAGCACAACTCCATCTCAGATCCTAGGTGCAGAGTTCGCATGTGTACCATTGCAATCCGAGGCCCTCTTCAGGCTTACAATCTTTCTCCATAGATTGCAGGCCCTTCCACCCAAAGGGCTAGTGGCAAGGGCCCTCACAACATCTATGAGGCTCAAAGCTGCAGGTTTCAGGAACTCCTGGTATGCTCGAGTGGACAGTTTATTTCAACGTAACGGACTTTCTACTGCTTTCCTATTACCAATGAACCCAGATGAGGTGGACATCACATCCAGACATGACCGCAACAGACTCATTCGGAGAGAGCTTATGGAATTACATGTCAAGAGAACTTGGATGCTACCCAATCTCACGACAAAGCTCCACTTCTATCGAGAGACATTCTTGGTGCTCCGCGATGATAGAATCTTGAGACCAAATTACCTTTCAGCACCCTTATCTCCTTCCCTCTTGAGGGCATTGGGGCGGTTCAGGGTGGGTTCCCACAACCTACGGATAGAGACTGGCAGATGGGAAAACCTGCAACGGGAGGACCGCCTATGTCCAGCTTGCATAGGGCGCAGCAAGGAAATTGAAACTGAAGAACACTTCTTCTTCTACTGCCCTCTATCCGTGGGAGATTCCACTGTTTATTCAGTGGAACCCAAACTCTCACTGCTGTCTTTCACTATGAGGATCAAAAATGCTTGGCAGCCTACCTACACGAGGCCTTCACCCTTAGACAATCGCTAGAACATTAATTGTGGTTTCTGGATTTGTTCCTCTCTCATGTTTTCTTCCATTTTGTCCCATAAGCTCTACGAGCTTTCCGCGGACGTTATAAAGCACCATTTCATTTCATTTCATTTCTGACTCTGGTTTTCCTATTTTCTCTCATGTTCTTCCTTCCATTTGTCCCATAAGCGCGCTGAGCTTTCCGCGGACGTTATAAAGCACCATTTCATTTCATTTCCCAAAACATGACAGCAACAAGCTTATGAGCTGATGGAAATTCATTCCTTGTCTGCAACTCTATTCCTCACTTCTTCGAGGAGTGGGAAGGCTGAGGGTGGGCTCACACAGCCTGCGAATACAGATTGGTAGATGGGACAAGCTATTTCACTGTCCTCTCTACTAGGAGATCCAGGTCCATCCTATGGCCTATTCCGGGACCCAATCCCTCACCTGAAGACTTTCCTTACAAGGACCACAAATGCTGGGTCGCATACCTACATGAGGCACTCCACCTTGGAGAATCTCTTTGTTGGAGGTGTCAAGGCTATAGCCCTTGAACGGCACTCTGAGAACAGAACGGGACGGGTAGCTCAGTGGTAGAGCACCCAACCGGAATGGGGGGGGTCCTAGGTTCCATCCCTAGCCCGACCACACGCCAGTGGTTTTCCAACATGGTATCAGAGCCAAGGTTGGGCCGGTGGTCAGAATGGGTGGGCATTAGAAATAAGGGCTATGCCTTGAGGGGGAGTGTTGGAGGTGTCAAGGCTATAGCCCTTGCACGGCACTCTGAGAACAGAATGGGACGGGTAGCTCAGTGGTAGAGCACCCCACCGGAATGGGGGAGGTCCTAGGTTCAATCCCTAGCCCGACCCCACGCCAGTGGTTTTCCAACACTCTTGATGTTGATTAGTTTTTGGGCTGCTTGGGGAGGGCCCCACTTTCTTGTATCCTGCTTTGTCATGTCCCTTAAGCTCTTTGAGCTTGCCCAAGGACGTCATGAAGCACCATTGACTTCTTGCTTACTTTCTTTCCTTCTCATGGAAAGAACCATTTTGTGAACTACCATTGCATTTCCTTTCATTTCCTTCTCATGGGGCAGAGACCTTATTTCGTATAATTTCATTTCAGTTCTTTGTCTGTTACAAAGTACCATTTCATTTCTGTTAAGCGTTCTTGTTTTGAAGTCGTCTTCTCCTCTTCAAAGTTGAGTGGTATTATAGTTGTGGGGGTGTTGTTGGGGTCCAGATATCTGCTCCTTTTGTTTATTATTTGTTCCCAAAAAGTATCTGAGCCTCCCATGGACATTCTGTTTTTATTGCTGGCATGTAGGCCAGGGTAAATCCATGTTTTGGATTATAACCTGAAGGCAAATACAGTTGTATACTAAAATGCAGATGCAAGCTGAGAAATTCCTGAGGCACCAAGCCAGGTGGCCAAAAGGCCATCCTTAGACAGTGACGATCTTGTTTCATTTCATGCTTTACTTCACCTGTTGACAGACATAAAGGTTTCCACCCTTATGTTTACATGGGGATACATGTGCAGATATTGGAAAGGGTAGCAAAGATGGACAGAGTGCTGTCATGGCCAGGGGGCTCCTTGCTGCTTGTTGGCAGGAGTGGGGTTGGTCGACGCACCTGTACTAATCTGGTTGCTTTTATGCACCAAATGGAATTGTTCACTCCATCAATTTCTCGCAGGTACTGCATCTTACATTCTCCCCTTTCCATCTACCTCAAATTAGCAAAAGTTTTATATCAGAAGAAAAAGTGGAAAAACCACCAAAACTGTGTGATGTCAAAGCAGCCTGCACACTCATAAGATAGTTTGGCCCGCTGGTCCGCTCAGCTGCAAGAGGTTAGAAAGAGATAGTTGTGGAGTCCAATTCAATCATGAACTCATTTCTATTGTTTGAGCTGTGATGAGACTTGTCCTTCCCACCTCCACATTTTCCCCTTTGTACGTAGCTGAAAAATTTGCTAGAGAGACAGCTATCAAATTTTCCAGATGGGGTTGAATGGAATCTCCCCAAAGAGGAACCTTGAGGTCACATCCTGTCCTGAATTTCCTGGCTTTGTAACTGAAAATAACGGCATGTTTCCAAGGACCTGAGGCATGCTGAGTATGCAGCAGAAGCCTCTCTACTTTGGATAGATTGATTCATGTGGTAGATTGCCTGCAAAGGTCACGGCACTGTTGTAACATTGAACTCACACTTAATATCAGTAAAGTCCATACTCACACGAATCCCTTTTTTCATAGCCTAACACTTGCTTCTGGAGCTGTATTTGGGTGCAGTTACGGAATCAAATCATTCCAGTCTGACATGAAGTCTGTCCTTCAAATTGCTGGGGTTGAGGGTCGGCATGTGCGTGCTCTTGCATTCCCTTTTCCAAGTGCTTAAGAATATTGGAGATCTGCTATCCAATCATTATTTGCTTCCTCAAAATTGGTCTTGTTGTGTATCGGATATTCATGGCCAACTTCTAAAATTCCAAAACATTAACACCAACCTTATTGAAACATGGGGTATCAGGATACAACTGTGCAGTCTGCAATCTGAATCCTAACTCTCATTCAAATCTTACAGATCGTGATGGTTTTGGAAGACCATCAGATGATTGACACGTCATTTCTGCAAATTGTCAATAGTCTCTTGAGCGGTGGTGAAGTATCAGGGCTCTATTCCAGCGATGAACTTCAGGTGAGTGTATGTTAAGAAAGCCAGAAACCTCTAGGTTGAATGTAGAGGTGATGCATAGCAGCCTCCATGCTGCGAAATATGACTGGAGGCCCTCTTTCATGTCTTGAACTTGCTAACACTTGGAGCTGCCCTGGGATTGCAAAGGTTGTATTGGCACCCCTTCAGGAGCTGATGGCACAAGAAGGATTCACCTACCACAATCTCTTCTCTTTCTTCATATCCAGGGTAAGTGTTTGCCTCTACAAGGTACTACAAAGGCTTCCTTAGAGCACACTTATGCATAGGATAAATGAATCTATGCACTTGTTAGCAGAAACTTGAAGATATTTAGGGTTGAAGAAACGCATGTTACAAGAAACTGAAATGCATGAAGAGGACCCATATCTGGCCCAGCTATACCCATGCAAGGATATTTCTTTGCTCACTGTTGCCAGCAGTACCAAAGTCACCGACTCTGACAACCCTATAGTGTTGTCTCTAAGGACAGGTTCAAGCAAATTTGCACATAGTACTGAGTATGGATGCTCTCCATCCCGAATATGAGATGCGATGTCAAAGAAATCCAGCCTTTCATTGCCGATGTACACTTTTGTGGCTTGAGGCCTGGTCTGACAAAGGAATGCTGGACTTCGCGAATGCACGGTTGCATGGTGTTGATGGTTCCATGATTGAAGACAAAATGGGCATAGACATTGGAACAACCATGCTGGCCATTTACAAAAGTGTACTTAGTAGTGGAGCTTCAGTCAGCCCAAGGCAGTATATCGCATTTGTGGATGAGTTTCAAAGTATCTACAAGACTAAGGATGGTGATTTGACCAAGCACATGACCCATCTACAGGTGGAACACTGCCCTCTGTACTAAGTATATTGACTTATCGAAGAGGTAAACATGGTCTTCTATTTGCTGCAAAAAGTAATGCGCATTTCTGAAGGACTTATGTGCATGCTAGTAGATGCCAGTATAAGCCATTCAATATCAGCTACAAAAGTCCATTGTAAGCGTTACAGACATATAGCTGTGGGCATCCCCCCATCCTCAACACCCTCCACAAACTTTTGAGACACCCATGAAATGCTACATACCAAGCTTAAAACTCAGAAATGAATTGGTCATCTCAGATCAAATAGATGATGGAAAATAAAACTTCTTCTTCCACACAAAGCTTGCCTGAACTTGGAAACGCTCGCTCACTGACAGGCTGGACTAAGCAAGCTGGCAAAAGCCGCAGAGAAGGTGGAGGAGCTCTCACAGGAAGCAGCAGCGCAAGAAGATCTTTTGACAGAGAAGCAAGCACAAGCAGAGGAATGTCTGCAGAAAATAGCTCACAGCATGGAGGTTGTGACCGCTAGTAAGGCTGAGATTGAGAAGCTTAAGACTCTCCTTCGGGATGAAGAGGTGGAATTGCAAGCCCAGAAAGAAAATGTTGAAGACGAGCTTCGCAAGGTGCAACCCCAGGTGGAAGCTGCTAGAAAGGCAGTGGGCCAGATCAAAGGTGATCATCTCAAGTAAGTCCTGTGGTTCTACTGTGGTAAGTTGTACTGTGTCCCATGGGCTTCTGATCCTCCAGTGGATGCAATAAATTTCCCTCTTCTTTCTTTAAAGTACAGTTTCATTTCATTTTTCCCCTTTCTTGGAAATTTGCTGCTGTAGATAGAAGAGTAACAACTGTTTCCAGGCCTCAATTTTCTTGATGAAGTTCCATTGAGTGTTTCTCAGTGAGATCCGGTCATTGAAGATGCCACCCGATGCAATTCGAGATGTATTGGAAGGAGTGCTACGGCTCATGGGAAATTACGACACATCATGGCTCAACATGAAGAAGTTCCTAGGTACACGCACTGTGAAGGAGGAAATCATGAACTTCAATGCTCACAAAATCACCAGAGAGCTGTACCAGGACGTGCAAAGACTTATTGCGAGGAAACCCAGCTCCTTTGAGCACAGCACAATCTACCATGTGAGTGTTGCTGCAGCCCCGCTCGCAGGTATGTACACATCCCAATTCCTTCTTCACACATCCGAAGTGGACATTGTTGAGTTTGCATAATGGCTTCACATCAGAGATTTAACATTGTTTGCATACTAGACGAAAGGAAATGAAATGAAATGAGGGAAAGAAATTAGGGAGAGACAGGAATATGAGAGTTCACTTTGCTGACATAACTTGGCTTTGCCAGAGGCATAACATAGTGGACTATAGATCAGAGAGTGCTAGCCAGAACACTTTTCCTCTTTGTGAAATTGCAAATAAAAGTATTCAAAGGGAAAGTTAGTAGTAATACCATACCTGATGGCAAGTGCAGCCTGGGTAAAAGCCAACGTGCAATATGCTATTGTGCTGGAGGATATTCGCCCCCTCAAGAACCATATTGAAGAATTGAGAAAGCCTATGGCAGCATCAAAGGAGCAGATAGAACAATGTGAAGAGGACCTGCGCACTGTGGATTCTACAGTGGCATCCTTAAAGCGGGAATTCGCAAAGCGGACTGGTGAGGTGGAAGCACTAAAAATTCGGCTTCACAAGGCTGGAAGCAAAGTTGCTGCCTCAAAAACTCTTCTGACTAAACTAGGCAGAGAACAAGTTAGATGGGAAAACCAGGTAAAATTCAGCGTCTCCTCGCCAACTTTATAATGTATGAGGATATCCTGGTACATCGATATCCAGTTTATGCCCCCTCAGAATGAGAGTTTTATTACAATCACATCATCAGACATAAAGATGACATAAATAGCCATTCTCTGTATACCTTCTTTCAGACGTTTACTAATTGACAGGGCTTTCTGGTGTACATATTTGTCTTCACTGCGTTTACAGCTTCAATTTTCCCTGCAGGTGAGACAATTGGAAGTTGAACTCCTGGAACTGTCAGCCTCCTCCTTATTGGCAGCAGCAGTCATCACATACCTAACTTCGAAGCCAGATGACTACCGTGATGCTATGCTGTTGGAGTGGAAGCAGTTAATCCAAATTGAGAATGACATCACAAGCGGACACAGTTCCCTTGACCATTTTGATTTCAAGAAGTTCATGAGCACAGAATCTCAAATGATCATATGGAAAAGTGAGGGCCTGCCATCAGATGGGCGATCTCTGGAGAATGCTATTGTGGTCCGCCATACAAGGTTATGCCGCTTCATCATAGACCCCCTTGCACAAGCAGCACACTGGTTAACCTGTCGTTTTCGGGCCGAGCATGCTACCTTTGAGGTGGTTTCACACAAGGACCCGAAATTCACAACCAGTCTAAAGCTCGCTGTTAGATTTGGACGCAAACTTATAGTGCAGGATGTAGACCAGATTGAACCGATGTTGTATCCTCTGCTGCGCAATGACCTCACTCGTCAGGGTTCAAAGTGGACAATTACCATCGGTGGTGAAGTCCTTGACTATGATGAAGAATTTCAGCTCTTCCTTATAACCAGAGAGTCTTCTCTTTATGTCCCACCCGACACATTATCGCTGGTAGTCCAAGCAAATTTCACAGTGACAAGATCCAGTCTTGAAAAGCAATTGCTGACCCTCACTCTTCTCCATGAAAATCCAAAGCTTGAAGAGCAGAAACACTCGATAATTCAGGTGTAGTACAAGATTTCATTGATTCTTTCTTCTTCTCTTGTCCTGGCAGTAGTGTTCAGTCAGGAGGACCTGGAGGCCAGCTGCATTAGGCACTGTCTTTATGCAATGTTTGGCGTTCACATTGGTTCTTTGGTTTCTGTTGTTCGAATGTGTTGTCTCGATTATGGGGCCTCTGGGCCTGCCATTTACCTAGTAATATCTTCTTTCTTCTTTCTTACCTGTCTGCAGCTCTATCTCCCTCTCTTCTAAGGGCGTTGGGGAGGTTTAGGGTGGTGTCCCACAGTCTGCAGTTAGAGACTGGTAGGTGGGACAACCTGCAATGTAAAGACCGCCTATACCCTGCTTGCACTGGGAACAACAGGAAAGTGAAAAGTGAAGAACATTTCTTCTTTCAATGTCCTTTCTACTTTGAGATCCGTGGGGAGATTCTATTGTCTCCGTGATACCAAATCTCATCTTCCATTTGGAGGATCAGAAATTCTTCGCAGCATATCTGCTTGAGGCGGTGACTCTTAGACGATTGTTTTTGGGCTGCTTGTGGCCCCTCTCTCTTTCGTTATGAAGCACCATTTCATTTCATTTCATTTCTTGTTTCTTGCTTTTGTCCCATAAGCTCTTTGAGCTTTCGGCTGACATTATAAAGTACTTGTTCATTTCTTTCTTCCACTATGAGGATCAAAAATGCTTGGCAGCCTACCTGCACAAGGCCTTCACCCTTAGACAATCGCTAGAACATTAATTGTGGTTCATGTTTTCTTCCATTTTGTCCCATAAGCTCTATGAGCTTTCCGCGGACGTTATAAAGCACCATTTCATTTCATTTCATTTCTTCTTCTTCTTCTTCCTGTTTCTTCTCCTCCTACTTCTCCTCCTCCCCCTCCTCTTTTTTTTCTTTCTGAGCACAGCAGTTTTCTTTATGCGTCCAGCTTGCATAGGGCGCAGCCAGGAAAGTGAAACTGAAGAACACTTCTTCTTCTACTGCCCTCTATACTACGAGATCCGTGGGAGATTCCACTGTTTATTCAGTGGAACCCAATCTCTCACCGAAGTCTTCCACTATGAGGATCAAAAATGCTTGGCAGCCTACCTGCACGAGGCCTTCACCCTTAGACAATCGCTAGAACATTAGTTCTTATTCTTGGGTTCTGGTTTTGTTCCTCTCTCATGTTTTCTTCCATTTTGTCCCATAAGCTCTATGAGCTTTCCGCGGACGTTATAAAGCACCATTTCATTTCATTTCTGGGTGATATAGTAAGAGGTCTCACGAGAATATTTGGAAGGCCACAACTATTTGAAAATACACTGGTGTATCCCCAGTACTGGAGCGAGGCCCCTGTGCTGCTTTCCTCTCATCCCTTCTCCCCCTCTCTTACTTCATCAAAACGGGAGGTGGTTTAATGGTGACAAGGCTATATCAAAGCCAAGTCTACTGAGTGCAACTCCGTGGGATAGAACAAGTACTGAGTTTTCTTTTTAGCTGCTTGTATAGATCTTCAGGAACCTTATTGTACTTTGTATACCTGGATCTGAGGGGAGGGAGGGGTGGCATGGTGTGGCATGGCACAGTCAGAGGAGCAGCTACGACTGCAGTTGCTGGAGCTGGAGAAGCAGCTGCTTGCAGAACTGGCTATGTCACAAGGGGACATTTTGGAAAATCAGACACTCATTGACTCTCTGAAAGAGACCAAGGTGAAAAGCAGCAGCATTGAGGAGTCCCTGCAAAATCTGACCACCTTGCAGTCCCACCTGCATGTCAAAAGCAATGCCTATGAGCCCTATGCTCGGATGGGCAGCTTGTTATTCTTTCTACTCAGAGACCTGGTGATCCTGAACCCCATGTATTGCTTTGGACTGCCGTTATTTCTGCGCTTATTTGAAACAGCTCTAGGAGGGGAACCCAGCTCAGATACCATGACCAATCAGAGCAGTAAGGAAGACCAAGATGACTCTGCAGCATGGATTGACACCCGCATATCTCAATTGTCAGGATCTCTTATTGAGCTGATCTACTCGCATATTTGTAGGTCTTTGTACGAAATTGACCACCTTATTTTTGGCATGCACCTGGCTCAAAACCTCAGCATGTTGGATAAACCCTCCACCTTGGAGTTGGATCTATTTTTAAGGCATTTAGCTGTGGGTGGGGCCATATCTGAACAAGACATACCATTTTCAGAACGTGTGCCAATGCCTTCTTGGATCCCAGCTGGGCGAACAAGGGCCTTCACAGTGCTGCAGGCAGCACTTCCTAGCCTAGTGCAGTCTCTGAACATGCACACCTCCAAAATATGGACACCATGGATTTCGGACCCAACCTGTGACACCAAGTTCCCAGATATTGTAATCCATCGTGCCTCTTCGTTCCAAAAACTGCTTCTTGTTGAGGCTCTGAGGCCTGACAGGCTTGAGCCTGCCATGAAAGCGTATGTTTGCTCATCTCTAAAGCTTCACTCTTTCTGCCCTCCACCTCTTGTACTGGCTGACATTCATGAAAAGGAAATGCTTCCATCCGTCCCAGTGCTCTTTATCACAGCAGCAGGGGCAGATCCTTCTCTCGAGCTTGAAGAGTTTGGAATTCGGCAAGTGGGCAAAGCGAGTTATCACCAATTAGCCATGGGACAAGGTCAAACAGAGGAAGCTTTGGTTACCCTGCAGGAATGTGCCAAAGTTGGAGACTGGCTTTGTTTGAAGAACTTGCACCTTGTGGTGACTTGGCTTCCAATTTTAGAGACAGAAATCTTTAGTCTTTCTCCCCACCCCAGGTTCCGCCTGTGGTTGACTTCAGAGCCTCATGAAAAATTCCCAAGAAGCCTTCTTGAAGCATGTTTGAAGATCACAAGTGAGCCTCCCCCAAGTTTCAAAGACAAACTGCAAGGAATTTATGAAGGATGGACCCAAGAGTACTTCTCAGACAAGCAGCTCTTTCAAGTGCAGTTGCTGTTTGCATTAGCATTGCTGCATGCAGTGGTCCAGGAGCGATGCATCTACATTCCCCAAGGCTGGACCAAGCTTTATGAGTTCAGCTTTGCGGACCTTCGTTTGGGAGCAGACATTCTCATTCTGACTACTCGGGAAGGAAGTGCTTCATCATGGGCACATGTTCATGGGTTGCTGACCAATGCTATATATGGTGGGCGAATTGACAATGATCTCGATGCTGCCGTACTTCAAGAGTATGTCCACCGCTATTTTTCAACAAGTCTGCTTACAGCTGTGGGGCCCTCATTTCAGAGTGAGTCTTTGGCCTTTCCAATGCACTCTGCAGATTTGGGGGTGAATATATTTGGGCATGGAGGAGGGACACTGCCCAATTCATGTAGCCATGCAGACTACATGGAGCTTATAGGCAGCCTTCCAAACATCGATTCGGCTTCCTTGTTGTGCTTGCCTGCAAACATCGAGAGGTCGCTGCAACAAGCCAGTACTGGCAACCTCGTCGCCAAGCTTAAAGCCATGTCTACAATAAGCATGGCATCTGGTGACTTAGATAAGGAAAGATTTTCTGCACACCTCTCTCCTATGCTCCATCTTTGGGAATATGCAGTGCCACGTACATTACATAGACTTACAAAGAGTTACTCCATCAAGATTAATGTACAACCCAAGGACGATTTGTTTCCCATATATACATTTCTTGTTCAGGAACTGGAACACGCAAATCGCCTTCTCATTGCTCTCAATATGACCTTGTCCGCAATTACTGGTGCTTTGAGTATTACTCCCTTTCATCCAGATGCCACAACCTTGGCCAACTGCCAGACCTTGGTCTCTGGACATGTTCTGGAAAGGTGGGAGTGTCTGTGGGAGGGCCCTGCTGACCCTGTTGAATATGTGAAATGTGCGCTACACAAAGCAGACGCTTTGCAGCAGTACTTTGACCTTGCAAATATGGGAGGGATGGAACTACAAGGCCTGGAGCTCTCCAATTTCTTTCATCCGCACACCTTCCTTAGCTCAATGAGACAACAAGCAGGCCGCATTCTGACTACCACGCTTGACAGTCTAAAACTGATCACCACATGGGATGATTCCCTTGTGATAGAACCGTGTAACATTCCCACAGTCAGTGTCACTGCACTAATTGAAGGTGCATCATTTAATGGAAAAACTCTTTTGAGGAACTCCACAGAGTCACCACTTTGTTCAGTTGTACCTCCACTCAAGTTAGCATGGGTGGAGAAGGATGCTCCTCATCCCTGCATCTCTCATATTTCAGTACCTCTGTATGAAACGACCACAAGGTCCAAGCTCGTGGCGAAAGTGCAGGTTCCATGTCCAGAAGAAGATATGCAGCAATGGGTGCTTGCTGGAGTTGCTTTCATCTTAAATATCCCGGCCAGTACTTGAGCAACAACTGCAAAATCTCAGCAGCTATTTTCATGCTACAAACAAGTTCCTGTTCATTTCAAGTTACAACAGTCTGGCTACCTTGTCCAAAGTAGATCAGATCATTGATGATTATTGAGAGTTGGAATTATAGTTGTTGATCATATGATGATGGTGAACATACAGCAGTATGTTTGCTTTGCAGTTGCCATGATGTATTGTATCATATTATGACATGGGAATTACTAAGTTTACTAACAGGCTGGGAGCAAGTTCTGTTTAGAGCCCAACATATTTCTTTGCAGAAGTTTAAAGCAATGTATGTCTTTTGTTCATCCACAGGTGTAGTGTATAATTCAAATGTACACATTGTCTGCTACCAACATAGACCATTGAGTATCCTTTAATGGATCTGCGAACTGAACAATATTATGTAGCAACAGAAAGCTGCATGGCTTATGGCTTTTAGCTTCACCAGAATGAGACAATCAGTCTCACCAGATTTTCGATAGCATGTTGCTGTAAATTAGTTCATTTTTTATGGCTTGATAGATCCTGTGAAAAAATCTAAGGCACAGGGGATATTAATGTAGTCAGGTCATGGGAAGAGTGGATTCCACGACTTACCCAAATTCCAAAACTGTAGGGGGTTGAAATGGCCTCCATAACAAAGGCTTCAATTGTGGTTGCATGGAGTCTATTCAATTGCTTTGGTCAGGTGCAGCTATGTAGTGCAGGGCACTGTAAAAATGTTTCCATCACTTACCCAAGTTCCCAAAATCCACCTTCATTCTCATCGGACAAAAGCTACACTTGCATGGAATGTTACTTAAACTTCAGTGTTATTTCCCACATGTTGATCACCCTGGCATATGTTCCATGACCTTGGGCGCACCCTTCTGTGGAGCCTGCAGCAACAAAAGGGATTCTACACTCCACTATTTTACCTAAATCAAATGGAAGAGTCTGCTTTCATACTTTCATAGAAATCTAACCATTCAAATTCAGTGGAAGAGAGTTGTTGAGGACCCCAAGGTGATACATTCATACCATAAAGTACTTACTTGGCAGTTAACACAAATCTAAATTCTGAGGATGCGCAGAGGACCAGTTAATAGGAATAGAGTCTCTACACCAAAGCACCTCCGGAATAGCTGGTTTCCAAGTGCATGTCTACCATCACCAGATTTTCCTTGCAGAAGGAGTTGCAGACAACTCCAAAGAACACAGCCTTGAGATAAAAAAACCCTGCGGTTGTCACGCATTACTGGCACTCTCCTGATAAATCTTCAATGCGCTCATACAACTCACCCCATGCTTGAACTTCAATTTGCCCAGAGAGAACATGTCTCCTTCCCCTCCTCAAAAGTGCATGGGATACAACTACTCACAAGAGCTGCGAAACAAGACTCCCTTATGGATGAAACCATTCACCATTGAGGAAACAGTGGAAGAATTTTGAGTTGGATGCCACAGCATAAAACACTGCACCACCACAAACTCACGTGGTCAAGAACCAAGGAGATCCTGGAGTATTCATAGCCTACAGATTGTTATAGCAATGATGCACAGTGAGACCAGCCAGTCGCAACATCAACACAGAAATAAATCATGTCCCTTGTTGATATACAAACAACAAGAGTTTTGAGAAATCATAAAAGTCATGGGGAGAGAGGTGAACATGGTGGGGATTAGAATAGCACCTGGAATTCCCGGCACAACATGGTCACTGTGAGAGAGCACTGTGGAGAGGGTCTCCCTTTCATCTACTTTTACCCAATACTTCTCTTGTGTATCTACGGAAAGAAAGTCACATTAGGCCCTCTACTTTTACACTGCTACGGCGACATGGGACCTCAATACTAGAGGACGAGACATGCAAACAAACAAGGGACCCAATCCTTCTGTCAAAACCCATGTTCACTACTGAAGTTGCCTGATATTGTGAGAATTATAACACAAGAGCGTCCCCAGAAAAAATGATAAATTGCCATGACCATTACTCAGCTACAATGAAAGACCTACAACAGCACTGATATATATAGTCAAACGTTCAGAGCTTAACTTGCCTGGATCTCCTACGTCATCTGGTTCAAACCCATCCTCCAAGAAGTGCTGCAGAAGTTGCTTCCTTGAAAGGGTTGGGCCAATATTTGCCTGAACTTTCACAGCCTTGTCATATAGTGCACTCATGTGCATAAAGAAAATTCAGCTGTAATTAGATTTTAACCCCGGCTGGACATGCTTGTCTATCACAACCAACCCTTTGAGCCAAAGCTGTACCTAGTCCATAATTCAAACGTTCAAGGTAAAACACTCATAAATACTAAAAGACATGCACCAAAGAGCACGTAGCAATCACTGGAGGGAAGCTCAAGACGCAGACAGGTTTGACAATTAGACACAGCAGTGGAGAGACAGCTGTGTTAGATATTCCTAAACTTTCCCCCAGCTAAAAAGCATCAAACCAGCAACGCGAACCATCACAACTAGAACTATAATGGCTCTGTACAACATGTTGCCATGCATCTACACAAGAATTGAGTTGCTGGATTCGTCAACTTTTGCAAGCCTCATGTTAAGTGTCACTAAAGCAGCAATTTTACCTGATAGTATAATTCCACCCTATCACGTGTATAGTCGTGCCTCCAATCCCAAGCTAGTTGGGGTGCATCTTTTCCAAACATGTTAACCATCATTAAAAAACTCACAATTACATTTCTTGCCCATGAGGCGACACTCGCTCAACCAACTGACTTACATCGAATCTGACATGGGAAATAGGGCCTGCAACATGGCGCTGGATTTGACCTTCACTGAACAATGCATGTAGACTAGAGCTTGTTCACCACCATAAGCCTTCTGGCAAACTAGCCAAAGAAACCTTCTCCAATAGTCATGGCTAAACTCTACCCTCATATAGAATGCAGGATGGAAAGAAAGGACTACCCACAAACAAATGGTGCATCAAAGCGGCTAGACATATCAATATGCATCAACAAGCTGGGTTATGATTGACCGAGCTAAAACAATACAATATTCATATGCATATTGTGTTTGCAATCACTGCAAAGAGAGGATATGAGGTCGAGCTGTGTGCAGAACATGTCAGTCTCCCAAAAGTCCTCAATAAAGTCCGTTTCCATCGTCTCCGGATACAAAAGCAGCACCGGCCAATGCAGCATGCCGCTGCTGTCTAGCCATGGCTTGCAACTCCTTGACGGTTGCTTGTAGCCTGAACTCCCCACTCGCTGCTTCCTACTCTCCAACGCCAATACCAGGGCCTGCATTCACCCCAGCATCCAACTACTTTCAAAATTTACGTTCAAAACCTTTCATGAGCCTCCACTGCCTCCATCAGCAGTCTCCAAGACAAGTACCGACAAACATTCAACAGTAAAGCACATTATGTTTTTGTCTTTCCTGAGAGTACAGAGAGCCACCTCTGATCCTCGGGACATTTGTAAAGGGAATGAATCACTCGTTTAAACAAGAAATCCACTGCAATGAAAGAGTTGAACACATACTTCAATTTCCCCCACTTTCTAGTACTTGCCTTTGTAAAGGACTGCAACAGAACTGACTGGACAGCTTGTCTTGTCCAAAGTGGCCCCTAGTGAGCCTGTCAGTCATTGCAAATAAGCTCATGATGAAGTCACAAAGGCGTCTCAGTTTTCTGCTGAAGTATCTGGCCCACTGACCTCAGCTGCAGATTGAGCTACCGTTGTCCGCTTACTGCGAGCAACTTCCTCAGCATGCATCTTCTCCACTTTGTCTCCCAACCTCTCAAGTTCATGATTGGTGGAGTCCAGCTGTAAACCTCTGTTGCAGTATTGAGATGCTTCAGGTAGCAATCCAAGGGCTAGAGCAGCTTTAGCTCCACGGAAGTATGCCTGCACATGGTCAAAGTTGTGACAGGTTGCATGATTCACATAGAAAACACTTCCCATAAGAAGAATTTCGGGATTTAGAGTAGTTGATGAGGCACACCTTGTTGGCTTTACTATCATACAAGGATACAAATGAATCAACAAGCAACCAATGTAGTACCAAGGTACGCAACACATTGTGCTTACTCATAGAGACATAGATGACAGGTGACATCAAAGTCTAGCACCCCACAGAGAGAGGAAGCAAGACAGGAACTACTTTAGAACATTCACAGGGAGCCCAAAGAGCTATGGGACAAGACTTGCCAACATACAAAGAAACAACAGCCTGAAAGGCCTCAGGGGCCTATTCAAAGCTTTTGTCACTCCCATCAACAGAGCTTCTTTGCCACCCTGCTCCAGTACACCAGAAGTGTAGAGATACCACACTGCAATTGACCCTCTAGCATGCCAAGCTAATAAGGCTCCTACTCTAGAAAATAAATCATTCCAATTACAACTTTAACGGAAAGTATCTTGAAACTAGATAATGAAGTTCTGTGATTGTCTGCTAGGACTTGAATGAGTATAAAACTATAACTGAAAACCTTCCTCAACTGAAGTGTAGGAATTTTCCACATAGTACTGGCGGAATGTTTGAATGCTTTCCTAACCACCTTTAAATTTGAGTCATTCGCTTTGATTGCTTCTCCAGCATCCATTAAGGCTCGTCGATTATTCCCCAGAAGCAAATGTACTTGCGCCCTGTTGGAGTAGCAGATTGAATTGTGCAGAACATTTGAGCTCTTTTGATCAATGGCCCGAGTATAGCAATCAAGTGCATCCTTGTAGTGATTTTTACCCATCTTTAAATACTCATTTCCCTGCTCCTGCAAGCGACAAAGTATATTTGATGGAAAGGTTACCATTTCACAGTCTAGATCTCGCCAGCACGTTGTCTTACGGGGTATAGTGGTCTACACGCATCTTTCATGGTTGTTGTAAGGGGCAAGCAAAGTTCTAAAGAAATGAAGGTAATCCTACCCATCAACATTCCATTGCTGGACCCTCCAATTATCACCTCTTTCAATCCAAGAAACTCCACTGAAGCGCATCGACTCCGAAAGGACAGGAACCCAGTGTGAGCCGCATCTTTCTCTCTCACCAAAAAACCTCATACATATTACCAAATAGACCTGAAAGGCTAACCTTGAATTCGACGGCAGAACTTTCCCGAATTGCAGTGATGGCTGCCAAATCTGCCTTCTCCTCCTCAGTGGCAGGCTCCGAACCAGGTTGCATCCAGAGTGCCATCCCTGCGTGCTTCTCAGCGCGTGCATCACTACCCCATACTCACCTTAGCACGCAGCACCATCGCCTCCACAACTCCACATCTAAACCCCTGCAACAAAACCCCCAAACCAAGCCCTAATCATATTTCGTTGCAATTAAATAGTGGGTGGCCACATTCTAGTCTGGAGACTTCACATTTTGCACCCACTTGTTTGCGTAACCACAGACCGCTGACTTTCTGCTGGTGATGACATATTGTCCATCATGGATTGGAAGTGAAGCCGCTTGCTTGCCTTCTCAGTGGTCGGGGATCCATGGGAAAGGTACTGTGAATGGCATGTCCAGTACATGGAAAGACACTGGGGAAATGCACTGTTTGTTTTTTGTTTTGTTTTCTAAACAGGGGACATTCAATTAGAATGTACTCGTTTGCTGTAGCCTTGTGGGCATAGACCTCACACCCACTTTGGGCAGGAATCGACACGACCTTTGTAGTAGTGGGACTAACCGTAAAATGAACAATTTCTTCAGGCTTCCCAGATTTCCTCTTGAAGGCCTTTCACACAAGCATCAATTTGATTTAAGCTCAGCCTCGAGATCTTGAAAGTTGGTGAACAAAGGTGCAGGGACTATGCTCTTGATGGTCCTAAACAGGGTCGCTCTCTGATGAGAATATTTCGAACATTGTGTCAGAAATCGATTTTGTCTTCAGTCCGCCCGCACATCGGGCAGGGTAGGTAGGCCCTTCAGGTCATCTTGAAGGTCCTCACCCACGTCACCGACTGGGATAACTTCGTTTTGTTCGGAAATTCTTCATGCTTCCCAGCTGGCCTACAATTCGGATTCCAACTCAGCTTCATCTAGCAGGGTCAGCTCTTCCTTCCTGATATTGATGTACTTGACAATCTGCTCTACTCTTTTTTCGTCTGGACTTAGCTGTTTAATAGGGCAGTCTTGCTTACAAGAAATAGAGTCGATCATCTTAGGGCTATTAGGCATCCTGATCCCAATTAGAGACTTATGAGAAGGCAGACAGCAGCGCTGATCGTGAACAAGTTATGACATCAATCCCCTTTCGTAAATTTTGTTTTGCTAGTGCCAATCCAACTCCTGCATTCACACATGGCCACGTCCTAGTCAGACTGTTCGGTCTGATGCAACTTCCGTTGATCATTACAAATGCAGGAGTAGCAGGGCAAGAGCAAACCTAAACATTCTAGCCCTCATGGTTATGCAGCAAAGGTCCGTTCCATTCACAAGACACAATGAAGTGGGAATGAGGAGGACGCTGGTGGTGAGGAGGCTGCGTTGGAGGAGAAGCACTATAAGGAAAAGGTTGAGGAGATTATGGCAAGGCGAAAGGAGACCTCCCAGGAGGTGATTCAGAACATGATGGGAGGTCGCCTGGCGATTCCCCTTTGTAGGATGATTTCCATGCAAGTCGTCAGACCTACCATCCCTCGTCATATTCAGAAACTGGAGAGTGACTTTGTCCATGGGTACATCATCGGATTGCCAGCGTTCTTTGTGTCCACCAGAGACAGAACTGGTATCGAGACAGAGGTGGATGAGACATTGAAGCCTCAATGGGATCCTTTTTGGGTGGAGGTCAATGATGAGTTTGAGGCAGAGCTTTATGAGGATGTTCAGACCCGACCCTTGATGGGCAAGATGTTTTATGTGTGGGATGGGAATCATAGGTTGCTTGCTTGGATGGGGTACATTGCGAGGATGCGGTCAACTAACAAAGATGCGCAGGTGAGGGTGGACTCTATCGTTGTAGACCCCCAAAACGACGACATGGCAGAACTTCTTGCAATCATGCATGACATGAACAAGTAGGTGTCATTATCCTGTAGTTCCAATGCTTCAATCTCAAGAGCAAATTGAGTTAACATATATATGATATGCATTGTACTTACATGCAACTTATATTCTGTTTTGTGCAGGGGGACAGCGCTTGTTAAAATGAACTTGGTGGACACACTTTATAGAATGCAGAAGATCGGCACGATGCCTCTCCATTCCTTCAAGGATGTTCTGTCATCAGATGTGTACAGGAAATGTAAGATCATGAAAAAACTCGACAAGTGGTACAGCCTTACGAGGGACGCATTCTTGGAGTATTTGTACTCCGTAAGTATCATATAGCCTGTTCGTTTGATTGTGGAGTGTCTGTAGTTTATATTTTGATTGACAATGTCTCATGCCATCTGTGTGTTCATTGCAGCAAGAGATTACAGAGGCTGGGCAGAGAGGAAAATACTCCTACTATGCTTCTGTCACTGAGGAGAAGAGGACTACGGAGGGTGTTGCAGCTGCCATTCGTCGCGGGATGGAGGACAAACGATGTAGCCTGATGAGTGGATTCATAAAACAACTACGGATTGCAGACCCGACATTAACCCCCGAGTTCTTGAACCAGATCAAGGTGCACTGGAGCAGGGTGTCAAAACCCGAGATGACTCAAGAGATCAGGAAGTCCAAGAGCACAATATCCAGATGCTCGAGGCTAGGGAGCCTGTCCAGCAGCCTACTCCCTCCAAGCAGGAGAAGACAAAACGTGCACGCAAAGAGGTTCCTCCACCGCAGACCGATCATCCACAGGTTGATTGTCCCCGGCCAAACAATCCTGACTTTCAGAGTCACAGAGATGGGCACCAGGACAGGAGGATGCCGACTGATCTGCATCCTTACGATGCCTTTGTCCATCCTGCTCGAGTTCTTGGTCTCTTCCAGACTAAGACAATCAATGACAGCTTCCTTGGTGTGATGGAGACGAGGCGCACTTCATACCAGGGAGTTCCCTCCCCTGTCTGGGAGAGGATCTCCTCCTTTCTAACTTTGGTGTGGTTTCAATCCCCTCTTCAACTCTTCAGTTCCATTATTCATAACATTTGAGGTGGTCTATAAGCAATTAGTATCAACCTGTCTTGCCTTGTCAAGTGGCTCACTGGCTGGCATTTTTCCCGCAGGTGAGTAACGGCCGTCAATCTTGGGTGAATGGCATGAGAAAACCCTTTGCCGCTGACCTCGTCATCCTCGATGTTCCAGAGGATTTTTTGCATACGGACTTCCTCCAAAGTTCCCCCATGTCTTTCATGCTCCGTGTTTATGTTGAGGCTCTCACAGGACACCTCTCAGCATTCTCTTCATCTTGCCTTCGTACATCGAACCATTCTATTAGAGGCTCAGCTTCCAGGTAGGATGTACAGAGGCCAGATGTTAGGGACGGCTTTACTAGTGGTGACGATGACAACTCTAGCTCGACTGATTATCGCAGCTGAACATTATGTGTCCTCCTTGTTTGGCAACTTTTTATTTTGATACGGACAATACATCCATTGCTATGTCTTGCTGCAACTGGTTTTTGGGTGTGACAAATGTGCCCACTTCATGCTTCATGTGTGGGTGTGAATGTCTCTAGGATGTTGCAAATAGACGGTCATGAAAGTTTCAGTTAGTGATAGTCATCATGTAAATCAATTGTGATATAAAATGCAAAAACAAACAATCCACCAAGGCCAGCCAATTCAAGATTCATTACATAAATTGCATTTCCATAGCAATCTGCTCCGACATTTCAGCAGAGACAGCACATTCTTTTTCTCCGCAGCTATAGCAGCTACGTCGGTTAGCATATGTGTGTTCGGTGTTACTGGCACGTCAACTTTGGTATCCTCATGTAGCTTGCTGAAATCGGTTCGACTGTCATTCCAGTGGAGAGGATCGCAGCCTTGATGCTTACTCTTCTGTGCATTGTCTGAATTTGAATGGGGGATGAAATAATCTCACTTACTCAGTGATTTGCTCTGCTTAGCTTCTTTCAAATATCTGCCGACATCACCAGTGATGTCAATGCGTCATCAGTTTGGAACTTACCAGATTTGTCCCAGGGGCTCCTTTCTGCAAGTAAAGCATTCTCAATGACGACCAAAACAAACTTTCCCGAATGGTATTGGACTCCACGGAAATGCAACACGGCCTGACAGAGAATTGATCAAGAATGTAAATGGCAACAAAGGAAAGTAACAGAAACAAGAAATGGAAGGGGTGGCAAAAGAGGGCCAGGATGTCCATTGCGAGAAGGGTCGCAAGGGATGTCCGATTGAGAAGAAGTTATGAGCGATCTCCAGTGTGGCGGGGAAGAAAGAGGACGCGCGGCGCAGAAAGAGAGGACCAAGTTATATGTCACCTTTGCCCAGTGCTTTCCATCCGTCCAATCACCGACTCACTAACGTTTATCATCCAACCCATAGAAAACACGGAAGGATCCAGTAATTAAGAGTCGATTAGATAGTAATTAAATAATTAGGCATAAGTGTTGCCTAATTGAAGAAGGGCGCTGTCAAGAGGGTGCGAGCGAGAGAGAGAAGGGAGTAGCGCTGGCGGGGTTGTCACTGGAGTGTGGGGATTGCAAGGCACAGTTCCCAAGTGTGGAGGAGGCGCAGGATCATGCAGAGCTGACCGGCCATGCCAATTTCCAGGAGTCCACTCAGCCTGTATGTACTACATCTTTCTCTCTCGCTCTCTCTCTCGGATCTGTAGGATAATCGTGGCTGATTAGGTTTGATTGGCTTAACTTTGCTTTTCAAAAAGTTGGATTGCAATGCAACGCAGTACAATCACAGCACTCTGAAGGAACCTTGATTTTTAACAGTATTTATCGTGTAGCAAATTCCGCGACCTCCATCTGCCGGGTGTTGGATAGTGGTTGTTCATAACTATCGACATCCGGAGCAGAAATGAACCAAAAATGGTGGCACGTCCCTATGCCTTCCTTGGACACGAAAGGTCACGTAACCGTGCAGCAGATTGCTTCTGTTTACATCCCCTCTCTGTGTATCGTAGATGTCATTATCTGTCGGCATGTGAAGCATGAACAGACACCGAACTACACCTGAGACGAAGTGCCTCAGATAAGCTGCCTAGCACTTTTGATCCCAAAGCTGAAGGCATGCACCCGAGATGGGGAGACAGTAGTATCAGCCTTGGATCTCATTTAATGTAGGATGAGAAAAAGAATGGTTGTGAGAGAAAAAACTTCCTAACATCCACAGAAAGCCATAAGGGGCCTATGGTATAAGCAGATATACAGCAAGGCACTTAGGATCTTCAAAGCTGAAGAGAATACATTGGTGGAGTACTAACATTGGCATGGTTTCGGCTAGAGGGACTGAGTGTACGCACCAAGTGCATCAGTGCAGGTTCTTTAGCCTGAAGGACTTTCACTGTCCTCTCTCTTAAACTAGGGTATAATCCAGTTTCTCCAAACTTCAAGAGTTAATTGAGATAACTTTAGGTGTGAATGAACTTTTTATCTCCCATTTGTGGAAAAAAGAAAGATAAAAAGATAAAGTTTCTTTAACGTCCAGTGAATTTACTGAGCCTACTGCTCAACACACAGGCCATCGAGGGCCCAATGGACGGTCTGAAGGCACATGTTGAAGGATTGAACCCAGAAAAAGAAAGAAAAAGAAAAACCTTTACCATTACTGGCTATAGTTTTTTCTAAAAAATCACTAAGTTAGTACCTATAGTTATTTTTAAAGGGGGTTGAGCTCACTACCTACCTATAGCCAGATCTCGCTAATTCCAGGCGTGAAGTCGAGTATAAAACAGAAGAGGTCGGAGGAGGTGCAGGTGTGTGGTTGCCTGGTTGGGTGGAGAGCTCTCAGGAAAGGGTTTTGGCTCCCTTAATTGTGTGTTAGTGTGTCTAACCATCGAGATTTATTTCTTGAGCGTTTCCAATTACAAACGATCATGGCACAATCGATGATGGTGCCGTATGGGAGGGGGGCAGTTCTTCCTTGAGCGGCCGGGGGACCTTGTCGTGGAGGGCTGGTAGTTTAGCTATCAAGGGAACGTGGTCAGGAGGTATAGTGAAGTACTTGCTCAAGCATTTGAATTTTGCAGTAATGTCCAAGCACATCCAAGGCTCCCTGCAGCTAAAAGAGTTGCTGGATCCTGATCAAGAGGATCGATCCGGAATTTTTTTTGGGTGTGTGGAGTGATGAGCATAAGTTAGTGATATGGTGAGCTTGTTGATCTGTTACGCAGGTGTGGGATACCAATGGGGGACGGCTACGGGCCCAGAGAAAGGGAAACCAACACGAGGGCTATCAGTGCTGGGATGGAACACTACGAATGTGAGGCAGAGCCGGCACAATTTGCAACCGTGCCAGGCAGTACTTCAAGAAGATGGTAAGGGACCTTTATTCTGAAAGAGGTGTCTCTCTATGGGAAGTACTAGATTTTCTTCTCTTCTTCTCCAGCCGCGTCGTAAACTCTTGTGCTTCTCTCAGGCTTCTCTCAGCCGCATATATACGTGAAGTAGTCGGTGGCAGTAATAGGAACCATTTCATTCTGCGCTCTTGATTCACGTGTTATTACGTTATTACACGCAGATGCAGGCACAGAACCCGCTGCAGCTATCATTGCAGCTGCAGTCACAAAACCGACTGCAGCTATCATTGATGGGAAAGCCATGGCTTTACAAATTCAAGGTGAAGTTGCGAGTGAAGTGGCCAAAATGAGGGATTCTGTGGGGAAGGTTCCAGGCCTGGCGGTGATCCTTGTTGGGACTCTTAGGGAATCCAAAACCTATGTTCGGAACAAGAAGGCGGCTTGTAAGGAAGTAGGAAGTCACTTTTTCGGAGTCGAATTACCTCATAATGTAACGGAGGACGAGGTTTTGAGCTATGTAAAGAGATTCAACGACGATCCAGCTGTACATGGAGTATTGGTGCAACTTCCTCTTCCTAAGGTAATAGTTCTGATCTTTGGTCAGATCACAGCTATGAAGCCACCTTTTGGGGAGGGAACTTTTAATATTCATGGTCCAGTTGGTCATCTTCCAAGCCATTAAAGACAGCGTGTGACATGATTAATGAGAGCCTGTGCATTTGTAAGAGGGAGTATGAGTGAGATTTGTGAGTCCTCTAAGCAGATCAAACTTAATCTCTCCCCATTTTGTCTGTTTGATATTGTCTCACAGTGGCTGTGGCTGTTCTCAGTTTCGTTAGTTGGCCTGAGAGAGACCGTTTGAATCACTGTTTCTGTGATGATGTGTTTGTGACAGGATCCTTCCACAAAGAAAGAGCACTTGGTGGGTGATGTTTGCTACACAGAGGCCTGCCAAGTGGCATCAAAAATCACTCCAGTGCCTGGTGGAGTTGGACCTATGACAATTGCGATGTTGATGTCTCATATGCTCAATTCGGCTAAATGTGCATATGGACTTGTGAATAGTCCTATGTAGTTGTGATGCGGAATACCCGGACTGGTAACTTGTAAAATCCCACCAGTACTGATTGGCCTCTTTGGCAAGGAGAGAGGATTGCTGTCACATGGTTTCTATTTTGGCATTGTAATCACCTATGCAAAGCTAGGAACTACAACTTCAAGTATCATTTGTTCAACTCTTACAAACTGTTGCCAAGTAGCCTCCATATGTTCAATCACATGAGTGAAAGGATTCATACCTCAGACCTGCAAACGCTGCTATATTGGTGTGCTGGTTGGGAATGAAGTTAATTCTTGACAAAGTTTGGGTGATGGTGAGCTTCCTAGATCCACCTCCAATCTTGAAGATAAAGCTTCAATGGGCTGAATGCATGCTCCACACATGCATTCTCTTTACACAAGAGGTAATATCAGTCCCCTAAAACACAAGAGGTAATATCTCTAAAACAAGACTAAGCACTCTGCAAGATTATACATTGGCCTGGACCTTAAATTCAGGTCCAAAAGAAAAATTAGGAGAGCCTTAAATGGGAGATACTAGGAAACTTAATGTCGCCCCATCTTAGAGTACTTTTGCCAGACTCCGGCAGCCTAGCCCTTGCCAAATCCTCCCCCACCCCCTCTTAGGCATCTACGTGGGAACTTGCCAAAAGTGCATTCGCCGGGCTCACGGGCTCACGAGATGGGTGCATATGCCGGAGTGTTGTAACTAAAGATGGACAGGTGATGTTGGTGCATATGCCGGAGTGTTGTAACTAAAGATGGACAGGTGATGTTGCAGGCAAGGGTGACATCTATCATGGAAGTCCCCCCACCTTGGATTTGGTCATGTGTACACAATGGTCACTTCCGGTTCGCTTCTCAAGATAAGGCGTATCAGGTTATAATTGGTACATGTCATGACTGCACTTGCCCGGATTTCATTTGCATGCGTGAGGGCAACCTGGGAAAGAAGAGGAAGTGGGTTCTTTGCAAACACCTTTACTACATTTTTGTGCGTAGGATGTGTTGTGACCCCAAAAGAGACCAGTACATTCACCAAGGCACGCTATCACCTGGTGAAGTCCATACTCTTCTGCAACGTGATAGGTCCGAGACCGGTTAAGTAGTAGGCGTACTGCTTGTCTGCATTGCATACTATGAGCGAAAATTGAGTAACAATGAAGCAATAACATACTGGTACTTCAGTACATGTCTTCATTCAATCACTCACTTATGTGCCGGTCCTATGCAACTCATCTAATACATGGTGATATTCTATCTTTGCATAGGCATGGATTGTGCTCTCGTTCGTTTCGTTTCCCAAAAGTGCTCTTGGATTCTCTTATTGCGTTGTGCAGTTGAAGGTAGTGTTGGCCATTCCAACTGGAATAGGCCCCCCTTCTCGGGTCCTCGGGAATAGGTGTTGTTTCCAATACACCCTAGACCCTGGGCTCATGCTTACCAAGCATGAGCCTAGGCTCACGCTTACTGCACTAATCGTGAGCCCAGCTCCCAAGCTCATGGGGCTAGGCACATGACCTAGCTGCCCTCTTCCTTAGGACCGCTTGAGGCAATGCCTTCTCTCTGTCCACCAAAAACTGGTGCCATCATACTCTCCCCATCTGCTTGCAGAGTTTACTGAACAAGAGTTAGAGGATGCACTTAAGCTTATGAACAACAACAAGGCCCCTAGGCTCAGCCATTTTGCTTGTGCTTCCAATGATCCGTATCAGTTATGTACTTTAACCGTTTACCACATCATTGGACTGATCACTCGAGCATTATCTGAATGCGTGTGGAACGACGATTATGGCAGGTGCCATATTTCAGCAGAGTCAGTTTTAACCAGCAAATGCAGATGCTAGTGCCATCACCCAATCCATCTGCATCGTTATCGTGATCATTGCAAGCCTGTTCTCTCTATATCGCTCAATCTCCATGAATCGCAATCAAATCCACGAAAGCTCCCTCAAATCCAGTGTCTCCTTCATAAAACTTGCTGCTTTTCAGCATTCTCTATACGCCGACCTAACCAGTTACTTTGCGATTTCTAGTCTCATAACGCGCACCTTCTACCCTTGCTTCAGTAAGTCTTAGCAAAAAGAAGAGAGACTGCACCCCACGCTGGAACATTGGCCTAAAAGCTAAGAAGGAGACAACTGGAGGCCCTTCCGCCGTTCGAAAACGGTGGAATGGCCCGGTTTTTGGCATGTCCAATCTTCCCCACCCTCTCTTGAGAATGACATGGAACTGAAGGAGTGTAAACTCCGGTGGGGGTTACACGCCAGGTGAGTGTAACTCCCACGGGAGTGGGGAGTGTGGGGAATCGGGCGAAAGTACCGTTAGATGGCACGAGTGCATTTAGTGCTTTCCTTATTTCTATTATCTGCCCAATGGCATGTGTGGGCCCATTTCCCCATTTCCCTATGAGGTGCCATGTGTAAGATCTTTGGGGTGCAGTACCACCTTCCCCTCCGAACTGAGTGCTTGTGGAGCGCCACGTGGGGACCCTCCGCCTGCCGTACCACCTTCCGCTACAACCTTCCGGCCGCAGGCAGAGCAACACGTGGGAAATCGGGCCCCGCCCGTGAAAGCCCTTGGGCGGGGCATTCCCTCGTGGAACCTGCCTTAGCCAACGTGGCCCAGCCGACACTCTGCCGAGAGCTCTTTGGGTGACGTGGCACAATGCCATTGGTTATGAGGACGAGCGCTATATTTGATAGCATATGTTTTGGATGCGATGTGACAGATGTGGATGTAAAGTAGCCAAATCTGGATGTCAAGTGCACTCCTTGTGACAGACTATGTCCAATACAGTTCAAGAGGAGGGAGAGTAGTGGATGTGGCAAGGCCGAGCCGAGGGCGGGCTATCTAGTCCATATGACCACCACCCTTTTTGAAAATATATATGAAGTGTACATTTAAAAGTAAATAGAGCCCAGCAGCCAGGTGAGGTGAAGGCTCTTAGCTACGCAGGCTTGGGCAGCGTAGCTAAGAGTCCTCTCTATCTTGTGCATACACACCGACGTGCTCCAGCCCCCTTGAATCATGTGGAGTGCATATCATTGCCTCTTCAGCTCTGAAAACTGTAACTTTGCATCGTTTACTACGAGGACAAACCTGTATAGGCACCAGATTGAGAAATTGCAGCCCAAAAATATCCAGAACAATGTACCAGCATTGGAACCTAGATACATACACAGCCACCTATCTGCCAGTACTGCTCCAGCTGCAACAACAAAACCAATGCTTGCTAGCAGAATCCACAATCTGGCTGTCTTGAAACTGGCCTGCTGTGTAGCCCCCCGGCGTGGATTGCAAGCCTCATGCCAACAGCGGCTCAATACATAGGTACCAACGCCTGCAGATGCGAGCATTGGCACCAAGTACAATTGTTCCTTCAATAAAGAGGGGCCCAATATTGCAGTTGCTGCTAGAGCTAGGTAGCCGATGAGTAGGGTTGATCGTTGTGCCACAGGCCTATCGTCAAAGATGCTGGCCAGAGT
Source organism: Takakia lepidozioides (assembly GCA_030704615.1). Lineage (NCBI taxonomy): Eukaryota > Viridiplantae > Streptophyta > Takakiopsida > Takakiales > Takakiaceae > Takakia > Takakia lepidozioides. The sequence continues at coordinate 38,248,802 of CM060731.1, forward strand.
AGCAAAGCCCATCAAAATAGACATTGAAGAATTTCCTGTGGCCACCACGTCGGCCGAGTGAAATATTGTTCTGATGTCAAAGGAATGGAAGAAGAGGCCCCCAAGACACATGACGCCATACCACAAAAATGCAAAGCCCCAGACAAATAAACCTCTTCCGGGAATTTTAGTCATGGAAAGGCTCAAAAGATGGAGGCCGGTTGCCCATCCCATGAACATCCCAAAAACCATTGTCAAAGCAACAGTTGGCCACTTCACGCTAATGGAACTGCCCCATGGAAGCTGCAAGTTCACCCCCCAACCCCCACCCACGCACACAGAGATTCCAAATCAAATGGTCAGCACACTGGTCAGGACTCACCCATCATCTGCCTTCCATCTATAGATACTAAAGATCTGTTGTCTAGCTGTAGTCCAGAGAAGCTATGAAGCCGGGAAGCATATCTTGGTTGTTTCAGAGACAGACAGCTGGGTGCAATGTTGTGATTGAGGCACTGGTAGACATAGTTAGTTAATTGGATGTTACCAGGACTATAAACCTTACTGGTTGGATGATAGGGTTTCATGGAACCTGCATGTAAGATGGCGATGGTTCAAATTCAGAGTTGGGTCCTATCATCATACAACAATTTAGCCTTGAGAGAAACCTTGTCTGGGAGGACAATCAAAGTCGCCACTATCAGCCACCATGTGCAAAATTGGTAGGGATCATATCAGTTGATAGTGTACCTCGTGCAATGTTTTGCTTAGTTCTCTTCATGCGGACCAGAACCCCCCATGCCAAATGTCTTCAAAATACCTCATAAGGTGCTACCTGACCGTTCACTCGTCAACTATTCCATCTTAAATAGATATATGATCCTGGTTTGAAGCTTCGAAAATTTCCAGGGTACGTGAATGATAATGTGGTTATTCCCAAGACAACTGCTACGTGCCCTCACAGTGACCGTATCCGTGATAGGAATCGAGGAGGAAACATCCCTGAAAGCGGACTAAGAGGATTGTCCCAGCTTTTGGGGTGGCCAACCTCAATAAGCGCGGGAGTGGGTATGGTCACTAGTACTTCAGCAAGGTTTAACTTCAGCTGCCGCGCTTCTTACCTGAGTTCCTTAGAAACGTCGCTACGGAATAAGTTATCCCAAATTCTTGAAAGCAAATTCAAAGCAGGTGACCAGTAATCTGAAGAAAGACTCTTGCCGAAGCAAGCGTAACTTATGGTGTCAGTTCACTTCGAAGGAGTGAAGAGATACTGTCCGTTTGGAGGTGAACAGTACTATATATCAATTGTCTCTTCCACTCTGCCACCATCTAAACACTCACCTTATCCATCAAGACCTTTTTCTTATCCAGCCTCTACCTCGGAAGAACTTGTTAAGCTACCAAAGCTGATACTGCAAATTAGCAACTGTACCCTCCCTCGAGGCACACATGTACATCGTACCTCAATGAATTTAGCGAATCCTTTGAATCATACAACAAGCAACAACGTTCAAAAATCCGAAGCGTGCACAAGAGGCCGACGTTGTGGGGTGGATGTTGCAAATGCTTTCTGGAAAGAGAGAGGGAGAGAGAGAGAGAGAGATGTATATCGTACCGTAAAATCCAAGAAAGGGACGGGACACATTTCCTGCACCCACTCTGGGAAGAGGGCATCCCACAGAGGACGATAGGATTGCACCAGGCCGAAGGTGGCCGGGAAGAACTTCAAAGCCACGCTTGCCGACATAATTAATGAACCTCTGCCCGATCAGGACCCGCCGTTCAAGATTAACCAGCAGTGCCAGAATTCAAGTGAAAGTAGTTCGAAACTGATCAGCTCACAAATCTGGAAACATCCGGCAATCCGCAGCTGTCCTTTTACCTCAACCGGCGTGAAAGAAACCGAGTGGAGGAGAGAGAGAAAGAGAGAGAGGGACGGCTGCGAGAAGAAAGCGTAGCAACAAGCCAGACATAAAATGATATACTTCAGTCACAAGATCGTACTAGCACTTGATACAGTTGAAATCCAGTCAAAAGAAATGGCGTGGTGATCCGGTGGTGTGATGGCGTGCTTTTGATCAGCTCCCGAAACACTCCAGCCTTGCGTGGGAGCGGTTGTCGCTCCTCGCCATCCGGCCCCACCCGCTGAGCTACATATCTATCCCTTTTGAGTCTTCTTCCGGTCTTCACCTTCCCCGTCTGCCGGCGGGCCCATCTGCACACACCAGAATTTTCATCTGTTTAACGCGGGAATTATTAGAAATGAGGTAAGAACTTAATGCACTCGTGCAACCTCTGATAGGACGCTACGCCCACTTTGTCATGTCAAATCATCCCCACCCTCTAGTTGAGAGTGACATGGAACTGAAGGTATATAAAATCCAGTGGGGGAGGCCAAAATATAATACCCGGCTGCACCGCGTCCCACATAATCCGTGACCAATTTCAGGCCTTTGAAGCGAGGGTCCAACGTCAGCGCCAACATGTTGTGTGACTTCAACACATTAGATGACACCAAAAAGTTGAGAAAAGGCTGCAAAACAGCAACAACCACTTCACGAATTCTCTTCATGAATTCTGCTTTGGAGTACAAGAAGCTCCGCATCAAAGACATTGGGTGGTTGAGTCTTATCACAAAATTGAGCTTTTTCCTCTTGCATGCGTACGGACAAAAACATGGCAGCATTGAGGGCATCAGACAACAACCAATGACCTCTTGATTGATTGAACATTGGAAACAGTCACCACAGGGTTCAAAAAACTTGTAACGGCTTCGGCAATAGCCCATACCTACAGCTTAGGAACTCTTTGTTGCAGAGTAAGAGTTTGCTGACTGTAACATGTAATACTGGCCTATGTAAACTCAAGGGTTTTTCAAACATTATGACTTTTACATGCAAACTTGGTTTTCACAGAGTTTTCAGCTTGCGAGGCTGTAGGGTAGAGTCTATGCATGCCTTATTCCATTCTTGTCGACTCTTTCCAGATTTATTTGGTCCAAGTAATAGTCTTCTCAATGTAAAGCAGGTGTTCCTCAAGAAACTTCACTTGCTACTTGTCTGTTTTTTTTATAGAGAGTAGTAGAACCGAAAAATGAAGTGATGGCATAACCTGTAGGCAATGACCGTTTCTTTCTTGCTTGGCGACTGTGCTTGGCCATGGTTATGTATAAGGATAATTTTATTTTAGTATATCCACTGGTTATCTATTTTACAAAACTCTTCAAATCTAGACGGTTAGGAATAGGACGATTAGAGGACTCCTAAAATTGGCGGATATATATGCAATTGGAGGTTACATATAATATATTGAATGGGAAAACCCTAAAAATAATCAATTCACATATGACATCCCTAGGGGCTCCAAGGTGCAGTAGCTTGGCCATGAGCTATGTCACAAGGAAACCTTCTGTCACCACCTCAGTGGCGAAGTGGAACTCTGAACCATTTTGCTATCAGCACAACTGGTCTTCCCACATCATTCATGTGCTCAGAAGATCCAAACATTGTATTCATGCTCTAGATGCTAATGTAGCTTGTTGATTCATTGAATGCCTTCAATGGAGAGACGGCGCTAGAAATGCAGCTGCGTTGTGTGAGCAGGAACGTGTCTTATACATAACTGTAACTGCTCTAGGGGGGTCAAAACGCCTTACTAATCCAGGTATACGTGTAGTGCTAACCTTAATATAGGGTACATATACATATACATACTCACCTCCCAACCGTCGGTTATTTATTTGCTCTATTTTGCAAAAATACCCTGTATGCGGTTATGTATACCTACTAACCGGGGTGGTAACCAACTCACTAACTGGGGTAGAGTGCTATACCCGGCCAACACTGGTTTATACCTGTTGGAGTGTCCGACTACACTACCATAGCCCCCATCAAGAACCAACCCATTAATGGAGTGTCGGTACCTAGGCTACAATTCCATAAACGATTTTTAGAGCAGGCTAGCTGACGTGGCATGTTTCTACTGGATTCGAGGAGAGATGCTATATGTGGTATTCTACGACCTACTAGATCTTAACTACCTGCGTGGCTCGGTAGGTCCTAGCTTCTGCTATATCTGCAGGTGGTAGGTACATACAAGGGTAAACTGACTGGCTCTGCCCTAAAAATCGGCTATGTCCGGTAGCGCTCGAGAGGGAGCCCTTGCTATTAGATATAGGAGGTCGCCATGACACCTCGCTGCTTGTCATGTTGCGATTGTCATGTTGGTTGCAACTTTTGCTGGATGGGGGCTATGGACTAGGTAGCATTCGAGAGGAGTCCTTGCTATTGGATATGGTAGGGAGCCATGATACCTCACCGCTAATGCTATGAGGTATGCTAATGCTAGTGAGGTATCAAGGCTCCCTACCATATCCGATAGCAAGGGCTCATCTCGAATGCTACCTAGTCCATAGCCCCCCATCCAGAATCGAACCCAAAGTTGCACCAACATGACATCACAACATGACACCCTCCTGGTATTTAATAGTGAAACCAAGGTAAGAGGGGAGAATTTGATAGGAGCCCAGGGAATCCGGACAAAGTACCGCTAGATGGCATGAGTCAGCGTCCGGGAAATAATTTCAGTTGAACCAGCCAGTAGCCGCTCATTCCCAGCAGCAATCGGCTAAGTGGGTTGGGCAGTCGGTTGCTGCCCCTTAGTGGTAACTATACCCGGTCAATTTCCGAGATAATTTCTTTACAACCGGTAATATTCCTAATGATTTATTTTGTGTTCAGCTATAAATCCGGCCCTTATAAATATCAACCGGTTGACAACACAAGTGTCAAATGCACAACAATAAGTAAATAATAATAATAATAAATAATCACAACCAGTTTTAAGCAATTCAAACAAGTGAAGAACATTGTATCCTTATAGAAGTTGGACCTGTCAATGCCTTCAAACCACATGGAGGTCAAGAATTGAACCCGCGTGGACAGGTGAGCTGTGATAGCAGGCAGCGAGTGCAAGCAGGCGTGGGGCTGGGGCTCCGAGAGCAACGTCCAGACTTAGTAGGGTTTGCCCGCGGGCCCGCCCTCTTTGAGTTCAATATTTTTTCACCTAAACGCCCTTCCTTGGATGTAACCCGGCCTGGCACGTTGGATTTCTGCCATGTGGTGGACTTTGACGGCCATTTCCATTTTTTGTAATATAAGAAGGGCCGGAATCCGTCCAGGCCTTGCCAACTAAGGCAGATTTCCTGTCTGTAATGAAACGGAAAGGCAAATATCCTTCCTAAAAGTAGGGCACCGGTTGATTTCCACTTCGGCCATTTTTTCCCTCGGATCCATTTCCTGAGGTTTCATATTTCATTCGGAAATTTTGGAATTCAGTCGGCTAGCATGTAACTGGCTGCCGGTTCTCCCCGGACGTTGGCATGAGTGCTTTAAGTTCTTACCTTATTCCTAGTGTCCTCTAGTTCTAAGTAGAGTAGATGTTCCACGTGGCGGCCATATCCACTGATTCGACCAAGGGCACCTCTGAAAAGTTTTGTCGTGATGTGAAATGCATGGCCCACCGTTGTCCCTCTTCCCGAACTTCTTTTCACGCAGCTCTTCACTATCCATGGCTGATCACCAAGGGAACGTCTATCTACTTCCACTCGTGTCTGCAACATCCACCCTTGCCTATGTGTCACTTTCATTGGAAAAGTGGGTGGAAGAAGGGGTGTCAGACGCTCTCTTCCACTGCCGCTCATGAGAAAAGGGCCTAACTGTCCAGCTTGCAACGCATATGGGCCACGTCATCAGGAATGGAGAGATCGACGTGGCGATCTGTGACTGGAAGGAGGCTCAAGGGCACCGGTCCGGCCCCGTCGCTGGCGGGTCTTTTTCCCTTCGTGATTTTATTGCTGTAAACCCCAGCGAGTAGGTACTGTGGCTGTGGATTCTGCGCTCCATCATGCCGTCGTGTTTGTTGCTTTTTGGCTCTTGCGTCTGCAAAGATAGCTGCTGATGCTTCTGTTTTCCCAGGGGACGCTGGGATTGTTACGGAAGCCGCATTTTGGTGAATATTCAAAATCTTGCAAGAGTTTTTGGAACTGTTGTGGACAAACGGCCTATATACAAAATTGCTTACAGATGAGGCCTGCCTGCGGGGGGAGATCGAGTGTGGGAAAACTACGACTACTTTTAACAAGTGGCGAGAGCACTGGTGAAGATGTTGAACCTTGTGATGGCTACTGGAATGTTTGCCCTAGAAGACAAGTCATTTCAAATTGTATAAATTTTTTAGTGCAAGCGTGGCACGAACAACCTTGACTCGGTTCTGTAGGGAAACATTTTCCTCTGTATTGGTAGTGGTTCTGCCTTTGGAAACCCCGTGTGTGAAGGAGGGCCCTCAGGAGTGAGATTACTTGCTAAAGTATCGGTACCTCAATACGGTACAATGGTGCTCACGTTTCCAGAGCAGCAGTCTTTTCTGGAAACAAAAATGCCTAGAAGGTCCAGAATGTCCAATGGAGCTCTTAATTTCAAGGAAAAGGAGCCCCGAGTGCAACCCCCTGACAAGAAACGGCTCCAGATATATCAGCACTATCAAGATTTTCGCGAATTTAACGCATTGGAGTAAGCTTCTTTCCGTAGTTGTTTTTCAATGGGCCCATTAGAGCCATCTTTATGAGAAGAAGAAAAACAAGAGGAGGAAAATACAGTGTACAGGTCCAGTAGAGCAATGTTTTCAGTACCGACATGATCTACTTCCCATATAATTGGCTTCGGACAAGGGCAGAATCTGCGTGCCCTGGGGAACCGAAGGCAATACACGAGGTGCCCCCGTCCTTTAAGCTACCTATCCTGTGAGCTCGTACGTTATCATTGGCCTAATTATAACTAGTGTTCGGCTATTAAGAGCCTAGAAACAACTAAGGCTTAGTAGTTGAAAGGCATAAGATCCCCCTCAACACATAATGTGAGTAGAGACTTCGTTTCACCGACTCCGTCACAACTTGAACTGGATGGTTCCGCTCTCTTTCATGCCAATCTCAACTTTGGGCGGGCTTCAAATCAAAACAAACATACACTTCATCTGTTTGCTCATTGATCATATATATGTAGTGCTAAAGGTGGGAGTGGCTACAGTGCTGTATGTTGTTGACAAGGGGAGGGTTGGTGTAGGGATTTCTATTGGTTTTATGCAGAATGGGACAAGATTAATGCTAGGTTTGTCAAAAGGTTCGGAAGGACGGTGCCAGAATTGTTAATAGAACTCCAGCACATGTTCCGAGTGAAACTTGAGAATTCTGATGTACTCGAAAGCACCAAAAGAAAAGAGGACAATGATGGTAATGAAAATGTGGTACGAGTGTTCTTCTTTCACAACTTTCTCACCAAATCTTTCGGTTTCAGCACTTACCATGGAATTTCTGATTTCAGTACTAAACTGCAGCTCACTTTGCTTGAGAAAAGACATATGTGATGTCTCTGCACACAAATTTCCATGGAGAGTTTGCCTTCGTGTCTTTCAGATTGTTCTGGACAACCAGGAAGAGCATAACATAAGACTTGAGAGAGAGAAAAAAAAGTTTGTAACATCCTTCAATAATAGAGACAGAAAAAGAAAGAAGGTCAGAAAGAACATTATACATCCAGAGGGCCCCAAGAGTTCATTGAACAATGTAGAACAATACAACAAAGAGAGAGAGAGAGAGTTTTTACCAATGTGGTTTCCTGGTGGGATGCAGTCTCCTGTCAGAAAGAGATGATTAAACTAAGGGTGTCATGGACAGTGGTATATGAGTTTGCGGGATAATTGGGGAAAAGCAGAGGCACCAAGAGGGGACCCTATAATCATGAAGCCCCCTTCCCCAAAAGTACCTATGCGCATTGGACGTCCAGACAGAGACAATCCTGTCATCAAGTACTTTGACCACCCTGATGCTCATTTGAAAAAGCCGATGGCCAAGTGGGGTGATTTTGAGCGGTTCTGTTCTGAACGTGTGGAACGCCTGAAAATTGCAGAGCCACACTACCCAGACTTTCCTGCATTGAAGGTAGACATTGATTAACCCCTCTTCAACTATCTCTAACGCATCCAGATTACGTTTATCCAGGCAAACACTCAAGGCAAAGTGAAGGAAGTTAACATTCACTCTTTGTACTTCACACTGGTGGTGTGCTTGTTTATTGGTTTGGTCCTTGTCACACCGAGACAAGTCTTGTGAAAGCATCCTACACATAGAGCCAGACAAAGTTAGGTGGTCTCTGGCAGTAAGCATTTTGCTGAGTTAGTTTGGTTGTGAAGCTGGCAGGTCTTCGGACACCGCATACGCCATAGAGTGCCCAATCCATGTTCACCGATGCTAATGCAGGAGGTTGTCAAGAAGGTAGTTGTCTGTCCTTATTACATCGAGCTGTTTCATTCCTGTCTGCAGATATTGTTTATGTATCACACGAGCTTCGTAAAGAGAAAGAATCCTTAATTCAGGATACTAAGGGTATATAAAGAGGCAAGAGACCTGCTGTTCAATCAAGAATTGTGTCATGCAGGAACCAAGAGGAATAACGTTACCAGCAGAACAAAAAACTCCTTCAGCATGTTATGAGGGTCCAGCAGCATTATTGAGCCCTTCAAATCTTCAGTATGTTTGCAAGCTGGGTGCGCAGCCTTGTCACTAAATGCTCTCGCGATAAGATTCCGTAGGCTTGACACACACATAGTTTTGTAGGTAGCACAATATAATATCAGGATGTTTATCCATGGAGGGACACACCTTTACAAGATAGTACTCTGTGATTCTATTGGTTCTGTCCCTTCTCTTGATAATTTCCAGGCCACAAGCTGGACCTTATATCATGTGTTGCTCACAGAATTACAACGTTTGATAGCCCTTTTACCACAATTAGAACACCTCATTCTGGCTGCTTTGTTAGGATATGATCAACTATGAGTCATGTTCAGTTTCGGTCAATTGTCCAGCAGCTTACATAGGCTGATTGCAGTTTGACTCAAAAGGGCCTTGACAAATCTCAGTTTCCTTTAGTAGGTGTCTCACAATTTGCGACCCTTCCATTCTGGCCACCTCTTCAGAGCCTTTTTGATACAATACTGTCACCAATTGGTGCACTACTCCTTGTCACAAGCTTCCAACCTTGATCAATTTGTTTTCGCCTTTGGACACTGAGCGGGTGACTCAACAGGTGAGGAAAGCACTCAGTCAGTAAAGTTGGAGAATCTAGGTTCCACGGTCTTATTTTACACCTGGGAACGCAGGCCTACGGAGATGCGTGGTGTAGTTACAGCCAAGGTGACCCTAGGTCTGCTGCATCTTCCCTTTGTGCCTTGCAATTTCTCTGTTTTAATCATTTGGGTGTATTTGTGGTGCCTATCATCTGTGGAACAGCTGGCACAAGGTATTTACACTTGTTGCCTACCTAGTTTGGATGGTTGTGTCATCAGGGAGTCTGCTTAAGGTAAAAGCAGGAGAAAGAGATGACAGAGGTGGTTCACTGACTTGGTTTTATTACACTGCTGGGGACAGGCAAGCATATAACAAATTGCAGGGTCTTCTCAGTCATGAATGGATCTGGGAGTTTAATGCCAGGGGAGATTAGAGACTTTGTGTTCAAATTCAGATCTGATGCACCAGGCATTTTTTCGGAGAGCTGGGTGTTGCGTGTAGCTCCGAAGCTGCTTCATGGACTCAAGCCTCTCCCCCTCAAGGGTTTCGTAGTCGGCGTGGACAACAATAGGTTGGACAAGCTTTCTCTCTTGTCGTCTCTAAATAAACAGACTCATAAAACTCGGTTTTCTGGGGCTGCAGTCAGGATTCTCGGCTACCTGGCCCCTCATTCACCATGGGCCTTTGCTGATGTAGGATTGGTTACAAATGTTAGTGTTGAACTCACTTTCTTACATAGTTGCAGTTGAAAAAAGTATATATTCACAATTAATATAGTATTCAATTGGTATTGGAAAGCAAAGAGCAGGTCAATTGAGAGGACAAAATATCCTTGGAGGTTATCTGTAGGGCTGCTGCCAGTCGGAGATGGTCATTGTTTCCCAATTGAAGATGCTTGCTGTCATAAGTTGATCACTGGCTTTTTCTTCTGTGAGAGTGCTTCCTAGGTTTTGAGTACATTTGACTATGAAAGGAAGTGTCCAACCACAGTGGAAAACTCAGAAATAACAACTAGCACATTTTGGTACATCTTCATTTTGGTACCTCTGCATATATGCATCTCTTCTGCAACAGATTTGGTTGTACAATTTTGGTGACAGAAAACTGCGACAGAAACTAAGTAAGGCGTTGGTACACCGGGAAATGATTCGTGGAATTGATGAGACCTTTGAGGCTGTTCTTTACAAAGCAGTCAAGACATCCCACCCAACTGAGGAAATGAGAAAAAATCAGTACATGTTCTCTTCTGCAGCATTCAACTTCATAAGAAACAACCTTGCTCTGGAGCCTCCCGTTTACTTTGTGCCGTCTATCTACAGAAAGTTTCAAAACCTGGCCAGACTAGTGAGGGAAATGGTGCCACAACCACCACCCACAGGATTAGGTAGTGCAACATTTCCAAGACCGGCTGAAGGAAGTGAAGCTGCTGCACTGTCGATGGCTACCCTAGAGGGAATGACAGAAGATGATTTGGCTTCCACAGTTCTGGAAAAATTGGAAGCAATTGAATCTGAAGAAGCATTGTCTGCTCTCCCAGATGTCATGTCAGGTGATGGGTTGTTGGCCACAACAATGGCAGAATTAGAGACAAGTGAATCTGAGGTCCCAAGGGATGGCGTTGTGGCTGGAATCTTTGCTGAAGCAGGAAATGTTGAAGCTGCTGCAGCATGGGTTGTTCTCCCTGGTGAGGTGCCATGGGATGGTTCCGTGGCCACTATCTTGGCAGGCATTGACAATATTCAAGATGAAGAGCAACAGAAAATACTACAGGAGGAGATAGCTATATTAATTGAATCAGCTCAAATTCCTCCCCATCAAACTGCTCTTCTTCATGTGTCCATGTACAGGACACTTCATGACCTCACTGACTCAGTAGCAGAGGTCTTTGAGAATGTGACAGAAGAATCTGGACGGCCCCTGGCTGAAAGGTTGATGCAGAATTTTTATGCAAATTTTGAGCGAGAAAGAGCCAACAAGGAAGAGCAAGAGAAACTTGATGCGCAAAGCGATCGAGAGACTGGTGACAGGAAGGTGAGCTGATTTCACCTGTTGGCTACTGTGATCCATTTAGATGGCACCATCCTTTTAATTTATTGAGTAAACTGGTCCCAGCTACCTGGAAGGGGATAGTCAATCCGTCATGGCAACAAGACTTGCAGGTAGACTGCCTGCCTGCCTGCCAGCAGCAGGATGTGTGGGCAACTGGGGATCAGGACTACCCAGTGAAAAGCTAAACACATTGAAGGTGGCCTGCTTTCCCAGAAACAGACATGTCCCAGCCCTGCAGTCTTAGGCTGTAGGAGTGTGCTGCCAAGTAGACAAAGTGATGTGTCGGTATTTGTTTTCTTCCCAGGTTAAGGATCCAGCGGAGTTATTGATTGCGATTGAAAAAGAATCTCTAGAAGCGGTGGGCTTATCTCCAAAAGGAGTTGGGTCGTCTTGCTCTAAGACTGACGACCAGGAGATGCTGGAGTATTGCCTGAGGTGGATCCATATCATGACTGAACTTAGATGCCTCATGATTCATGGCTTCAGCAACTACGAGGAACAGATACATCAAGAGCAAGCTGCCGTCGGAGAACTTCTAGAAGAAAAGATTGAGGAATATGCAAAGCATAAAGATGAGATTGCATGCTGGAACGTCTTTGCGCTGGAGAGACAGAAACAAGTGCTGATGGAAGAAGAACAGAGACTACGTGAGGATAATGATTAAATCAGAATCAGCCTTGAGGTGTGTTATCTGCTCTCTTCAAGGATGTTGGGTCTAAAATGTGGAGTGTACATCAACGGAGATGGATAGAAAGACAAATGTGAAGCATCCCATAATGGCAGTAGCATCTATCAAAACAAATCTGATGGTGAAAGAAAGCCACCTGCCAATAACTTCCCCTGATGCACCCCATCTTGCAAGCTGTGCCACTGTTTCACATTAAACAACAATGTTCAAACATGTACATCACCTTGCACTTTTACAACTCTACGGGCAGGCTCTAGAAATGGCAGCATGAAGGCCTGAATCTGGTTGCAGGGGAAAAACTACTTCCTTTCCAGGCAGGCTTCACGTCCGTGTACATCACAGTAACTCTAGCAAATATGGTGTAGGCTGCATGACTGGTGTTTCAGGACTCTCTGCAGATAAACCCTAGACCCATACTCTGGATGCAGGCACCATTTTCCAGCAATTACAGGACAAAGTTGCAGCAAAATCAACCGTGGAAAGGTAAAGGAATTGGCTGCCTACTGGGTTTGCTTGGGAGATTACCCCAAATAGGCTGCTGTGAGGCATCAAATGCTTCACCATCCCCAGATTCCCTTGTACATTTGAAGGTATTGGAAACTGATACAGCTGATGTTGCCTAAGTTGCCTCCAAGTTTATGGTCCAATTTTTTGTGTCTTGTGAAGAACATCCACTTCTGCGTACTCTATTGTGAAGTAGTTTGACATGCTTCCTAGTGAACAAGAAGGTTGGAGGAAAGAGGAAAGCGTATTTAGAGCCACTGCAATTTGGGAGGCAGTCAGCTCTGATTTTTCATTTTATCCACACCTACTAGGTGATGCCTGAACTTGTGTTGCTTACTTCCCTCTTAATAGTCGAATGGCTGTTTTTTGCCTGAATCAGGTATGATATTATTAGCGATAATTGTCTCCATATGTAAGTGTCTCCATATATGTTGGATGAAAACTTGAAACGTTGGATGATAAATATCCATACCAACACATTAAGTAAGATAATGTCCTTCTGTCGAAGCAATCTCAAATAATCCTCGCACTCCCGCAGCTCTTCTGCAACTTGGATTATTCTCACTTGGATTATTCTCGATAATGCTCCTCCGCATTGACATTATCTAATACTTAGCTGGACTTCCTCCTTTATCCATCATTCAACCCTAACAGGAGCCATCCATGTATTTAGTATTGACCGCGGAAACCCTTACAAATAATGTACGTTAATCTAATACATGTTAATCTAATACATGCACCTATACAGCTCACTCGGGAGGCTCTGGCAACATCACAGCCGTTGCAGGATTAACGACTTGGATTGTACGAGGATCTGGTTGGCCTATCTTTTCTTGACACCTGCTGATAAGCTTGTCCTGGGTTACGGGTATAAGGTTGAGGCTAACCTGCGTAAGTTAAAAGGATCCCATGCTGTGTATGTACGTATGTACAAGTTGGTGTTCAATGTAGGGATGTGTACCGGCGGCGTGGATGTGTTGCCCATATATTCTGTGCGTCGAATCCTCTGCGGGTACCTCTGTCTGCGTAGCATAGCACGCTACTCCATACTCATTGTATGTGTTGTCGAGGATCACCGCATCTCCACCAACCACAAAACTAATCATCACGCGAACATTAGCACCGTTACCACTACCAGTTCAGTTGTCAAGCTCACTGGGAAAAGCGAGGACGATGAGTGCCTTGAAGGCTCGTAGGGTTTGTGGTTTCAGCATGTAAACCAGCCTTCAGTGCCTCCTTCGTGTTGAGATTATACTTGATTCTACTCTTGGACGGGAACATGATTATGTTTTATAGCATCTGAACTAGTCTCAATCGCAGATTTCGTCACTGTGTCCAGACGAAGGTGAGTCCCTGTGGATATGGCCGCCTTATCCGCGTCTGTAGCAGGAATGCAGCAGCTGGTAGTTTCGGGACCAGCCTCTTGGTGCGGATCACAAAGCTCTCGTAGCATTCCCCTTGATCGTAATAAGGATGGCCTCTTTTGCAGACATGCGCGAGTAATCTCAGGAAAGGGAGCTCACTCCCGTTTTCCTAGTGGAGCTTCGTTTGTTTTACCACGGAGGATGAATAGTTTGCAGATAATTGCCAGTATAGCACCTGCAAAGGCGCCAGCTGACACGTCGGAGGGCACGACATGTTCCTTCAATGTGCTTATTACAGGATCTACCAAAGGTTTGTTGACTCTCCACACTTGTGTTCTTGTGCTTTCCTGACTTATATATTGATGTCCCCCCGCATCAATAAGAATTTAGCGTAGTTTTCTCTAGAAACATACAAGTCCGCACCTCGATTCGTGTCTCGTGTTTTTGTGTCCTAAGTTGTACAGTTGCAAAGCTTCCCCTTTTCGCTCTACTTGTTCCGAAACTTTTAAAGGCCGAGTAAAGATGAATTGCGTAAATTTAGTTCGTACCTCTGGTAGTAGCTGCAAATGAAGCCTAATGGTAACGGATCTTTAATGCATAACCATGAGGGCTAGAATGTTTAGGTCTGCTCTTGCCCTGCTACCCTTGCATTTTGTAATAATCCTCAACGGAAGTTGAATCAGACCGACCAAAGAGGATGTGGCCATGTGTGAATACAGGAGTTGGATTGGCACTAGCAAAAGAGTTTTTACGAAACGGAGATAATGTCGTAATCTGTTCACGATCAGGCATGCTCTCTGCCTTCTCATCAGTCTCTAATTGGGATAAGGACGCCTAACAACAGATACGTAAGATGGGCGATTCTATTTCTTGGAAGCAAGACTGTCCTGTTAAACAGCTAAGTCCTGGTGGAAAAGAGTAGAGGAGATTTTCAAGTACCTCAATATTAGGAAGGAAGAACTTACCCTGCTAGGTGAAGCTGAATGGTCTAAGGCCATCTGGGAAGCATGAAGAATTTCTGAACAGGACGAAGTTAGGCATAAAACCTCCCTGAACTTGCTTCCAGTGAGTGACTTGGGTGAGGACCTTCAAGCTGACCTGAAGAGCCTACCTTGCCTGCCCAATGTGTTGGCAGATACAATATGGATTTTCTGACACAACGTTCGGGGTATGAGCGAGCCTGTGTAGGACCATCAAGAACATAGTCGCAGCACCTCTGTCCACTAACTGTCAAGATCTGGAGGCTGAGCCTAAACCTTGGCCCTGTTGGGGTTTATTGTTGGGCAGATCACACACAGCAGATTGATGCTTGTGTGAAGGGCTTTCTGGAGGAAATCTGGAAAGCCTGAACAAATTGTTCATATTACAGTAAGTCCCACTACTGGAGTGAGTCCCTCACAAAGGTAGCATCGATTTCCTTCCGTTATGCCCATGGGCGTGGGGTCTATGGCCACAAGGCTGCAGCTAACAACGTCTTATGAGTACATTCTAATTGGAATCAGGGATGGACCTTCAATTTGTGGGGAAGGACACCCTCTGTAGTTTCATACTCTTCTCCAGGTTTGCTTGTTGATTATCTGAGAATGGATGGCAAGTAATCATCCACTTCTGCAACTAGCTAGGAAGCCAGGCTTCAGGCAGAATGAGTGTTGATGGCCATCTGTCGGTGCTGTGGTGGTTGCAATCCCTGTGCCGTTCTTATCATATGATAATTTTCTTTCTTTGTTTCTTTCCCGGCTTTAATTGGCTGGATTTGGCCTTTCTCAATCACTACTTGCAGAGGAGCGGGTTCAGAACACAGTGCAAGAGCTCAAAGGGGAGTTTGGGGAGCAACGTGTCTGGGTGGGTTTGTCCTTTCTAAGTCCCCTCTCTCATTGGATGGATGGGTACCGACCAGCCATTGTCTAGAAAATTGCAGGTCTCAACCCCAAAACAATATCTAAGAGCAAGTAACAAGCTACCCTTGGTACCAAGTGATCCTTTTCTAAGATCTACATGTCCTAAGTCACTCTTCCCAAGTATGGTTATAGTTTTACTTGTGTAGGTTGTACTTGTATACCCAGGTAGCAATTGGAGGCCCTTACGGGACAGGTGGGCAGTAGTACTCACTTCTTTTTTTATGCTGGCAGGGGAAGGCTTGTGATGTTCGAGATGCGAAAAGCTTAGAAGCACTGACTGATTTGGCTAAGAGTAAGCTTGGTCATGTTGACATTTGGGTAGGCTTCATTCAGCTCTCTCTCTGTTGGCTAGGCTCTACTGTTGTGTTTTTGCAGTTGTTCTACTACACTCACACAGTGTTTGAGCATGGTTGTGCAACCCTTGTAAGTTGGGAATTGACATTCTTGATTTTCTGATGGATGGAGTTCTAAGCTAAGTTGGGTGCGATATACCCCCATGATCCCATGTTTGGAAATACTCGAGTGATTCTGGAATAGGCAAGATGCTGATGTTGATTGTGAGGGATTGCTCAAATTGGGACAGATAAACAATGCCGGCACGAATGCATATACATACAAACCACTGGTGGATTCCAGCGATGCTGACATCATGTAAGTTTCTCAACCTATATGCGAGCAAGTTGTGTTATGGTCAAAGGCCAGAAGTCTAGTTTCCTTACATTGACCACAAGTGTAGCTCAAGGTTGTACCCTCTCCCCACTGCTCTTCAAGGTTTTCATGGATCAGCTCCTTGAAGATGTGGAAAGCAAGGGATTTGGGTTAAAGGTGGGGCATGCCACCATACCAGCTCTTATGTTTGTGGATGACCTTGGCATATTTTGGTGTTGTTTTCCCCCAGTTGTAACTCGGATGCACATATACAAAAAGTTGTTAAAACACTTTTTGTCTCACTCAATTTTCCCACTGCAGAGGGATTAATATTGAAGACCATGCTTTGCAACATTATTAGGCCTACCTTGGAGAATGCATCTGCCGTGTGGGTGGGCAACTCCAACCATGCTAAAACTTTAGAACCCTTTCAGCTCTCGGTGCTCAAAGACAGCATGTCAGCATGCTCTATAAGTAACATGGCTGTTCGGGGAGAGTTTGTACCACCCTTGAGCTCTCGACGTGATAAGCTCAAGGTCAGAAGGTGGGGTCAGTTGATTCACATGCCTAATACCAGATACCCGAAGATGATCGACTATTTCTTGGAAGCATGACCTTCCTGTTAAACAGACCAAGTCCTGGCGGAAAAAGGTAGAGGAAATGTTCAAGTACTGGAAAATTAGGCAGGAAGGACCGACTCTGGTAGATGAAGCTGACGTGGAGGCTGAATGGCTTAAGGCCCTGTCAGAAGCACGAAGAACGTCCGAACAACATGAAGTTAGGCATAAAACTTTTAACAACAAACAGATGCAGAGAGGAAAGGGAGACATACACTTGTGTGGGCGTCCGGAAGATAATATCCATTTTCTGGTACAATCTGCAGGGTATTCTCATCAGTGAGCGACCCTCTTCAGGACCATGAAGAACTTTATCCCTGAACCTCTGCTCACCAACAGCAGATTGATTGTGTGAAGAGCTTTCTAGAGGAAATCTGGAAAGCCCGAACCAATTGTTTGTAGAAAGGTAAATCCCACTATTCAAGTGAGTGTCTGTTCACTTGCGTTCTGCCCAAACTGGGTGTGGGGTCTATGGCCACAAGGCTACAACAAACAAGGTTTTATGAGTACATCTCTGGGTTTTTCTCCTGGTGGGTTGACTTGAAGTAGCAGTAGTGCTTTTGAAAACTTGTCATGTCTAGGATAGATAGGATAGATAGATGCCATATGTTCTTGCGCTTCCTTGAGTCTTACCTTCACACTTTTGTTTGGCAGGGAGATTGTTGAGACAAACACACTTGGTGTAATGCTTAGTTGCCGACAGGTATCATCTCTCAAGGCATTGCACAGTGCTGCAGCTTGTTACTTTAGCTTGTGAAGGGTGACTGTATTTGAGACTGCTCAAATGCCATGTTTCTGAATCTCCTTCGGTTACACAAGTTGATCTACCCTTTCCTTCTTTGACCACCACTTATATCAATGTGATCATGGATTGGCCACAGCCCACAAAACAATACACAAGGACTTCCCAAGGGCAAGGCATTATTTCCAAATAACGTATGGTTCAGCCTGTACATTTGGCTATGCTGGAAAGTGCCTTGTGCTGCAAGCTTCAGTAGTATTGAAGGGGGTGAGGCAGAAAGAGATAATAAGAGTATTCAACTAATCAGACTTAAGTCGCCATTTCCGGGTGCAAGCAATTAGAAAGGAGAGGGAACAATAGGGAAGTGACTACTGTTGTTACTGAGCCAGTAGTAGGACTCACTTCTGTAGGTGGTGATGGCCATGTAGCATGTGTCAGAGACTAGGATTGACCCAGGAGAGAAAAGAGAAAGCAGGACCCAGGACCCTCTAATAAGCAACATGGGACCTTCACTTTGCCAATTGACCCAGAGCTTTTTAAACTAAAAGCAGACATGGTTTGGATGCAGTGATATTGGGGAGGTTTGTTGAGAGTCTCAAGGGTGCAGTTTGGGATTCGAGGAACAGGCTATTAGATTAATGAGGGAGCAACCTCGGGGGGGGCATATTTTCAACATGGACGGTGCAGGTGCTGATGGCAATCCAACTCCTAGGTTTGTGAAATCACCCTTTTGTCCACCTATGTGACATTGGCATACAAGTACATTCTAGTCAGCTGATGTAGTTGATTATGAAATTGAGAAACTATGTTCTTGTGGAACATCAATCTGCTTCCTTTCCTTCAACATGTATGATCAATTGGGCAGCAATTTGTGTTTCAATTTTTTAAGATCTGCACAATTCTCAGGTTGTGTTGCACATAACTGAATATTTGCTGGGTGTACATGTTTATACTAAGTATATTCAGCTCACAAATAATTGGATAAGGTGAAATTTTCTGTATTAGCTTTTCATGAATATTATAGCATCTAGAGTCATCCCTCTGAGTAGTTGGCCCAACTAGAGGGAAAAGAAGGTGGGGTGGAGTTGCAGGTTCGCAGCATATGGAGCTACCAAACGCAGCCTGGCCCAATTCACCAAATCTCTACAGGTTTTTGCATCCTCGTCTTCTCCTTATTCAGCTAGCAAATACAATGCAATTTTGGTAGCCCATCAAGATTTTACCACAGAGATATGTCAGAGAGGAGACTCTAGGTTTCCAGAATTCAGAGATCATTCCTTTCAACCCTGGGGCTTGGCTGACCAACAGTCCCCACATATGTTGGACTCTCCTAGAAACACCTGGAGCTACTTCTACCCACAAGTGAAGGATAAACACATCTGCCTTCTTTACATGGGCAGTGTAGTTATTTTTCGTCATACACGTATTTGGATGAACTTCAAGTTGGTCAAGAGATAATTGGCCATTGTGATGCCATAATAGATCTGGTTGGTGTGCAGGCAGAGCTGCGAATGCAGGGCCTTCAGAATGTAGTGGTTCATAATCTCTCGGTAAGGTTTCTCTAGCTTGCACACAAGTTCTTTCTGTCCTTAAGTACAATGTGGACTACCTTTCTGCCATACGTTCCTACTGATGTAAACATACATAATCATCTCTACACACCTTTTAGACTAGCCTATTAGGACATCAAAAAGTTCCAATTGAAGTGATTGGAAGAGCATGGAAAGAGATTCTGAGCCAGGCCACGCTTGGCCATAGATTCTCATTTAATATCAACAACCAGAAGTTTGTCGCCACTGTAGCACTATTCAAGGGCCAAACTATGCACTGAGTGGTGATTGGTCAAGCATGTACCTTTCTCTACATCTTTGACTATAACCTGAGAGGGTCTTTTGAGTTTTATTTGTACATAATTGTGACATTACTACTTGAGCCTAGTGTAAAAATAGAACCTGACGAGCTGTCAATGGATGGATATTTCAGTACATATCCTTCACTCCATTTTTTTGAACTGGTGGGAGAGGCTTCATAGATTTCATCAAAATGCAAAGATTCTGACAATGGTTGCTGAATTCATACAGAAGTGTTGCCAGGCCTTGCAGTAGAAGAATCTATGAAAGCTAGCAGACCATCACGATTAAAATCCTAGACACGATGAGTATAACTCAAGTGGCTGAAATGGCTGACTCAGTGGATACATCTCCTTGGCTGGATTAACATCGGTTGCCCTGTGGGTCTGGGTGGCCACAGCCAGGAATGGTGACAACTGAGCTTCTTATGTCTGGGGGTGACACCCGCCAGGTACTAAATCTTCACATCCTTGCCCTCTTTACTACTCCTCACCCTCAGGTTGGTACAATTTTTCTTCTGCAGTGGCATGAACGTAGCTTAGCCAGGTGAATCGAACCATATGGATGTTGGAGCAAGGTCAACTAAGTAAGAAACGCCCAAGCTGCATTGCTGCGTAAGAACGGTTTGAACTGTGCAACCATTATCTGTAACATATTTAAAGTCTTGTGGTAGAGATACTACACACATTCTGAGCCCAACTCACTTGGAGGCGATCTTCCACTGACAAGCATCTTATATGATTCGTAACATTCTTGTAAGAACGAAAAATCTCTTAAATGACTGGGTTGGGAGGGTGCAGGCCAAGTTCTTCATAAATGTGCTGGCAGAACCTGCTGACACGGTACTCTCTCTCATCCTGCATATCCGGTCAATTCAAGGCTAGCAGTTATGGCTGTTGGATACAAATTTTGTCCTTCAAATGGCAATGAAATGTTCTGTCAACAACCCAGCCAAAAAAGACAATACTTCTAAGCTTTACTAGAAGGTATGATCATCATGTATCCACCCTGCCAAGAAACTTCTCCAGGAAGAGTCCGCTTAGGCCTCACTGGATGACCTGTGCGATGCGTCTGACGTCTGTCCATGGCTTACGTCTTGCGGTCCAGTCTCAGATGGCTTAAGCCGAAACCCCTAGTTTTTATGATGGCAGGAGACCAGCAATTCCCAACACTTAAATTGGACCATTTAGCTACCGGTAATAGTTAACCTTTGTCGATCAGCTCTCCCAAGTTTGCAGGTGGTTTGTCATGTATTGTAGGTTTTGTGAGCAGTGAAATCCATGGTAACATGTAAATTAGCCTCCCCATGATGTCTTGTGCATATGGGAGCCTGCAGTATGTGCAAGCATTTTCCAAAATTTACCGTCAAAACGTTGAAATTAAGATATTGATAAATTTGTGACTTCCTGGACTTTTTTGGAGCAGGTTGCGAAGTTTCTTGTGCCTAAAATATGCATGGTAGCAGGAGACCAGAAGAAAAACAGCACGTACATTCGGTTTCTAACCGGCTTCAAAGCCTACGTCCAAATACTTGCTGTGAGTTTCTTTCCCCGCTCTTCTTGGATTAGCTTTACTGGAGTGTCTGTTAGCCTCGGAAGGCTTCTCTTGTACTCTTAGGATCATATGGAAAAAAGCTGATTCTGCTGTTTTATATTTGAAAGGTGCTTGACTTTGTGCTGCAGAGATTATTGTTTAAGGCAAGAAAGGACCGCTACATTCCTGAGGATTGATGTTGGCTGAAGACCGTAGTCATAGAGCAGGCAATTGAGTGCCATTACAAAATACTGTGGAAGGGGAAATCCTTTCCTGCAGACAACTTTGGAATGGGAAAAATTGTAAGTAATTCCATTCTAATAGATGTTACAGAAGCGCCTGGTCTAGAGACTTTTTTACTTCTCTGCTTTCAGCTGGATGAACACAAATGGCAAGCTGAATGGCCTCCGATGTTTTTTGAAGTCTTGCATTGCAGGAAAGTGTCACAATATTTATTTGGCCCTGTTCTCTGGTTGTATGTGAAAGAACTGGCAGAGAATTGCGTGTAATGGAGATGGCAAAAGATAATGGAGGTAGAGAGTTTTAGCATTTCACGAATAGTTTACAACCAATCAGCCTCTTTGTCATGCAGTCCACTCCACGGAGGTGAGTTAGCAGAGTGGGATATCGCACAGATTTTCACCCAGATTTTTATAAGTTCTTGGAGTCCCATCAAAAGGTAAAGCTACACTGCAATGCAGCATTACCTGCTGTACTAGCAAATATATTGTGAAAAATCGTGGGCTCTGCATTTCCCTGATGATGTGTGGCATATTCTGACTAGCACCCTATGTGTGGAGGTTGTAATATGCTAAGATTTGTCATTGGGAGGAAATAGCAGTGACCTGTGATCAGTGTGCAGAAGCTATAAATTATCCTAGCAACATAAGTAATCTGGGATGTCACTTGCACTGGAGCACAATTGCACATGTAAGTTTTGTGGTGGGATATGCAGAGGATCCTGAGCTACAAAGGTACACGGGCCATACATAGTCTTCTGAGTTTCTTACTGCGCTCAGGGAGTTTTTAACATTCAGAGTAGTAACACAACGATCACATGTTGATATAATTTGTATTCTGCATTCTACATAACCTCAACTCTTGATGTGGTTGATCCACAGCTGTAAATCCATCTTTTCAGCTCAACTTTTTATTGGTGTCAGGGAGATGCAAGTTAGAGTGTCCCCAAAGTACATGAACAATGGGCAGAAGGATTGCAGTAACCAGACACACTTCCCGAGCCATGTAACAAGTGACACACCAACAGTAGGTTATTCTCTACAGGGCTCATGATGCCGATCTCATGCTGATTGAACTCTGACAGATGAATTGCAGATGTTAATGAGTTGATCAACTGATGTTTGCATACAAAATACTCACCCATGTTGGCTCTACTTGCACCTTGTTACTCAGCATTTTGGATGGGTTGGCTATATGTAGGCCCTTGCTTCAGGCCCTTTCCCAAGCAGACATCACCAGCCTAACAGATCTTCGTAACACCCATTCAACAACGAACATGGCTGTGCTCGTTGCACCAAAGCCCAAAACTGGGCATGAAGGTCAGGGTGTGTAGCCAATGGAATGGTATTCTATATTGTTGAACAAGCCTCTGTAGACACGGTGAGGGTCCGAGATCGCACATTGCTCTTCAATTCGTGGGCATTGCGCGACAAAAGGCTGCAGATTGTGAGCAACAAGCAAAGCAGTGCATGCCATCACTCGCATTGTCTGCTCTCTTCTGCCATTGCCAGACCTTCGCAGCGCAGACTTATTGAATTAGGTCGATGCCTTTATCAAAAGGCGCCCGAGTCCACATCCATATATTTCATTTGTCATCCGTCGTCAGCCCTAACGGAGGCACTTTATGTAACTGGGGCTAGTCAACACTAACAGCACTGGTTACGGTGGACCGGTTGTCGAATTCATACCTGGCTTTTGTTTTGCTGTCGAAGAGTGCGGAGGATTGCGAGAGTCGAGGATTGCGACGGCGCAATTTGGTGGTGGGTGGTTGATCGCAGGGAGCTTGGAGATGGATGCTGACCAATCTCCGTCTTATCAACCAAAGCCGGTAAGACCCACCTCTCTCTCTCCTCACTCTGTGCAATACTCAGCTCAAAGAGGGCCCATGGTCGTATGAATAGTTTATGAGGGTGGATGGACGCGAAGCCAGTGAAGTGGCGAATTATACACTGCCGGCTTGTGCATTTCCTTGTGTCTGGGGCTTGCAATATGCGAGAGGCATATTGTCTCAGGAATGGGCCATCAAATCAGAATTTGTTGAATTGAGGTCAATTGCTGGAACAATCCTACAGCCCGCAATTTGAAGTCCACAGATTTATCTTCGGTGTGCCTGGAGATGCCCGTTATAGCGAATTTACGTAGAGCTAGTGCTGAAATAGTTGATAACCTCGGGATTCCAGATGTGAGTGACATTCCGTTTCGTCAATGACTAATTCTGAATTAGGTCCTCCTAATCTTTAGTGCTGGCTGGCTTGTCCATATCCCTCATTCTTTCGGCACTTGTTGTGCAATCCATTGGTAAAAACCTAAACTCTAAAGCCTCAACACTGAAGCATGCATTAGGATAAATGCCTTTCAATAGTGGAATTGGGGTCAATTCCCAGCAGAATCAATCCCAATTCTTTCTTATTTGAGAACGACTTGATGCAGTTGTTTTACAGTCTGTGAACGTTTGTTTCCAAGATGATTTAAGTGTTGAGCTTGTTAAGGTGCAGCATCTGCAAGATGGCGTTATACCATGGCGGGGAGAATGACGTCCGTCCAACTTTGAGGGATTCAAACTTGAAAGGAAGTGCTCACGGGATATCCTAATATTTGCCCACTCCGTTTCATAGACTTGCTTTCCAAGAGATTTGCATGACGCGCTTGAGGAGTTTGATTGAGGGGATACGGACATCTCAATACTTGGCTTTTAGAGATGTCAAAAAAGGGACTGTTGATGAGATTGACATGATGCGCGAGGAGGGACATGGATGGCTACCAGGCATGACGATTCTATACGACGGGAGAGAAGAGATTCTGATTGTGAAGCTCATAGTTGGTGTAGTGCATGAGCTCGTGACAATAGAGTTTGGGAGGATGTTCAATGATAGGTTGAGTCATCTAGGCCTTCCCCGAAATGTGATTGTGAATTTTGGATCAACGAGATTTGGAGACCCTTCACGCAGATCGAAGGAAGGGAATGTGGCTTACAAACCCAGGTCTCCTTACATGGAAGGGGATTGGCCAACTTTTGTAATTGAAGTTGGTGTGTCAGAGTCACTTGTTGAGTTGCATGCTGAAGCAGAATTTTGGCTCACCAAAAGTGGTGGACAACCCGCATAGTCATCATATTGAGGATCAACGAAACGGCACGAGAAATTCTTATCGAGCGGTGGGAGAATGTTCCTAGGACACGACCGGTTGGTTCCACTTCTTGTCCCAACATAGGACTTATGCAGTCTATCACTTTGCAAGCCAACGTTCAATATAATGGCCCTCCGCTTGTGATTCCTGCTGATAAAGTCTTTGATGTTGTGCCTCGAGCTGTTCTCCCAGGTGAATATCAGTTCACTGCGCAGGACCTCAGAGAATTCAGTGAAGACTATTGGTCAGTATTGCATTGAGCAAGTAGGCCAGACTTGGAGTAAATTGTAGGTGCTCGGAGGTTGACTTTGCGAAGCTTTTGCATCTTCTGCAAGTGTCCTAGGTTGGACAGGATTTCTCTCTCAGCTACCTGGCCCCCGCATTCACCATGGGTCTATACTGAGGTAGGACTGGTTACAAATGTTAGTGGAACTCACTTTCTTACATAGTTGCAGTTGAGCAAAGTATGTATTTAGATGTATTCGCAATTAATATAGTATTCAATTGGTATTGGAAAGCAAAGAGCAGGTCAATTGAGAGGACAAAATGTCCTTGGAGGTTATCTGTAGGGTTGATGTCAGTCGGAGATGGTCATTGTTTCCCAATTGCAGATGAGTGGATTTGCTTGCTGTCATAAGTTGATCACTGGCTTTTTCTTCCTAGGCTTGACATTTGACTATGAAAAGAAGTGTCCAACCACAGTGGAAAACTTAGAAATAACAACTAGCACATTTCGGTACCTTCTCTGCATAGATGCATCTCTTCTGCACCACATTTGGTTGTACCATTTTGGTGACAGAAAACTGTGACAGAAACTAAGTAAGGCATTGATTCGTGGAATTGATGAGACCTTTGAGGCTGTTCTTTACAAAGCAGCCAAGGCATCCCGCCCAACTGAGGAAATTAGAAAATATCAGTACATGTTCTCTTCTGCAGCATTCAACTTCAGAAGAAACAACCTTGCTCTGGAGCCTCCCGTTTATTTTGTGCCGTCTATCTACAGAAAGTTTCAAAACCTGGCTAGACTAGTGAGGGAAATGGTGCCACAACCGCCACCCACAGGATTAGGTAGTGCAACATCTCCAAGACCGGCTGAAGGACGCGAAGCTGCTGCACTGTCGATGGCTATGGTGCCACAACCGCCACCCACAGGATTAGGTAGTGTAACATCTCCAAGACCGGCTGAGGGACGCGAAGCTGCTGCACTATCGATGGCTACCCTGGAGGGAATGAGAGAAGATGATTTGGCTTCCACAGTTCTGGCAAATTGGAAGCAATTGATTCTGAAGAAGCATTGTCTGCTCTCCCAGATGTCATGTCAGGTGATGGGTCGTTGGCCACAACAATGGCAGAATTAGAGACAAGTGAATCTGAGGTCCAAGGGATGGCGTTGTGGCTGGTATCTTGGCTGAAGCAGAAAATGTTGAAGCTGCTGCAGCATGGGTTGTTCTCCCTGGTGAGGTGCCATGGGATGGTTCCGTGGCCACTATCTTGGCAAGCATTGACAACATTCAAGATGAAGAGCACAGAAAATACTATGGGAGGAGATAGCTGCATTAATTGAATCAGCTCAAATTCCTCTCCATCAAACTGCTCTTCTTCACGTGTCCATGTACAGGACACTTCATGACCTCACTGACTCAGTAGCAGAGGTCTTTGAGAATGTGACAGAAGAATCTGAACGGCCCCTGGCTGAAAGGTTGATGCAGAATTTTCATGCAAATTTTGAGCGAGAAAGAGCCAACAAGGAAGAGCAAGAGAAACTTGATGCACAAAGGGATCAAGACTGGTGACAGGAAGGTGAGCTGATTTCACCTGTTGGCTACTGTGATCCATTTAGATGGCACCATCCTTTTAATTTACTGAGTAAACTGGTCCCAGCTACCTGGAAGGGGATAGTCAACCCCTCATGGCAACAAGACTTGCAGGTAGACTGCCTGTCTGCCTGCGTGCCAGCATCAGGATGTGTGAGCAACTGGGGATCAGGACTACTACCCAGTGAAAAGCTAAACACATTGAAGGTGGCCTGCTTTCCCAAAAACAGTTCTCAGGAAAGGGAGCTCACTCCCGTTTTCCTAGTGGAACTCCGTTTGTTTTACCACGGAGAATGAATAGTTTGCAGATAATTGCCAGTATAGCACCTGCAAAGGCGCCAGCTGACACGTCGGAGGGCACGACATCTTCCTTCAATGTGCTTATTACAGGATCTACCAAAGGTTTGTTGTCTCTCCACACTTGTGTTATTGTGTTTTCCTGACTTATACACTGATGTCCACCCGCATCAATAAGAATATAGGCGTAGTTTTAGATTTTCCACTTATATTTGTTGTCTCTAGAAACATACAAGTCCGCACCTCGATTCGTGTCTCGTGTTTTTGTGTCCTACGTCATACACTTGCGTTCCAAAACTTTCTTAAAGGCCGAGTAAAGATGTATCGGAATTGCTTAAATTTAGTTCATACCTCTGGTAGTAGCTGCAAATGAAGCCTAATGGTAACGGACCTTTAATGCATAACCATGAGGACTAGAATGTTTAGGTCTTCTCTTGCCCTGCTACCCTTGCATCTTGTAATGATCCTCAACGGAAGTTGAATCAGACCGACCAAAGAGGATGTGGCCATGTGTGAACACAGGAGTTAGATTGGCACTAGCAAAAGAGTTTTTACGAAACGGGGATAATGTCGTAATCTGTTCACGATCAGGCATGCTCTCTGCCTTCTCATCAGTCTCTAATTGGGATGAGGATGCCTAATAGCAGATACCTTAAGATGGTCGATTCTATTTCTTGGAAGCAAGACTGTCCTGTTAAACAGCTAAGTCCTGGTGGAAAAGAGTAGAGGAGATTTTCAAGTACCTCAATATTAGGAAGGAAGAACTTACCCTGCTAGGTGAAGCTGAATTGTCTAAGGCCATCTGGGAAGCATGAAGAATTTCTGAACAGAATGAAGTTAGGCATAAAACCTCCCTGAACTGCTTCGAGTGAGTGACTTGGGTGAGGACCTTCATGATGACCTGAAGAGCCTACCTTGCCTGCCCAATGTGTTGGCAGATACAATATTGATTTTAAGACACAATGTTCGGGGTATTCTCATCGGAGAGCGAGCCTGTGTAGGACCATCAAGAACATAGTCGCTGCACCTCTGTCCACTAACTGTCAAGATCTGGAGGCTGAGCCTAAACCTTGGCCCTGTTGGGGTTTATTGTTGGGCAGATCACACACAGCAGATTGATGCTTGTGTGAACAGCTTTCTGGAGGAAATCTGGAAAGCCTGAACAAATTGTTCATATTACGGTACTAGGAGTGAGCCCCTCACAAAGGTAGCATCGATTTCCTGTCGTTCTGCCCATGGGCGTGGGGTCTATGGCCACAAGGCTGCAGCTAACAACGTCTTATGAGTACATTCTAATTGGAATCACGGATGGACCTT
Source organism: Takakia lepidozioides (assembly GCA_030704615.1). Classification (NCBI taxonomy): domain Eukaryota; kingdom Viridiplantae; phylum Streptophyta; class Takakiopsida; order Takakiales; family Takakiaceae; genus Takakia; species Takakia lepidozioides. The sequence goes on from CM060731.1 coordinate 38,276,589, forward strand.
CAATTTGTGTGGGAAGGACACCCTCTGTAGGTTCATACTCTTCTCCAGGTTTGCTTGTTGATAATGGATGGCAAGTAATCATCCACTTCTGCAGCTAGCTAGGAAGCCAGGCTTCAGGCAGAATGAGTGTTGATGGCCATCTGTTGGTGCTGTGGTGGTTGCAATCCCTGTGCCGTTCTTATCATATGATAATTTTCTTTCTTTGTTTCTTTTCCGGCTTTAATTGGCTGAATTTGGCCTTTCTCAATTACTGCTTGCAGAGGAGCGGGTTCAGAACACAGTGCAAGAGCTCAAAGGGGAGTTTGGGGAGCAACGTGTCTGGGTGGGTTTGTCCTTTCTAATTCCCCTCTCTGTTGGATGGAAGGGTGCCGACCAGCCATTGTCTAGAAAATTGCAGGTCTCAACCCCGAAACAATATCTAAGATTAAGTAACAAGCTACCCTTGGTACCAAGTGATCCTTTTCTAAGATCTACATGTCCTAAGTGACTCTTCACCAAGTGTGGTTAGAGTTTTACTTGTGTAGGTTGTGCTTGTATACCCAGTTAGCAATTGGAAGGCCCCTATGGGACAGGTGGGCAGTAGTACTCACTTCTTTTTTTATGCTGGCAGGGGAAGGCTTGTGATGTTCGAGATGCGAAAAGCTTAAAAGCACTAACTGATTTGGCTAAGAGCAAGCTTGGTCATGTTGACATTTGGGTAGGCTTCATTCAGCTCTCTCTCTGTCTGCGGACGTTATAAAGCACCATTTCATTTCATTTCTCTGTTGGCTGGGCTCTACTGTTGTGTTTTTGCAGTGTTCTGCTACACTCACACAATGTTTGAGCATAGTTGTGCAACCTTTGTAAGTTGGGCATTGACATTCTTGGTTTCGTGATTGATGGAGTTCTAAGCTAAGTTGGGTGAGATATACCCCCATGATCCCATGTTTGGAAATACTGGAGTAAATCGGGAATAGGCAAAATGCTGATGTTGATTGTGAGGGATTGCTCAAATTGGGACGGATAAACAATGCCGGCACGAATGCATATATATACAAGCCACTGGTGGATTCTAGCGATGCTGACATCATATAAGTTTCTCAACCTGTATGCAGACAAGTTGTGGTATGGTCAAAGGCCAGAAGTCTAATTTCCTTGACATTGACCACAAGTGTAGCTCAAGGTTGTACCCTCTCCCCACTGCGGTTTTCATGAATCAGCTCCTTGAAGATGTGGAAAGGGTCGGGTTAAAGGTGGGGGATGCCACTATACCAGCTCTTATGTTTGTGGATGACCTCGCCATATCTTGGTGTTGAGTTTTCCTCCAGTTGTAACTCGGATGCACATATACAAAAAGGTGTTAAAACACTTTGTCTCACTCAATTTTTCCACTGCAGAGGGATTAATATTGAAGTTAAAAGGACCATGCTTTGCAACATTATTAGGCCTACCTTGAAGTATGCATCTGCCGTGTTGGGTGGGCAACTCCAACCATGCTAAAACTGTAGAACCCATTCAGCTTTCGGTGCTCATCATGTATCCACCCTGTCAAAAAAGTTCTCCAGGAAGAGTCTGCTTAGGCCTCACTGGATGACCTGTGCCTCTGTCTATTGCTTACGTTGTGCGGTCCAGTCCCAGATGGCTTAAGCCGAAACCCGTAGTTATTAAGATGACAGGGGACCAGCAAGTCCCAACACTTAAATTGAACCATTTAGCCACCAGTAAGAGTTAACCTTTGTCGATTAGCTCTCCCAAGTTTGCAGGTGGTTTGTCATGTGCTGTAGGTTTTGTGAGCAGTGAAATCCATGGTAACATGTAAATTAGCCTCCCATGATGTCTTGTGCTTATGGGAGCCTGCAGTATCTGTAAGCATTTTCAAAATTTACTGTCAAAATGTCAGAGTAAAGATATTGTTAAATCTGTAATTTCCTGGACTTTTTTGGAGCAGGTTGCGAAGTTCCTTGTGCCTAAAATATGCATGGTAGCAGGAGACCAGAAGAAAAACAGCACGTACAGCACTGGCTTCAAAGCCTACGTCCAAATACTTGCTGTGAGTTTCTTTCCCTGCTCTTCTTGGATTAGCCATTGGACTGGAGTATCTGTTAGCCTTGGAAGGCTTCTCTTGTACGCTTCCGGATAGGATCATATGGAAAAAAGCTGATTCCGCTGTTTTATATTTGAAAGGTGCTTGACTTTGTGCTGCAGAGATTATTGTTTAAGGCAAGAAAGGACCGCTACATTCCTGAGGATTGATGTTGGCTGAAGACCGTAGTCATAAAGCAGGCATTGAGTGCCATTACAAAAGACCGTGGAGGGGGAAATCCTTTCCTGCAGACAACTTTGGAATGGGAGAAATATTAAGTATTCCATTCTAATAGATGTTACAGAAGCGTCTGGTCTAGAGACTTTTTACTTCTCTGCTTTCAGCTGGATGGCCACAGATGGCAAGCTGAATGGCCTCCGATGTTTTTTAAGTCTTGCATTGCAGGAAAGTGTTACAATATTTATTTGGCCCTGTTCTCTGGTTGTATGTGAAAGAACTGGCAGAGAATTGCGTGTAATGGAGATGGCAAAAGATAATGGAGGTAGAGAGTTTTCGCATTTCACGAATAGTTTACAACCAATCAGCCTCTTCGTCATGCAGTCCACTCCGCCGAGGTGGGTTAGCAGAGTGGGATATCGCACAGATTTTTCGCCCAGATTTTTGTAAGTTTTTGGAGTCCCACCAAAAGGTAAAGCTACACTGCAATGCAGCATTACCTGCTGCACTAGCAAATATATCTTGAAAAATCGCGGGCTGTGCATATCCTTGATGATGTGTGGCATATTCTGACTAGCGCCCTATGTGTGGAGGTTGTAATTTGCTCAGATTGGTCATTGGGAGGAAATAGCAGTGACCTGTGATCAGTGTGCAGAAGGTGTAAATTATCATAGCAACATAAGTAATCTGGGATGTCACTTGCACTGGAGCACAATTGCACATGTAAGTTTTGTGGTGGGATATGAGAGGATCTTGAGCTACAAAGGTACACGGGCCATACATAGTCTTCTGAGTTTCTTACTGCGCTCAGGGAGTTTTTAACATTCAGAGTAGTAATCACAATGATCACATGTTGATGTAATTTGCATTCTGCATACTACATACCCGAGGTGGTTGATCGATAGCTGTAAATCCATCGCTCATTGTTGGTGTCATTGAGATGCAAGTGCTTTGAGCGTCCCCAAAGTACATGCAATCTATTCATATTCTCGACAGGAGCAAAGCAGGGTTGGGTGTTTGTGCGTGCAGGGTTGATGATGACGATATCATGCTGATTGAACTCTGACAAAGGCATTGCAGACGTTTGTATGCCGACGAAACACTAACCCTTGTGGGCTCTACTTGCACCTTGTTTACTCAGCATTCAGGATGGGTTGGCTATGTGGGCCCTTGCTTCAGGCCCTTTCCCAAGCAGACATCACCGGCCTAACAGATCGTCGAAACACCCATTCAAAGGATGAACCTGGCTGCGCTCGTTGCACCAAAGCCCAAAAACTGGACAAGAAGGTCGGGGTGTGTAGCACGGTGGAGGTCCGACCGAACTCATGACCACAACAGAGAGAAGGAACATCCATCGAATGTATCGAAGGTTGATAAGCAAACAGTTGAGAGGTAGATGTTCAAAGAGAAGCCCACGCATGGAGAGAAGAGCAATTCCTGTACAAGCACGCATTGGCTCGAATGTACACTTGCAAAGCATTGCTCGACGTAACGTCTACAGAAACAACAGCCCTACAGAAACAACAGCCCCCTGGCAGGGACCCACTCTGCTCTCTGACCACAAGAAGACTAAATCCTTTGCACAGTGCACAACAGATGGCATGATCAGCCCACTCTACTTTATGTCTACTCTCTCTCCAGTGTCGGCGTTAGACAGCGTGCTTATTATCCAACCCACATATCAGGCGGTCTCTGCCAGATAGTGGGAAGCGAGTCACTGAGTGCGGAGACCTATGACGAGCTGGCACCAGCGTTATGCAGTTCCTTTTGCGCGAGTCCTCTTGGTTGGTCCCTGAGCGCGGTTTCTTGGGAATCCCCCAAAAGTCGAGGAGGATGATGAGGTGGGGTCTGAGCATTATCCAAACTTCACCTAGCCGAGTAGGTACTGAATTTAGCCATTGCTGACCAGGGAGGCGCCAGTGCATGCTGCAGACTCTCATCAGTTTTCTCTCTTCGCGCATGCTCGCAAAAGCAGGCTGGCCTTGGCCTTGCAGGGAAGCTCGTGCGAAGCTGCATTCATCAAGGGCGCACTTTTTTCTATCCTGACAGTGCGGAGGGAAGTGAGGGGGTTCTTCCAAAGATCATACCGTATATTCAATGCGATCCCTGTCGAATCTCCCCGCATTCTGACGTTTGCCTACACTCCGTGTACGTTGTTCCCAAGGCCTGACTCCCTCTCTCCTCTCGCCTACTCTGTGCACCGCCCAAGATCGGCTCTGCAGAGAATATTTCTGTAACCGTCTCTGCGGCGTGTCTGCCGAGCTTGACTCCGTCCCTACAATCCCAAACACATTGTCTAAGAAGCTGGCCCACAGCTCAATGCTGGATCTTTTGAGAATTCTGCGAGTCTTTGGAGGAGCAGTGTTTCTTTTTCTTTCTTTTTTCTCATTTTTGTTTCCAAGGAAACTTCTTTTTTTCTTTTTTTTCTTAAGAAGAAACCTGGGAACAATTCAGGCCCTTGAGGAGGGGGAAAAATTAACCCCCTCTCATTGGGCACACAGGAGGGATAAAATACGGAAAATTCGCCATAATGCGTGAGGTGGAATGTCAAGTGCCTGGTCGTGCCGACATGGCCCGTCAAAATATGCCACCTGTCATATAGCTACCGTTCCAGCTTGTTATTTTTGCCACATGGGCGTTGGGTATAATACACAGGTGGACCCACTAGCGACTTTTAAAATTTATTTATTAAAAAAAAAAACTGCTGTGAGTGGAGTGCTAACAAGTCCTTTCTTCTGCATGACTCATATATATGTTTATATATAGATGATGGCTTTGGCCTTAAAGTCAAATCATGCTTAGGCCTCATTGGAATAAGGTAGCTGACCTTCAACTACAAAACACAGCAGCTAGTCCAATGTAGAATGTTCACAAAAACCAATACACATCGCTCATACCTATGCATTTTGACTTGCATATGAAAATACATCCACATCAAACAAATGGACCACATCTAATTGACAACTTAGACATATGTCTTAAAGTTAAAGCTCTAGTATGCACTAGGGCACACATGCAAAAGTAAAATGGACCAAATCAACTTTCATGGACTAAAAGTTATCAAACCACTTATGGTCTACCAAGGATACCCAAATCAGACAAACACTTTGCTTCCGCTATGCTCAATACACGGGCAACCAATGTACACATATGTTAATATAGCGATAAGAAAGAGGAACGACAACGTAAGGCTGAGCGGAGGGACCGCGAGGCTTTACGTTTGTCAAGGTCATCAAGTACAACTACCAATGAGGTGTCTGGTCATATCTTACATCAATCTCCCACTGTATCCATCTCCTCGAGCGCACAGAATTCTGCCATCAGTGATAACCGACGGCGATCTCGAACATATGCGTTGAGTGTGAGCCATTTGGGAAGCAACTCTGTGTTATTGATAAATTAAACTATGGCCGGCTTGTTCATTACACACATACGTTATTTAACTCTGTCAATGTTATGCCAGACCCTTTCGGCTGTAATGTTAGTCATCGAAGTTTGAAAGAAACCACGCGCGATCGCGCGTGGTTCCTTCATATATCCTCTTGTGGAGCTAGCATGGATCAGCACTGCCATCAGATGTTATCAAAACAAGTTGACATTGTCAGTTTAAGCAATAACAGATAAGGAGGCTGGAGGAGGTTGGAGGAGAATAAATTTTCCGATGTTTTCATATTACGATGGGGAACAAGTGACACAATCATCGTCTATGACTGAATTCGGGTTCCTATCTCATAATTCAAGCTCCCACGATGGTCGTCTCATTTGTTCCTGAGCGGATTGTGAAGCTCTGTTAAAATCTCTCTTCAAATGGATTGAAGTAATTTTGGCTGCTTCGAAATTCCTTCCCTGACAAACTGATGGCACCATTGTGGTTGATTGAAATCTGGATGCACTCGGCTCTTTGGGGTTCTCAATAGTGGTAGAGGCAGAGATCTGTCGCGCGATCACTCGTGGTTCGAAAAGCGGAATTCAGCATCGTCCTGGTTCTCCAGCCGACTGCCAAAGTGTTATATTACCTCAACAGTGCCACATGTGATTGGTCGGAGTGATGTTTTTTCTATGCTCACGTATTCAACAACGAAAATGTTGTCATTTGAAAATGTGATGATTATACAAGCATAGTGAGTTACTTCAGGTCAATTACATCGAGGGAACTCAAGGTATTCGGATATTCCGTCCCGGAATATTTCACACCATCATCCTGGATGAATCATTGATGTGTTTCAGAACACGCACTCAAATCATCCAGGCTGATGGTGTCATTTGTTCCTTGGCGGATTGTTCAAGTATCCTATAATCCTAGTCTTTAAGTTGTTTGAAGTCATTCTCCCTGCTTGCATAATCCGATCTCCAACAATTAACAACATCCTCATGGTGTTTTATTTGGTTCCTATATCATTCGTTTGGAGATCCATTATTCTTTTGAGGAACACCAACGATTAACATCGCGCGATCACGCGTGCTTTTGTAAGAGCTGACATGTTCTGATGTCCATCATTGCACACCAAAATGGTATTACGAGGAGGCAGAATGTCAGCAATTGAACATCAATCTCCAGCGACATTCTCGTCGTGTTCATGTGGACTGGACGCCAAAGGATGAACACCGTCGCTAACAATCTGTGTAAACAATCTCAACAATCATATGTACTTCAAGGTGCTTGATACTTCGTATGTTCATGTAGCTGATTTCTATAGGAGTCTTTTTGCTATTCCTATTCCAACAACATCAGGTCCACTGAGACTGCCATATTCTGAAATCGGAATCAGGCACCACCTACATGAAACCATGAGCTAAGAATGAAATCTCCAGTTCATTCAATCACAGCCCGGAGAAATATCTCAAGCTGCTGGCCAACTACTTGTGGGCTAGGGTGTTTCTCTGGAGTCGCATACAATGAATCGAAGATCTAGTTCTCAGCTGACATGTAGCTGATGGTTTTATATTGGTCAATGATGGTGGGCCGTGGCTGATACGGGAGTTTGAATATGACAGTCTCTAGGGACCTGATATTGTTCGCATGGGAATAGCAAAACGACTATTATACAATTCAGCTACAGGCAATAATATCAAACACCTAGCAGTAAATAGGATTTTTGACATTGCTTGTGACAGCTCCAATCAGTTAGTTGGTGGTTAGTCAGTTGGAGATTATTTAGTTGGTGATCAGTTTACGAGTGCTTTACAGTAAATCTTCAGAAGCACCACAACCCGTCACAGATGAACCTCGACTGGTCACCCGACACTATTTCCTTGAAGATTTCGCAGAAAACGTTACTCTCTCCATCAACGTACTCGACACCGAGCCACTCTCCAGAAGCATACGAGCAGCATACTTACTCCCTAATTGGATACTTTCAGCATCTTACTCCAGGGTCAGTTACTTGGACATTATGTTTTGAAGAGCATACGAGTAATTCATCATCTTCGCGATTCACTGAAAGTCTGCAAGACCACCAATTCTTCAAGAAGTACAGTTGAACTTCGGTCGCACAAGACATTGTTGGTTGACGTAATATTGGAGGATATTTTTTGTGAGGTCATCACCATATCAACGATTCTCGAGACAGCATTTCAAGGACTTTTTCCATCTTCTGCTGACGAAAACCTTCGGAACAACGGAAGAATACAGATTTGAAAATGGTCCCTCCAACCTTGTCAAAATATCGTGATTTTGGGAAATGACTTTCCCCAAAATATTTTCATTATAAAGTATGTCGGCCGACATCGTCTTGTGCTAACGGAGTTCAGCCCTCTTTCTAGAAGTTGATACTCTCATTGACATGGTTTACGTTACTTGTATTGGTCCATGCCGCATGGGGCGAGACTTACTCAAATTGACATGGTTCTGAAATAAAACCTGATTGTTTATCATCAGTGTCTCCCCATTGTCTTTCATTTCATTTTATGGTATTGTGTCATTGTGCCATGTTTTGCTCATATATTTGATTGATTTGTCTTGTACGTTACATAGTAACGGCCTTCGTAAGCTCAGTCACGATTACAAATATGACTGGTGCTCCAATCATCTATCAGGCTGCGGATCATGAAGCGAGTTTTCACCCGAGACCCGTTTTTTTTAATTTATTTTTTAATGTAATGGAAACACCTGGGAGCGACAGCTCACAAATCAGGCCCCTTTAATAATATAACCTCTTTCACAATAACCCCACCATGTGGCATTGGAATGGGACACCACCCAGGAACATACCACACTCGTCAGTAGCAAGATTTGACCCCATAATCATCTGGGTGGCACTCAGTGTACTTCACCAACTGAACTACTGACTGTTGGTAGCTCATTCAACTCTTACTAATCGTCGAATGAACAATGGAACTTGCTTTATGAGCCAAATAGAAACTGTTTTTTCTCTTGAAGTTTATACATAATGTTTCTTTATTGCTCATATTATATATTAATAGACAAAAAATTATTTATATCTTTATATTTATACTTTAAATTATCCATTTAAATTCATTTAAATGATTTAAAAAATACATATTCAGATATTTCTCCTTATTTCTGGACCAAACTTTAGTCCAAATTTACTTAAAATTGTGTTTTTCATCAGGCTGTCAATGGACGACCAAGGGAATTATTTTTCAGTCAAGGTCTCTGAAGACACATCATACACAACATGTTATTACTGTGGATTATCTGGTCATCTCAGATCAAACTGCCCTAAAGCAAAAAAAGAAAAGGATGGGTAAAGTTCAGGATGGCTGCAGGCAATCACAGGACGGAACCGGTCAGTCACCCCTTCGTCAAAACCCTGCACTAGTTTCAGACTCCCACCCTCAACCAGTGTCAGTGCCTTTTAAAAATTGTCCTCCAGCAACAACATATGTCCAAGCCAGGCCTAGCCAAAGTCCAAATTACCAGGCTTGGGACTATGCAGTCAAGCAGGTCTCTAACTCCCCTCCTACCGAAAGAAGGAAAGCGCTACTGGATCCGATGCTAATTGAGGCAAGCAATGCCCCCTGCTTTCAGCTTCCATTCACCACTTGGACATCGGCAAAACTACCAGAGGAATCAGGCATCAAAGGCAACTCGGGCTCATCATCTTCTAACATCCTCTTGGAGCAATCCCCACCACCTGCTCCTCTGCCAATGTCAAGTCTGATCTCATGGGAATTGGAAATGGCAAAAATACACGGCAAGCATGCCACCTCGGGCAACATTCTTAATGGATTGCCAGGCCAGCAGACCCCTGATAACCCTCAGCAGGTCCCTCGGGAGATTCTACACCACTCACCAATAGCGCACAACCCACTCACGGCAAACATCTGTGCAAACCTTTGCTCATTTCCCCAACTGCCCCTCAAAGGCTGCTCCCAACTTGCTTTGAGAAGTCATCCCTCCAGCCAAAACCCGGTGGCTACCTGCCTCACGCCATTGATCTTTCGTAAGCATCCACACCCGACATTCTTGGTGACAGGCAGAGACAACATGAACTTTGATTCGATATGGATCTCAGTACGTGATGTTCAATCCTTCATCTCCAAGAGCCCAATGGACAGCAGCCCAATTCCTACATTATGCAACAAAATAAATGACTACTTCCACGCTAACCTCCCATTATACTCTGACCTCTCTCCCATCCACTTTGACAGTCACCTGGGGAGCATACTCTGAGGCGTTTCCAGGCCTTTGTGATGACCTCACCCCTAACACTCACATTCTGGCTATCATAGCGAACCTGCAGTTCACAACGCTCTTCTACCTTCCCCAACACCTGCTCCAGCTGCATCCCTCCCGCTCTCTGTGAGTCCCCTATCCCCTGCTTGGTCCATTCCTATTTTGTTTTTCCATGTCAATCCTAAACTCCGTAGCAAATGCAAAATCATATGCCTCTGACCTATCATTTCTCTCCCATCCTCTTGGAAGATCCTACCCTCCATAACCTACCCGCCCTTGCAAGACGATTTTGCTCGAATCCTAGGTCCTCACAACCTACCTCTCCAGTCTCCAATTTCCATTAAGACATCGCTATTGCACACTGGAAGATTCATACCTTTAAACTGCTCGGGTATCCCTCTCAACATTTCTCTCAGTACCCCAGTCATATTTGTCCACCTCATCAAACCAATTTACACTGCGACCATCAGCCACTTCTGGTCACCCTCCTTTATTCTGTCCGACAAATGAATTAGATTCCGATTCTTCGCATCTAGGCCATCAAATGAGTCAAGTCCCTTAGCCTGTCGCCAGCCCTATATGCAGGTTAGTTTATCCTCCTGGAATATCCAGGGCCTCGGTTTGGATCAGATGGCTCTAAAGAAAATTAAGCTATCTGCCTGGCTGAGACCATTGCTCCCCTCTCTCTCTATTGTCTTTCTTCAGGAACACAAACTATGCGATAGGAAAATTAGAAACCTTACAAACCAATTCTGGCCTAAAGATTCAGCTCTTTGGAAACCCTCCTATGAAGGCTCAAGGGGAGGCACAACCATCCTCCTCTCGCCCTCCCTAAAGTAGTTTCTCATTAAAGACGAAGTCTGGGAGGAAGGGAGAGTGCAGTTCTGCTCTCTCCTCTTTCCCAATGACTCTGAGCCAATTGGCTTCATTAACATTTATGCCCCAAATGAACCAGCTCCTAGAGCCGCACTTTGGGACAAAATTTGCTAGATAATGTCTCAGCATATCGACATCAGCAGATGGGTCATGGCTGAAGACTTCAATATGGTAGAAAATGAATGCGATAGGAAAGGCAGAGGCCCCCACCACCTCAGCCCAGAGGAAGACTTATCCTGACAATGTCTGATGCAAACTCACAGCCTAGCAGAAATAGACCGTCCGCCGCTACATCCCGCAGGCACCTCCCCGTTCTTCACTTGGACCAACAACAGAGATGTCAATGATCTTAGCATGGCTAGACTGGATAGATTTTACACCTCTCTCTCACTATCACCAGCCACCTTCTCCTGCCCCTAGGAACCCATACCCCTTGGTTTCGATCATGCTCTCATCTCAGCCATTCTCAAGCTTCCTAACTCTCATCCCAGAGGAAGAGGAGTCTACAAGCTTAATTCTTCCCACCTCAAAATACCATCATTCGTGGAAAGCTTAAAGACAGCATGGTTGGCCTCTGGCAATCTACTCCATTGCACAATTGCTAGATTCCAAGAAAAGGTAGCAGCGGTATGCAAGGTTAGCCAGTCCCTCAGCCAGGAGATAACAGCCTCTCAGAAAAGAAAGTCCCAAGCCCTTCAAAAATGTTTGGGGATTTTCCAGAAAAAGATTGAGGCCCGCTCTTGCGATGCACACACATTTCAAACCTATCCAGAGGCAAGATACAACCTGGACCAATTCAATCTCCTCAAGGAAAAGCAAACGAAGATGCAAGCAGGCATAAACTGGTCAACCAAAAGAGAAAAGATGTCCAAATACTTCTTCCAAAAGTTGAAACTCCGTAGGGCAAGCCAAGCCATTTCCGAACTCTACACAGACCCTCTTCAAACCTCCTCTTCTTCTGTTCCTAGGAAAATGTGCGATGCTGCTTTCAACCACTTTTCCTCGTTGTTTCATGCCTATCCACAAGATCACCTCTTCCTGGACAGACTCAGGGATTGCCTCCGAACCATCCCTCAGTCTCTTCATGCAGAAAATAGTGAGGAGCTTGGAAATGACTTTGAGCCCCAAGAGATAGAGAAAGCCCTCAAAACCATGAACAACAACAAGGCTCCAAGGCTTGATGGCATGCCTGTGGTGTTCTATAAGGCACAGTGGTCCTCCATCTCTAAAGACTTCTGTGATATGGCCAACGCCATTAAGGGACAAGGCTTCATGCCTGAGGCCATGAACCAAGGCATTATTACCTTGCTCTACAAGAAAGGGGATATGGAATCACTTATCAACTACAGGCCAATCACTCTCCTCAACATCGCAGACATAATTATAGCCAAGACACTAGCTCTGAGGCTTCAGCCCCTTCTCCCCTCCATGATCAGGACAAGACAAGCTGGCTATGTTAAAAGCAAATTCAATCTGGACAATGTCCTTCTGGCCCAAGAAGCTTCGGCTTATGCTGCCAGCTTTGGCCAAGCACTGGCTCTTTGGCTGATAGATTTTGAAAAGGCCTTTGACAGAGTGGACTGGTCCTTCCTCATGGCAGTTCTAAAGAAGTCAGGTCTTCCCCCCAGCTTCTGCCGATGGGTGCAAATCCTGCTGCAAGGATCCACCAGCAGGGTCTCTAGTAATGGTCACCTTTCCAAGCCCTTCCAGCTCCAAAGGTCAGTGAGGCAAGGTTGCCCACTCGCTCCATTCCTCTTCCTTTTTGTGGCAGATGCTTTAGGCTATATGCTAGAGGACAACCCTCAAGTTAAAGGGCTTAAGCTGCAAAATCCCAGAACTAGCATTTGGCGATAGGTAAAGGACTCTATGTTCGTAGATGACACTTTCTTTCTTATTGAGGCTAACCAGTCATCCTTGGAAGTGGCGGCGGATACCCTGTCCAGCTTCTGCAGTGTTTCAGGGTTCAAAGTAAATTGGAGCAAGAGTAAAGCCCTTCTTTTGGGTGACCTCTCCAAATCTACCATAGGAAGCAATCCATCTTGGGGCGCCCACCTAGGACTAACTTGGCTCAAGGAAGGTGAACCCACTACATTGCTAGGTCACTCATTTGGTATAAATTTAACAGATAACCAGAGATTGGAGGCCACGGTGAAGAGACTCAAGCACCAGCTTTCTTACTGGGGCTCTTGCCATCTCTCCATCGCTGTAAGAGCTCTGGCCGCCAACCAAATCATCCTAGCGGGTATCTGGTATTTTGCATCTACCCAACGACGCTACCGCGTGAGCCCGACGCGTGAGTGTGTGAGCGTATGCTCACACAACGATGACGTGGCGTGAGCCTGGTCCAGGTCATGCCACGTCACCACAAAGAAGGTGGGCCTATAACCGTGGAGCCCCCAACTGCTGATTTCACCACATGAAGGTGAAACGGATGAAGGGTTTTGGGCTTTCCTGGAGTTCAACCTTCTGTTAACAGGAGCTTCATTTCGTAGAACTGAAATGAACCTTGTGTTGACACAAGGGGGATTTGGAGAACTTCAAGTAAACCTCGTGTTAACACGAGGTTGTTTTCCTGGAACAAAAATGAACTTCGTGTTGACACGATGTTGTTTTCTGAGAACTAAAATCAACCTTGTGTCGACACAAGGGGGATTTGGAGAACTTCAAGTAAACCTCGTGTTGTCACGAGGTTGATTTGATCATCTGTCTATCTGAAGGTAGTTTCTTGTGTTTGCTAATGAAAAGAGAATGACAAACCAATGCGACAAATGCATTGACCCACGCATAGCAAAGATGTTAGACGACATACATTGAGAGACACTAGACTTGAACAGTCATTCCATTACAAGTTGTAGTCAAGGAAAACACAAATTTTTATGGGGTTGTATCCTGCTGTAGAAGTGTGTTGACTTTGTTGAAACTCATAGTGGCTTGGTGAATGAAGAAGTCGCGCTTTGGATCACAAACCATCCTTCTCAAGAAGACGAAGTAAAGGTGTTTGCACGGTATGAACTTCCCTCTCTTTCCCAAACTACTTGAAAGCATACCAACAAAATCAGGACATATACAATTGGGAAAATTGGAAACAGTGATATCGTACGTCCTGTCCTGCAGCGCAGATGCGGATGAGATCATGGTGAAGACCCGACCATACCCTGGATCAGGCACTTCCATTGTTCCCGCAACACGAGCGTGAAGCATTCTGGCGGACTCAATTTTGCCGTAGTGTTCTGCGGTTGGAGGGAATCGTCGAACCAGCTTCCCATTCCGTCTAGTTGGCCACAAGTGAGCGTCAGGCGGAGGTACCCGTGAACCGCTTCTACTTGAAGCACCTTCACGCGCAATGGAATGTCTAGCTAGGGAGAAACCCGCCTCTTCCAGCATTGTGATCTCTCGGTGAGTGAGACCTGTGCCCATCTTCACAGGCCACACGGTTGGTGGAGTAGGCTTCCTTACCACGGAAGGCCTCACTGTCCCATGCACACATCTCCCACAATCGTCAGCGCAGAACCAGAATGTCGCGGCCCTTTGCCTTGAGGGCAGGGAGGTCGGGACACAAGAGGGGCTGCCCCTGTGGTGGGGGCAGTAGCAGCGATAGGTACGGGGGCTGAAGCACCCTTGAGTGCCCAAGGCACTCAAGGAGGCGGAGGCGCTCACTAGGTGGAGCCCCGCACACCGGGTTGCGGTGGGGGTGGCTCCACAAGGGGTGGTGGTAGCTTAGTGGGACTTAGTGGGGGTGGCATAGGACTCACCATGGGGGTGGAGACCTCGTGGTGGGAGTCGTGGGGAGTCTTGGGACTCATCACGGTCCATAGGGGCCGTGGTGAGCGGGCCAAGACTCACCGCGACTCACCACCGGGAATCGAGGGTCTTCGTGGTGGTTCGCCATAAAATGGCATGGCTGGTTGTGAAACCCCCGCGGACAGCTACAGAAGTATATATAGGGAGTAGTAACCCCGAGAACGGTGCAAGCCCGTTGGTGACCAAAAGCTAGTGAGTAAGCGAGCGAGCCGGAAAGCGACCAAAGAGTGGGGAGCTGTTCCGGACTGCCATCTACCAAAGGGAATTCTCCTAGTCCCAATTAGGTGGAGGGTTTTAGAGGGAATCGAAAGGGGACCGTTATGTCCCGGTGAGCAGCCGAAGCTCCAAGTTGGCCCGGGCGGCCAGGTTGGGAGTCAGGCGCGCGCATCAAAGCGAGTAACTATGACTTGAAGGGGAGTTTACCGAAGTGAGGTGCGCGACACAGAACTTGTGGTTCTTTGCCTCGCCTTGTCCGTAAGGGAGAAACAAACCCGTGAATGTAGGAGCTGCAGTGCGTTCTTTCCCTCTGGATATTAATGATGTACATTTTTCATGATTGGTGGCCCTGATCGCCGCGCATTTCACACGCGATCCAGCACTTGGGCGTTCTATATGCCAGACCTCGTCCAAGCCCATGGACTCGATTATATGCGACACCACGTTCTGGTCTTCAACCATTGCAGTGACAGTGCTTGATGCAGGGGTCCGCTCCGGGGCAGAGTAGCCCTCACCTGTGGATGTTCCGCAATTCCATCTCTGATCCAAGGGAACACGTGGCGTCAAGAAGTTCACCCTGTCCACCTTATGGGAATCTGCATCCGATCCCGGAGGGGTGTCCAATTTCAGTTTGCAAGACCCGAATCTCTCTCTCGCCTTCCAGATGGAGAACTCTTCCCACAAGAGGGGTGCCATCTGCACATATGCTCACGGCCCGCGCTATTTTGCTGGGATCCCCTGATCTTCCAGCTGCCCGCAACATCAATTCGCTCCTGTCCGGGCCTTTGCCACCAAGGCCACCCCTAAAAAATGACCTGTATCTGGTTTGCTGCTGCAGAGCACGAATAAGGTCATCGGCCGTCGCCGCATACAAATCTCTTCCTTTTTTGCCAGATTGCTGCAACCATGCATTGTGCACTGTCTCCGCAAGATTGCAAGAAGGCATGTCCGCCATCTCCTCAATGGACATATGCTGCAAGGCAAAAAAACACAAAACCGATATAAGGATTGGACCATGAAACATATATCCGAAGCACCCAAACGAAGGTGAATGCAAACCACTCACCGTTGTCATGGCCGCTCCCCACTGTCGGTAACGGAAGTGCCAAAATGCGAACCAGTCTTGCAGTGCCCTCATGCTGTCCTCCGATGCTGCTCTAGAAGAGTACCACCAGGCACGAATTGTCTGGAATAATGTATTCGCTTCCCCCATAGTTTTGGCGTCTTTGTACTGTTTGCACAGTTGACGATGCATAGTCTGCATATCTGGCTTGATGTATGTCTTTGTGTGTTTGTCCAGGGATTGTGTCCAATGGAAAAGACACATACGTTCTCTTCCAAGCATTGGCACTTTTGGATCTCCCGTCCCGAACACAATGCGGACAACGTTGAAGTTAGCTTGAGCACTATCGGCCATGAAACCAACGAAATTGGGAGATGGGAGACCATTGGAGGCCATAACACGAATGAGAGCTTCCCACATGAGCTGTTGTGAATCTGTGTCCTCTGACTGCATGTCACACACTGCAATTGTCATGACCCACTGGTACACAGGGTCGTAAACATGACATGCCATTGTGGTCCAGTCTTTAACCCTCTTGACATGATCGAACTTAAGGAAGCAGTTGCCAAGATCGCCACCCTTCTGCATACGTTTAACCAGGCTGACCCCGCTGCCCTCACCTTTTGTGGACATTTTGAACAAGAACACTTTCCTGGCTCCTTGTCCCGGGAAAACGCTGTCTTGGATGTAGTCGTACATGCTCCTTTTCTTCAAATCCATAATATTGTCCATATAACCTCGGCTCCCAGAGCCCATTCTTAAAGCGTTCACCTGATTCCTAATGTTTGGAGAAGTCAAAGTTGAGAAATGGTAGTTTAGAAGGATTGCTACAGAATCCGCAGGCATTTGGTGCCATGTAGAAGGAACTGACCAATGGCCAGATCTTTGAGGGAGCTAGGCAGTGCAGCAGACAATGTTCCAAAGTTTCTACCAATTGATTGTTGCAACATCTGCAAAGCAGAGCCTCTAGAAAGTTCAAATAGTGGCCCACTTTAAGAACCCTATTAGCTACCTGCCATAGGAAGGCACTTAATTTTGCCGGTTTTGATTTGCTCTAGACCACTGACCATATTCATTTCCAGTTCTCTTGATCAAAGTTCTCATGGCTCCATTTCCGTTCCCATTTTGAGGTTAGAGGCTTGGCTGCCAACATTGCCATGTAACCCTTCTTTGCAGTATATGAAAAGAAGGGTTGTAGCCTCCTCCTCAAATGACCAAGACCATTCCGCCGGGTCCAACTAGAGGGAGGTTATGTCCGAATTCCCCAACAGGATGAAAGCCTGTTTTTTGAGCCAAGCTTGAATGGAGGATCCCATGGGTGCCTTGGGGTTGAAGGGTTTACTGGGGTCAGACCATTGACAGATGCGGACAGGGGCTGTACTGGCTGAACCAAGAGCTGGAATGGAGATTGGGTTAGTTGAGATGAGTGAGAGGCACCCTGTTGTGTCATCTGCCTGGAAAGACTACCTTGGAATGCTGAAGATGGTGACTTCTGAAATATAGAGAGCATGGTTGGGTATGGAAGAGTCAGGCATAATCCACTGGTGGGGTCTAGGGAGTCCAGGGCTGTCTTTAAGAATCTGTTTCCAAGAGTCGGGTATTGAGTGAATTATGTGGGTGATGCACCAACGGAGGCGGAGAGTTCCCAAAGCCTATTGAAGGGATTGTGGAGTACTATTCCATAGGTCTTTAATTGAGAAAAACCCTCTTGACTCCCAAACTGCCCATCACTTTGCTGCCCGTCGTTCTTCTCTATCCGGGTTTGGTTGATTGAGAAAGAGGCCTTGTCTTTGAGTTTCTTGAAAGGTGATGGGCTGTTGTTTTCTGAGAAAGGGCCTGAGGCTATTCCATGACCTCCAGATGGAGGACCATAGGGGGGGACCTATGGATTTGTGCCCAAACCCCTGGACTATCCAGCGAGTAGATTGTGGCCAGAGAACCGAGGTCGAGGGCGAGGAGGAGCAGATGGATGGGGTGACCATGAATTTCCACCAGCCTCCCTCTGGTCCTAGGTATCTTGGGAGCCACTTCCCTAATAGCGCTTTGATTTGTGTCTCTAGGTCAAGGACTCCTAAGCCACCCATCTTTTTGGAAAGGCAAATCTGTTCCCAAGAGACCTATGGCTTTTTGTTCTGGGAAGTTGAGGCAGCCCCCCAGATGAAGTTCCTGATCAACCTTTTAACTTCCTTGATTATTTTGTTGTCAGGCCCCCAGGTAGATGCGGGGAATGCTTGCGCGTGAGCCTGGCCGCGTGAGCCTGTGAGCGTGGCTAGGCTCATGCCACATCAGCAAGCATCCACGTGTTCAGGCCCTATTTCCGTGCTTCCCCCCCCCCCCCCCCCCCCCCCCCCTATTACCGCGGATCAGCTGTCGCCTATGTCCTAATTTTTTATCCCTCTTCATTGCCCCCACATGAATATTCTTTGTGGCCGAGAACAATGGCAGGTTTGCGGATGAATTATGATTGAGGTCATGACTTTGGAATGAGGAGATCGCCCACTAGAGAACTGAATATTAAAAGCAATCAGTTTTTTTTGGCAAAGCAGTACATTCATTCCAACACACAAACATTTTTCAATTCCGCAATCCGAAGACCTACCCTAGGCAATCCCTAACTGTACTTACGGGAACGCGCAAAGAACTTGAAAAACAGTTTGGGGATGGAAGCAAAACCAAAACACAATTTATTGAGCCTCGGTACTTGAACCTAAAGAAATATTGGAGGTTTCAGAGGAACCACTTCCAGAGTTTACAACAATATCATCTATGAATACAGCAGCACATCCATGACGTTTTTTTTTTCCACGACCTTCATGGAGATGCGAATACAGTGTTTGTTCGGATAACACCCGTGCGCAAGCTTCCGCGTAAACCGGCAAGCGGTTGGATCTAGGGGGACTCGGAGACATGTATTATCCTTGGAAACCGAAAGGTGTCTGCTGATTCAATGACTGGTGCCGAACTCTGAAAAGCAAGAAGAGGAATAGTGGTAGATGTTAACATCCAGATATAGACAATGTAAGCCACTATTTGTCGAACGGGAACGACACAAGGAAATGCAACATATTTTGCACGACTACAGAAGAACTTACTCACACTCAAAATCGGAGTCCACGTCCAGATCCTCGTCAGGCGCTTCGGGCTCCTCCAGAAGTCCCTCTGTGGATGGGGCAGAAGTAGTGCCCGACTCAAGCTGACGAAGCTCGCTTGAGAAGAGCTCCGTATCAGCTTCCATGCCGAAGAAGTGCCTTCCGGCGCTCTTGCAAGCATGAAAACATGCTCCTGCAAATCCAAGAAGAACGAGAAATAAAAACAGGGTTTCCCTAAGGTCACTGCCCATATGTCAAACACAATGTGAAGGGCCCCACCTGTGCCCATAGACAAGTCAACCACTCGTCCACCATGACGGCTGCATGTCTCCACCAAAGTATGCATGAAAGCTGGAGATTTCTCCCGTGCACCTCTCCAAGGGACACCAATCGACCTTTTCATAGTCCGACCCGAGTCGACGTAATTGAAGATAACATCATCCTCCACAGGCTCGCAGGTGGGGTCAATGTGAGCTGCAAGGTCCCTCAACTGAAACTCAGCAACACCAGGAGGAAGAGTGTCCTTCCGCCTCACCAGGCACAAAGCTTCGAACACCCGTGTCTGTCAATAATCACGAAGAGAGCATGAGACAGAAGACATAACCCACCATTTTGATTTACCGAAAAACCACGAAACATCAATTGAAAGGAACCAACTCACTTTCTGCCCCGAGAACTCGCCCTTCGTAAGAGGCAGAGTATTGATGCATGTCCAAGTTTTGATGACACGAAACCCGGAAGCTTTCATGTAGCTGAAAAGAGTTCTTCGATGTCCTTTGACTGCATGAGAAGAAGAGCCCCCGAGTCCGAAATGAATTTGTTGTTGAACGAGAAAGCCCACTGCCAGTAACGAGAATCCGATTTGTTCCAAGTCGGGGTCGAATTGGAAGGGAACACATCAGGGACAGGAAAACCATCAGGAATGTCCAGCACCACAAGGTCAGTCGCGTATGCCTGCTGAACTCCATTCACCCATTCCGGACTTTTTGTGACCTACAGCAAAAAACAGGAAACAGTGTAAGAAGCCCAATCCAAATCTAACAGGAGATCAATCCCATGGACAAGCCACAACAAGTTACCAAAACATAATTATTCATACAACAGTTTAGACATAAGTGCTTACCTGAGTGAGGAACGAAACAAGCATGTCCCATGATTTCGAGGGCACCCCTTTGAATGTGGACTTCCTGGACTCCATCATTGCAAGAAAACTTTCATTCAGCACCTTACGATTGAACTGGCCCAAAACCCTGGAGGGATGTTCTCTCGCCTCGAAAACTTGCTCCCTCGGCTTTGATGTTCTCCTATCCCTCCTTGTGGGAGAAGGTTGTCTTTCAGGAACCTCTGACGGTCCCTGTCCTTGCAGAGCTGGACTTTTCCCCTTCCCCTTCGGATCCCCGACAATCTTCCCATTTCGTTTTGGAGTAGCAGTTTTCTCGGGCTCTTTTGCAGCCAGAGCATAAATGATTCTGTCCTGGATGTCTTTGTCAGCCAATGGGGCAATTGTTGCGGCATTGTCGTTCAGGTTTCTCAAAACAACTTCATCGAATGGTGTGTCATGTTTTGGCAGGTCGAGGTACCACCCACAGTCTCTGAAGTGCGCCCTGCTCCAGTCTCTGGCAATACCAGCCGTGTACATTGTCTTGTCATTGGATGGTTCAGCCCACGAATAGATGAAGTCTGGGTCATCGCTAAGGTACTTTCCCGATATGAGGATATGATACATATACCTGAATCACACACCAAAAACCCAGACAGTCATTCGATCTGAAAATGAAAAAGAACACACATCCGGAAAAAGATATTGAAATGCAGGAAAGCAACACTCAGAAACGAACTTTTGCAATCCCGAATCAACCTTGCGTTGACGCAATGTTGATTCGAGCAAAAATGGGAAACACCAAATGATAATGTTGTATTGATAAAGACAACGACTGACAGAGCGCAATTCAACATTGCTTCAAAGCAAGGTTGTTTTCATTCACAGAGGAAATGGAAAACACTGCTTGAAAACTACCATGTGACTATGTACTGGTGCGGATATTCAACATTGCGTTGGCGCAATGTTGAAATCCTCTGTTGAAACACATGTCAATGGTATCTGATAATCATATGTTTCCTACAATTGTATGGAAATCGGGAGATTGTTGCGGGACATTTCCAGTAATCCATACCGCCAAACAACGTTGCGTCAACGCAAGTCTGTTTGTTGGTATAGTGAAAGCTGTAAATAGCATTTCAAACAGACTCCAAACAGTCTTATGTTCATCTTGGCAGCATTGGAACTGGATTTGAACTACCCAAAACCACAGGAAAAGCTACATAGCCTGCCACTTCATCAACCTTGCGTTGACGCAAGGCTGATTTTCCTGTCAGTTTATCCCCTTTCACATGCAGAAAAACGACATTATGGGATACCCTGGTATAGGTAACTGAAACCGGGACAATGGGATACAACCTTGCGTTAACGCAATGTTGCTCGACTGCACATGCAGAGCCCTCAGAGATCCCTCAAAGCCCTGCAAATTCGCAATTCTTTATGTAAAGAACGACACAAGAATGTAGAAACATACCCTTCAAGTACCAAATTTGATTCAATGAGCTCACACCTGTACAACACTCGTTTCATTGCTTGCTCGCTGTTGTACTGGTTTTTGAATTCGTACGACCTGGAGATTCCTTTTGGCTTTCTCAAACTCCCTGAAGAAGCAGTTTTTCCAGACAGCGAGCTTCCATCTCCTGATGTAGGCCTCCAGTGTGATCCGGGGGCAAGCCATCTGGATTTTACAGTCTGCCATCGACTCAGCAAGTGCAGCCACTGCACGTTTTTCCAACTGCAACAAGAAAGCTCATGAGAATTTGGGAGAGGTTACGGAGCAACACAAATGTCTGAAAATGGTTTGGTGGAAACCTTACCTGGCTCCAGAATGTGGCTTTGTGTAGCCACTGGTCGAATGTGTGGTCGCTAACAACTTTTATTGCTTGTGTCTTCGGGTCCCTCTCTAGAGTTGGGAACATGTTCGTGTCTCTCACAAGAGGATCCGAATTCCATATCTCCAACCACCTGATTTTGGTTGCATTGTCCACCATTGAAATGGAAAGGCGATGTAGTTTCTCTTGAGTCATTTCTGGCTTGGAGCCATACTTGTCATAGTGTGCTTTCACCTGCTCCAGAAATTCCGTGCCAAGACCTGGATCTGCTATCCGGATTTGTTTGTCGAATGCACTCATGAGGTTCTTCCTTTGATTATTCATCTCGAACTTCATCATGTCCTCAAGCCCAGTTGCAGACCGCTGCTCTTCTGTGTGGGAATCATAGTACTCTGCTTTCGCCTTCAAACCAGTTTCTGCTATTTCTTGCTGCATACATTACAGGTAGAAAGAATCAAACACTGGCGTTTCTTCACAAAATTTGCAGTAACAACAGGTAAACACGTGTCAAGAAGCTTACAGTGTACATGTAGTCAAGAAAAGCCTCCTTTGTCAAGCTGTACCATGTGCTTGTCTTCTTCTCAGCACACCTCTTCATCTGCTGAGGACTGAGCACGTTCGTGAATGACTCCAGTGGCATCAGCCCTACCTTCTGGATACGGAATAGAGTGTGGCACAAATTGGTCGTCACATGAGATGTTTCATTGGACCTGGAAAAACCTTCAACTCATATGATGATTTCAAATTGTCGAAACGCGAACAGACACAAAGTTGGAAACTTACTTGTTTATGTCGTGCATGGCTGTCAAGAGCTGCGTGACACGTCCTTTGTGATCGAGAACCATGGAAACCACGCTCCAGTGCCATTCGATCTCGTCCGAGTGCAAGCTTGAAATGTAATCCATCCAGGCAAGCAGTCTGTGGTTCCCATCCCAGACAAAAAACATCTTTCCCATGAATGCTTTTGTGGAGGCCTTTTGAACAGCTTAAACTCGAACTCCCTGTTTACATCCCGCCAGCATGCATCCCAACTTTGCTCAATGTCCTCTGTTACAAGACACTCCTCTCCTTTCGTGTTCATAGTGGATACGTAGAACACTGCTGATCCCTTGACATAGCCGTGAACAAAGTCGTTCTTCAACTTCATTATATCATTCCTCAATGCCAGTCGAACAGCAGGCATGGAGATCATCCTGCACAGCGGAATGACCAGGTTTCCGCCGGGAACCTCCATCGACAGAATCACCTTCGATGAGTTCACTTTTTGCCCACCCATTATCTCCTCGGCCTTGTCTTCATAGTGTCCCTCCAATGAGTCTTCCTCACCTTCACCTTCTGACGCGGCCAAATCTTCCCCCTCGGATTTCCTTTTTCTTTTCCTCTGCACACAATGAATACTCTGTGAGTGACAGATTGAGCTCCGATGGATCAACCTTGCTTTGACGCAAGGTTGATTGATGGGGATGTAGTTTAGACTGAAAAGCATAAAGGAAAGACTTTTGAACCCAAAAAATGCTTTGCGTTGACGCAGGGTTCTTTTGGGAGCTTCAAATAATCAACTTTCCCTACCTTACAGTCCAGGGTATGAGAGTTCGGACGCTTCGATTGAACAAAAAAGGCATCAAAACCAGCCTTGCGTCAACACAAGGTTGATTCCTGCGCGGCATCTGTTCGTTTCACCATAAGTTCTAAACATACACTATAGAGGTCGGCATCAACCTTGCGTTGATGCAAGGTTGATTGCGAGCTCTCTGATCGGGGTTCAACAAACAAAATATCTACAGGAAAAGGAGATTGTTGTCTCTGCTTCTTTTTTGCAATTGATGATGCGTCGCAAGCATCCATGTCTGTCTAGCTTGATTGTAGTGCAGCGTCTGCACTGTTTTGATGCCCAACATATACACTTAGGAGGTCGACTTCAACCTTGCGTTGACGCAAGGTTGATGTCAACCTCAATGCTTAGCATGAACCAGACAGAAACAGAAAGAGAAAAAGAGAGTTCATAGCCACCTCCGGATTCTTCTTTGCACTTGATGATGCTCCTGACGCATTCAATTTTTCCATGGGGTCTGGAGGTAGCATGCTTCCAAGGAGGTCCCGATGGTGCGAAACAAGGGCAGACGACAGCGTTTCCGCGTCCGTTTGTTCTCCCTGCTCTTTGAAGACCTGGTTCTCCACTCGCAGTGCTTTCTCCCGAGCCCAGCTCACTTCCTCGTCCTCCCCCCCTTCTATTGGAGGTTGCTCATCGGTCGCCTCCGGGATCACTTCAAGACCTTCCTCTCCACACTGTGGTTGCAGAATCTTGTTTTGCCCTTCGTCTTCCTCTACGCCGGAGGTTTCTTCTCCCATTCTAAGTTCTCGTCTCACCTTTCTCATCCCCTCCTTAGCGCGTGCCCTTTGCTTGTTTGATGTGAAATAAAGTGTTCTTCGATGCTTGCTTCTCCCTCGGAATGGGGTCGCCGTCTCTGCAGAATCCAGGGTTGCAAAGACAATAAGGAGAAGAGGGAAAAAAGATGACTATCGGAGGTTCATCGCAAGGCCT
The DNA here is from genome assembly GCA_030704615.1 of Takakia lepidozioides. NCBI lineage: Eukaryota > Viridiplantae > Streptophyta > Takakiopsida > Takakiales > Takakiaceae > Takakia > Takakia lepidozioides. Next base: position 38,300,985 of record CM060731.1, read on the forward strand.
TCAACGCCAAGATGTTCGCTTGCAACGTTCAGTGCGCCACTGACTCGTTCCACATGCATGGCGAACACGTGTCCATATAATCGTTCTGAATATCGGCGGAGATCATTGGATCCTCATCCATCCAAAATTCGTTGGGGTCTAATCACCTCTCATCTGAAAAAGTTCATTATTGGGTAATATCTTCTGGGATGTTCCAGAGGAATGTGAAGTATGTACAGTTGTACAGCGGTGCAAGTGCCGTTAAAATTAAATGGAAATGGGCATCTCTTCTGGACTCTCTGACATGACAACCAGATGGCGGCTTTGTCAGTCAATCTGTCAACTAATGCACTGGTGGGGCACTTGTGAAAAAATAGTTGGATTCTAGGATTAGGAGATCTGCAAGCCAGAGCGATACTTGCAATTGTGTGTGAGGACGCCAAAAACTCCGCTCCTACACAACCTGCATTCAGAAGCACCATCGGACTGTGAACTCTACTTTCTGAAGCAACATCGACATATGGCCTCCCAGGCCATGGGCTCCCTTGACGCGGACTTCTTCAGTGAGGACCACCCTGTGCCATTTTCTTACGAGGTGGAAGATGATGGTTTTGCGGTGGTGCATGAACTCGTCCTCGCAACGCAGTTTCGGTTGGAAAATGGAAGTCTATTCGTTCAGAGGGAAGTGTACGATGCCAATGGAAAACTGGTCAAGTACGCGTTCCAGAAACCTTCGCATACTGCACCAACCACACAATGGAGAGTGCCTCCAGGCAGATACAGGGTGCTTAGTGCTCCTCTGAGACAGTCTGCAGGATCGTTCGTAACTCCTGGCACGGCAGCACCAGTGGCCCAGGAGAAAACACCCGTGGTTGTCAAGAAGGAGACGAGTAGCGTTAACACTGTGGTTGAGCTTTCGGACTCATCCTCCGATGACACATGTGCAATACCGCCCGTGGATCAGCCATGTCCACATGTAGAAGCAGATGTGGAGGAGATCACGAGTGTCATTCCTAAACTGAAAGCCATGGGTGGGATGGCAGGATTCAAGAGTGAGTTGAGGGGGATAGACTGGAGCACTTTCAATATTCAGAGGGTGGCATTCTTGCCGGAATCTTTTGATGGTAATACTGTTTTCGAGCTGCCTCCTCCTGGTCGCGTGGGGGGCATTTCCAGTCTCCTGGAAGGAATGGACAAAAAACACGATGGGCACCCTTGGTGCCGCACAAAAACCTCCAATATTCACAACAACGACAAACTCATATTCAGGCAAACAGTCTGTAATGGGCACCTGAAATGTGAGAACATGAAATGCAGACACTTCGCATTGTCAGGTGTGCAAAACCAAAGCGAATGGGATGGTGTCAGTGAGAATCCATTCAAGCCTGGGGTGACACCACCATACAGTAACACTTTTGTGTGCAAGTTCTGTAGGGTACCACCTTGCTGCCTTGCTTTGTGTGGCGCCATAATGTATTATGTGGTGCATCGATTCAAAACCCTGACTATAGCCTGTATCCATTTTGGTTTTCACAACCACCCTGTGTCCAAGGGGGATTATAGGGAGAGCGTTGACACAGTCTCGCGTCTGATAAGGTAAGAGTTGGATACCAATCCAACTGGAACCACATCTGCAATTGCCATGGGGGCGAGCAAGTCCTTTCTGGAAAGCCGTATTCTGTGTGCATCAAATTCGGTTGGAGGAATACTGGAGGGACCAGCTTTGATTTTTTTCCCTTCAATAATCACGTAATAAAGTTCTAAGGGCACCGTCCCGTTCTGCAAAAAAGAAAAAAAGAAAAAAGAAAAAAAAGAAAATCCTAATTATATTCTTTGCTACCAACATATCTCATCAACAAATAGGAGCCATTACGCGACGAGCCGCTTGTTTCAATAGCGCTCACAGGTAGGTAGGTGAGCACATTCAAATAATGTTTTTGAAAATTGTTCTCAGACTATCTTGGAATAATGCCATTACCATACAAAATCGACTCATGCACCAAAACAATTGAAGGTACGAAACAATTCTAAAATATAGTTTTCATATTTTAATGGTTGCATGATATTCAGCATATTGATGAACATTGTCAAAAAATGATGATTAATTTCGCCTTCGAAAAGTGTGCACATGCCAATACAATGTAGGTGGATTTTCATCCAATGTAGAGGGACCTGTAGTTTAAAAAAAAAAAAATCTACACTCATTGGATTGCCCAAGCAAGCCCAGATACCATCCCCCAATTGAATGTGTGCTACATACTTAAATTATATCACACATTAGGACGACATTTTAATAATAAATAATATAATTATTCTGATTGGAATGTGCTTGAAAGATGCCTTATTGTAGGAAGGTTGTATAAGGGTTGTGGATTTGAAACTTCCTAAGGAGAATTCAATTGGAACTAGTGCAGATGGCAATGAATGACTGTATCTGTTCCTTGGTTTTACTGCAAGACTTGGCTAATATAATCGCCAGCATTTAATGAAAGGCCAAATGAAACTTTTCTTTAATTGATGACAATTCACAATGGAAAAGACATTTGGTGGAAAGTCAAGCCTGCAAAGATCAGTGCTTTTCTTTGGAGCCCAAGTAATCATATTTTGTCTTAGATGTATTCACGACAATACTCTGGAGGATTCTTCTACCTGTTTCGTTGCTCCCATGGCCTTTGAACCCACTTGGAACTTGGCAGAAAGCCCCACTCTGTGCACTGGGATGATGGATCGTGATCATCGTCCATGCAGTATTAGAAAAGTGTTTGGGCTCGGACTACTGTTCCGAGTTGATTGGTGAAGAATGTTCACAAATGGGACCGGACCGGCGTGACCTGTTCAAAACATGACACGAGTTTTGCATTGATAAAAGTTGCAGGTGGGACCAGCGATGCCGCCTCTAAGTTACTTGTAGAGATCAGTTCCATAGAATTATAGAATGTTAGTACACATTTTATCTGATCAGTCGGGCCTCACCGATAGAAACAGGACTTCTCACTTACATCACCGGATTGGCCAATGGCAATGGTTACACCCAACAGGGTATAAATAGTGATTTTTTCTGCCTTCATCTAGCAATACACATTTGTTGCGAGCCTGATGAGTCATCCTACCATTCTGGGCCGTCGTGGCAGCAGGGTGAGATCTCATCACATGGCCTGCTGGCGTGTCGCAATAAAGCAGCCAACCGCAGCTCCTGCGCAGGGGCCGCCGGAGAAGCGTGCATCTTATAGGCCTTAACATCACGGCAACCTCACTGCATGCTCCAACCCACATGGCCGACACTAGCCCTGCCTCCCCTCCTGATTGAGTCCTTCTTCTCCGCTTCCAGAACACCCGGCCCACTCATACACTCCCTTTGAATATCTTCTTATTCTTCTCCTTCTCTTCTTCTTTCCTTGTTTCTCGCACTCTCACCCCATTTATTATATTCGCTTGGGCTAGCAGAGGAGTTTGACTTTACTTATAAAAACTTTACTGCGTTCATCGATGCTTTCACTGCCTGGGTTTTCCACCATTGCCCTTCGGATGCCTGCAGCCTCAGCACACTGTGGGTACATTGTTCATTCACCACAGGCACCGACTCTGTGCATGCAGTACAAGTGTACACAGCGTAAGTATTTGGGTCCTTTGTAATGCAGCAAAAGTCCTTCAAAAGACAATTGAAGGCAAGGTTTTTGTTGCATCGAAGGAAATTCTCTTACAAACCGGCTTCTAGCGTCATCCTTATCTTGTGTATACACCCCTCTCGAGACCTCACCGATTCATAACCCACAATGGGACGTGGAGTTTTTCATGCTGTTTTAATGTATTGTATGTGAGCTGCATGATCTCAACGAACCGCGGCCTGGATTGGCCAACACACAACTATTCTGGGTGCATTAATTAAGTGGGGTGGCCTTGAATCAGTCAGACATGCAACAATCCACTTGCACCCAACACAAGAGTCAAACCCAAACCCTGAATTTGTTCGGCACACACTTCACAAAATTCTGTTAAGACATCAGACTCGACTGAAATACAAGTGGGGCCGGCCCTCATGAATGCGAATATACTCACCACACTCATAAGCCTGCCGCAGTCACGGCGACGGCGCTGGAATCCGGACGGACGAACGCGTCCGTTCCTCCGCCCTGTGTTCGATGGTCCCCGCCTGCGCAGGTAGGGCCAGCCTGGCAGCTGCAAGTGGATCGCGCCAGTCTGTTGGGATGGACGGATGAATACTCGGCGAGACGGATGAGAAACCCCTGGCGGCCAGAGCGTTACAATGCCGGCGGGCGGGGTCCCCGGCCCCCGGGTGCCGCCGGGCGCCGCGTCCGCCGTCCCCCGTGCGGACTAACGGTTCCCCAGCCACGTTTGCACGGCCGGACAACTAGCTGCCGGAGTTTACTCCGTCTGACATGCTGTCGTGAGTTTTAAAATACCATATGGTAAATACCGTAACGAATAGACGTATTAGTGTCGTATACGAGTACTCGCCCGATAGGACGGCACGAGAGAAGTATGAGCCACTTGCGGCGCGCAGGCCGGGTACGCGGAGGCTGGGCCCCGGCGGAGAGGTGTGCTGCCCGGGAATCTGGCAGCCCGGGGCGTGCTGCCCAGGATGGCAGCGCAGTGATGATTGGCAGGCAGGCGCAGTGACGCGATGTCTGAGGTACAGCACCGGCCCTGCCGGTCCGGTCCGTCAGAGTTGCCGGAACACACCCCTAGCCTTGTTCATACGTCAAAGTGGAGCATTTTTCATTCATCCATGGCGTCAGCCGATTCCTCCCCGATAAAGTGTCAGGCCGCCTCCGGGGCCCCGCATCCAATAGTGTTAATAAGTGGGCTATGCGTTCACGGAATGTCTTTGCAATTTTTGTTCTTGTGGGCGGGCAGCACAGATAATTATAGAGAGAAACCGGAAGGTGAAAGTAAAAGATGGGTTACTTATCTCTGTCGTTGGAGCCCATAACTGACCCCCTTCTCCATGTCCCCATCAATTTCGTGTATGTTGACAGGATGAAGCTTGGGTCACTCCGGTCCCGAATATCAAAAAATATTCTCGCACCCTCCTACTGGAAGCAATCACATCTCGCGTGAGTTATTTTTAGATGGGTCCGGGAGGGAGATTGTCCTGGACAACCATTTAGGTGATAATTAATTCAAAATGAAAGTGCCTAATCAATTCTGTGATTTTTTCAGATTTTGGCCTAATTGTTGGGAAATTATGGGACCAATGTGTCCCGATGCCCAAAAATTCCACCAAAAAACTTGCAAGCCTCTTCTCATGTTGTTTGTAATAAGATCAAAATTTATTTGAACAAAAATCAATACAAATATATGCGTGCGGAAATAACTAGCCTACCAGCCTACCACAACTCAAGAGTACCGTTATGTAAGACCAGGCACTACCAATATGAAAACCAGTGTAGTGTGGACGCTCAATATTGAACTCACCTAAAGTGTGAGAGCGAAGGGAAAGCTTGCATGTACCAGCTTGAGCCTTGGAGCACCGCGTAGGGGCATTTTTAGAGTTTCAAAGGAAATGAAAGGTAGCTGGAGCCTGGAAGGGCCCATGGGTCTATTTTGTAATTTTATTCTTAAGAAAATAAATGTTTTCTCTTCTCATATGCCTAATTCTAAAAAATTATAGCATGAAGATGCCTAATTTGAGAAATTGTTTTCAAAACATGCCTAATTTTCTGATTCATTGATTTTATTATTAGGCACAAAAATGCCTAAACGGTTGTCCAGGGACGGTAGGTTACATAAGGTCAAAAGCAACATTGACGATTGACTTTCCGTTGATGTAAGTTTGGCTGCATTGAACATGACAACTCTTAATTGAGTGGTCTCTAATTAGGAGTTCTGGAAAATGGGCCAGCTACTTTTACAAAGGATTTAGGGGAGTAAAAGTGATTTTTTTGCCAGAAAGTGCCAATGGTTAGATGTCAGGAGCCAGTTTTTCCTACGTGGACCTGTAACAATGTGACACCCGTGATATAGCCACTTTTCTAACCCTGCCACCTTGTTATACTCGCCACATGGGTGTTGGATAGAATTTACATGTGGCCCTTGTGGGCATTTTCGAAAAGTGAAAAAAAAAGACACTGGAACTTGTTCCCCAAATTAGGTTGTTAATCAGTAACTTAATTGTGTGAAACGTGGGGATAATGATGGTCATAATTACAAATGGGACAATTAATTGAATTGAAGGGATTGAACTTGGAAGTGACCCTGAGGTGATGTTGGTTGTACATACATGAAGATATTATTTGGTTGTAAATGCCCACCTTCAAAGAGTTAACTATAGTAAGTATATTGTGGGGCATGGGCATGATAGAAAGCATAGAATGCATGCAGCCGATCTCTCTCAACTTTCGTCTCAGGCAGGCTGCGCTCTCTCCAACACACACACACGCACTCTCTCTCTCACGATCTCTCTTTACATTCCAAAAAACCTATCTTCGTTGCATTGCGGAAGCCTCGATCTCTGAGTTAGCTGCATTCTCTACGAGAGTTCTCTACATTTCTAGCTGATTACATCGCAGATGTAAGGAGTGTTTAACAGCTATTTCTCAAGTCTTCCGCATTTGGTTACAGTAAACGATTTGTTGTCTTTGCTTCAGTAAGTGCGAAAGGGAACCAAGTGATAGACAACAAAGGGCAGGGTAAAGAGAGAGGAGTCATGGGTTCCGAGGCGGTCGATGATGGGGGGGAAGTGCCGTATGCCAACGGATGTGCCAACGGATCGGCACATCTGGCCCCGACTAAAGCAGCGATCGTTCCCTGCAGCAAACGTTGCCTTTGGTTTGAGGAGGAGCTTGAAGAGGACTTGCGTTGGGTCTTCGGTGTTTCCAAGTACGTCATCCCAATCTCCACAGTCCATTTTTACCATCTTGATTTGAAACAAATAATTTGTTCACTGCATTTGTGCCCACACACAGTATTCACTCCTTTTGTCCACACTGTGTCGTGACTCGCAAGTATACAGTAAAGAAATAGTAGCTTTCAATATATCCGAGTTGATGTCTTGCATCTGTATCCAATGAATGTAGGAGATTTCCAGACAATTCATAGTCTAGAGCTATGTGGAAGGATATATTTTGCCGATTTCATATCAACTGCTCTCCTCTCCTAGTTCTTCCCTTCCCATATTATTGGTCCATCATCCTTCCTCTTACCGCGGGACAGTGAGCATGTTATAAGACTCCAAAAGAATCCGATTTCTTCCAAACTGCGGTTTGCGGGCTTGCAGCTTTCTGGAAAGATATGCAAACCGATGGGTGCTTAGTGCGCCTTGGATCATAGCATGTATACCATCATCGAACAGTTTGGGTTGTTAGTTGAAAACACTGGAGCAAGTTTTAGCTTAGGATCCAGTTTGGGAGATTGTGAGATTGTTAAGTAATGCATATATATGAAGCATACGCATGCCATCACACACTGCTCTATACAAACGGTTGGTCGTAATATGACAGAAGCTTACAACGTACCGACAGTGCTGGAAAGTTTTTTGTATATTAAAAGGCATTGCCCCTGCATTTTCTGATTGTCGTGGACTCGAAGGTCTTGCTTGTGGTGGCACTAGGGGATTTGAGAGAAGTTACAATGTAAGGATCGCGTACTGGTAAGCTTTTCTACTAAAGATGTTAGCGCTGCTACCGGCCTGTATGCCCAAATTTTCTAAGACTGGAAGGTCTATTCTTGTAGATTGCCGTTGTTTGTTACTTGTACCACAATCTGAGGCAAAAGCAAGTAAACTGAGTAACAGAGGTACAAAATAAAGTTTCAGTGCTGATCAGTGTCAACTATGCTTGGATATTTTGAAGGTCTACACCTTTGCAGAGTGAGTAGGCCACTCAGTCACTCAGGATTTTAGCGAGCTTCTAGCTCTTTTGCAAGGGAAACCACCATCGTACAAACCTCTGATGTCACCTGCTATTGGGAGTCATCCAACCGTTTGGCCAATTTCTCGTAGCGATTGAATGCCATACCCTTCCAAGTGCTTGTATGGTGCATAGTTGCATGGAGACTGGTAGTGACTCACCCACCAGATTCAATCGCCAAGGAAAAGCCTTCCTCATAGGTTGAGATCCAACCTACATCAAGCAGATGTATGTGGCCATAGGCAGTTCTTCGAAGTCCACGATCTCAGAAGTGTAAGAAATAGTGAAGACTCGATGTAAATCGAGTAGATGGTTGCTGTGTTTTAAGTTGTTTAGGGATATTAAAACATTGCATTGACTTCTGACTAGTGGTGGATGTGCAGAATCTTACACACAGGAGTCAGTCAGTTCCAGGACATTGCACTAGTAGAGAGTGGCGCTTTTGGCAAGGTTGGCATTTTTCTTCCCTAAAATCTCTGGTTCCAGTATCTTGGTGGCAAGCTCTAAACTTGCTACTCATACACAAAAAATGTAGCACACAAGTATTACCATAGGAATCTTAGACAGAGGAGTTAGTCAGTTTTAGGACACTGCACTTGTAGAGAGTGGCCTTTTTGGCAAGGTTTTCATTCTGCCTCTCTCATGTCCCTAGTTCCAAGTGCTCTTTGGTGGCAGTTCTAGGACATTGCACCGGTAGAGATTGGCCCCTCTGGCAAGGTTTGCGATTTGCCTCCCTCATATCCCTAGTTCCAACTGCTCTTTGGTTTACTCATATAGTAGCAAATGGTTGTTTTGCTCATGATCAATAGTCTTCGGGGATATCTCATTTTACAAATAGGTAGGTGCTGTTTGACAAGCAGGAATGGGGGATGTGGGTGTAGGTGCTGCTATTGGATGGAAAGCTTCAGAGTGCAGAGTCTGATGAGTTTGTGTATCATGAGTCCATTGTCCATCCTGCCTTGCTATACCACCCAAAGTGAGCTTTCATCTTTTTTGTAACATGGAAAGCCTCACCCTACTTTCAGATGGAAGGTCTATAGCATATACAGACTGGATAGTCATGGTGCAGATACAGGTGAGTTTGTTTACCCGAGTCTAGTGGAAAGCCCCTTGTCCCATCCCACCCTGCTTGATCACTCTTTTTTCCTGTAAGTTACTGTCCACCCAATGCCCTGCTCTTCCTTCGTGACGCACAGGCTGACGAGTTCGTGTATCATGCTTTACCACACTTTTTCCATCAATTACCCTTCTGTGTATACTCAAGGCTGATGAGTTAGTCCCATGGTCCAAAATGCCCTGCTTTGCCACTCAAAGTGAGCTCTTTTTTCTTACTGAACGCACACATTGCCTTGCATGGTGCTGAGGCTGGTGAGTTTGTGTATCATGAGCCCATCTTGGCTGGTTTTACCACACTTTTCCCATTGGCCATGCAGAGGCTGATGAGTTTGTCCATCATGAGCCCATGGTTCATCATGCCACTCAAAGCGAGCTTTTCTTCTTGCTTACCCATCATTCGTAGTGTAATTCCTTGCCACTCGAGGTGTGTATTCTTTCTTACTAACCCACCTTTGGTTCTGCTACGAAGATCTTTACATTTTAGTTTTGTTGCCAAGATATATTCCTGTTGCTGCGATCAGTATTGAAGGCATGATGTCTTTAGTGGTTGTGCAGTCCCAGAAGTGTGTTCATAATGGGCGGCGGGGAAGGCTCAACTGCTAGAGAGGCATTGAAGCATCCTAGTGTGAAGAAGGTGGTCATGTGTGACATTGACAAGGTAATGCACCCCTCATTTCTCAGTTGTGTTCATGTTCTCTCTATGTTTACAAACCCCTATCTGAACCACACAATAAATGGCTTAAAGGGATAACACAAATGAACTTTAAGATTCTTTCATCTCACATTTGCTGCATTTCTCTAGCCACTCATGGCTTTGACATTTGTTGCAAGAGTTAGCTGTAGTGAACTTTTGCTTGGGGTGGGGTGAGCAGGAAGTGGTGGACTTCTGTAGAGCCCATCTGCTAGCCAACACGGAAGCCTTTCGCAGCAGCCGGTTGGAGCTTGTGATAAATGATGCCAGGTGTGCGTACTCACCTTAGAAACACTTGTTTGTTAAAAACTCATCACATTTTATAACACACTCTAAAGTGGTACCTGTAGCAAGCTATCAGTACCTAAGGCACTTGTCCTGAGGGAAGAGTGTATGCATGGCAGGGCGGAGCTCGAAAGTCGGGATGAGCAATTTGACATCATAATTGGTGACTTGGCAGACCCTGTTGATGGAGGCCCTTGCTTCACACTTTATACTAAATCATTTTATGAGCGCATTTTAAAGCACAAGCTGCGTGTTGGCGGCATCCTTGTCACACAGGTGGGACCCTTATCCTATCCGTCCATCTAAGATTGCTTCACCTACAGGAGATGATATGGATCATTCGACAACTCTGCTGCAATCCCTTAACTTCCACAGCACTGTGGTGGTTTACACACTTCTGATATGCTGTAATCTTTAGACACTCCTCTGTTGCAATCCTTACTTGGGTACTTCACTTCTGTTGTATTGTGGCTAATTAGATACTTCTGCTATGTTGTAATCTTTAGACAATACTTGCTGCAATTCTTCCTTAAATAACTTCTGTTTTACTGTGGTGGTTTAGACACTTCAGCCCTGTCGTAATCTCTTAGACAATTCATTTTCGCTATGCCAAGGTGGTTTAGAAACATTTGCTTAACTGCTGTGGTTTTGGGGAAGCTCTGTTTGAAGGGTCTGCCAGCTTTGGTCGAGACCCAAATCAACTAGCATTAGGACGTATCATAAGCATTTGATAACTAAGCCCTTATCTTTGTAGTGTTGGCTGCATTCCAGTTCTATATGGTGTCTTGTTGGTTTCAATCTTTCTTCTTTATGGCTAGGAGCCATAGTGCACTTGTGACATGATTCTCTTGGTGCAAGGGGTGCAGGGTGGGCCGGCCGGCATATTGACACACGCAGACGTCTACTCCTCCATCTACAACACTCTGAGACAAACCTTCAAGTGTAAGTTCTCCTCCTCCTAGCTATCTGTAACACCCTTGAACAAACCGTCAACCTAGGTATAGCTACCGGTCGCAGTTACCATACCTTCAGACATACATTTGACATACTCAATGAATCATCTACACATCACGTAAAAAATCAAAATATACGTTAGGAAGACCCTCAGCAAACCCTCAATCATGAGTTTCCATTTGATAAGTATCTCTCACCTCCTTTTCTGTGTGAATGTGGCCATCTCCCATGTCTCCTTGTACATATTCTCTCTTATTTTTGTGCATACATCTATATCTCATCACCACTGCGATCAGTATTGTATGTAGGACCATTGTAGGCCACATGCCTAGTTGAGTTAGAAACTGACGCTTGCATCTGTTGAAGTTACAGTGTAGAGCTGTCATCTCAAGCACTTTTCCGGAATCCAACTGTAAAGTTACTCTCTCTCTCTTTCTCTCTCTCTTTTTAACATGTTGGTACGTGAATATTGATTGCAGATGTGGTGCCATATGCGGCACATGTACCATCATATGCAGACACTTGGGGCTGGGTCATGGTGAGAACCCTACTCCTCTACTCCTTAGCACGCCTAAAAACTGGGCTCTAGGTTGAATTAAGACAATTTAAACAATATGAAGATTATCATAACACCCTTCAAGACTATCTGCAGAACCATCATGCCCATATATGTAAACTTATTTATTTGGTTGGATAGAATAGCTACACCTAATGCAAATAGATTCAAGTCTGTGCAATCAATGAGTGCTACTTTTTCCATAGAGCTTGGAGAGCTATCGAAAGGGAGGTCAAATCACCATGTCAATTACTGATGGAGCTTGCTATTTGCTAATCATGATGGGATGCATCCATCGACAGGCATCAGATAAGCCATTTCCAAATATCACTATAGAGGAGACAGACAATAGGATAAAACAACGTCTTCAAGGAGAGCTTCGCTTTTTGGATGGTTGCACGTTGGCTGCAACACTCGCATTGAACAAGCATGTGCGCCGATCGTAAGTGATTCATTGGATTTTTATTTTTTTTGCATTACTGTGATGACTTACAACCCAAGAGTTGCAATTGCAAACTATGCTAGAAATGGGGAAATTAGTAGCCAATTTAGACTTGTTGGACAATCAGTCTTATGGAAAAAAATCTTCTTAACCCATGTTTGGTACAATTATAAGTTAAACATGCCTCCTCACATCTTTATGGTTATAACCACCTCATATCTTTTCTCATCTACCACCCCCTTAGGTAGAGCTACCCCACTAAACTGAAGTTGGGTGGTGGGTGTTTGGACAGTTTGGCAGAAGAGAGACATGTTTACACTGAGGAGACGGCAAGGTTTGTCCATGGGCATGGCACTGCTCAGAAAAATCATTGAGCCAGCAACACCAAGAAGCTTGGACCTCTCCCTTCTTGGAAGTGTAAGATAGCCATGAATACCTATCATATCTATTGGTTCTCTCCTCATGCCCCTCTTGTGCTAGATAAGGCCAAGGTGGGTGCGCTTGCGTGATCACTTTACGAAAGAGCAATTTATTTACGGTGACACAATTTTGATCACCTCTGCATCCCTTAGGTTGACTCGGCATCCCATGGAAGCTTGTATTCAGATCAATCTATACCTTTAGTGGATGTAGCTGGGACATTTTGTCTCTAATTCACCATCAGCAGTGGCTTGCTTTGTGGTTGAACTTACTGGGATCAGCTTTGTTTTGAGCTTGGATTGAGGAGAGGATATAGCTTTGAGGGCATTTTGATTTGGTGGCCATTGATCCAGTTGTCAAAGTTATGAAATGGCCAACCTCACCCAATACGCTTTGGCTTCGGTGTAGTTTAGCAGGAAACTAGTTGTGTCTCTGGGTCACTGGCTCTCACTTACAGGACTTGGCTCCAACTGCTGGTGTAAATTGAAATGAAAACACTTGTCAAATTTGTCTCCCCCATCCAATCTCATTGGCTATTTGAATTTTCGGCTGATATATTTATATCTTCAGTCACTCTCCAGGGATGTTTGATTTTCGTTTGTGGTGATGGAGCTCTCTGAAGTGAATGAATGTAAGTACGAAGCATAGTGTGATGAGAGGTAGGTGCATACTCCCCAACCTACTCTGGACAAGCAAAGTTTGCAAGCATGATTCTTGGTTTTGACCAGTGTTGGACTGGTATACCGATAGGAAACTGGTATCAATATTGGTATGTATACTGGTATGAAGTACCAGACCAGTCTGGTATCACCTCAGGCCACTACCTAGCATATACCTGTATTGGCCTGGTATCTGCTTCCTCATACTGTGGACGATACCCTACCTGTCTTGGTAGGTGGTTGAAAATCTGGTACCTGATACCAGTACCAGATCCATTTTTGTGAGGAAAACCTAGGCATGAATATGGACGGCGCAATATGCACGATATGGATGCAGCTTTCAATAAGCAGAATGTGATTGTACCGTTGAGCCAATTCAATGAGAAGCATGCTTGTACGCATGTATATGTGAAGTGGGCCTTTCAATATTACCATATCGTGAATTTGTTTGATACCATACCAGTATTGATATTACCCTGGTATCGATTTCTAGATACTATTGCTATTGATACCCGTAAAACACCACACCAATCATGTATTATTGATACCACCAGGGTATCCAAATCTCAGATTTTTGCCAAATACTAGTACCTCCCAGGTATCACAATTGGCCGGAGGCCTATATACCAGTACCAGCCTGGTGTGTTGAAAATACGATACCAATCCAACACTGGTTTTGACACGTACGAATTATATGCTGCCTCCTCATTTATGAGACACTAAGTGCCTAGGGTGATGTATGTGATGTATACAGCAGTTTTGAAGCACCCCCAATATAGAATATGCATCACAACTCTTTAAGCATGTGTACCAGGCAGAAGGCTTCAGCTGGAAAACTGCTTAGTCTTTACACCTCCCAGCATTTAATGCTTTACTAGAAGTACAGAAATATCCACCTACAAAGAAACAATGAAGAACACACGGCATCATAGATACCACTTCATACACCATATCATACCTTCAACATTAAGAAACTTTTTGTCAATGCAATATTTCAATTAAGGACAGGTTTTGGTGAGAAGCTACTTTTGAACCCAACCATTGCATTTGCTGCTAGGGGCAAAATAAAGATATCTAAAACATGACAACACAATATCCACAAATGACACAACAACAGGGTCCCTCAAAAACCTTATCAGTAATATATCTGCTTCAGTTGGTGAATGTTCTATACTAATGTAAGATGAAGAGCCTGCAAAACCCTCTGACTAGGAAGCAATGCAGTCAGCACAAGCGACATCAAAAGCTTTATGCGAGAGAAGGAAACTATCAGTGAGGACTCCATGGAAACGGGTCCCAAACTTGACAACAAAGCTTTCTCATCAACTATTAAGCTAAATGTACAGATTATCCCTGCAGAATTATATGCTTCCCTCTTTTATGTCCTTCTATGCATGGCCTCCGCATGCGACTGCCAGCAATAAATAGGCACGTACTTCACTCTCCACCCTTCTACAGCTAGCTAGGCTGCCAAGTGGCAACACAAATGTAGAGACAACCTCTAATCCTAAGTATGGAAGTGTCATTCAGAAAGGACACTAGTGCCATCCCACCTGTGCTGTAATCTGGACAGCTTCTATCTAGGCCGACCCAGTTAAGCCTCACAAGCACAGGCCCCAACCGCCTATGCCAAATACTTGAACATGTTAGGGTTGTCCTTGTCTCGCTCTAGATACTCACGAGCAATCAGATCCTCAACGCGCTTTTTGATCACCTTGAAATCAGGCTGCCAATCCATCAACCCCACCAGCAATTTTTGTTTTGTTAATAAATGTTCTACCCCCATGAGAACTGTACATGAAAACTTCCCCTTCATAGAGCTCAAGTTGATTCTTGAAGGCGCTGTCTGCTAGAGAAAAAAATTACAACTAAAGTTTCTGCATTGTTTCTGCTTGTAGTAAGGTGCAGAATGGGCACAAAACAGTGATGTTGATGTTCTAGAATATGTAAACTGCACATAAAGCTTGCCCTTCATACAGATGAAGTTGATTCTCAGAATGTTTATAAAACTAGCCTAGCAGGCTTGTTTCTGCTGTAGTAAGGTGCACCATGGGTACATCAAAACAATGCTGACTTTCTCGAATATTCACACTTTGTTACTATCTCAAAGTCTAACTAACACCTCTATGGGATAGTCCAAACATTAATTTGAGAGGGAGTGAGAGAAAGAGACCTTGAACATGCGCCCAAGTTGTTCAACACACTCCAGGACCAGTTGTTGGTGTGGCAACACTTTGCGGCTTTTCATGATGCGAACAATGGAAGCATCAATGGCATAACGCCTATCCTTATCCACATCCTCTATCACCTTCTTCTTTTCATCCATTGGCGGCAATGGAATCTGCAAACCCAGCATCCCGTCCCCGATATGGACATTAGCAGGTCAGACATTTATTCTAACTTCTGGTGGTGTATCTTCAAGATTGTTGCATGACAATAATAAGTAGCTCCCCAAGTGGAAAATACTACTACTTACACGCTTACCAATAGTTCTGTCTTCAACATACATGTTAGAGGAGATTATAGAACCAGGCACCCACAGGGTACAGAGGCTCTTGTTTACGCTGACTTGAGAAGACTCTCTTACGAGATTGCATACATCAATTGACATGGGTTGATCCAACCCATTCTTAATACTTTTTTGTAAAGCCAACACGACCGCTTGTATTAAGTGAAACTACAACTTGCATATCAAACAACATGGAAACCAATGGCTGACGATTTTCAAGAGCAAGTAAACCTTGATTCGCCTCATCTTGTCAGTGAACTTGGTGTTGAACTCAAAAAAGTCGTTCTGGCCCACCGATTTGGAATTGGGGTCCTTGTTCAGTATCTTGTACTTGGCACATGATAGAGAATGCAACAATCTGACAATATCTTCATCGGTAAGATTCAACTGCCCCTTGATGTCAGTATAGCTCAACCTCTCCGCTGCATTGAATAGCAGCAGCACTGCAGCCTGCCAGACATCGACACTGCTGTATTTAGAGCAGAGGGATACAGGGACAACAGAGCAAGAAACCAGGAGGATGATTCAGGTGACGCTGTCACAACTAGTAACTTCACAACCTAAGGGAGCCTCTTGCATACTGATGCAATCATAGCGATGCAATTTGCTGCCTGAGCTTCCCACATCAGCATATGCCACCTTCAAGAAAAGTAGCATTTCGGGTAGAGCTACATCCACTGGATAATTTTCTGATTTATATAATTTGATAACCACTGGGTTCCGGTATTGGGTATTAAGTACGTAATACCCGTCAATTTTGGGTGGTGAAAACAGCTAAATGTCAAGAAAGGTAATAAAATCCTAAAACAATTCGAAGATATCTTGGACTAGCCCCAAAACAGAATGTGTCTCGAGAGTATTGAATGTCTCATTTTCATGTATAACCCAAGCGATAAAAGCAACTTATCAGACAGGTGCCACATATATGGCAAACTACAGCAACCCAGAAAGACAAGAAACGTCCAATATGGTAATCTAGTAAAAAGCTGTCAACAGGGGGAATAATAATATTTCATATTCACTGAGACACTACAAAATTGCCAGCTAGCAGATTCTGTAGGTGGGATCATCATATATGGTCAGTTTGGGTCAGGCTAGCAGACGTGGCCATTTTACGGGACGGGGGATCCCTCCAAGGTCTTGCTCAATTTGGATTCAGATATTTAGCAGTTGACCATAGGAATTCAGACTAGAGAAATGCGGCAACTACCTATGGTAAGGAACTTGTTCATCTGTCTTGCACAACGAAACAGCCTTAGCAGATCAGTCAAGTTAAACCATGACGACTTGCGAACAGAAATGAAGGAGTCCACAAGCTGTAAGACCATATTATTCTGGAGCATTCACGAGTACGTACCTGATAAGTTGTGACAATAAGCTCAATTGGCTTGGCATCAAACTTTCCAATTATGTTACATGTTCCCAAGGAGTATATCCAGGTCAATTTGCGGTGTTTTGTTTTTGTCTGATAGAACTCTTTGAACACCTCAACACACTTAACCTGCACAGCAGACACTCTAGTGAGAATAGAGAATTAGCCAGCAGGCAGTAAACCAGCACAGGAGCAGCCAAAATCCAAATTGTGCTTCATGCAAAGCAGAACAAAAGCAAGCAAAAGACTTCAAGTCATCTATGCCTGATTATTAGGCACTCCCTAATCTTTGGCATTGCTTGTGGCTAAAGCAATTTGTGCTAGATGGCAACTTTTGCCATGAAGTTGGGTACCCATGATATAATTTACCCAGGATTCAGTGGAAAACAAAAGTACCCACAAAGATCTAAAGATCCAAACCTTAAAACTACAGGTCAACAAAAGAGATGATGAGGATAATGCACAAACCATCTCAGCAGGCAAAGCGAGGTCCGAGGATTTGTAGCTTGGCCAAAACCCAGTGGTGAGAACTGTGACTGTCAGATCAATGCCAGGATTCGAGGTGGCATTGTCATTCAGATATTCCTCAAAATTAGTTTGGTTCTCCCGTGCCAATGTCAAGTCAGTCACCTGCATGCATTAGTCCATACCAACTCAGGTCTACCGACTCAAAACCACCACACTCTATTCTTCAAGACTACAATTCACATTAGACATCCCTGGGACAACCAGCACATGTAATTCTTTGACAGTTTGAAATAGGCTAGGCCAGTGTAAGTTAGAACAGTTACAACTAGGCCACACAGAGGTTGAGCACCAACTACAAACTCAAACTCAGTCTACTTTGCTTGTTAGCATGAATAAAGATGACAAAAATCATAATCAAGGTGAAAGAGCAGCATACCATGCCCTCCATTTTGGAGGTAAACTGCCCACCACACTGCTGCTTCAACTTTGTGAGAATGCTGCGCTCATGATCGTCATTTGCACTCTTATCAAATAAAAGTCTCCGAGCCAGCTTCTTCCTGTAGACAAACCAAACCATACTTCACGATCTCAAAACGCAAGACACCACTGCAGCCTGAAGGGGCCCAGGTTGGTAGACAGGGAAATGGGGAAGGAGACAAACAGAGAAAACTATCTCCTACCAATGACAAACTCCCTGTCCTTTTTAACCCAACCTAGACATCAACTAACTCTTCAGCTACAATGCAATAGCAAAAAGCTGACAAGTTGAAAAAAGGCTCCTCAATTCATCCATCTACCATCATTCAGGCAACGTACCTGTAGAACTCAGCAAACAAATCTTTGTCGCTGATGTATGCAAGAAGCTTGACAACCTGCAGTGCCAGCAAGATAACATATAAGAATGGGCCCACCAATTTACACCCGCCTTGCTAAGGATGTTAAGATTCGGAAATCCAATAAATGTTAGCAAGTCATACAGGTATTCCAAGAGTCCACTTAGGGCTGCAAATTAAACTGATAGAAAATACAGACTCTGAAATAATTCGCCCTACCTTTTCAAGTGTGTCCTCAATTGCTTCATCGCTGAGCTTTTCACTGCCACCTTTTTTCAACAAATTGTCACAAAATGTGGCCAGTAGCTCTGCACTGGTGCTCCCTGCAACTCCCTTGTTGCAAAACACCTCAAAGGCTTCTTTTAACGCCTGCATATCCGTGTCCCCAACAATAGCCGCTTGTCAGTTTCAATCGCACATTGCAACTACAATCCTACTTCAAACCTGCAAATTACTCCTGAAATAGGTAGGTAGACCAAAATCTCGGCCCAGAGGTGGTTCTCCCAGTATAATTCGAGCAGGGGGCCAGAACCTGCTGGTAAGTGGAGAACTACACATGTGAGACAACCAACAACTAAAGAAGACTCCCGTCTGCCAGATGTATACTGTCAAAATCAGTCTGGCAAAGGATTTCTCTAGTTTTCGACAGCTCATGAAAGGAAGGGTGGAGGGGTACTAGACACAAAGCCCTACCTTCGCATGTACTAGCAAAATCAGACATCTAACAATGGAACAGAGCACAAAAATTAATATCATCTACAGAAATTAGCAACAAATAGGGAGGAAAGAAGAGTGAAACGAGGTGCTTGCTCTGTTAGATGATCCATTTATAATTAGAGAATCCCTTACACATAGAGCCTAGGACATAACACCCTAAAGGTGTTTGAATTTCTCCTTTTCTGATCCCCAGATGTTCACAAATCGGCTATCAGCAGGCACCATCTTCCTACAAATCTTCGAGATCTGATCATCCTCAACTTGCCCAATTATTGAGTGTCTGTTTCACCCAGAAACCCTTGCGGCTAGATCGAGTGACCTCCAGCAAGTGCCTAAGTGGGGTTGAAGCCAGGCCTATGTAAGTGTGGGCACTGTTTGTCTGAACAACTGCCCTTTTCGTTGTGGCTATTTATCATTCTAAAACTGATTGCAACACGACAATACCCTTTTGACAAACAAACCAACACAATAGTAGCAGAATGAGGACATCACCTTGTGGAAGAGGGAATGGTTAATAAAACATTCGCTGACATACTGTAAATATTTGTCATGCAGATCAATCACCTTGCGCACGAATGCCTACAAACATGCACCCCACCAACCTTCCACATTATGAACTACTGCCCAGGTATATCATCAATATATGAAGCAAGGTAGTTTGTTTGTTTGTTTGTTTGTTTGTTTTGTAGGGTTAAGATCTCCCAAACCGTGGGGCCCCAGCCCTGGTGCTTGGTCGGAAAGCCCTCGATGAGGAGGGGTGCACCGACTTGGTCTCATAATTTTTGGACCTGTGGGGTGGGAGATACGGAATTTCAAGTACTTTTGGTTGCTGGAACTTCGTGAAAAATAGCAAAGTGGGCTTTCCTGGAACAATGACGATCTCCCAAACTACAGGCTCTCTGGATACATAGGGGATTGCACTTGGACTTATAGATGACACTGGACACTTGGGCCAACGGCACAGGCTACCCTAGTACAATCTAAACTACTTTCCTGTTATTACTCACTTGACGCCGATTATTCAGAAGCCACTGATATAGCAGGGACTCGCCTCTGCCTTGAGAAGCAAAGTCAACCATCACTAGAACTGCCATACTTCACATTGAATGACGAAGACACTTTGACACTTGATCATATAGAACACCAGAAGTTCAAAAATTCCGCACTTCCTTTTCTGACAGTGCCCTCTTGGTGTCCACTGCAAATGCCTGCATAAATGCTCAAAATGCTTCGCAATTTGGGGCTAACCAAGAGTTGACTTCACAGGCACAACAGACACAGCTTAAGAAGCACAGACACATGTCCTGCAAACAAGACTACAACAACATACCTGCTCTTGTACACCAACCGTGTCCTTCTTTTCAGCCTGCACAATAACACAAAGAAATCATCACAATAGCATCCCTCCACTAGCTACCTGGTCAGTATGAAACTACAAGAAGCTAGTCAACTACAATGGATCCTTGCATTTGTCCAGCTGATAAATGGAGGAGTGTAATCACAAGCAATCACTTCGACGATCAGCATCAGATGCAACTTCCAAGGAGAGTTCTCTGCAATACCTTCTTGGTGCTGGCTGCATCCTCGGCTTGCTTCACCAATGCAGTTCCCTCGTCTGTAACATGCTGCACTTACAAAACATGTCTCAGGTACTGCCTCCAACCTCCCTCAACCAACAACTAGAACCTGCTTCAATAAGTCCACCAAAATGTGCATGTAGATCCAGCAATGTTCACAGCTACTTATTTCCACCCAACAATCCTTCAGACAAACTTAACCCCATATCCCACGGGTAAAAGCAGACCCAACCAATAGCAAGAAACAGAACTCACACTGACAAGTTTCATGTACGTAAAGCTCCAGGCATACCACGCTGAAATCTACGCCTACAGGGAGCAAATATTTATCGAAAGTCACCTGTCGGAAGATGCCAGCCACAGGTTCCAAGCCCTTGGGAATCCTGCAAAACAAGCGGTACATCCTGGACAGGTCCTCCACCTGCATTACATCCATGTTGCTGTCAGCACCTCTACTAAAACACCAGCTGCAAACGCATATCACTGCGTTGAAGCAAGTCTGAAGTATGAAGTCTCTTGACCCCTAACGCATACAGCTTTCCATCTGGGCGGTTAACACCTTCTAAATGCCATTACGAGGGCAGCGTGCTTGCCCATCCTTTCCACAAGTACTTACAAAGCTGCCAGGTATCCACAACTACCCAATGACTCCTTATAGTTGGGTGGGCAATAATGCCTGACATCCAGTATACACCTCTGTGGTTTTGAACAAGTGAGACTTGCAAGTTGGCCTTGTACCATCACCAATGGGTCATCTGTTGGAGAGCTACTCTAGGTCGGTATCCTGTGTCTGATTATCAATGGCAGGATGCTTCTGAACCCAGCTTGCCACCTCACAAAAAGACAGCGGCCAGCAACAGAGACCCATACAGCCAAGGGAAGATACTATGTGCTTTATTCGGTTGAAGGTGAAGCTCCGTTCAAGTTACCTTATCATCTCTTAATAAAGCATGGCAGCCTGAGTGCTCCTTCTCCAGAAGCTGGTTCTCATACTGAGTAAGCAACTCATGCTGCACTTTCTGCACAGATAGCAAAAGGAAAACGTTTAGCAGGAAAAGACGTCACCATTGTCTTGACTCTAATGAGCGCCTTCCAGATTAGAAAGAAGACACGTTGTAAAGAGGCTGATAGGGACACTACTCAGCATGAGGGGAAGCAGCCCTACTGCCATTCTCATGAGCAGGCTACCAGAACCTCTCGGAAAAACAGGAACACAATGACACATTACTTCTGATGCGATAGACAGTGTGATTTAGAAATCTAGCTACTCCCTTGAACGGGGGACTCAACATGCCAAGACCACACAAGACTGCTATCCAAGCCCAGCTGTTCAGCACCTGCAGGCAACCTATGACGAGGACTCTATCACCAAAACCCTACCTGCAATGAATGTTGCATGTAGGGGGCCTTCAACTGAACAATGACACCAGATAGTCTTTGCATAGAAACTTGAAAGTGGAACAGTGTCCATAGACCAGTAAAAATGAAGATAACATGGAATTTACCGAGAATTTTCCAAAACCCTAGAAAGAACAAACCTATACAGTTGGAACATGCTGGATGAATTCCAAAACAATTCTGATGGTAGCAAGTAATAGTAACAAGAAACAGGAGGGTCTTACCTCAAGCAACTTCTGCTCACTGCTAGCATGCAGATAATGCCCAACCCTTTCTTTCTCTCTCTTCAAACACTCCTCAGCCTGGAGGACAGGAGGAAGATCAATAACAGGAATCAGTTTTACATGCAAGCTGCACGATATCAAGTCCACAAGCTTCCACACATCTCGAAAACCTAAAAGAACAACGGATACAACCCAGAGCTAAACATGAGCGGTTCAGCCTCTCCATACCTTAAGCATGTAGTCTGGGCATGAATCCTCCTCAATCCAAGATGCAGCCTTACGAGAATAATAAGCCGCGGTGTCTTGGAGCATGTATGTTTCAAAATCAGTCTCATATGCATCCATGTTACCCATACCGATCTCCACGAAGATGCCGAGCACATTCTTCAGCAGTGCCCGATCAATCTGCTCGCCTTCACGCTCACGGTCAACCTGTTGTATCCCAGAATGAAATACAGTGAGGCAAGTGTGGGTTGAACCACAGAAAGAATCACCAAACCCTAATACTTGTGACACTTTGACAGAGACTATACCCCCTACGGAGCTCAGTCCATGCAATTCGACCTATACTAGAAGTCATGGAAAGATGCAGAGTATGCGGAGAGCAGTCGTACCAAGGTGATTACTGCATCCTTCACATTAGTTTTCATCTCTGCATATACCTGCACTTACAAGGTACCACAGACACCCCACGTCAAGCATGTGACAGATGAACATTGCACCACCAAACAACTCAAACACAATCTGATATCAACCTCACAGCTAGTCTCACTAAGAAACGTCAAGACGAACTGCATATATTATACCAATTGGATAGAGGAAAGGACCGGACCACCAAAATCTGAAAACAGGTTTGAAAGAGCTAAAATATTGCCTCGAGCAATCCAATCATATTACAGAAGGCCCCATTGCAACTACTACAATTCCACGTGCACAGTACACATTCAAACACAAGGGGCTGCAAGAAGGGACACTACCAATTCCGAATACAAAATCCGTGGGCCCCAAAAGAACATACCAGGTCACGAAAACACATTAACCCCACTTCACTCAGGGCTGGCAATGACCGCCTTGCAATGAAGTAGCGATCTAGATAATTGAAAAACCGTGATAACCACCGCACCATAATTTTATGATTGTCCCACCTCTTGACAAGCTCCCTCAGCATGAACTCGTCATGCTTTTCTCTTAGCGCAGGTAAAACCTGTTGAATACGTAGCCACTTCCATCGTTAGCCCCTAGGGAACTGCGAGGAAGCCATTCAAGAAAATAATCTGAAGTTCAAATTCACACATGTACTAAACATCAAATTGCATCAGTTTAAGCCCGTTTTCACCATCCACCCCGCAGTAATCAGCTCTTTCCAAAACGTCTACCCATTCAGTCCCTAACCCCAACTTGTTCCCTCCACCTCTTAGGGTTACCCCATCCCAAACTTGTTCTTCACACTGATCGGTAACAGCTTTGCCAAACGTCAATAATTGTGCGGCGAGGTGAATTATATTCCTTCGTCACGCCCCACCAAGGGAGATGAAAAGACAGGTCCAAGGCCACACGTACATACCATTGTATTGATGTACTCTTCGAATGACTCCCTGTATCTATCATAAAGCTGCTGGGAGTAGTCTTGCGGTGGTTTCTGAGTACACATGTTATAAATTGTTCTATACAATCCCAGTTAAGAAACACGTCATAACTTCCTCCAGTTGATAGGGATTTACAACGCATCATGATACGCAGCATGTGACCAGGATCGCATCACAATTCATTATAAAAACACAAATTATGCAAGAACCTAATCTGAAGACGACTACGGAAGGATACGTGTAAAGCATAATATATTCCTCCGAGTTGAACTGTTGTTCCGGGACACCTTCCAAGAGGTTTTTTAGCTTGGTGATGCCCTTCTGCATGAATGCCCATCCTTGCTCCAGCTCTATCACCTTCCGCTCGTTGTTCATAGTCATGATGTCTCCCTCCTCCTCACCCCGCTTCCCACAAATCCTTTCCACAATACTAGAACATTACTCGCACACTGTCATGAATTCCCCACCCCCCTGCACCCTCTGTCGGATCAATCCGGTACACACCAAAGCTCTGCGACGACGGGCAGGGCAGGGCTCCGTCAGCACAAGCTGGGCAGCAGCAATCGTGCGAAGAGGCACGATTGTCCGCAGGCCTGCATCCCTGTGTGTGTGCGCTGCTTCAGGCCCGGACCCTCGCTCCCCTCCCTCTTCCACCTCTGCTGCTCTCTGTCAGCGACCCAGCCAGCTTCCACCCTCGCTGTGATTAGGGCTCCCCGCCCCACGTCTGGGGCTCGAAACCGCAAACCGACGGAATCCAGATCTAATCCGCCGACAGTGCACGTGTTCGAAGACCGTCCGTGTAAGTATTTGAGCTTTATTCCACTAGGGAAAAGACACAATCAATGCAATTTTCCTCTATGACATAAATTCTTTTGGTTTTTTAAAGGAAAGGGGACAGTGGCCCTTTTAATCAAATTAATAAAAATAGAGTCACATCAGTGGAAAAAATAACCACCATAGAGGCCGTGTGGGGGGAAACTTCCCCCTGACCCTAGTAAAAAAAATAAAAATAAAGAATCTGAGTTCTCACAATTCGGGCTCCGCCCTTTTATCAAAAAAAAAAAAAAAACCTTCTTTAAGAAAAAAAAGTGGATCGGAGTGGAACCTTCTATCCTCGCCTTCATGGCATTGTAAGGTTATTTTTTTTACCTTCATAAATTTATCAGGGCCTCTGTCCCTGTTCTCTAAAGTTAAAAAATTAAAAAATGGGGTCCAAATTATATGTAGTGGGGTCCGACCTAATGTTTAGTTTCCATAGAAAACAACTAAGAAAATAAAACTAAGAAAATTTGTCTTTTTTTCTGGTGCTGAAAGATAGTGAGCAAGTCCGTGGGAAGAGACCAGTTGGATAGTCCACTAGGTGGCAGACCTAGCTCCCACGTGAGCTTGCACCTTGATAGGTTTGGTGATGGCCTAGCTGTTGAGGCAACTGGGGCCTACCACATGACCATGGCACCAAATTGATGAGAGATAATGTGATAGCTTGGGGACCAACACAATTTGGAAGAGAAGATGAGAGAAACAATAACATACATAAATCAGATCATAATGCTTTATCCAAAGATCACGGGAAGAAGCCCATGATTAATATAAAAGTAAGTTGTCCAAAAATGAGAGCACATTCACCGTTCACGTGAATGAACATGTCAAACTACAACTACAATCCCACTTGGTAAAACTATAGGCGCAAACCCGATCAGGCCCTATCATACACATAAACGCCTCTCATTTTACAATATTAGGGTCTTTATTGCGAACGCGAGCTGACCGCTGGGCCTGTCCCCCCCCCCATCCAGTCCGCTGTGCCAGTCCCCTCACGTCCACTCTGCCAGTTTGCCCGCCAGTCCGCTGCCCATGAGTCCACTTCCCTCCAGTCCGCCAGTCTGCTGGCTAGGACGCTGCTGGCCAGTCCGCTCCGCCAATCCCCCAACTTCCAGTCCACTGACAACGCCCGGATTTGGACCATCCGTTCCGAAAACCCATTTGAGCCCTCTGTTTTTAGGGCATGAATCCAAACCTTATCCCTACCGCCTGCCACTTGCCACTTGCCAGTAGCCACGAACGTGCGCACTGTTGTTCCTTGCACGTTGTCGATCGTGTCCAGGGTACTGGTGCGCATTTCTTGCAGTTCTGAAGCGTGTCATTTGTACTGTACAGGGCATGGACGTGGAAGCAGAAGACGATGATATATTGAAAACGGAAAGTCCGCTTATACGGCCTCTTTGACAATGTTTGCAAACACCAAAACCAGGACCTTTCAACACGAAGGACCTCAATGAGTGAGACGCAATATGGGTCTGGGTGTGCAAATGGATGTTTACAAGGCCTGCATACCTTGGGATAGAATTGATGATTTTGTCCTTGGAAAAGAGAGTTTGGTGGACTAACCCACTCAGTTTTGGGTGAATGTCCATACTAAAGTGGAACCCGGCGTGCGAAGAGCGCCCAGAACCAATACATTTCTAAACAGTATCAAGTGTGCACCATCCTCACCGTCCTTTTGTAGACTCATTGCATGTCTGTTGCCATTTTTGTTTCCTACATATTATGATTTCATGCTTCCACAAGTCGATGGATATCGATTTTGAATTTATGTCCAGTATCAATGCTGCTACGGTCCTGATGACAAACACACCAACAATGCAATAGTGGAGGATCCAAAACTGAAGTGTGGAGGACCTCTTGTGGGTGCTGGAACATCTCACTCTCATAAAGGCCCAAGGAGAAAAAAGTCGGAGTATGGATGCAGTCTTACGACCGTGGTTGCCAATATTGTTTCAAGGTCCAGCAATGTTATCTCGCCCCTAACATTTGTGTCCTCACGTACTGTAACAACAACATGGAGCATACAGATGCAAAAAGGAAAGCCTCAGCTGAGTTTAGGAACATTCGCCACACCTGTGTACCACACATTAGTGAGGAATTGAAATTCTGGGTCGTCGAATGTTTGTGTCGAGGCCTGTCAGTTGCCCAAATCATGATGGAACATAAAGAGCACGTGATGAACAACACCGGGTTGGGAGATGCATGGACATGAGATGATTTCTTGTTGGAGCAAGATGTCCGCAATCTGGCCGAGAAACGAGCGTGACAAACATTCAAAAACCACGCCAACGATGTGGAAAGTGTCTACATGTAGAAAGACCAGAACCCCGCGTCGGTCTTCTTCTATCAAGAGGAGAAATTGGCGCCAACATTCAAGCATTACGATGGAGACTTGACATTCACAATTGGCATACAGACTGAGCGGCAAAAGAAGCTTCAATTAGGTCATCCCCGTATTGTTGCATGCGATGCAACCTTCAGGACAAATCATCACAAAGTATTCTTCATCTCTTTCACTATTTTTTTGCTTGCACAACTTGTGGGTGTGAGCACATTGGCTGCATCTGACTTCTGCATCTAAACAGTTTCCATTGTACATATTGATGGTCTTCGACCAGTGGCTTAACGATATACCAGTTGTCTTCATCATATCCGTGCGTAATCGGACAACAGACGTGGTGTCATGGATGACAGCCTTGCGCGACTCATTCCTCACAGATATGCCAAATTGGCGACCCAATGCCTTCATTGTGGACGATGGCAACGCCAAAATAAACGCTATTACATAAGTTTCACATACCCTACCTGTACACCCGCGTCGAAGTCCGCTGCGTTGGTCCACTGTCAGTCTCTTTGGCAAGTCCCCTGACGGGCAAGTCGGCAAGTCCGTTGCCAGAGTCCTTTCTGCATGTCCGCTGGCAAGGAAGCCCGCTCAGAAGCTCATTTGGCCACGTCCGCTGGCAACCCAGTCCGCTTAGAAATGTCCTCTGGGCAAGTCGCCTGGAAGACTCAATTGCGCAAGTCCGCTGGCAGGTCAGTGTGGTCAAGTTTGCTGGCATGTAAGTGTAGGTACGTCTGCTGCCGGCCTCCTAAGGGCAAGTCCTGGCAGAACAGTGTGGGAAGCCTGCTTGATGACTCCTGTAGGCCAGTCCGTCGGCTGGCTCCTTTGTGCAAGTCTACTGGCAACTCAGTCCACTCATAATGTCTTCCGGCCAAGTCCGTAGGATGACTCACTTGCGCAAGTCCGCTGGCAGATCAATGTGGTCAGGTCTACTGGCAGGTGAGTGTGGGTAAGTTTGCTGCCGGCCTCCTAAGAGCAAGTCCGCTGGCAGAACAGTGTGGGAAGCTTGCTGGAGGACTCCTATAGGCCAGTCTGTCGGCTGGCTCCTTTGTGCAAGTCTACTGGCAACCCAGTCCACTCAGAATGTCCTCTGGCCAAGTCCGCTAGAAGACTCACTTGCGCAAGTCCGTTGGCAGGTCAATGTGGTCAGGTCTAATGGCAGGTGAGTGTGGGAAAGTTTGCTGCCGGTCTCATGAGGGCAAGACTCATGGCAGGTCAGTGTGGTGAGTCTACTGGCGGACTCCATTGGGCAAGTCCACTGGAACAAACTAGCAGACAAGTCCATTGGGACAG
Source organism: Takakia lepidozioides (assembly GCA_030704615.1). Taxonomy (NCBI): domain Eukaryota; kingdom Viridiplantae; phylum Streptophyta; class Takakiopsida; order Takakiales; family Takakiaceae; genus Takakia; species Takakia lepidozioides. Next base: position 38,329,098 of record CM060731.1, read on the forward strand.
TACATTGGGTTAGTGCCGAAGTCCACCGGCAAGTCCCATCTCAAGTCTCTCATGTGGACATGTGTATTTTGCAAGGTTGTTTTTCGAGGAATGCTCATTTTCATGTGCGGCCTTTGGCATGTCCGGAAGGCTTGGGTAAAGTAATCATGCAAGAAAACCAAAGATCATGTCACTGCAGCAAACTTGTTGAAGATATGGAAGACCTCATGTACTGTAGAGGTGGACCAAATGATCCAAAAAAAACTCTTGCGTGGGTTGCAACAACAATCCGAGGTATGAGAAAGAAATATCCGAATGGGCATGAATTTCTGGACTACATCGACATTGGATGGGCTCCTAGAATAGCAATTTGGTGTACAATAGCTCGTCATGTTCCGTATGCCAGTCAAGACACAAACGTTAGCATTATTTCCTCTCAGATCCAGTCAAAGCTGCCTAGTCTGGTTATACTAGAAGATGCAAAAACTGCCACTACTCACTGGTCGTGTACTAACACACTACTGGTATGCCAGGATGCAACGGAAGAGTAACATTGCAAAATGGGATGTCGTGTGCCGCAAACATAGAACTCGACATGTATTTTTAGGACTGTTTGTCATTTCTTATGAATCCGTGCGTCTTTAGGTGAATTGCCAGCTATGAACTCTCAGTACCAATCACCCAAACATAACTTACATTGTTTACAACCCCGGATGCGATTGGGCTTCTTGCACTTGCCCATGGGCAATGAAGGGTAATTTGTCACCAAGTCCGAGTTCTGAAGTTGCATCATCCACACTTGCAGGATGGACTCATAGTGCGCGCTTGTGGCACGACGCTGGGAACCATTCATGGAGGATTTCATAATCTGCTATTGCACAATGAGAGCGGCGGCGATCAAGAGGGTTTGAAAAATGCAGCATACAGACCTTCCACAGATTATTTTCCTTATGATGTCGAGTCTATCCTCGTACCAGCCTCCATGGACGAAGAATTTGCAGACATACTTTGCATTGTTGGTGATGACAAATACCTGGAGAAACATGTGTCCTATCTTCGAATCTGTAGGGGTCAACTTGTTGATATCCTGGCCAAGAGTACTGTAGGAATGTTGCACCCTGCGGCAGCAAAAAATTTCCGTTCTGTAAATGACAATAAAAACATGTATTTGAAAAAAAACGAGATTTCGTCGAGGCATGTAAAACGCGACCCAGAGTCTTGTGGAAAACATGCAAGAGGGTTGGTGCCCCAACACCTGCAGCACATATATACTCCACAATTCGTAAGGTTGCAGACCATATATCTATTGTAAAATACACTCCAAAATACAGGAAATGCTACAGTATGATTTTCTTGATGAAATAAAAGATCTGTAGTATGATTACATGTGCACAAGACTATAGACATTCAGTCTGCCCAACACACCAAGTGAATACATTCATGTTGCCCATCGTGTGGTGTAAGATCTGCTGGATTCAAGAGTAAATCTGCTGAATTCAATCTGTTAGCTGTCACTGGTCTTCTGTTCAGTCTGACAGTTTTCGAACCAGTCTGCCAACATGTCTTCTAACTCGTCTGCTGAATAGTCTGTCAAGCAGTCTTGTACCGAGTCTTCGCGGTCTTCTGACAGTCTTCCAACCCGAGTATATTCTGCAGTCTTCTAACCAGTCTGTTCACTGTCTTGTTACTAGTCTGTTGACTGTCTTCTAACCAGTCTGCTGGCAGTCTTCAAACAAGACACATTGGCGATATCGAACCAGTCTGCTGGCAGTCTCCGCAGTTTGTTGACAGTCTTCTAACTAGTCTACTCATAGTCTTCTAACCAATCTGACATGTCCATCACCAGACTGACCACTCTATGTAGTCTGCAGGTGGATCCATTCATATGTAGTGTTTATTCATGCAGTCGGCCGACCAGTCTCCAATCAGCAGATTGACAGTGCTGAAACGACCTAAATTGTCTACAGTCTGCTACCGAGACTGCAGTCAATCAGTCTACTATTTCCAGTCTGTCTGCTCAAAATCGTAATGGATACGACAATGGACCATATAACAAAACAATGCAGTACCCAGAGGCAACAACAATATTCATCATTCACCAATGGATGAGTAAGCGAAGGCATCAACATGTTTTTTCGGTACAAAGACTTCACATGACACGTACAAATACTACACAAGTCTGCCAACTATCTGTCATGAGCAGCTTTCTCCAAATATTCCAAACCGTGCACGATATATTTTGCACATTGCAGTCACTGGCTAAGTGCAAACTTAAAAGTAAACCACGTCGTAGTGAAAAACACTCATCTCTTTGTTTTTTTTATTCTTATCAACATTTCATTTGGTTTTTACCCATTCATAAAACACTTGAATGAATGACATGACGTAAAAGCCACATTCCCAACTGAATGGTTGTTGTGGCACTTTGGGTTGGTGGAGTTGACATGCACAAACAACCTCCTGCCACTCTGGTGTCAAATCCGAATAGCCCAAGCACTCTACATGCAGCTTCCGAATCCATGGCAGAATAAATGGAGCATGATGCAGACTCTTGATAGAATTCATGTGAGTGTAGGACCCTTTCCGAAGGTCGATGCAAAGAAGACTCTAGTGCCCCTTGCATTAATGGTATCAAATAACATTATGTCACGAAAGGTGCATATTCAGCTGCTGCAGTCCAAGCAGTGCCAACAGAGTTAGTAGACGCAACACGACTCAAACTATCCAGACGCACTCACCAGTCTTCTGTCCAGTCGTAGACCAAGCAGTGCCAAACAGAGTCAGTAGACGTAGCATGACTCAAACTATCCAGACACACTCACCAGTCTTCTGTCCAGTCCACTTACGCTTAGCATACTTAGTCTTGTAGGCAGTCCAGGAGACAGACAATTTAGCGGACTCAACAGACTCAGCAGACGAAGACTCGGACTCAACAGACTGTGAGTTCTTATGCGAGTTCTTACTTGTCAGCAATCGGGACCAAAATAAACTCGCAGTCTTTTATGTCTTTGCCAAGACCAGACCATCTTGAGGTAAGACCCCAGTACTTTATAGACAGACGAGAAGACTAAGCAAACCGAGCAGTCAGAGCAGACTAAGCAGACTAAGCAGACCGAGTACAGCAGACTCGACAGGACTGAGAAGACTCACACAATGAATCGACAAAACAGACCAACGCTACTCACTGCTGGATCTCTCGACAAAGACTGACTTCCCTGTCCATCTCGAAACCATTTTGTGGTCTTTGTTCATAAACACAAAGGACTTTTTCTTGGGATCAAGTTTCTTGGGATCAGGACCCTCCCCAACCTCTTCGGCGAGGTCCACGACAGCCCGCTTCTTCGCTTTGTCTCTACCTTGGGAAGCAGGCGGTGCTGCGGACGGGTTGGATTGAGCAGACTCACGCAGTGCTGCGGTCCGGCTCTGCAATAGAACCGTGTCTTGAGGTTTGTTGACACTTGCTGGACCGGTCCTCACAACCTCACGCGAGGCATGCGTAGAACTCACCGGCCTCACATCCCTTGCACATCCGGCGGCATACTAAAGACTATGTTACCTATCTTTGTCGTCAACCCGACGTTGGGTGCATGGGCAGGTGAGTCCACTGCGACCGATGGCGATGTCACAACGTCCACATCCATCATGGGACCAACATCCTCCAAGAGCAATAGCCAGAGTTACTGTGACTTTCAATAATTAATGAAGGTGCAACATCAGCAAAAATAATGCTTAAATAATGTATGAACAACTTGAGTGGGTGGGGCCGTTGTTGGGTCGTCCATTGTGGCGTTATGGGTACTCACTGCAAACAAGCTTGGTGCACAACAGACCTGGCCAGCAGAGCCACAACAAATAGACTCTTGTAGCAGAACAAACTGTTAAATGACAGTCTAACAGACTGATATTGATAGAGAACGAGTGTCCAATAGATAGACGGTTCAACAGACTGAGGAAAGAAGAAGCGAGAAGATTGACGGGAGAATAGACTGAGGGTAAATCAGGAAAGTCGATTGTCCTCAATTGTCAAATTTCAATGGACATGATCCAGTCCGCCGGGCCTCAAACATCCACGCGGACTTGCGGAATGCACATGTCTCAGCCTGGTCCGTCTCCTTGCAAATTGGGCAATCACCCGAATCTGCTCCTGATCCTCTCTTGGTAGACGGTCGTGGCTGAGGCCTTTGCATTCAACAAGTTTTTGTGGATGTTTGAGGACCTTAGGACTAGATCTTGTCCGTTGACGCGATGAGCAGTAATGCTGGAGTTTACTGCCAACCCCTCTATTATATGACCTGGATCCTTCACAATGCATTGTTTCTTCGGGATCTCCATTTTGCTATATTTCTGCACGCTCCCTGCAAGTCCTTTTAATTGGTCCCCTAAACAGTCCCATCGTCTGATATGATATCTGCAATGTATACACGCCTCTATGTGCATATGCTTCCGCGATTTTCGCCATCATGGGTTCCGTTGACGAAGGGGGGAAGCGTATCATGAGGGATCAGAAGCAGATGACAATATGGAGGACAGATAAGGCAGTAGCGATTTTATGACATACAACCATACCATAAAGCCTAACCTTCCCTAAAGCACAACAAGAAGACAAAAATAGTGGAAGCACATGCACAATGGTGGCTGTAAAGCTCGCCCCGCCAGTCCTGCCATGTTCAGGCACACCCTTCACTATCATGAATGTCGCTCGTGCACAAGAAAAACACGGACGTGCGTGGAAACGCCCACCACAACATTTGACAACAAAGAGCCCTCACAAGAGAGAGGCCGGATTTGGTGGCAAGGCCTAGATTTTCCCAGCCCTAAAACTAGAGGGCTCGGATGGATTTTGAATTGGATGGTCCAGATCCGACGCCGTCAGCAAACTGGATGACAGGGGACTGGCTGATGGACGCGGGGTAGCGGACTGGACTGGACTGGCAGACTGGAAGGCAGCGGACTTCGGGCGCGGCTGGTCCATGCGTGGGGCCCACGTGTCACCTCGGGCAATGAAAACCCTGATATGGTAAAATGAGAGGCCACATAAACTCAAGCACTCCCTAATGTCTATTTATTGGAGTGCAATGGGATTGCGGTTATGCGCAATGTCTAGGAAATTAATAGCATCTGTAATTTGTTTGATTGATCATTCCATAAACATAAAACTATATCATATGATACCTGAAAACTTTTCGTTTAGAGGACGGGAAACAGGCGTGAGATTTGAACCCCTAAGACTCCGGTCTATTATCCAGGAGACGACCAAACTGGCAGTCAGCATCAATATTAAGGGGGAAAAATGGTGAAAATGGACAAACCTTGAAACACGGATCTCTGCATATGGAGGAGCACGAGATAAATCCATTACTTGTGAGAACGCAATCATCTTGCCTTCATGTATCCTGGGTTGTCAATTTCTCATTTCACTTATCTGCCCATTATAATTTTAGATTAGCAAAAGGCCATCATGGAGCGGTGCATGACAAAGATTTTTGCAGCCAACCTTGTCATTTTAGACATTCCCCATGGCCTCCTTGTTTTGATTGTCCTCCCCACTTATGCTACAATTTCATGGAATGCACACGACACTTGATATTGGTCGTGGGTCTTTGGATTTTGCAAACTTTTCTTGTTGGATGGGGGAGTTCCACTCCTTACTCTTGGGACAACCGGTCTTGTGGGGAACTTGCTACCTAACTTATCATATCCAATTGTGAGGGCTCAGTATTCTCAAATCATGGATCTGTGCGTATAGGCTACCTCTGGAAAAATTGGATTTTCCTGGACAGGAAGGTACTGTCAATCCTCTAGCTTTCATTTCCTTTGATGTTCTTATAATTGCAAGGTATATTCTTGCTGCGTGTTAACTGTGGCTCTCACTCGTATTCTTCTAGACATAGGGCTTCTTTGCAGGATGTCTCACCAAGGTGCGCAAACCCTTCAAGTTACCTTATCATCTCTTGATAAAACAAGATAGACTAAGCGCTCCTTCTCCAACAGCTGGTTCTCATACTGAGTAAGCAACTCATGCTGCACTTTCTGCGCAGTTAGCAAAAAGACAATGTTTAGCAGGAAAAGATATACTTATTGTCTTTACTCTAACGAGCGTACTCAGGTGTTCCAGATTGGAAAGAAGACATGTTGTTGTCAAGAGGCTGACAGGGACACTACTCAGCACGAGGGGAAGCAGCCCTACCAGTGCCATCCACCTCTCATGGCCAGGCTACCAGCACCTACTCCCTTGAAGGGCGGACTCAACATACCAAGACCACACAAGATTGCTATCCACTGAAGCCCAGCCATTCAGCACTTGCTGGCAACCTGTGACGAGGACTCTATCACCAAAACCCTAACTGCAATGAATGTTGTACATAGGGGCCTTCAACTGAACAATGACACCAGATAGTCTTTGCATAGTAACTTGAAAGTGGAACAGATGGACCAGTAAAAATGGAATTTGCCCAGAATTTTCCAAAACCCTAGAAAGAACAAACCGCTACAATCGGAACATGCTGTATAAATTCCACAACAAATTGATGGTAACAAGTAATAGTAACAAGAAACAGGAGGGCCTTACCTCAAGCAACTTCTGCTCACTGCTGGCATGCAGATAATGCCCAACCCTTTCTTTCTCTCTCTTCAAACACTCCTCAGCCTGGAGTTCATGAGGCAGTTCATTAGCAGGAACCAGTTTAATATTCAAGCTGAGTACAAGTCCACAAGCTTCCATGCATCTTAAAAACCTAAAAGAACAAGGAATACAACCCTGAGCTAAACATGAGTGGTTTAGCTTCTCCATACCTTAAGCATGTAGTCTGGGCATGAGGCCTCCTCAATCCAAGATGCTGCCTTACGAGCATAATAAGCAGCGGTGTCTTCGAGCATGTAAGTTTCAAAGTCAGTCTCATATGCATTCATGTTACCCATACCGATCTCCATGAAGATGCCAAGCACATTCTTCAACAGTGCCCGATCAATCTGCTCGCCTTCACGCTCACGATCAACCCAGAATGGAATACAGTCAGGCAAGGGTGAGTTGAATCACAGAAAGAATCACCATACCCTAAAATTTCTGACATTTGACAAAAACTATACCACCTACGGAGCTCAGTCCACTAAAAGTCATGGAAAGATGCAGAGTATGCGGAGAGCAGTCGTACCAAGGTGATTACTGCATCCTTCACAGTAGTTTTCATCTCTGCGTACACCTGCACTTACAAGGTACCACAGACACCCCACGTCAAGCATGTGGCAGATGAAAATTGCACCACCAAACAACTCTAACACAATCTGCAATCACCTTCACAGCTAATCTCACTAAGAAATGTCAAGACGAAGTATATATGATTTACCAAATAGAGGAAGGAATTGGATCAACAAAATCTCAAAACAGATTTGAAAGGGCTAAAGTATTGCCTCAAGAAATCCAATAATAGCACTACAATCCCACATGCACAGTACACATATTCAAACACAAGGGGCTGCAAGAAGGGACACTACTAATTCCGAATACAAAATCCGTGGGCCCCAAAAGAACATACCAGGTCACGAAAACACATTAACCCCACTTCCCTCAGGGCTGGCACTTTCCGCTTAACAATGAAGTAGCGATCTAGATAATTGAAAAACCGTGATAACCACCGCACCATAAGGTTATGATTGTCCCACCGCTTGACAAGCTCCCTCAGCATTAATTCGTCATGCTTTTCTCTTAGCGCAGGTAAAACCTGTTGAATACGTAGCCACTTCCATCGTTAGCCCCTAGGGAACTGCGAGGAAGCCATTCAAGAAAATAATCTGAAGTTCAAAATCGCACATGTACTAAACATCAAATTGCATCAGTTTAAGCCCGGTTTCATCATCCACCCCGAAGTACTCAGCTCTTTCCAAAACGTCTACCCATCAGGTCCCTAACCCCAACTTGTTCCCTCCGCCTCTTAAGGTTACCCTATCCCAAAATTTTGTTCTTCACACTGATCGGTAACAGCTTTGCCAAAGGTCAGTAATTGTGCGGCGAGGCGAAATATAGTCCTTCGCCACGCCCTATCAAGGGAGATGATAAGACAGGTCCAAGGACATCCATACATACATTTGCATTGATGTACTTCTCGAATGACTCCCTGTATCTATCATAAAGCTGCCGGGAGTAGCCGTACGGAGATTTCGGTTTACACATTTGGTAAACTGCTCTATAAACTCCCAGTTAAGAAGCACGTTATAACTTCCCCCAGTAATTGACAGAGATTTACAGCACAAAACAGCATATGACGAGGATCGCATCACAATCCGTTACGAAAGCACAGATTATACAAGCGACCGAACATGAAGATGACTACGAAAGGATACGTGTAATACATAATATAGTCCTCCGAGGTCACTTGGTCCGAGACACCTTCCAACATGTTTTCTAGCTTGGTGATCCCCTTCTGCACGATTGCCCATCCCTCCTCCAGCTCCATCACCTTCCCCTCGTTGTTCTTAGGCATGATGTCTCCCTCCTCCTCACCCAGCTTCCCACAAATCCTTTCCACAATACTAGAACATCACTCCCACACCGTCATGAATTCCCCACCCTCCCTGCAATCTCAGTCAGATCAATCGCTACACACTCAACCTCTTCTGCCACAGTGGCCCGAGACCTTCGCTTCTTCCTCGAACATCCTCTTTCCCTTCTCTCATTTCTTGTTAACAAAGTTTTTGACTGAGGGATTAGATTTGGTTCGTTAGGTAGAGTAGCTCCAGCTCAACCATTCGATCGCCAAGCAAGGTGTGGAATGAGGTGACAACAAGGAGTGTGCACGAGCTAACGCTGCGCTCGCGAGAACGGTCACTTTTACGACGGGTAAAAAAAGTTTGATACTCTAGTTGACAAACCGTTGCGGGCGATTCATGGATGACATTCATCCATAATTCATCGCGGGTTGGAAGGTGACCCGAGGTGCTGCCCGGCGAGGTGTAGGGTGGGCGCCCTCGCTCGGTCTCATTCTCGTCTCGAGTCCGAGGGAGGGGTGCCAGGCCGATCGACGTCCTTCCTTTGTGTTTGCTTGTGGGGAAGGAGCGAGGCCATCAGTAATAGTGTCGTCAGGCACTGGCATGCAGTAAAGGCGAGGGAGGGGACGGCTGAACCCTGGTTTGCGTAGCATTGTTGTGGCAACTTGGTGCCTTCCTGTCAAGCAACAGGCTGCAAATTTGACGCTTATAGGCGCATGCCACAGTGCTGTGGGTTAGGAAGTCTAGGTTTTTTTCTTCTGATCGAAGGATATATCCACATCTGTGCAAGCGGGGATGATGGAGGATGAACATGAGGTATACGGAGGAGAAATTCCTGAGGAGGTGGAGGGGGATTTGGAAGGGGACGTGGATGGGCTCCCCGACGATGGAACCTCCAAGGTGGATGACGTCGTTACAGACGATGCAGCTTCTAAGGTAGTTCGGACTCGGGTGCGATGTACCTTTCATGGAGTGGATGCGGAGAGCTTAGCCGGAAATTTGTCGTGATGGATCTTCTGGCATTGTCCGTGCCAGTTCACAATGATAAGAATGGAAGCTCTGTATGCAGAAAGCGAGGCATGACTTTTTAGGGTCTTTTCTAGGTGTTGCAATTCTTGAGTTCGGGCTGTACAGAAGCCTTTGGAAACAGAGTTTGAGAATAACGTCTGCGTGCATTTGTCTATGCAGTCCAAGGAATATAGATCACGTTAGTAGAGACACAATCCTTAAACCTTTGCCAATCCTTTGAGAGATTGACGTTCTGTTTGCAATTCTCATATTCGAGTGTGAACAACGAATAGTATGAGCAGCAGTGGTGGTGCACATGAGAAGCTGGTTGTGGCTTGGAAGCTAACTTCACATGTTTGAAGATTTTGGATGATATTAAGGCTTCGCATTATGCAATTTCTGGGAAGCTAAATGGCGATAGACAAGCCTGTCCATCAAGAAAATGATCACGTTTCAGCATACTGCAGGATAACAATGTTGCCCAAGTCCTCATAATTAAGCTAGGGTGCATGTTTTGGTTAGGGGAGGGCTGATGCTAGGTATGCATGTTGTGAGAAGCCACATTGGTGAATGTTGCTAGAGCTTTTAGCACTACAATTCTTTCACCATATGTCCAATGAAATATTGGAGGAATGATTGGTTGGATGTATGTTTTGGAAAGCTGAGAGGTCTTGACATACTATCTGGCAATTCTTGTGCTGGAATGTGCTGGAAGATATCTGTTCAGAGAGAGCCTTGAACCGTTCCGTGATTGGCGACATTCCAACCACATGGATTGGTGTAGTGTTTTGTTTAAAAATGAGTCTTTGTGGGTGTTTTTAGATAAGGTGGTACCTGGGAATGTGGTAAAGACTCTGCTTGGATGCTGCTGAAGACGTATTGAGGCTCAATGGTTTCTGAAGTTTCCTGGCATCAATAGATGCGATGCCATGTAATGGAGTGCCCATGCAGTCCAAGTGGTAAGGGATAGAGTATGCTACATACTGAAGTTAGGGCACAGAATCATGGACAGCTGCACAAATGTGTATGAGCTTACCGGTTTTATAGGATACTAATTCTTATTCTCACTACATGTTTTATGTATGTGGTGGCTTAGGAGTTAGAGGAGATGAAAAAGCGTTTAAAGGAAATGGAAGAAGAAGCTGCTGCACTTCGTGACATGCAAGCTAAAGTGGAGAAAGAAATGAGTGCTGTTCAAGGTGTGTCCTCACAGCCTGAGCCTTGAGCACTCAATTTCCTGGAAGTCAGAGTAGTGTATTTTCTAGCATCAAGAATTTGCACCTTTACTTGCTTGTAAGCTTCGACTTTTAAGTCAAACAAAACAGTTGCGTCCTCACACTTGTTCGTGGTGTGTCTATCAACAGCTCATGTTAGATTGCCATCATGGTAATATTGCAGATTGGGTCTCTTTATTGATGGCCTGTAAGGCACAGAGCCACAGTTGGTTGTGGATCCGTGACGGGTACATATGACCCTTCTCTTTCTCTCTCCTTCTGGACGAGAGAATTTGTTGTGAAAGATTGGGTAAGAGTGAAATGGGATATGAAGTTGTACCATGGCCATGCAGATCCAGCAAGTGTGGCAGCATTGCAAGCAAATAAAGATGAGGCAGACACACGCTCTGTTTTTGTTGGCAATGTAAACCCTTCACTTCACAGCTGTAAACCTTTTTTGTTGTAGTTTCCTGGTTAATGGTTGGTATCTAGTTGGGAATGAATTGATGAAGCTTCTTTAAATAATCGTGAAACAGTAGCATAAATTTGTTTAAAAGTCTTAAGGTGACCTGTAAATTTACTCGGCTCTTGAATGCTGCTTTCTATTATGAAAGGAATGCACTGGAGTTGGTTCTAGTTGCTTGTAATGGTTGTTCCAGATAATTTGTCCCCCTCTATCTGTTATGATCTCTCAGTGACTTTGAAGAGCAGTACTATCGTATTTTGCATTAGGACAGCTCAATTTTGAAATTTCCTGAAGAAAACTCCCAGTAGTTGAATCTAGTGGAGAGAATGTAGAAAGCTGGGAAATGTGAGTTTAACTAAAATGAGTAGGAATTTCTTTGACAAAATGGGGACTCCACTTTTCAGGTGGATTACTCTTGTACTCCTGAAGAAGTGCAACAGCATTTTCAGTCGTGCGGAACAGTAAATCGAGTCACAATTCTTACAGACAAGTTCGGACAGCCAAAGGGGTTAGTGCTTAAGACCCCTCATCAAGTCTTCACATCCATTTGACTTCATCATCGGTATTTGAAGTGACATGTGTGTAAGGAGGTAAGAGTAACCAACATGTGATAGATTAAGTTGCTGTAGTTATCCATATGTAGAATTTTCAGTGATCAACGGATAGCCCATGGTTATACCTCTGTTGCGATAGTGTTGGTGACAGTGGGTTGAAGTGGCAAAGAGTTGTTATCAGCATAGTTGTGTTGAGGTCAACCACCATGCTGGGGTGGGGTTAGAAGCTCCTCAAGTTGGGTACCTTGGGATTTTTGACTCTCTGTATGAAGAAATTGCAACCAAACTTTCGTGGGTGCACTAAATCCGCCATTGTAACTGAATGGTAACTGTGTTTTGTGGCTATGTCAGTTATGCGTATGTGGAGTTTTTGGAGGTTGAGGCAGTGCAAAATGCGATATTGCTAAGTGAATCGGAGTTACACGGTCGCCCACTCAAGGTGTCCATATTCCCGTGCCCATTTCCTGCTGATCTATAGGGTGAACAACTGTGAAGTCCTGTGTTTCATGTGGCTGGCCTTACCAAGTGGGTAGACGTCTGCAGCTGCGAGTGTCATGGTAGTTGTGTGGAGTCTGCCTCACCTGGTTGCTTGAACAACTTCGTATGGATGGATTGGGAGTGCCAGGTTGTGGGTAGTACCCATGCTGCACTTGAACCAGCTGTAAACACGTTTTTTCTGTCAACATCATAGCCAGTTCCTATTTGCTGCTGGATTGCTTTTGGGCAGTGGACAGTGACTGGGAATGGTGTTTCCAGGTCGGTTAGCTGACAAGTCTGTCTGTGGAGACTTGGTTGCAGGTGACCTTAAAGAGGACCAATGTGCCAGGAATGAAGGCATTTCGAGGCCGCCGATTCAACCCTTATTATGGGTACCGCCCCAGGAGGCCCTATCTGCCTCCCTATGGGTATGCCCCCTATGGTTATGGGTGGGTATCCACAACGGATTTCCATTCTGACTCATGTGGTGTGCATATTTCATGGCTGACTTTAATCTTTATTTGTTTTGTGGTGAGGGTAACTTGATAGTTTTCAACTTGCAACAACGGTCACGTGGGCTGCACACTGTCTAGGTTCTCATGCTGTCGGTTTTTAAGGGTGCCTGCAAGCATGCATATGTTGCCCTCTTATCTGTCAGGAGAACTGCCTTTTATGGATTAGAGGAAATGTATCCGAGTTATATGCTTTGCTTGCCACATAAACTTTGAGGTCGAGAAACTCAGATGGAGTGGTCCTGAAATACTGATGCCTGTTGGGTGAATGCATGTCAGGAAGGTGGCGATGTTCAGGAGACCTATGCGCTACAGGCCCTACTATTAGGCAACAATTTTTACGGTGGTTGTTGTAGTAGATTCAGCTACTGGAGGTAGCAGTAGCAAAAGCAATAGTCCAGCCAAGTGCAAATTGTGATTTGGGACCCACTCTTCAGTTGGACAATTGGTCTGGTATTTCGTATTTGAAGCCGCATCCATCACCCTCCGTTCTGTGTTTACTGTGTTATTATGTGTGCTTTTTGGGCAACCCTTGGACGCTGGTAACGTGTGACATGTTGATGTGGTTCCTGGACTGCATGTTGGGAATAGTTACACCTGGGTGTGCCAAATGGCAAAGTAGTGTGCCATGGTTCTGTAAGTAAGCACTGGGTAAGCAAGGTCTGAGAAGAGTTGGTCGGGCCTTCGCAATGATGGGGTAGTTGTTAGCAGTGCACGAAGTTTTTTGTATTTGCCTAGTTTGCTTGAGCCTCTTTTAGACAAATTTTGCAAGGCATGTCTTGTGTGACAGATAGTACCAGTGTTGGGCGCATATCAAGGTCGGGGTTTATGATATACCCTGGCCCGCCAATTGCTTGATATCCTGACCCGGGTATTGAACTGCGTCCTTACCCGAACTCGACCCTATCCTGAACCCAAGCCTCTAAGGATACCCTGACCCTACAGGTTTATATCTGTTTTACACCCACAGTAGCCCACCGCACCTCACCTACTGCGTCTTTTTCTATTGGATCACACACAAATATGCTAAAAAGATAATTACTTACTCCCTTTTTCTATTGGACGTAGATGTGTGGTACTTGCTGTTTCTCCCTTTGATTTTGGCTGGGCTCGTCCTCATCCGGATTCCGGGGGTGTGTAATCTAGTACCTTATGGCTTCTGGGGTTTTACTTTTTCAATCTTCAATAAAATTATATGCCAGTGGATTTATTTTATTTTAGTTATTTAAAAAGAGAGCGGTGCCCGATAGTTAAAAAGGAAAACAACAAAAAAAGAACCGGGGTGAAAGATATTAGGGTCTTTAGGAGGTTTGGTTTTCAATTCTTGTCAAGTGGTAATGTGTGTACCGCGAGGGTGGGCGAGGGTGGGCGTGGTGGACTCAATTGGGTCTTGTGACTTCATATGCACCAGCGGATGGACATCCCAGCCTTGAATTGCAGAGTGGACCCTCTCCAAAGGACTCTTTCGGGGGCAGTAGCCGTGAGGCGAAGTGGTCTTAGTTACGCCGCTTCGGCCAGAGTCCTCTATCTCTCTTTTAAAAACGAGAGCCCCCTCCTATGCTTAGCTTTCTTCAACCTCTCTCTCTTGTATATTAAGGTCTTCAATGCACCTATGGGGCCCGCCAATACTGCCCTACATGGGTCACCTCATAAGCCTAGTGCCCGTCCAACGAGTCCACTAGAGGGTCCATTGGGCATTCCACTCCATTCTCGAGAGTTTGTTGGAGGGTCCACTCGCTTTGCTGAGTCCATTGGAGGGTCCATTGGACGGTTAGTCCATTCTCTAGAGAGTCTGCTCGAGGGTCCACCCACTCTGCAGAGTCCGCTAGAGGTTTAGTCTCCAAGGCTGGGGCGTCCATCCGCCGGTGCATGTGAGGTCACAAGACACAAGGCGAGTCCACCACGCCCACGTAGAAGAATAAGGAAGAAAGAACAAGTTGCAAAATGATTCATTATCAATAAACATGACACCCAATAAAAATTGAACACCAAACCTCATACATCTTATTTGTTGCTCTTAACCATCACACTACCCTGTGCTTTCCAAAAACCAATGAAATGCATTATAGGGCCCACCCCCGAAAGGGGGCAGTAGCCGTGAGGCGAATTGGCTCTTAGTTACGCCGGCTTGGGCCGGAGTCTTTTCTCTCTCAAATGCATTACTAGGCTGGTCATGGGCCCTCATATCGGAGTGGACCGGTGTGCGGTCTAATGAATCTAGCTCCCGCACACCGAGGAGCCAACACCTTGAGGCGGTTGCACTACACGTGGGCCCCGCCACAAGCACCCGCCTCTGTTACTCAGAAGCACAACGGGAATACCACCAGGAAACATTTGTTCTTAAAAGTGTTGAAAACATGAATTTGTGCCATTTTCTATTGGACTGTTTTAAAGTTTTATTGTTTTTGTTTTTATTTTAATTTTTAATTTTTATGGAAACTTGGGAGCGACCCGCTCACAACCTATCCAGGCCCTTAAGGAGGGGGAAAAATTAACCCCCTTACAGATTTGTTTTTCCTTATTATTGTGTTGTGCCATTATTTATTTAATAAGCCCACCCCCACCCTTAATTTACCTTGGGCCCGGAGGGAATGTTAGATGAATACCCGGACATACCCTGACCCAGCTCATTATTCAAATCTTATCTTGATTCGACCCGGATTGTATGTGCACACAAATTTGAAATCCGGACCCTTCGGCCCGTTTTTTTATTGAAGGGTAACTCGGACCCCAGGGCATATTGAAATCAATATACCCGCTCAATGGTGGCCAGTGTTGTGCGGGTAAATAAATTTTTGCTTACCCTCCGGGTAAGGGTATATAGAAACCATTCTCCAGATAAGGGTGAATTATTTATATGTCCATTTATTTATCCTACGCGTAAAGGGTGAAGGCCAATATTTTCGACCGGGTAAGGATAAATGCAGGTAAGGATAAATGATTTACCTTTCTATACCCGCCAAGTAAATTTGAAAGGATATAGTGAATATACTTTTTGGTTTGTTATCAAAAAAATAAAAAAATAAATAATGCAATTAAATTTTTGGTTTATTTTTTGGTGTAGTATGAGGCTGAATGTATCATAGTTCTGAATAATATGACGGATGATCATGAGCCTGTTTCTCTTCACACCATAGGTAATAATCAAACAAAGACAATCAGTATGTAGCCCAGTTGTAATGGGCACATACTGTGTTGGATGTCGTTCTGGGTTCAAACCACGGTCTGGTGTGTCATGAAGGTGTACACCTTTCAGCTGGAAGTCACTAGCCCTTGTGGTGAAGTGACACCATAAGTTAAGCTCCCTTTGGGAGGCGTCATACTTTTTTTACTTTAATCAAACAAAGCCAAATAAGACCATGTATGAGTGCCTCCCATGAAACTAGGGTAGATTATAGTGCCTATGACCGATCACCTCATAATTGCTGGGCCCAAGTCTGCTCATTTTTGCCACTTGGCAAACTGTTGTTTGATAGAACCCCAAAAAAATGTGATTGGTCATAGGGCTCAAGGTTCACACAAGCATTCAGACTTTGAAACCCCACAACTTTGTGTGGACTTCATGAAATCACGGACTTCCAAGTGTGTTGGGATGCCCAGGATGTGGGGCATCTTATCAATTTTAACTGGGTAGAAACGACAAAAATTCACCATTAGATCTTCCGCCATTACCATAGTGCCTCCGAGATCCATGTTGAGTTGATAGCAATGAAAACTTGCCCATGCATTATAAGCAAAGTGACTCTTACAAACCCAAAGCTTTTCATAGAGATGAAGCCCTTTTATGGTACGTAGGACAATGGTAACCCCACTTATATGGTGCATGATAATGGTACGCCCTTGGAGATGGTGATAGAGGGAGGATCCTAAGTGGACGAAGAGATTTTTATTTATCTTTTTGCTATCTACCCTCCAAAAATTTATATTTAGCTGTCAATAGAGGGTCTATTATACTTGTACCCTTCATACGAGTAAGGGTAAGGGTATCTCAGATAATTTACCCGTCTTAAGGATACTTGTAAATGAAATGGGTCACTCTGGGTAAATCATTTACCCTAACCCGGATTTACCCACCAAGTAAAACTAGGTAAATGATTTACCTACACAACCTGGTCGATACTCAATACCTACAACTCCCCTTCCACTGTCGTAAAAAGCCTCCAATTACTTGGCTTTTGGATTGCATCACTTTGATATATATAATGTGGATGGAGAAGACGGAGGTTTTCCAACTGCAGCCACTCCCTCCACCCATTATCAAGCTTTTTTTTCACTTACCCCAAGAGGTAAGTTGAGAGTGTCACTGACCCATACGTGTCCAAAATATTTCTACATGCATGCACGTTCGTCTCTCTCCACTGCATTGACACAAGCCCACCAGCCTCCTAAATACTGGACTTTTACGGTCTGCCTGAGAAATCAAGCAGCACAAGAACAGTCTGATGTAACACCGAGTTCCCACCTTATTCACTCATATCTTCTCTTTCAAGCGGAGGTACCGAATTGCAGTAAAGGAGACCGTGGAAAAATCACCATGGATGTTAGCAATGAGGCATATATCATCCGGATATTTATCCTTCTCATCCTCTACATTTCAACATGATCTTCATACCTTCTTTTATGCATTCTCCGTGTTCAAATACACTATGTTCGACTGCAATTCGACCCGTGAGACTCTGACTGTATCTCCACAGAAGAATCAGGCCTCATAAGCTTGAGTTCACAATTCAATACCAACTACCTCATTGGCAGACAGTTGCTCTACACAACTGACTCTGGCTCAAAAAGCTCTCATTCCATATGTCAAAGAAAGAATCAAGAATTGATAGTTTGCCTCGGGTACAGTAAAGTGTTGGACTGGTATACCTGGTTGAACCTAGGTATGAAGTATAGGTATGAAAATATATATTGAAGAACATACCAGTCGGGTATGAAGTGTACCCATGTGATACACGTACTGGGGGAGTATGTCTTTAGGATTTCCCCCCACACATACATACCAGTCTGGGTATACGGAGCCCAATACCAATATTGTGGTGAGTTCATGGCGAATGGAGAGGAGTATATGTTCGTGCAGCTAGTTATAACCAGTACATACCACTCCAACACTGGACTAGACCATGGCTGCCACCTTTCACTACACCACACGCACACTAGTACACAGAACGAGGTATGTATTTATGATCACCCATGTATACCATGGAATTGTAGTCTTTCCTGATTGCAGTCTCGTGATAGACGGTAGGCTGGCATATAATAAGCCTAGCTTCACTCCCAAGCAAACTCCAATCCTCCATTTCATTTCGCCTCGTTATTCAAAATTTGAAATCTAGGGGACAGCAGATCCCGCAACTTTTCCTGGAACTTCTTAATATCCTACCACCTCAAACTCGAGTTATACACATATATGTACACTGTAAGCTGTCTTTGGAACATTGATAGATCAACTATGCATGACCTCGAAGATTGACATGCTACTTTGCAGTTCCTATCGCCCAAAGCATTGTTGTCATTCAAACCACCTGCTTGCTGCTCAAACCGAAGCTTCGTCTTTTGGATCTTTCTGAACCTGGCCTGCTGAAGTCTCTTGCGACGCTCCACCAGACCCGGGACCGATTTCAATCCTGCGTGGTTCTGGTTTCTTGGGGTGTTCTTTGGGCACTCTGATGGTCAAAACACCATCCTCATACTCAGCTCTGATATGGTCCAAGTCGGCGCCGTGTTTCGGCAGCTTCAACTTTCGCATGAAACGCCCTCGCGCACGCTCCACTCGGTGCCATGTCTCACCGTCTTTCGCTTCCTCTTTGGGACGCTCGCCACTGATTTTGAGCGTGCGGGGAGGCTCTACCTCGATTGTCACATCCTCTCTTTTCACGCCTGGATGCACACACAGGCACGCTCACAGAAATATCAGACAGACTAACAATCGCATCCCTCCATTGCCTCATAATGGTCTCAACAAAATTCAAGGAATCACTTTCAAGAAGAAACACACTTGATGATGTCAAAACGCAAATCCTGGGCCTGTATTGATCAGAGGTCTGGACTTGTACAAGTTTGCCCCAATTCTGGAAGACAGTGACGAAAGGTGAAGATCAAAGACGATGGAACACATTATTCAATGAATTCTAGGAGGGACAGCATATACCAGGCAGGTCAACCTTGAAGATGTGCTCTGAAGGAGTCTCGACCCAGTCGACATTGGTATTGACTATGGCGCGACGATCCCGTGCATGCCTCCGTCGGGGAGTGTCCACGACACCCAACTCTCGAAGATCGTCCTGATCCAAGAGAGAAAACACAGTCTCCATCGGATCCATATCCCACTGGATGTCCGACCCTTTCCTTCCCCTCCACTGTTCAAATGCCATCCTTAGATACTAGCTCACTAGGAGAGATCAGGCAGCTTCCAAATCAAAGTGACTACTAGCAGCTCACTGAGGAATTCAACCCAACAGCAGATGAAGATGCAGCAGCTACACAGCCAGTTATTCACGACCCAAATTCTTAAGAGGACGAGTGAGAGAGAGGAAGGAAGAACGAAGCATCTGGAAGAGAGAGGACAGGAATATGTGTCAGTCGCTGCGCGTACCAGCGCTTCCAAGGCATGCAAGCTGAGCACTCTCAGTTGGACACAGTCAGCCTGCTTCCCATGCTGGCCTTCAAGGATCCATCGTCTGCCTTTCATGCATCCACGGATCCAGCCTCTCAAAATTTTCGCAAGCTATGATTATACGATTATACACTTTGCTCGGTTCTATAATCACACTTTGCGTTAAACACGTTAAGTTAGTGCTAATCTTGGGTTATGAGTGGCTGGCTGTTGTTTCTGCTGTTTGGGTACAGAGCAGCGGAGGGGGAGAGGAGGGTGAGTGGAGCAATGAAGGTGCGAGCAGCGGTGCGGCGGCTGTGCGAGTACTGCAAGGTGGTGAAGCGGCGCAACCGTGTGTTCATACTCTGCTCCGTCAATCCAAAGCACAAGCAGCGCCAAGGCTTCTGCGATTTCGCTTACGACTCGCCTCTGCCTCCCATGTTCTCTCTCCATCTCTCTTCCACTCCCTGGTGGAACTTCTTTATGTTGTGTGTTGATGGGCTCGCGTCCTTGCTTGTTTAGGTCGAGGTTTCCTTAGATGTTCTGGTCTGGACATCTACGCCCCCAGTGCATTGTGGGAGCTTTAGGTCTTCTTCGTTTCATAGATCCTGCGCCCATACCCAGATTGGACCGAGAAGAAGGTGGAGGAAGAGAGACAAAGATGTGCTGATTGGGGACATAGCTGTGGGAACCGTGCAGTGCTGGTTCATACCTAACGACATTCCTTGACAGACATCTGGTGTGGAATCATTCTATAAACAAAATGCTGAACCCCAGCATTCCTGCTCTAGCCTCGGATTCAGCCAACATACAAGCTCTTGGTAGGAAGGGGATGTTGATGTAGCTTTGCGGTTGGGCATGGGGAGACAGGCCCTTGGAGAGCAGCAGCGAAGAGCCAAAGACAGCAAGGAGTAGTGAAGTACCGAAGACATCAGGTGCGGGTGAAGGCGTTGGGCTGGCCTCCCTCCTGTCCAAGGATTAGTTGTAGCGAGCTTCTCTGGAGTTCAACAAGAAAGGCACTTGTTGCTTTCTCAAAGACGCAAAATGGAAGCCAAGATGCAGGGAAGTGTCTATTGCGATTCAGGCTCTGAGATCAGCAGCATTCTCAATTGTACTTATGATGCAAGTGATCAAACCATGAACTAGAGTCTTTTGATGAAATACCATTGCAAATTGAGTGTACCTTTGGCTTTGCTGCAAGGGTGTGGCTTGCCAGCCACTGTGAGCCACTGTACACCTGCGTTGGAACACCTCTGCCAAATGGAATCATGGCAGGATTCATCTACAACCTGACCTTGTAGATGGTGGAGTGATTCTTGTCACCCATATTATGCAGCTTCTTGGTTAGAGCGCACTTCTGGCTTTTTATCGTCTCTTGCACTAATTACCATACGGTATCTTGATAGTCTGATGCTACATGGTAGCAGGATCCCTTCACTGCCTGAACTTGGTAGGAACATACCTCTTCAACAGCATTGCAAAGGGAGTCAGGAAAGTTTGGCATGTTCACATCAGAGAGGTTAATCACAGAGCAGGATTGCATGACATAGTTGTCTCAACAATTCTGTCTTATTCTTTAGTACAAATGGATGTCTGATAGAAAAGGTACTCTGACCTTGACATATTCCATTTTTTTTCTGATGTTGACAATGAATATTAACTATATCTTCCAAGACAAGATACCTTCTTCGAAGCAGTCCACTGACCTAGCTCAATAAGGTGGATACAAAGAGTTTTGTGGTTGGTACCCCCTTTTCTCAAAGAATTGACACCTGCTTACAGGATGCCCTTACTAATGTGCCTACCCATGGTCAAGTAAACCTGGAGAATGATAAATGTATACCCAACTGTGGTGGGCCTCTGCCAAATACGGAGAGTGTGTGCAGAACTAGACCATTTTTTCGAACTTGTCGAGGTTTTTTACCCTCCTCATGCCACGCACCAATAGCAGCAGAAATACACCTGGTGATAACACCCACGGACATGGCCAACAGCAGCTAGGTAGTTAGCCAAGATTTATGATGTGATATGCAAGGTGAAATGCGACTCTATGCTGAAACACATCTCAGCTGTAATCAAGTGCAGCTGCAGATTCCATGTACGCAAGCAGGCCACTGCCTAAAACCTTGCCAACATTTGTTGAGTCGATGGTGGCAGTCCAGGCACCTTTCACAGAGAAATGGGTAGATGGACAGATGTTGCCATGAGCTTATTTGCTCTGAAGTTCCCACTGTCTTTAACCATCGACAAGGAGGTCACCCTACAACAAGTGGATGACAAGTCCAAGCTTGGTTGCTTTACAAAGGATGGTGGGTTCCAGTCTTGCTCACCAGCACCCACAAAGGATGTGTTTGAAAGCAGAGTCGTGCCTTGTGCAGTGGAAAGTGTCACTCCTATATTCAGGAAACTTGCTGCAGCCACAGTATAGAGGGTGACCATCTGTAATATCGAGGCCCGCCGTGCCGCCCGCTCTGCCTGTGTCCGCAAACAAACAAAGACTTTCTGTTTTCAGCCTCAATGGTCCATATTGAACACCACTAATCCACAACTCCCACGGACACCACCTAACAAAGCAGAACAGGTATGTTCATCTTCTGCACTTCTTATATCACTGAAATAGTACGAGTTTCTTCTTCGCAATGTGGAAGTTTCAAACCAACACCTAGCATTGTAAGCATCATCTCACATATAACAGGCCCCCTTCCTCCTCAGCTGTGGGCAACTTGTCTTGTTCCCAACATAACCTTCAACATGAACCTCTCCAGGGTAACAGAAAACATGTCACCTCACCATACCGCGTTAAAACATTCAAATGAAGGAGGTGAGCCAGGAAGCCAAGCAAAATCCAGAAGACATACCTCAAGAACTCGCACCCGGAGCTTCAGATCACCTGCTTCAAGCTGGCGCATAAATTCGTCCACCCGTTGCATCCTCAAGGGCATAGCCACCGTTGCATCTCTTGCCTGCCTCCTCCCACATAAGCCCCACCCACATTTTCAGTGATCCTTTCCACCCGACAGCATTCTTCTTGTATGACAAGCAGAAGTGGTAATTTGACACTGAAGGTAGTGTACTCTTTCTTTTCCTCCTTTCAGAAACAGGTAATGAAATCAGAGAAATGGAACTCAAAAGCCACATCAATCAATCCGAGAATAGGTGCATTCTTGGGGACCAGATCAAGGACTCCACTGGCCGCATCCTTAACACATGACACAAGTCCTGGCTACACTTTAGAAACTGGCCTCACAGATGAGGTGGATTTGTAGGCTCAAATTTATTCTTAACCAACACACTTTGAACTAGCCACGCTCTAGTGGCTCATTGGGTCTCCCGCACTTGACAATATTTGAAAGAGCATTGGTGGCTGCTTAGTGTTGGTGATACCAGTTTGGGTTTTTGCTGCCGGTTGGTATCCTGCAGTATTTCTTCAGGGGAAATCTTGGCAAGGATCCAGCATCATCGGTCTGTTTTCCCCTAATTTGGGCACAGTAGAGAATGTACTCATAAAACATTGTTTGCTAGGCACAGTAGAGGGAGATGGAGTGGAAGTACATCAGCTGCTTGCCGCTGCAGTTCTTGCACAAAGTATTGCCCATTCTTTTGCCCTTCCCGTGCATCCAGCAGCTCCTGGTCGGCAAAATGAAATTACACGAATTTTAGATACCTACATCTACCAGCCAAGGTAGACAAGTATAGATTTTCATACTTTGGAATCTATTATGACAGAACCCATCAGGAATTACTGCTGTTGTATATATGTCAGGTAGTAACTTGTATTTAGGAACAATTTCAGATTATATCATCAAAAGAGTGCAGAACAATGCCAGTAGAGAGAACACTGCGCATGTGGCTTTAGTCTCTGAGACCCTGCTATCATTGCTGGAATTTGCATTGAATTTTATCTTCACACGTTGACGTATGTGCTTAGATATTCCTACACAGACACCCACCAGTATGGAAATTTAACAAACTTATGTGGATGGCAAGAGTCTGGGACAAGGATAGCAAAGGTCAAGAACAAATAACCTGAGCATATGGAGCAGCTATTTTGGCAAAGGAGAAGTTGGGATCCAGTATGTTACCGATTCCTGCTATCACATACAACAACAGAGCAACAACGCAGTGTTTCCCTGACTTACAACAGATTTAATAGCGCAATCTCACTGAAAAGTTTTGCTGCACATCCATTTCCTTTTCTTCCAGACTTTGTGAGCTGCAAAAGGCAGTTGTGCCTTTTGACTTCAGTTAAGTTCGCTAGGTCACCTGTAATGTACTCAAAAGACGTTTGCCAGAGCCCCTCTGTATAATACAAAGAATGTACTCATTAGACGTTGTTTGCGGTAGCCTTGTGGCCATTGACCCCGCGCTCAGTTTGACCCGAACTGTATACTACAGAATGTACTCATAAGACGTTGTTTGCCGTAGCCGTGTGGCCATTGACCCCGCACCCAGTTTGAGCGGAAACCAAAGGGACAGAACCTACAACCGTCAGGGGCTGACATTGGTAGTAAGACTTACCTTTATAAATAGAATTAATTCGGGTTTTCCAGATATCCTCTAGAAATCCCTTCACACAAGCATCAATCCGCTGTGTGTGATTTGCCCAAAAACTAGGCCTCAGAAGGGCCTGGGCTTTTGGCTCAGCCTCGAGACTTTCAAAGTTGGTAAACAGAGGTACAGGCACAATTCTCTTGATAGATTGGAGGAGAGCTTCTCTCTGGTGAGAGTACCCCGGACAGTGAATCAGAAAATGAATATTGTCTTCGGGTTGCCCACACAACGGGCAATTGCACTCTCCCTTCCCTCTCTGCTTCTGTTTACTGTTCAAAGGTAGGCTTCCTGCCCTGAGTTTAAATTTCAGTCTGGTGCCGAGAGTGGGTAGACCCTTGAGGTCATCCATGATATCCTCCCCCATGTCACAGACTGGAAACAGGTTCAGGGAAGTTTTCTGCCTAACTTCATTTGCATCAGACAATTTGCTGGTAACAGACATGGCTTTGGACACTACAGTCTCTAAGTCAGATTTATCCAGCAAGGTCAAGACTTGCGGGTCCAGATTCAGATCCTTGAGAATCTCTTCTACTCTCTTCTGCCAGGACTTAGCCTGTTTGACAGGGCGGTCCTGTTTCCAAGATATAGAGTCGATTAACTGCCAAACTCACCCCGAACAGCCACATTGGCTGTTTTGGAGCATGCTGACATGCACTCCTTAAGCATCCCCACTTGAATGGATTCTAGAGACTTAGCCTGGTTGGAGTTATCAACCCATATAGCAGATCCGTACTCCAAGGCAGGTCTAATAACGCGGCAAAGTAAGGTTTTCTTGACCTCAGAGTTAATTCCTTTGCAGAGGGAAGGAAAGAAAGAACTTCCATTGGAAGCCGAAGGGACACAATTGAGACGACCAAGAGAGAGTAGAAATAGGCGCGAGAAACATCATAACCTCCACCTGGCACCCCAAGAAAAGGGAAGAAAGCGGTACCTTCAAGGGTGGAAAACGCTCGTAGTACAAATGTGAATGTTGAGGGGAAGCGGAATGGCTGATCCAACGCAATTGCAAACAAGTCCTGGGACCAGTAGAACAAGCACTTCAATTTCAACAATCTACTCAACAGGGCTGTGGACTTCTCAACAAATGGACAGTACTTCCAAAGAGCTGTTCAAAATATAAGTTTGACATTACACCTCCCCAATTGCTGAAAAAGTAGTTGCTTGGTCAGGCCTCTGGTCCATCAAGTTGTCCAGAAAAAACTGCACAGATCGCCTCACCTAGCCAAGAAAGGAACAAGGAATGTACATGATCAAAAGCAAAGACTGTAACTGCATGAAATAAAGACACAAGAAACCAGCATAACCCTCCAAAAAGAATGCAGGTAATTTGTAATGCCAGAGGTCTAATAATGAGGTTGGAATCATCCACAAAGACCATGTCTGCCAGCCACTCCCAAGGCCTCGAAAGCCATCCACAAACACCATAGCCTGGAGGGTAGCATCGCCTGCCATCATTCCACATCTTCCAGGAATATAAGAGAGGGTGGGTGAGAGTGCAGCCCTGAGATGTTCCCTGACCTCTATTGGAGTATTGAGACATCTGGCCATTGACCAAGATGAATCTCATGGTATTGTTGCATAGATTTTGAAGGCCCCAAGGCTAAATGAGAGTCCCCTCCAAATCCTCATATCTTTTGTTGATTATGTGCAACTCATCTCCGCAATAAAGGTCTCTAAAAACCTACCATTACAAGAGACAAAGGTTCCACTATCTATTTTTTGGGGGAGAGAGAGTTTTGACTGAAATAACAAGCACAGAGACATGCGTCAACTTACAGATCCCATGTCTCCAGTTGGCACCAAAGCTCCCAGCTCCACTAGTGCTTTAATAACCTGTATATCATCCCACTCTAAACCTGTCAAAGCAATACCATGAGTAAACATCAATGAGAAACAAGAAGGAGGCTAACAATGTTTGGCAACAGGACAAATTCTGCATATACTTTTAAGGGTCAGCACTGGAGAATAGACTGACCTTCTTTGCATCCTTCTCATATACAGCGTAGAACATCTTAAGTAGTTTTTCCTTTGTGAAAGCCTTGATCTCACCCATCATGCCAAAATCATAGTAGATAAGCGAGCCATCAACATCAACTGCCAAGTTACCGGGATGTGGGTCCGCATGAAAAAACCCCGTCCTTAATATCTGTAGAGAAGAAGAATGCAAGAATGTTGCAAGTTAACAGTCGTACTTAAAGTGGACAACAGAACCAAGTCATATGTACACCGACAGAGTTTAAGGTCATAACCGACCAAGACTATTAATATAGGAGCAGAGCAGGCCACCAGACACACAACCTGAATGAGGTATGCCTCAATGGCAAGGCTTGCAATCTTTGAACGGTCAAAACCACCCGTTTCCAGTGTTGCAACATCATTAATTTTTATGCCTGCACACCAGTAACAAGCCGCCTTAACTATTGGATATGCTGAAAGGGCTTTGAAATGTTGGTGAACTCAACATGTGAATAATAAAAATAAGACTTTTTGCTCTTCATCCCCAAAAACTTTTCGTACTTCCTCCACAACGCAGCGTTTCTCCTGGACATTCGTTTTCCTGGAGCTGATCATGATCACCACATGCACAGCTGGCTACAACGTGATTACCCAAAAGAGGAAGAGATAGAACAAAAGAAATGAAAGAAACATAATCCATCCCATGCACTAGCCAGAACTTGATTACACCATGCTCTGTCTCAAGGGCGTATGTAAGCAAGTGGCAAAGTTGTAAAGTTAATGTCAACAACTTTACAAACACATGAGCAGCTCTGCTATGCAAACCACCATACCTGGCACATATTCTAGGGTCAGCACCTTGCGGGATGCATAATCCCAAAACACTTCCTGCCACATCCAAAGATAAAAAGGAGCTATGGCATGAGAGGGAAACAGCACATAATTGTTCTCTCTGTTGGACCTAGTGGCTAGAATATATTTTTGCTTCTTCATCACTCCCTCTGTCTTTCCAAGACCTTCGATCCACCCCTCTACTGGTTTTTAAGAAGATAAATATTTGGCAGATACCAACACGGGGCACTCCATCTACCCGTAGCGATTGAGGTCTGCGTCATAATTGTTTCTTTGGTGAGTATCACAGACATTATTTGGTTCCTTGCTTCTTTGTCTCAGGGAATCCCTCACTAAGGTCCTTCCATATCAAGGATCAGACAATCTCTTGATGTTCAATTGTAGTTTTTGGCCTGCTTTGTTGAGTGCCCCACTTTCTCATATACTTCTTTTGTTTGTCCCATATACTCATTTGAGCTTCCCATGGACATTATACTTCACCTCTGCCACTCTTGTTCTCCCTCCGCAATTCTTTGTAACATAAGGCCACGTGCTGGATACTTCACTGCTGACTCTGCTAGGGTCAACGTCATGAAGATCTTTCTGCCAGTGTAGTTATTACTGGCCTACTCTTGAAAATGCCTGAATCACGGATGTCTTAACAGCCCCCACCTGTTTGTATGTTCCTCTGACTTCCTTGTTAGCATCTGTATCAGTATCAGTATCTGTATCTGTATTTTGCATTAAGTTAACCCAGATTCCCAGAAAATTTAAATTCTCAGCATCCTACTCCACAGTACTTTCTCACCCCATTCCCTGCCTGTGGATGCCCAACAAAAGAAGGAAAAAGGATCTTGGTTGCACAGAAAGTAACATACAGGCACTCGAACCCACTTTTGTCTTCGAAAGTCACGCCTGAACCTATCTGCATTGCGGCCTTCGTTGAGGTAATCAATCTCCTGGTACAATATCCTGTAGTTGCAACAGATCCCACCACAGTTTTTAGCCACCCTTTTCAAACTCGAGCACCCTCATGAATAGAAGAGAGGAAGACTAAATAGTTTTTTTCTCATTCTTATGTGCCCATCTGCCCCTTTCCCATTCTCCTCCTCTCCATCCATTTCATGAAACAGGACTCTCATTATCGGGGGCCTTTGCATCAACTTGATGCAGAATGAACTAGGTGCAAACATGAAAGAATGTCATCGAGTTTATTGACTTCTCCTCGTACTGGGCACAGGGTCTAGGGCTGCTAAGACTCAGAAAACATCCCCCATTCCAAACGAGGCACCATCATCAGACACTGGCGTGGACGGCTTATCATACCATGTATATCTCTGTTAACCCTGTCAGTGTTACCCACTTTGAGCTACAACAAGGAATTTATTAAGAGCAAGAGCAAGTGAAGCAAGAGACCCTTGGAGTATATACAATAAAATTTCACATTTCTACATCTAGGTCTTAAGGGCTTGTCATAAAGCTTACGTGGCACATTCCTCGTAAATACCAAGCCAGTCTCTAGTTGGGCCTCCCATTGTTTCACTGCTCTGGAAATACTCTGCTATTACCTTGAGATTGCCTGCACCAAACTCCAAATTCTGTCAAATTACAGATTTTTTAAAGGATATATCAACTTGGCTCTGCACTCTGACTCTACACAGAGCTGAAAGTTTTATACGACAGCCCAAGATGTGGTGCCTGTAGAAATTCCCAGTCAGAGTGCAATAACCGAACTCAGATCAGTTTAAACAACTTAGGGCCTGTCCACACAAGAGGAATGCAGCTCATAATTGTGGCTAACTTGGCGGAAGCTTTGTTAACTTGGGTGCATTGTTTCCAAGGGTTCACACTTAGGTGTGTTAAATCTGCTGACAATAAGTCGGGGTTTCACACATCAAGTAAAGATAATCATGCCTCACTTAACCCTAGCTAGCTCGCAACACAAAAGGGTACAGAGGAGGACAGTAATACACACGATAATGAGAATTGGATAAAGTCATCAAATATAAAATCAACTAACTAAATATCTACAAAATTACATTATGCTAATGTACTTAATAGGAGCCTTTCGCAGCTGTGACGGTAGCAGTGAAAAACACGGAGTCAGCTGCTATGTTAAACTTAGCTGCATGTGAGAACCGGCCCTCAGGGAGGTAGCTACTAAGCAAGCTAATCCTTGTGGACTGATGACTGCAGCATGGCAATTCTCACGGCCCCTGAGAAAGTTAAAGGAGGTTCTCACTCAGATCAATGTCAAAAAGCTTTTTCAAGCCAGGCCTCTGAACTTTCACCACAACTCGCTCCCCATTAGGCAACACCGCCCTATGCACCTGTACAAAGCATGCGTACACATTCACTCAGATATGAACATAAGACGGGGAAGAGCGCAAACCATTCTGCCAGAGAGACCATCAAAATGGTCAGGTAAAAAAAAACGCTGAAAAAGGGTGTGTCTGTGTGTTACTAGTTCTTACCATGGGAAAGGAGACAGCTTGGCCATAAGGGAGAGGCAGAGAGATAAACCAAGCGGATCACATAAGACATAAGACATGTTGTACCTTATCCTAGCACTAGTCTTCTATCAAACCTAATTCACTGTTTCGGATGGTCACCTGTCCAAGACTGGCAGCAGCAATAGGCTGTCTTTCAAACTTTGCAAACAACACGTCCACAGGCTGCCCTAACTCTTTCTCAATGAAGGCAACTGCTTTCTCTGCCGAGAAAGCTGGAACCCGATCCTGAAAACAAACATCAACAACACGTCAAGAGACAACCAGAACACCACCAGAACTACAAACAAGAGTTCGTAGCTGCAATCTATCCACATATTTGTATCTCCCTTCCTCTCGTGTGCGCCAAACCCCCAATTTACCCAGCTCCCTTCCCACGGTCTCAGCAGGGAAGCCCCAGATAACACTCATCTGTGACAGGTAACTCTCACCATGCATAAATTGTTAGGATCCAAGCCACATGGGTCAAAATAATACCTGAAGCTTAGACAACTCCTCCACAAACTCCGCAGGAAACAGGTCTGATCTTGTTGATGATAGTTGACCTAGCTTGATGAATGTAGGCCCCAGCTGCAAGATTTTCTCTCTCACCCAACCTGCTGTTCGTCGTCTTCGTGCACTCTGACATGCACATGTCTCAGTATTCCACAAATAACTGTAGAGTCTTTCTAAGAGGAGAGGAGGAAGGAGGCTGTGAGAGTGGCAGGGGCATAAGGGCATGAAACATTCATTAGCACAAGCCACCCACTCATTTCCACTCTGCATCCGTTGAGAGCAACCAATTCATGGATGTGAAAGGAGGGTCTTTAAACACCGTGAAGGAGTTCGTTCTTGCGTTGCATCTTATTATTTGATGGAGATAACGATGGTACCATGTGATAATTGCACAACGTTATTTTAGCACAACGTTAGTACCTTTCTGATATAATATTTGCAAAAATGTAAAGTTTATGGTGGAAGAGAAGAACCCCACAGCCTACCTGCTTCTCCTCAGTGAAGCCACCAACATATGTCCACTTGGCACTTAAAAGCCAAACTTGAGCTCTTAGGCTGAGCACAAAACTCCATATATCAATTTGCCTTTGTGTGCTGCTGTAGTTGTCCTTTGCCCAACTGAACCCTTCATCTGATGGTAACACCTTTAATGTGTCCTCATACACGATGAGATTTGTGGGAGGCTGCAATAGTTTTGTCCCATTATTCACTTTTGGCATTACTGCACCTGAACTAGAATTCCCATTCAATCCAACAGTTCCTCCATTTTTACGAGCTAAAGCTGTTGCTGTGCCATTTACGCTGCCATGTGTGGACCCGTTGCCAGCTCTGCTTGCAGCACCATTTGAGGATGTTCTAATTCCTGCATCCAGTTCACCACTATTTAAAAAGAACACTCTGCCATTGTCCAAAATAGGCGTATCATGAGTGACTCAGAATCCATAGCCCATAATTGGGCAAAGACAATGAAAAAACTCAAAGAGATCATAAAGGATAAGGGACTATGAGGCTGTAAAGAGAAGCAGTTAAACAGTTGCATAATTGAGGAAAACACCATACTGGACTGGTGAGGCCAGCACCGAGGGGAAGAGAGAAAAAGGGCAGGGCACTTCTGGCACTGGAGAAGACCACTTGTTCTACTTTTAAAAGTATGTAAAACAAGTAGACTGAATTATAGACTGATGTTAATGATAGAATCACCAATCATTGATTAAAGTGGGGCAGCCAAGATCCAATTGGAATGTACAGCCTTCTCGCAATGCAGTCTGTTGACAGAGAGAGAAGAAAACATATTGCTTCCGGGAGAAAAAGAGAGAAAGAAGAGTGAATGAGAGAAATTTAGTATATCCGCGAAGAGACAGAAGTGCGCAATTCCGTGGTTTTGACTAAATTCCGCCGCTTGGTTTGGAGAGAGAAAGAAAAAGAAAAACTTTAGAAGTCCACGGGAAGCTCAAAGCGCTTACGGGACGAAAGAAAGCAGAATACGTGAAAGGAAGTTAGCGAGAGCCTCATGTAGATAGTCAGCCAGGCAGCTGTGATCCTCGTAATGAAACACCGTCATCTCTTAAAATTGAAATAGTAGCGCTCCCGAATTTCATAGTAGAGGCGACAGTGAAAGAAAGAATATTCTCCAGTCTCAGCCTCTAGACTGTCTTCTCTAGCACAAGCTGAGCACAACGTTCGGCACGATGCAGAGAGAGAGAGACAGAAAGAGACCAAGTGAATAAAATTCTACTTGTTACAACACTCCAATCATAAATTGAAGGAAGATAGCGGAGGAAGAGGAATACCATTGGTGCTGCCATTAGACGGGGAACCGTTACCAGACCTGCCAGCCAAAAACCCGGTATCCGCGATCTTGAGAGCTTCTTCTATAGGAACCATTCGCGAACCAGCTCCATTCGAAGGTTTATCTCTCTCAACAGCTTTTCCATTACTCGAAGCCCGAGAAACTATCCGTAAAGGCGACGCTACATTCCTGATACCAGAGCTGAAGAAACAATTCCAGTCACCCCCTCCATAATCTAGTCTACGTGCACTAATTTTCGCACTACGTAGTGGCAGTCGGACTCCCCGAAGACCGTTACACTCCTGAAATCCTCTTCTACCGGTCTCACTACTTGTGTTTCGAGAAACACCAGACCCTAGGCTAGAGTGAGTGAGGCCGGCCATCATCCAAATTGAAGCCGAGAGAAGTTCTAAGTTGTGATGAATGATGCTCCCGAGCTCTTCAGTATCTCTACAGTGTGAGAAGAACGAGAGCTAAGTAACTTGGCGTGTCGTTCTCTGTGGGGCCACTGCAAGCTTCACGCCATCGACCTTCGGGAAGAAGGGACCCCTCGTGTCTGTCAAGGTGCGAGACACGTACCATTTCGTGAGAGGATTGTGCTCCATTAGCTAACGGTATTCTTCAGAAAAAGTAGTTAGTAAATGGGAGAAAAAACAGGTGCGCTCTTAAAGGAAACCGTTTGTAAGTAGATGGAGAGGATTGTTCTCCAATAGCTAACGGTATTCTTCAGAAAAAGCAGTTAGTAAATGGGGAAAAACTACAGGTATGGAAACCGTTTGTAAGGTAGATGCAAAACGGACCATTTCGTGAGAGGATTTTTCTCCATTAGCTAACGGTATTCTCTTGAAAAAAAGTTAGTAAATGGGGAAAAAAACAGGTGCGCTCTTAAAGGAAACCGTTTGTAAGTAGATGGAACACGTACCATTTCGTGAGAGGATTTTTCTCCATTAGCTAACGGTATTCTCCAGAAAAAACACGTAGTAAATGGGAAAAAAAACAGGTGCGCTCTTAAAGGAAACCGTTTGTAGATGGATAACGTTACACCGCAGGTGGGGCCTTGGAGCTGGTCTCGGTTGGGAAGATGTCCGCGAGAAAGGATTTGTGGAAAGGAGGACGGCCATTTAGCAGAGAGAAGCAAAGCGAGCCCCTGTGAATTCGAGGAGGTGGCCACATTGCAGAGTTTTTTGCGCACCGTTTCGGTGGTCTCACCAGTTGTTGTTGCTGCACACATCAAGAAGCAAAACTGTTTTGTCTCCATGCCGAGGTACATTACATTCCTCTATGTAGTTTGCAAGTTTCTTTAAGTAAATGTCCAGCTATGAGGTGTTTTGGGAGTTGAGTTTCTCGTGTGGGACTTGATCGTATCTTTCCAGAAGAATTACTTCGAAGGATGGAATTCGTGGAGGGTTGATTCTCATTGGGTCCAGTGTTTTGTTTCCCTGGTTTCTGTGATTGAACTAGTTCGCTTCTTTTGGATTGATGCTACTGGAATTTGTTCTCTCCCATCTACGAATCTGTATCCCTCTCAACCTTCTTCTGCAGGCTTCATACGGTTGGATGTCCAGTGAACTTCCGCATTTGTCGTCGTTGCTCATATGTGACGAAATGGTTCCTCTGCTTCTGGTTGAAATTGTTCTAGGCGCAAGGCGTTGTCTGAAGATGTCATGAGGGCCCATCGACGACCCCAAATGCATTATATGATTGTCTGACAGTGAGCAACCCAAGCTAGCTGAGTAGCTGACAATTTCAAGCTATGATAGCCTTGAACTCGGTCGACTTGTAATACATTGTTCATGACTTTCCTTCCAAAGGAGGCTTGCAGTGAACAATGATGAGATCTGATGGGGAAATTGTATGAAACAGGAACTACCAAGACAACCTGCCTCTATCAGCAATGAAACTGCCGATGGAGAACCTATAACAGTTGAAGAAGTGATTGAGAGAATTGGTAGGTTTCTCTGCGTCATCTTTGAATTAGTGTAACTCTCTGGTTTCTTTGTATGTGTAGATCCAACCCTTCAATGAGGGCTCGGATGGGAACAGATGTGATTGCTGATTGAAGCGTCAAATGGGTAGGGCACAGGATTTGGAAGGTTTCAGCTAGGGTTGGTGACATACACAGGCCTGGCATGGCTAGCTGACGCAGCTGAGATGATTCTTCTCTCTTTCATTGGTCCTGCAGTATAAGCCTGTCATTTCATGCATGATCCTTAATGCAGAGGCTAGTCAGTGCGCATTTGGTCATTTGTTTCTCAGTGACATGGGGCATGTGTGAAGAGAGCAACTTGTAACAAATATGTGGTCAATCACCTGAGGGTCCATACAAGTAATTTAACTTAGTTCTCTCAAATTAGTCCTCTAGCAGTTTGTTGGGGCTATCTCGTGTCACCCCTCAATTATGAGTTCAGAGTTTACAAGGCTCCTATGTTCATGTGACTTGACAGATTCCACCTAAAATACCATGTAAATGTTGCAGAACTCATTGCACACGTGTGCAGTGCACAGTTTAGTGATTGTTGGATTGGTGTCTGATGTTGCAAGGATGGTATGGCAGGCAAGGTGCGAGTGGCAGCTGTCCTCATTTGGAGAAAGCGCCATCTCCAGTGCTGTTTTTGCTGGCTTCATCCTGTACCTCCTCCCCCGTTCATCCATCTCCAGCCTCTTTATATACGAATTTAGCTGTGAGGAGTACACTTCTTGTATGGTTTGTCCATTGAATTGAACAGCGTTTTGTCTACGGACTTCTCTCTTACCCATCCGCCCAGTGCCCCCTTCCCCCCCCCCAACCAACAGACATAAGCACATGCACACACACAACATCCTGGACCCCCCTCAAGTATTAGTGTGAATGAGCAGGTTCCAAGACAAGGAAATATTTTCAGTAGATATAAATTGCAACCTGGACTGGCTGCATTGGTTGTCTGGATATATTTGCACATCTACTACCTTGTTAAGTACCATGAGATGTTTTTTAACATCACCAGGCTTGAGCTGCCCAGCTGTAGGTTCTCATCTGACAACCTTCATGGTTCTTATCACTTCAACTTCATTTGCTTTACTCAGAATACCTTGATTATAGGTGACAAAGTGGATTAACAAAATGATCTACAGCTCTTGCATGGGGTGAACTAGACCTCTGGTTGCTTGCCCTTCATCCTCTACCATGAAAAAGCTTTAGGCTAAGCACTGTAAAGTTTGGCTTGAATGCAAAGCAACCAGGTATTGATAGGCGTCGGGCTGTGATGCAGAGATGCTTATTGTTGGGGTCTTGTGTCTGATGTAAAAGGGCGTCGACTTGGATTTCTCACAACAGCTCTCTTTGCATTCTTCTTTGGTATCTTAAGGTATATTTCTTCCTTATGTCTCCCGACCTTCCTTACTAAGTGAACCGTCATGACATTTCCGCGCTACTAAGTTTGTGTCCCTTGTTCTTCTTCACTCTTCTTTGGAAGAGTGATGTGATTCCCTTCCTCTTTGGGGAGGATATCGCTGAAAATCTGTTACTAGGTTCGTCCCAAATGTCCAGTAAGGTAGTTGAAACGAACCCTATAACTATCATGGAATCACTTCTGCCAGTGTTGTTGAAATCAGATTGAGACAAAGGAGATTTAGGCACGTTGGTAACAGAGGAAATATTGCTGAAAGCTTGAGTCGAGTCCTTGATAATCTACTCTGAGCTTCCTTGCAGCTCAGCTACTTTCAGGGTGGAGCCCTATTTTGCACATTGCTATTCAGCTCAGTTTTGCAAAAATTAGTTGTCTGCATAGGTGGATTCCACTTATCTTTTGCTGATTCTCAGCGTCTCTTTAATCAATTCCTTCTATCTGGATTCAATGTTTCACGATTCAAAGTCAAAAACTGCTAACGTCATTAACGGCTTTTGCAGTGCTTGGTCTCCAGCATTCTGGTGGCTTCTGCTGTCTCGAGCATTTGTTGGTTTTGGACTTGGTGGTGCATCTGTAAGGCCCCTTTCAGCACACTGTTTGAAGTTATGTCGGATGAATTAGTTATCTACACTAACTACATATACATGTTACTGGTAGACAGCAGGTGACAGCCAGCTGCTCTCGGTCATATTATCTCTTAGAACCATGCAAGAACCACATCAGCCCTTCAGTGTTTGAGATGTGTCTTGACACTTCCATTACTAGTTTACCACACGATTGGGGAAAGAGAAGAGGGGGCCTAGGCTGTGTGCTTAGCAGCATGTGGTTCCGTTTTTAGTTTGTAAGTCTACGTTGGTTTGGTGATGCAGGTTGTGTAGATGGCGTTATACCATGGCGGGGAGAATGACGTCGCGTCTGTGTCATACCGTCCAATTTCGAGGGATACAAGTCCAATTTCGGGATATCCTAACATTCGTCCACTCCGTTTCACAGACTTGGGTGCTTTCCAGGAGATATGCATGGCGCGCTTGAGGAGCTTGATTGAGGGAATAGGGACATCTCAGCACTTGGCTTTTAGAGATGTCAGAAAAGAGACTGTTGATGAGATTGACAGGATGCGCCAAGAGGGACATGGATGGCTACCCCAGATGACCATTCTGTACGACGGGAGCGATGAGGCTCTCATTGTGACTCTCATGGTTGGTGTAATACATGAGCTCGGGGCAACAGAATTTGCTACGATGTTCAGAGGTAAGTTGACTGATCTAGGCCTTCCCCGAAATGCCATTGCGGATCTCGGAAGCTCAAGGTGGGGAGACTCTTCACGCAGATCGAAGGAAGGGGATGTAGCCTTCAAACCTAGGTCTCGTAACAGGCAAGGGGATTGGCCAACTTTGGTGATTGAAGTTGGTGTGTCAGAGTTGCTTGCTGAGTTGCATGCTGATGCAGAATTTTGGCTCACCCAAAGTGGTGGACAAACTCGCATTGTCATCGTATTGAAGATCAACAAAACGACACAAGAAATTCTTATCGAGCGGTGGGAGACTGTTCCTAGGACACGACCAGCTCGTTCCACTGCTCATTATCATCCCAACATAGGACTTATGCAGTCTATTACTTTGCAAGCCAATGCTCCATACCTAGGCTCTCCCTAGGCTCTCCCTAGGCTCTCCGCTTGTGATTCCTGCTGATAAATTCTTTGATGTTGTGCCCCAAGGTATTCCCCCAGGCAAATTTCAGTTCACTAGGCAGGACCTCACAGAATTCAGGAATAACTATTGGTCAATGTTGCATTGAGCAAGTAGGCCAGACCTGGACGTAGGCTTTGCAACTCGCTCCGATATTGTCCAAGAAACTACAAATTCAACAATATCTTTATTTTAACATTTTGATGCTAAATTTTGAAAAATGCTTGCACATATTGCAGGCTCCATAAGCACAAGACATGATGGGGAGGCTAATTTACATGTTACCATGGATTTCACTGCTCAAAACCTACAGCACCTGACAAACCACCTACAAACTTGGGAGAGCTGATCGACAAAGGTTAACTCTTGTTGGTAGCTAAATCGTTCACTGTAAGTGTTGGGACTTGCTGCTCCCGTCATCTTAAAAACTAGGGGTTTTGCCTTAAGCCATCTGAGATTGGACCACACGACGTAAGCCATGGACAGAGGTCAGACGCATCGCACAGGTCATCAAGTGAGGCCTAAGCAGACTCTTCCTGGAGAAGTTTCTTGGCAAGGTGGATACATGATGATCATATATCATACCTTCTCCTAGTAAAGCTTAGAAGTACTGTCTGGCCTGGTACTGTTTTTTGGCTGGGTTGCTGAAAGAACATGTCATTGCCCTTTGAAGAAAAATTTGTATCCAACAGCCATAACTGCTAGCCTTGAATTGGACTGGATATGCAGGATGAGAGAGAGTACGTGTCAGCAGGTTCTGCCAGCACATTTATGAAGAACTTGGCCTGTACCAAGAATGTGAATAATTCAGCAGACTCTAAAGCATTATGACCTGATTTTCATGTGTCAAGACTAATGTTTCCATCCATCTCACCAGCCTTATTTGCCCAGAGACTTGGGTTTTGGCTGTTCGTGGTTCTGGCATTGCCACCAACGCAGACCGAACCCAATCCTGGTCCTAACAATCCTTCACACTCCCTGAAAACTCTTAAGAGAGCTACTCAGAAGAGGCCTGCTGCTAATGAAACCATTTTCCTTCTGAGGAGGTACCAAATTCTCAGCCACTCTAGTGATCCTAGTGTGTCTAGGATTTAATCGTGATGGTCTGCTAGCTTTCATAGATTCTTCTACTGCAAGGCCTGGCAACACTTCTGAATAACCATTTTCAGAATCTTTGCATTCTGATAAAAGCTACGAAGCCTCTCCCACCAGTTCAAAAAAATGGAGTAAAGGATATGTACTGTAATATCCATCCATTGACAGCTTGTCAGTTTTTATTCTTTCAGTAGGGCTCAAGTAGTAATGTCACAATTATGTACAAATAAAACTCGAAAGACCCTCTCAGGTTATAGTCAAAGATGTAGAGGAAGGTACATGCTTGACAAATCACCACTCAGTGCATATTTTGCCCTTGAATAGTGCTACAGTGGCGACAAAGTTCTGGTGGTTGACGTTAAATGAGTATCTATGGCCAAGCGTGGCCTGGCTCAAAATCTCTTTCCATGCTCTTCCAATCACTTCTATTGGAACTTTTTGATGTCCTCATTGGCTAGTCTAAAAGGTGTGTAAAGATGATTGTGTGTGTTTACATCAGTAGGAACGTATGGCAGAAAGGTAGTCCACATTGCACTTAAGGACAGAAAACCCTGTGTGGCAAGCTAGAGAGCCTTACCGAGAGATTATGAACCACTACATTCTGAAGGCTCTGCATTCACAGCTCTGCCTGCACACCAACCAGATCTATTATGGCATCACAATGGCCACTTATCTGTTGACCAACTTGAAGTTCATCCAAATACGTGTATGACGAAAAATAACTACACTGCCCATGCAAAAAAGGCAGATGAGCTTATCCTTCACATGTGGGTAGAAGTAGCTCCATGTGTTTCTAGG
The DNA here is from genome assembly GCA_030704615.1 of Takakia lepidozioides. NCBI lineage: Eukaryota > Viridiplantae > Streptophyta > Takakiopsida > Takakiales > Takakiaceae > Takakia > Takakia lepidozioides. The sequence goes on from CM060731.1 coordinate 38,367,480, forward strand.
AGAGTCCAACATGTGTGGGGACTGTTGGTCAGCCAAGCCCCAGGGTTGAAGGGAAAGATCTCTAAATCCTGGAAACCTAGAGTCTCCTCTCTGACATATCTATGTGGTCAAACAATGAAACGAAACAAATCTTGATGGGCTACCAAAATTGCATTGCATTTGCTAGCAAGTCTGTTGCGCATAACTGAATACATGTTTATACTAAATATATTCAGCTCACAAATAACTGGATAACGTGAAATTTTCTGTATTAGCTTTTCATGAATATGATAGCATCTATCTGAGTAGTTGGCCCAACTAGAGGGAAAAGAAGGTGGGGTGGAGTTGCAGGTTCGCAGCATATGGAGCTACCAAACGCAGCCTCACCCAATTCACCAAATCTCTACCGGTTTTTGCATCCTCATCTTCTCCTTATTCAGAGCTTAAGAAATCAAGAACACAAATTTCTGCCCAACTCATCATACATGTTGAAGGAAAGGAAGCAGATTGATGTCCCACAAGAACATAGTCTCTCAATATCATGATCAACTACATCAGCTGACTAGACTGTACTTGTATGCCAATGTCACGAAAGTAGACAAAAGGGTGATTTCCCAAACCTAGGAGTCGGATTGCCATCAGCACCTGCACCGTCCATGTTGAAAATATGCCCCCCCTGAGGTTGCTCCCTCATTAATCTAATAGCCTGTTCCTCGAATCCCAAACTGCACCCTTGAGACTCTCAACAAACCTCCCCACAATCACTGCATCCAAACCATGTCTGCTTTTAGTTTAAGAAGCTCTGGGTCAATTGGCAAAGTGAAGGCCCCATGTTGTTGATGAGAGGGTCCTGCTTTCTCTTCTCTCTCTTGGGTCAATCCTAGTCTCTGACACATGCTACATGGCCATTACCACCTACAGAAGTGAGTCCTACTACTGGCTCAGTAACAACAGTACTCACTTCCCTATTGTTCCCTCTCCTTTCTGATTGCTTGCACCCAGAATGGCGACTTTAGTGTGATTAGTTGATCACTCTTATTATCTCTTTCTGCCTCTACCCCCTTCAATACTACTGAGGCTTGCACAAGGCACTTTCCAGCATAGCCAAATGTACAGGCTGAACCATACATTATTTGGAAATAATTTGCCCAAAGGTGGATTTGGGAAGTCCTTGTGTATCGGTTTGTGGGCTGTGGCCAATCCATGATCACATTGATATAAGTGGTGGTCAAAGAAGGAAAGGGTAGATCAATTTATGTAACCAAAAGAGATTCAGAAACATGGCATTTGAGCAGTGTCAAATACAGTCACCCTTCACTAGCTAAAGTACCAAGCTGCAGCACTGTGCAATGCTTTGAGAGATGATACCTGTCGGCAACTAAGGATTACACCAAGTGTGTTTGTCTCAACAATCTCCCTGCCAAACAAAAGTATGAAGGTAAGACTCAAGGAAGGGCAAGAACATATGGAATCCATCTATCCTACCTATCCTAGACATGACAAGTATTCAAAAGCACTACTGCTACCTCAAGTCAATGGTGAACCCACCAGGAGAAAAACCCAGAGAATGTACTCGTAAAACCTTAGCCCCTTTCACGGCACTCTGAGAACAAAACAGGGGGTACCTCAGTGGTAGAGCACCCCACCGGAATGGGGGAGGTCCTAGGTTCAATCCCTAGCCCGACCACAAATCAGCCTCCACGTCAGCTTCATTTAGCGGAGTCGGTCCTTCCTGCCAAGTATTCCAGTACTTGAATATTTCCTCTACCTTTTCCCGCCAGGACTTGGCCTGTTTAACAGGAAGGTCACGCTTCCAAGAAATAGTCGAGCATCTTAGGGTATCTGGTATTAGGCATGCGAATCAACTGACCCCACCTTCTGACGTTGAGCTCATCATGTCGAGAGCTCAAGGGTGGTACAAACTCGCCCCGAACAGCCATGTTACTTATAGAGCATGCGACATGCTGTCTTTAAGCACCGAAAGCTGAATGGGTTCCTACAGTTTTAGCATGGTTGGAGTTGCCCACCCACACAGCAGATGCATACTCCAAGGTAGGCCTAATCATGTTGCAAAGCATGGTCCTTTACCTTCAATATTAATCCCTCTGCAGTGGAAAAATTGAGTGAGACAAAGTGTTTTAACAACTTTTGGCATATGTGCATCTGAGTTACAACTGGCGGAAAACTCAACAGCAAGATATGGTGAGGTCATCCACAAACATAAGAGCTGGTATGGTGGCATCCCCCACCTTTAACCCAAATCCCTTGCTTTCCACCTCTTCAAGGAGCTGATTCATGAAAACCTTGAAGAGCAGTGGGGAGAGGGTACAACCTTGAGCTACACTTGTGGTCAATGTCAAGGAAATTAAACTTGTGGCCTTTGACCATAACACAACTTGTCTGCATACAGGTTGAGAAACTTACATGGTGTCAGCATTGCTAGAATCCACCAGTGGCTTGTATGTATATGCATTCGTGTCGGCATTGTTTATCTGTCCCAATTTGAGCAATCCCTCACAATCAACATCAGCATCTTGCCTGTTCCCAAATTACTCCAGTGTTTCCAAACATGGGATCATGGGGTTATATCTCACCCAACTTAGCTTAGAACTCCATCAATCACAAAACCAAGAATGTCAATGCCCAACTTACAAGGGTTCCACAACCATGCTCAAACATTGTGTGAGTGTAGCAGAACAACTGCAAAAATACAACAGTAGAGCCCAGCCAACAGAGAGAGAGCTGAACGAAGCCTACCCAAATGTCAACATGACCAAGCTTGCTCTTAGCCAAATCAGTTAGTGCTTCTAAGCTTTTCGCATCTCGAACATCACAAGCCTTCCCCTGCCAGCACGAAAAATGAAGTGACTACTACTGCCCACCTGTCCCATAGGGGCCTTCCAATTGCTACCTGGGTATACAAGCACAACCTACACAAGTAAAACTATAACCACACTTGGTGAAGAGTGACTTAGGACATGTAGATCTTAGAGAGGGATCACTTGGTACCAAGGGTAGCTTGTTACTTAATCTTAGATATTGTTCCGGGGTTTGAGACCTGCAGTTTTCTAGACAATGGCTGGTCGGGACCCTTTCATCCAACGAGAGAGGGGAATTAGAAAGGACAAACCCACCCAGACACGTTGCTCCCCAAACTCCCCTTTGAGCTCTTGCACTGTGTTCTGAACCCGCTCCTCTGCAAGCAGCGATTGAGAAAGGCCAAATCCAGCCAATTAAAGCCGGAAAAGAAACAAAGAAAGAAAATTATCATATGATAAGAACGGCAGAGGGATTGCAACCACCACAGCACTGACAGATGGCCATCAACACTCGTTCTGCCTGAAGCCTGGCTTCCTAGCTAGTTGCAGAAGTGGATGATTACTTGCCATCCATTCTCAGATAATCAACAAGCAAACCTGGAGAATAGTATGAAACTACAGAGTCCTTCCCACACAAATTGAAGGTCCATCCCTGATTCCAATTAGAATGTACTCATAAGACGTCGTTAGCTGCTCACCTAGTGCTCACCTAAGACTTCCTACTGCTCACCTAAGACCTCTGCTACTTAGTCAGTGAGGTCATGAAGTGTCCTGTACATGGACATGTGAAGAAGAGCAGTTTGATGGAGAGGAATTTGAGCTGATTCAATTAATGCAGCTATCTCCTCCCGTAGTATTTTCTGTGCTCTCCATCTTGAATATTGTCAATGCCTGCCAAGATAGTGGCCACGGAACCATCCCATGGCACCTCACCAGGGAGAACAACCCATGCTGCAGCAGCTTCAACATTTTCTGCTTCAGCCAAGATACCAACCACAACGCCTATCCGTTGGACCTCAGATTCACTTGTCTCTAATTCTGCCATTGTTGTGGCCAACGACCCATCACCTGACATGACATCTGGGAGAGCAGACAGGGAGCAGACAATGCGTCTTCAGAATCAATTGCTTCCAATTTGCCAGAACTGTGGAAGGCAAATCATCTTCTCTCATTCCCTCCAGGGTAGCCATCAACAGTGCAGCAGCTTCGCGTCCTTCAGCCGGTCTTGGAGATGTTGCACTACCTAATCCTGTGGGTGGCGGTTGTGGCACCATTTCCCTCACTAGTCTGGCCAGGTTTTGAAACTTTCTGTAGATAGACGGCACAAAATAAACGGGAGGCTCCAGAGCAAGGTTGTTTCTTATGAAGTTGAATGCTGCAGAAGAGAACATGTACTGATTTTTTCTAATTTCCTCAGTTGGGCGGATGCCTTGGCTGCTTTGGAAAGAACAGCCTCAAAGGTCTTGTCAATTCCACAAATCAACGCCTTACTTAGTTTCTGTCACAGTTTTCTGTCACCAAAATGGTACAACCAAATGTGTTACAGAAGAGATGCATCTATGCAGAGAAGGTACCGAAATGTGCTAGTTGTTATTTCTAAGTTTTCCACTGTGGTTGGACACTTCTTTTCATAGTCAAATGTACTCAAAGCCTAGGAAGCACTCACACAGAAGAAAAGCAAGTGATCAACTTATGACAGCAAGCAAATCCACTCATCTGCAATTGGGAAACAATGACCATCTCCGACCGGCAGCAACCATACAGATAACCTCCAAGGACATTTTGTCCTCTCAATTGACCTGCTCTTTGCTTTCCGATACCAATTGTACACTATATTAATTGCGAATACATCCAAATACATACTTTCCTCAACTGCAACCATGTAAGAAAGTGAGTTCCACACTAACATTTGTAACCAGTCCTACATCATGGTGAATGAGGGGGCCAGGTAGCCGAGAATCCTGACTGAGACCTCAAAAAACTGAGTTGGCTGATTATGAGTCTGTTTTTTTAGAGACAAACAAGAGAGAAAGCCTGTCCAACATATGACACTTGCAGAAGTTGCAAAAGTTTCGCAAAGTCAACCTCCAAGCACCTGCAATTTACTCCAAGTCTGGCCTATTTGCTCAATGCAATACTGACCAATAGTCTTCACTGAATTCTCTGAGGTCCTGCGCAGTGAACTGAAATTCACCTGGGAGAACACCTTGGGGCACAACATCAAAGACTTTATCAGCAGGAATCACAAGCTGAGGGCCATTATATTGAACATTGGCTTGCAAAGTGATAGACTGCATAAGTCCTATGTTGGGACAAGAAGTGGAACCAACCGGTTGTGTCCTAGGAACATTTTCCCACCGCTCGATAAGAATTTCTTGTGGCCTTTCGTTGATCCTCAATATGATGACTATGCGGGTTCGTCCACCACTTTCGGTGAGCCAGAATTCTGCATCAGCATGCAACTCAACAAGTGACTCTAACAGGCCAACTTCAATCACAAAAGTTGGCCAATCCCCTTCCATGCAAGGAGACCTGGGTTTGTAAGCCACATTCGCTTCCTTCGATCTGCGTGAGGGGTCTCCAAATCTGGTTGATCGAAAATTCACAATCACATTTCGGGGAAGGCCTAGATGACTCAGCCTATCATTGAACATCCTTCCAAACTCTGTTGCCACGACCTCATGCACTACACCAACTATGAGCTTCACAATCAGAATCTCTTCTCTCCCATCGTATAGAATCGTCATGCATGGTAGCCATCCATGTCCCTCCTCGCGCATCATGTCAATCTCATCAACCGTCCTTTTTTTTACATCTCTAAAAGCCAAGTATTGAGATGTCCGTATCCCCTCAATCAAACTCTTCCAGCGGGTCATGCAAATCTCTTGGAAAGCAACCAAGTCCGTGAAATGGACTGGGCAAATATTAGGATATCCGGTGAGCACTTCTTTCAAGTTTGAATCCCTCGAAGTTGGACTTGGATCCCTCACGACATTCTCCCAGCCATGGTATAACGCCATCTTGCAGATACTGCACCTTAACAAGCTCAAAATTTACATCAACACTTTAATCATCTTGGAAACAAACGTTCACACAGTCTGTAAAACAACTGCATCAAGTCGTTCTCAAATGCGAAAGAATTGACAGAAGAATCAGCAACCCTAACCACTCCCCTAAAACTAAACATAACGCTGCCCCCAAACAGACATCCAACCGCAAAGGAACCAAAGGAGACCACAGGCCATAATTGCAACCTCTTCTGCTCCCCTCCACTTCACCGCTCACTGGTGCCGCCCCCGACCTACGAAGCCCAAAAAGGCCATACTCGTATACTATAACGGGATATGAAATATTCTTGATCCCGGGTAAGATTCCAAAAGCCCGGGGATAAGATTCTCATGCCTGTGGTTTGATTGAAGAACTCTAATATTCTTGGAGCTGGTCTCGGTTGGGGAGAAGATGTCCGCGAGAAAGGATTTGCAGGAAAGGAGGATCGAGAGGACGGCCATTTAGCAAAGAGAAGCAAAGCGAGCCCCTGTGAAGGTGGCCACATTGCAGAGTTTTTTTGCGCACCGTTTCGGTGGTCTCACCAGTTGTTGTTGCTGCACACATCAAGAAGCAAAACTGTTTTGTCTCCATGCCGAGGTACATTACATTCCTCTATGTAGTTTGCAAGTTTCTTTAAGTAAATGTCCAGCTATGAGGTGTTTTGGGAGCTGAGTTTCTCGTGTGGGACTTGATCGTATCTTTCCAGAAGAATTACTTCGAAGGATGGAACTCGTGGAGGGTTGATTCTCATTGGGTCCAGTGTTTTGTCTCCCTGGTTTCTGTGATTGAACTAGTTCGCTTCTTTTGGATTGATGCTACTGGAATTTGTTCTCTCCCTGCTACGAATCTGTATCCCTCTCAACCTTCTTCTGCAGGCTTCATACGGTTGGATGTCCAGTGACCTTCGCATTTGTCGTTCTTGCTCATATGTTCGGACGAAATGATTTCTCTGCTTCTGGTTGAAATTGTTCCAGGCGCAAGGCGTTGTCTGAAGATGTCGAACCCCCTGATGAGGGCCCATCGACCTCAGGCACCAGGAAGGTAAAGAAACCGCGCAAGACGGTCAAGGAAACACCTGAGAAGAGAATGGCGCGGTATGTCGCGAATCCCTCAAAGGCAGTGATGGAGAGAATCGAGAGGGCCTTCCAGCACCGGCTCTACCTCATTCACAAGAAGATGATAGGTGCAGACGCGGATGCCCCAACTGGGTGCGAATTCTTTGTTTTGGGAGCCACGGGCAATGTTTACACTGTAAAGTTGCAGATGAAACCTTCCTGTTCTTGTCCTGACGCAGCAAGAGGAAATACTTGTAAGCACGTTCTCTTTGTCATGTTGCGGGTCCTCAAGCTGCCGCAGACGGATCCCCGGGTGTGGCAAAAAGCTTTGCTCTCGTCAGAGCTTGATGATCTTCTGCACATTTCAGCCATCAACGAGGGCGTGCTAGCAAGCCAACTAGTGCGGCAGCGGTTCAATGAAATCACAGGTAGCAAAATGCATGAGCTTGTCGGTTATATTGCAGTTGATTTTCAGAAGATTTTCACTCCTTTTGTTGTAGAGATGACTTCCATCGATGGTGAGTGTTGGAAGGAGCTTAGTCCAGATACTCATGTCATCAATCCTCCTATGTTATATCATGAAGTGGAAACTCAAAAATTGAGTTCTGGTTCACAGTGAGTTTGCGCTTTTGTTTCCACTGTCCTAGTTGGGTGGGCGTATAGTAGTGACCAGATTGACGCGGAAGAAAAAATCGCCAATGCTATGGATTCCTACCTGTAAATCTGAAATTCTGAATATAATATTGTTGCTTTAGCAACCTGTGACCTTGCGCGAGCCCTGTGAGGCGGACATTGTGCCCATCATGGCATGGTCCCAACACTGAATATTACTGTCTTTGTGATAATGCAGGGCAGGCATCGAAGGAGGGCAGTGATGCAGCAGCTGAGAGGGGCCTTCAAAGAGACATTGATGGAGACTGCCCCATTTGCTATGAAAAGATGTCGGGTGGTGGTGGCAAACCAAGTGAAGCCATTGTCTTTTGCATGGCATGCGGCAACAATGTGCACCGGGATTGCTTTGACAGATGGAGCCGCAGCAAGAGGGGTTCAGGGGCAAAGGTTACTTGTATTTACTGCCGAGCTGTATGGCAAGATAATACGAAAAAGAAGGACAAGAATGTAGAAGCAGGGCCTGGTGGCTATGTCAACTTGGCATCTTATTCAGAGAACCATGGGGCAGAGGAGACAGGTCTAGAGGCTCTCTATCCCAACACTTGGGAGTGGTTTAGCCCTGGTGGGAGCAGACGGGGTCGATCTAGGTCTTGAAGTTTGGTTGGCATTTGGATCAAACTGTACGTTTGTCTGTTCAGTGCAAACAGGTCGAGGGTCTACCTGAAAGTTAGGGTATGAAGATCCTTCTCATTTCACGCGACGCAACCCAGTGATGGTGGAAGCTGCCGGTGCCCTGCACACCCCCAAGCCTGTCATTTCGGTGGTAAACGCCGGGCTATAGAAATCAATAACTCTGCAACTGGGCTATCGAGTTTGCATGTGGGACAATTGCCTCTGTGAGCGCCTTGATGGCAGCTGCGGGAAATAAGTTTATACTTGTAGCTGAGCTGCAAGGATAAGCTAAACCTGGTAGGTGTGAACCCCACAAAAGGCTCCGGGGGGGTTAGCTTCCTGCAGGGTCAATGGCTGTAAGGCTATGACAAGCTAACGTTTGCAGGGAACGGCATGAGTAAATCTTTTCACGTGTTTGTATCGATACTGCCCGACAATGTAAATAGACAGCTCTCACAGACTTAATTTTGTCAACATCAACTGCCTTTCTGGGTTCAGGCATCAGTTCTTTAGCACAAAGTGGGTGTTGGGCAGGGAGAGGCAGACTGTAAATAGGGAGGGGGAACAGAGTGGGTCCAAACTGGAAGCAAAGCCTCTTAAGGAATGTTGTGTGACACTTATGCTGATGCATGGTTGTGCTGTGGTCATTTATCACAGATTTTCCTCAAGAACATGAGAAATAGGAATTTTGCTAACACTTCTTTACATGTGGCTGCATTGATGGCAATGTGTATGAGCTCTCCTTATTAGACTTTCCTCTTGCATTGTATGTCTCACTCCATCTTTCTTTTCTTTTGGAAAGAAAATAGGCTAAACTGCCTTAATATGGCAGTAACTATCAAATGAGGGAATCCAATTGGGTGTCCAACAGAGCCAACATCAAGTTTCCTTTCCCTGACTTGGCTTCGCACCTTCCTTTGGGAGCTTTGGCCCTGTCTGTTCTGCTTTCTGCTTGGGTTCGAGATGGTTTTCACTCAGGGCCTCCTGGTGGTTATTTTTTCCACAGCTTTCTATTCGAATTCAGGCCTCTGCAGCCTTCCTTTTTTTTTCAAGTCTAGGCAAGCCAAGTGGAATGCCGTGAGCACTTTGAACCAGGTAGGTGACCTGGTGAAAACAGGTCCATACCAGCCATGTTGGACAAGAAGCTACAACCCAATCTACCTTTTCATAACCCTGGCAACTATCTCCCCTGCCCTAGGTGGATCCACATGAACCCGAGGAGTTGTGAGGATTTGCAAGTGAATAGAAAGAAGCTTGCAGTTCCCATTTCTCTTCAAATTGAAGTTTGGGAGGGTGTGGCTTTGTGATTCCAAGTAGCACTTGAACAAGTTAGGCAAGAGGAGATTGCAAATACTTAGAGAGCGGTAAAATACGTTTGGATCATTGGGGGACTTAGTTTTTTTCCGCTTGTCTGCTTCTCTTCCTCTCGTCTTCTCTGCCTTCACACTCAGTTCAGAGGGATCGCTCGCTATACCTCTGCAGGAGTGGCATTGGGCCGTTTGGGTTCTGTTCGCTGTGTTTAATGCTTGGTGAGATTCCTTTGTTTCTGTCTCGAGATAATTGCTGTCCGGTTTGGCTCCTGCTTATCGCTCTCCAGCTCGGATTTGCGTCGTCTCTGGTGTTTCTTCCGTTCTGTCCGCCTCTTTAGAGTTCCCTCTTGTCTGGTCTGTTCACTTCGTTCAGTCTACGGTGCCCCTCTGTGAGCCGCCAAGGCACTGCCCTCCTCTGCAGGTCAGCACATCAGCACCTCCCACACTTGGAGGGTACTCTCTGTCGGCTGGGCTTTATGAAGTATACCTGTCGGGTTCGCTTTCAGTCGCCATTCTGGATATTTGTGTGGCGTATCCTCCCGCCTTCTTAATTTGTCTTTGCGGGTCCGTGAGTCTGCCTTTCGCGTCCGCTGAGTGTTTTGGAATGGGGTTGGAAGATGCTTCGGCCTCTCTTCAGGATGCAGCTGATGACGCTCTGGCGTACAATACTGATCTCTCTGATGTCCCCATCTTCCCTTAGTCCGAAAACTGGGGACACAAGGATGGGCAGACCTTGCAAGCCTCGCGCGATTGCCATCCTTATCTCCCTTGCCGCCAGTACATAGTTTCCCTCCCTGAGATCGGAGCCAGTTTCGGAGATTATGTTGGCTGCATCGACGTGCTTGACCCAGAAGCTATCAAAGCTGTGATTGGTGAGATGACAGGTTGGAGCAGGTTCTCTATCAACAGCACGGTTGGTGGAACCTGCGCTCCTATAATAGTGGTGATGGCATAATGAACTTAGCCACCAGAGCTGGAAGCTTGACGGCTGTGGTGATGATGGCAGATCTGCCGTCGTCGCCATCCCCAGAGCCATCAAGCTTCCTTCTTTGGTGGCTAAGTTCATTACAGTTTCTATTTTTGAGGAACAGTTGGATGTGATTTGTCATATTGTAGAGGGGCAGGTCATTACAAAGCTAATTGCCCCAGCATGAAGCGGGAGTCGATCGAACCGTAGATTTATATTCCTGCTTCCTCGTCTCCTCTGCCCCTTCCTTCCTTCCCCCTTAGTAACTCTGGCCATTCATAATCAAGCTGTGCTTTCTATGTAGCCAGTTGGGCTTGTCCCATCCCTCCTACTTGTTTGCACTACTCACCCTTCTCACCCATTTGATCAAATGTACAACAACGTTAATACTTAGCATCTCATTTTCTGAAAATCAGGGTGTGTTGTATTCCTGCTTCTTTGTATAACTAGTGACTCTCGTGTATATATCATGACATTACTCTCAGTTGGATATGTATAAGAAACAAGCATGATGTTTCCCTAAGTCATAGACTGCCCAATAGATCATTTATGGTGCACTCCCTGTGGAAGCCTTGTAACGTACTTACCTCGTCAACTGCACTACCTTGACGATGTGGACACGCTGATGGCCGCAGCGTACCGCTGGTTGATAGGGAATTCGACGAACTGCCAAGATTTGATGCGGACACCGAATGGAGTACGAAACTGGCAAGACGTGGTAGTCAAAGCAAAACAATCGTAACTCACTCAAGCTGGATCAGCGACCAGAGGAAACAACTGCAAGTGGCACGACACCTGGGAGTTCGACGCATATGTCCACAACGAGAAGAGCTTTTGGGCACACCTTGGCCAGTGGGGAATAACCTGGTGCAATCTAGAAAGTAGCTGGCAAGGTTGTCGCCAAGTTCACTTTCTATCAGAATACTTACGAGCGCGCAATGCATGCCCCAGCTCACTGCCGGGAAGTATTATGTTCCTTGTCAACTGCCACTCTCTGCATTCGTCTCTATAGATACGAACTTGTTGCAAGTTGGAGACCCTCAACCAAAAACCAGGAAACCCAGCAGGCAAGCCAAAATGGATAGTGCGTAAAAAGTAAAAAGCCGGGACAACACAGCTTTCATCAGGCGCAGGCATGCCTGAAAGGAGGAGATCCTTTACAGCATGCCTGGATAAGACCCTCTTATCTTGGCCAAGGCGCTACCCATTTTGCCTAGCTCGCCGGCCTTCCTGTCTTTCTGAAAACCCCAGCCCTCCATGGCAAGCTACATGAAGGTGCAGGTGTAGCCAGTTGACGCACCCCACAAGAAGCACAATCGACCAGCTCAACAAAGGTAGTAAGAACTTCGGGCGGTAGCGTGAGGAAGCTAGCCTACTAGTCTTGAACACCTCAAGCACTGGTGCGTTCCCGCTTTATAGCAAATGCAACTGGAAATGGGACGCAAGATACAACTGGGCCCCGCTCCAGAAATCATACCGGCCACCAAACCCCGGAGACTTCATTGACTTTCCTCGGGAAAGCATCGGACACATTCCCTATCCCACGTGGAGAAGTCCGTGCTCAACAAAAGGCTGGACTTGTCATATTTCATTGTGGTAGCGGCAAACATGCATCCAGCAAAGCAAAGGCCGAGCTACCGACTGGGCTACCCTACAGGAGGAATACTGAAAAGAGCACAATCAGGCACCAGACCCACACCCACCGAGCAAAGAGACAAGACGGTGATTGGACATGGGAAGTTGGCGCACTGCACAACCTGTGCAGCTATTGATGAGCACTACTCTGATCACATGTCTCTGCCAAGTTCATGCCCACCAGTCCAGAAGATCCTCGCGAAGATGAGTGCTTCCATGAGGATGGTTTCAGCTCAGCACCGCGCATTCAAGTGGGGTCTGTTATAAAGAAAGGAACAATCCACCTTGTCAATTATAATGCAGGGTTGACCATGAGCCTCTGGTTAGGAGCAAGGCCAACATCCTTTGTCAACTTAAATTGTTTGACAATGTTTTCTTAAGCTTACATGTACAGAAGTGTGTGCTACATTTCCACATTCATTTCTGCTCACTTGCAACTTCAGAAAAGGGAAGACACTGAATTAGTTGAAGGGCTAGTTGAAGGGCCTCTGTACTATGTTTGTTACAGGGGCTTTCCAGACGGTTGGAAAGCATCAACTCCACAAGTACTTGAAAGTAGGCCCAGCTTTTCTTGCATTTCAATTCTATCTCAACTTTTGGTGATAGTGGGTCTAACCATGACCTTAAATACTTACCTGTGATGCAGTTGAGATTAACCATTGGCTGAATGGAGCTTCAATTTAAGATCATAAAAAGCATGCAATACATAGTTGAAGGGCCAAATCTGACATGGTCTGCAACCATATTTACTGCGGTCCTGACTATTGCAACTGCCCTACGCAGACTCCCCAAATTCCGGCCACCACACCATCTCAAAGAGCTCAGTAAACTTTCAAATCTTTCTTGGCAATCTGTTTCTTACAGTTTAACAGCTCTCTGGGATGCTGCATATTTCAATGCCTTTGCGATATGACCCTGACGCTGATGAGTCCAGAACCCAGACGTGAAATATGCTACAGGAATAGTGTGCAGAGTGGGTGGGTAGAGCCGAGTCCCCTCTCAACCCTGCCAGTTCTCTTCAATGTAAACTTCGTTCAAATCAAGAAGGCCCATCCCACCCTATGGTACCATCAGACGTTCTTTAATTAGGCTGGCTACACGGTCAGCTTCCACAGTCACTGCCACTTTTACTGCAGGTTTATTGCACCATTCTGTTACCTGACTCCACCTGCATATCACCAAAATTATGCTCTGATACATCACAGTTCAGTCAAAAAGCATGTAACAAACATATAGGACATGAAAACGGGGGTAAAGAAAGGTGAGAGGAAAATCTTGCAGTCAATTTTGCTATGGGAAAGACATACAATTTACTTGTGTTGTTGCAGACAGTAAGACCCCAACAGATGCCCTCTTGCTGCACTCTTACCACCCCCTCTACGAATGTCATAAGGGAGGGGTCGATTGCTGCCACCATGGTTGTGGGATCATGCAGATAGATTGCTGCAGAGGGCATTGAACACACGATCAGCATCAAGTAGCCTGAGTAGACTGGCCAATTCAGTCATGGAACGATTCGCACACACAACTCCGACAACCTCCTTAGACACCAGATGCCATCTGACAACCTTTCAGAGCAAGAATTTCCTGTAGGATTGGACCCAGAGATCAATGAAGAACAGCCACAGATTAACAGGTGGAAGAGTTGGTTACCATCAATATTATATGAGCTGCGATGATAGTCAGCATAAAATCGGGATACATCATACAGATACTTGCTGTATTTACCATTTGCTTTTCCCAAGTCTTCCAAGTCCTTCCCTTCACAGACAGAGGCAAAGAACACAATCTTACACCTTACACTGATGAGAAAGAGGGGAGAGAGGAGAGAGGAATGCGAGACGAGTATGGTCTACCATGCAGCAAGCTCCTCTGAGAATGAAGGATGGCAATTCTGTGATTCATTTAAAAAAGTTATGGGGACATCCCCTATAATGCATTTACTTAGTTGCTAGCTGGTTGAATAGGCTGTCTAAGTTGACCTTCCCCAGCCTTCAGCACTGTCTCAAGCCTCTCCAACTTTGGTGCAGTAGCTATCTTCTGAATGTGTGTGTGAGAGAGATACGCACCTGTCCAAACGACTTGGTGGGTAATATTGATCCCTATGACCAGGATGTCAGCCCCACATGTGAACACAATGTCTGCAGCTTCAGGGTCCCCAAATACCTACACAAATGCTTAACCACTGCAACTTCAACAAAGAGATAAGTGTTTTATATTGATCAAAATTTAAGGAGAAACATGAAGGCTTCAGAAAAAATTGGTAACAAGAAACAAGCACTGCACTGACTCTGCTTACTACACATCGACATCACCATCGAAATAGTAAACACCCATGAAGATGATTAGTGCGAAAGGGGTACAAGCTCTTGGCCTCGGTCTAGATTTAAGAATGCACTCGAAATAGTACTAAACCACGGAACTTCGAAAGTTCGACCCCCTTCTGCCCCAAACTCAGCCCGAGTGGCAATTGCATTCACTTCATATACAGAACTTATCAGGTGCCACAAGGAAGTCGACCAGACACAGATATGTAGAGATGCAATAGATTGCTGTTCATTTGCACAGAAACAAGATTTGCTATTCAGGCCTCAAATCAGACATGTTTCGAGTCTCTTTCATAGGACAGAATAAACATCCACCTCCCATTTCTTGCAAATTCAGACATGTATACTTGGGCACATGCAAACAAAATGTCCATCATATCAAACTGAACTTTACCAGGAACTGTACAGGTTTTCAGAGTAAGAGAATCATACATTTGCTTCTGCGGCCGGATTGACATTGCCATTGACAGAGAAAGCACCCCCCAAAATTACAATTTGCCCCACTTTCTTTGCAAATGTTGGATCTGATTCCACTGCCTGAACATCCAGCAACCACATTGGTGCTTATAAGGGTAAACATCTCTCCTGCAACATCAGTTGTTTTGGCCATCCAGCACATGTAATGTATCTCTCTCTCTCTCTACCAATGTCAGCCCCTGAGGTAGGTTCTGTCCCTTTTGTTTCCGCTCAAACTGGGCGCGGGGTCAATGGCCACAAGGCTACGGCAAACAATGTCTTATGAGTACAATCTCTCTCTCTCTCTCTCTCTCTCTCTCTCTCTCTCTCTCTCCAGGAAATTGTCTGATGAAAATGAAGTTAGGCAGAAAACTTCCCTGAACTTGTTTCCAGTCTGTGCCATGGGGGAGGCCATCATGGATGACCTCAAGGGTTTAGAGAGGAAAAGGGATTGTAAGTGCCCGTTCTGTGGGCAACCTGAGGATATCCACTTCCTGATTCCTTGTCCTGGCTACTCTCACCAGAGAGACACCCTCTTCAATTCCATCAAGGGAATTGTTCCCGTACCTCTGTTTCCCAACTTCGAAAATCTCAAGGCTGAGCCAAAAGCCCAGGGCCCTTTTGGGGTCTAGTTATTGGGCAAATCACACACAGCAGATTGGTGTTTGTGTGAAGGGATTTCTAGAGGATATCTGGAAAGCTCAGATCAATTGCATATCAATGGCCAGAAGGCCACGGCAAACAATGTCTTATGAGTACATTCTCTCTCCTGGTTGTTCTACTTCTCCCTTGGTCCATTTGGGCTCCCTGAATATTTTTTTGTGAAGTTAGAATGGAGAACTTGTTGGTCGAGATGATAGTCCGTGGTGATATCACTAGTATTCGGCCTGAACAAATACTTCTTATTGTTGGGGATCCTGCAGCTCGGTGTTTTCTATAATCAGGAGATGGAGCGGAGATTGGCCAGGTATAGGGTTTATGAGGCTTACAACCAGAGATTTTACGACACGACACAGTTCTTGGTGAGGAAGTACAGAGAAGTATACCAGCCTACCTTGGCAACATTCGTGAGGGGTCCCAGTGCTACAACAGTGACCTTGCCAGGGTATTGGTTTACTTTTTCTATCAGAAAATCAGGTGCAAATGTGTCAATTGCTTTCTTCTTTGGTGTGGAAGGGTTGGTGTTTCCAAGCCCATCAGAACCATGTACAAAGTCTGCAATGCGCTCCTTCGCAACCCCCTGCTTTCCCACCCACCATGTCATGAAATTTTTCTTCTGTATGTAAATCGATGATTGGAGGAACAAGTCCGAGCTATCTCATCTACAAGCGATATGCTTATATCCCAGTCAGGCAACAGTGGTAACAAGGCTACGGCAGCAAATACATGTGATCAAACTTATCTAGCTTGTCCTGATTCTAGATGACACACGCTAGAAAAGTTCTTAAGAGACATCATGGCAAGATTGATGTTGAAGATGAAATTGCCTAACAAGTTCACTCTCTCCTCCCAATTCCCTCCTGGTGATATATACACCATACGAAATTAGCATCAAGAAAGGTATGAAAAATGCATACCCTGAGAGATGTGAGCAAACCTTGTGCCACAGGAACATCTTCTCTGCCAGCCAGCTCACACTATAAGACAAACAAGTGCACACCCATATATGTGTGTGAGAAAGTTGCTTGCCATAGCAATGTGGCCATGGACCCAATGCCCCGTTGGACAAGTGCAAAAGGGGCACTGATGGAGGGAGGAGTGGCTGCAACTACCTTCACAGAAGGCTTGCTTGGTAAGCTGATTAGTCCCTTCTTATTTTTCACTAAAGTTCTTCACAGTGGCATCAATTTGATGAGACCATACACCCCAGGATGCCAGAGGGTCGCCATTCACCATTTCTCCTCCTGAATTTAGCAAAAGGAGGTGCAGTGACAGCTTTCTTGATACTTTGAAGATGACTCTTGTTCATAAGAACACACAGAAAATGCCTCAGAAAATATACACAGTCCTTACAAACCTGTCCATAGATTGGGGAAAACGGGATTCCTTTTTCCAGGTGGTTCAAATTACAGTGCACAGGTAGGTAGCCCACTGCTAGTGTGAACTTCAGGCTAGTGAAAACGCCCATCAGGTACTCCTTGAGTCCCAGTTGTCATCCAAGGCTTTGAAGAGGTTTGCACTGGATTCATGCTGGGCTTCAGCTCTTTCATTTTATATCAACATTCCTCCACAGCCCTTATCTTTGCCCTTGTTGTCATTACTTTAGACAGAACAAAGAAGAAAAAAACAATTATACGTCCACATGAGGCCATGGTAGACAGTGGAACAATGGAACAATACACTAGAGAAACAGAGAGAATTGGAGGTTGGGAACCTCCTGGAGCAAAACCCTCATGGATACAGTCTGAGGGTGCACATAATGTGAGTGTGCATGGTTTGCCAGGGCATATGCCCGCAATTGAACATGCCTTAGAAATCACAAAACAGCCTCCCTCTTTCATGCTTCTTTTTTCACATGCCTCCTTAGCATCCTATGTGACCTCCCCCCACACAACTACCAAACAAACGTTTGGTCCGAGAAGGATAGGAAGAGAACCAGATGGAGTGCATTGTAAGTTGCCATGGTTGTGCGCACATTTCCAAATGTCGTGGTGAGGCCTATCACATCCAATTCCGGTGACTGAAAAGCAAACAAAATTGCCATGGCATCATCTGCACCCATGGCCACACAAAGATCTCAGTGCTGGAAAGTACTGTGCGGAATTTTTGTAGTACTCTTTCCCCTTACCCCCTGCAGGATGGAGCATGAATCAACTAATCAGTCAATGAGAGGATCACCTAACACAAGGTTTATAGCCCATTCATACATCCTGATTTGTATCTTTCAGAGCCAGTGCACTGCTAAGACGAAACACCCCAACAATACAAGGTCTGGACATACCACGATGCACTTCTGGACAGAATTTCTGCATAAATCTTTGCCAATCAGGCATTGTTTGCTGGCTGTTCCACAAGAATTACCCACCATTAAGAAAACCCACTCAAAATCACACTGTTCCAACTTGATAAATCGACGGTGTTGTTCGCTTTAATGGATTTGATCCACGATTAAAATTTCAAGATCTCCTATTGATAGGTCAACAGTTACCCAACACTGAGACGGAACCATACGGGTGACGGCATCGGGTACTGTCTGTTTAATGATGTACAGTAAGAATATGGCTAAAAAACATCCTGCTGCTGCTCAGTCACTCCCCACCCCACCCCACAAACCACAATTTTGCTTGCTAAGAGCAATCCAAATATCATTCCGTGTGCTTACGAAGCTTCTCTTGCGAATTTTCAAACGCCTAGGAATTGCAATGCATGAACCATTCAGCTGCAATTGATCAACCGCCATGAGATGAGGGTGCCCAGTTGGACGTCCCAAAGTACAGGAAGTCTCTATGCTTTCTTTTCAGTCACTTTTCACCTGATTCGGCCGCATTCTACTGAAACACCCAAAGCTCTAACACAGAACCTGAGTGATTAAGACGCTGAGCGCGAGCTATCAGAGAGCATCACACAGTAGGTAGGGAGGGCGTACCAATGCCAGGATCGGTGTCAATGATCACCTTCTTTCGAGAAATGGGAGCCATATCTGCTGCAATTTGCGCCTCTGCCAGCGACCGAAGAGACAGGAACGAAAGTATTTGTTGGAAACACGGCCTAACTTGAAACCCAATTCTCGAATCCGGGGGAGATTTCTCTCAGAACTCGGTGACAACTTCAGACAGACGAGAGTGCGAGAGACTGGATTCCAGGGAGAGAATGGACAATGGACCGAGAAGGGTCGAAAAGTTGCTTTGCACGCAAATGTTTTTCTAATACTAATGTTCTTCCGAGTCCCTATCGCCTTCCTCCCCTGTTACATAAGCATGATGCATGCAGCTGCTCTCGGACCTTTGAACAGGCTAACAACTATACTTGATCTATAGAGGTCACCTGTATGTGTTTCGGGATGTCCACTAACTTATACCTAGAGGAGACATGAGGAAGAAGAGAAGATTTTTGTGACTTGTATGTAACCTGGAGTCAGCATTTGCGGAGGCAGATGCTTCCTGGTTTCTCAAATGGACTCGTAGGTAAGGTAATGGGTGTTGGTGTGGTATCACATAGCAGCCTGGTAGAGTACCACAGGTTTCATAAAATGTTCATACCAGTCTGGTATATATAATGGCCCATGTATTTTGTCTAGATAAGGCTACCGTGCTTACTAAGGGCCCTGCCCCACCTGCAATTAGGCACCCAATAGTTAGTGTCATTTCAGCTAACTATTGGGTTTAGGTGCCCCACTTACAGATATACTAACTAGCACTCCTAATAGTTAGTGCACCTCACTAACTGAGATAGAGTAGTTTGGCGTAAAAGTTAACGGGTCTGAAATAGGTTCTTTAAGCTAACAGGTGCACGTCCTCTCCACGGTGGCTTGCCATTTCCTTGACCGTGAGAAAGAGTGTTTCAAGGATCGTGGAGTATCGCGAGAGTGTACGGTCGCGGAGGAGCGTGGAGTGGAGGCTGGTTGGCGAGCTTCATCTACATGCAAGAAAGAGCAGAATGCGCAGTGAAGAAAGTGCACCCTAATCAAAGACTGTGCAGATTTCTCCTCAAATCTGCGTGTGAACCAGTGAATCTCAAGGCAATGCGGAGGTAGAAAGCTGCAACATAACATAGGATTCAAGGGCCCTGCTAGTTGTCTTGCTATATTGCAGGAAGTCTGCCTCTACCGTTTGTGGCATCTGCGCAGCACAAGGCTTGCGTGGAAATATTGCTCTACGTGGCTGAGAATCGCCGTACAAACAGGGCACTAACTGAAATCTTGGGGGGGCACCAGCATACTTAAGTTCTTCAGTTAGTGATTCTATTATTAGTGTTAACTGTGAGTAGGGCACCAAATTGAGTTAAGACTAACTGAGCACCTAATAGTGAGACACTAACTATTGGGTGCCTAACTGCAGGTGCGGCAGGGCCTTACCGGTGTTGGACTGGTATCACGAAAATATGATACCAGACTGGTCATGGTATCACAAGGGCCCACATTTCATTTTCCAATACTGGTGTGGTCCCGATATTGGGGTAAGGGGCCGGATAGGGTAATAGGGTATAGGAGGGGTATCAATATTTGTTTTTTTCATTTCTTGTTTCTTTTCTTTTTTGCAGAACAGCCTTGGACAGAGGCCTTGGTTAATTTATTAAAAGCAAGGAAAAAATAACCTTACAAGAGCCATGAAAGCAGAGAATCAAGGCATCACTCATATCCATTAGTTCAAAAATAGAAGAGGAGACTAGAAAAGAAACCAGAAGAGAAGCACAAAGTACTGCACTAAAGGAGAGAGAGATCTGAAACCTAAGAGAGGATTTGAAGCACTACAGTCCTTTTGGGGGCATCAAAGGAAAGATGAACCTTTGATTTACCCTTCCTAAGACTACGTGGCTCATGTCTCCAATTTGTGATCTCCGCGTCAACTACTTCCAGAGGTGAAAGCCTGGCATCAACTAAGCTCTCAACAGGCTAGGAATTCACTTTCCAGATGGCTTTGGAGTCAGAGACTCTCCTGCAGAAGATGTCTTTCTTTCTAGGAATTGTCGAATGCAGCAAGAAGTTGGGTCCCGCCTCCTACAACCACATTTTGCCAAAGCTGCCACAAGAACATCCCACAATTTCCAAGCTTTAGACAGGAGGTCTGAGTGAGCTTCTGTAGACAGGGCAAGGAATCTTGTAAGAGAACAGAACATCTCATTTTCCAAATATGCCACAAGATAAATGCTTCTAAGAAACTCCCAGAAAGGGCAAGAGCATAAGGCACTGCCTTGATTAGAATTAAGAAGGCTAGAGGATCCGAAATGATGGCCCCCACTTGGACAATTATGTTAGCAACTCTCCATAGACAGGCATAATTTTTAGAGGGTCTATGCTTCCGCCAAATATCTGCCCACACATGTTTCCAAGAAACCGGATGACCAGGGATATGGGCCCACTTCTTGGTCTACTTCTGATCAAAGCTTTGTTTAGGCATAAGCAAAGAATAGCCAAGCTTAGTCAAGCCAAGCCAAGAATAGCCAAGTGATCGTGGTTCTTATTCATCCATGACCACTCTCTAGGGTCAAACTGGAGCAAGCTTATAGGAGCATAAAGGAACCAACAGAAGGAATCAAGTAGTGATGCAGTTCATCAAGAGGGGTGGGGTTTGCTTTACCAGAGTTGTAATAGTAAACCCTAATTTCAAAGTAGCCAGTGCAGTCCAACAGAGACACTGGCTTTGGATTGGTGGAAAAACCAATTTAATTACTATGTTATTGCATATCTGAATGAAAGCCAAGTGGTTTTTCCACTAAAACCTGAATGATCAACAAGTTGCAGAATCTGCTACTTTGAATCTCCCTTGCAATCATGGTATTGGTTTGGCTGTTTGCACCAGTGTTGGACTGGTATTGTATTTTGAACACACCAGGCTGGTACTGGTATATAGGCCTCTCGCCAATTGTGATACCATGGAGGTACTGGTATTGGCAAAAATCTATGATTCGGATACCATGTGGGTATCAATAATACCTGATTGGTGTGGTGTTTTACGGGCATCAATAACAAGAGTTTTTAGAAATCGATACCAGAGTATTATCAATACTGGTCTGGTATCAAAAAATCTCATGATATGTTAAATATTGAAAAATCCACTTCTCATATAAATGTGTACAAGCATGATTTCATTCATCAAAGTATTCCTCAAGTTCCTCAAAGTATTGATACCAGGTTTTCCTTACAAAAATGGATCTGGTACTGGTATTAGGTACCAAACTGGTAGGGTATCGTCCATAATATTAGGAAAAAAATACCAGGCCAATACTGGTATATGATATGGACTGAGGTGATACCAGACTGGTCTGGTACTTCATACTAGTATACATACCAATATTGATACCAGTTTCTTATCAGTATACCAGTCCAGCACTGGTTTGCACCTAGATAGATCGGGTTTCCAAGAGGTTGAATATACTTGAAGCAAATAACCAAAACCTTTGTAGGCTTTGTTCTTTTGCACATTAAAGCAAAGTCCCAAGAGCTGATTTTTGCGCCTGGAAGTAGCATATAAGGTTTTTTTTGTCGCGCAGCTCATTTCGGTAAACTCCCATTCACATCATAGTTACTCGCTTTGATGCGCGCGCCTAACTCCTAAACCAGCCGCTAGGCCAACTCGGAGCTTCGACTGCTCACCGGGGCATAACGGTCCCCCTCACTCCCACTCGACCCTCGAGCTGCTGGGCTTGGTGGAAATTCCCTTTGGTAGATGGCAGTCCGGAATAGCTCCCCACACCTTGGTCGCTTTCCGGTTCACATGTTTACTCACTAGTTTTTGGTCACCAATGGGCCTGCACCGTTCTCGGGGTTACTGTTCCCTATATATACTTCTGTAGGTGTCCGCGGGGGTTCCACAAGTACCACAGTCCAAATTTGGTGCACCGCCACTTAGACCCTCGATCATCCCAGTGGTGGCCGCGATGAGTCTTGGCCCCTTCCCCACGGCCCTAATGGACCGTGTTGAGTCCCAAGACTCCTCACGACTCCCACCACAAGGCCTCAGCCCCATGGTGAATCCTATGCCACCCCCACTACGACTCCCTAAGCTACCACCACCCCTCGTGGAGCCCCCACCACCGCCATCCTGTTGCGGGGCTCCACCTAGTGAGCGCCTCCGCCTCCTTGAGTGCCTTCGACACTCAAGGGTGCTTCAGCCCCCTTTCCTATTTGTTGCCATTGCCCCCACCATAGGGACAACCCCTCTTGTGTTCCGACCCCCCGCCCTCAAGACAAAGGGCCGCGATATTTTTGCTCCACTCTGCTGTTCAGATAGGAATATTAAATTGGTTGCGCTGGTAGTAGGTGATCCAACCAGAAGGGGGCCGGGAGACTGCCAACGATCTGATTCCAGCCCAAAGAAACTCTCCTAGATGAAAGCTCGATGAAAGGTAGCAGTAACACTGGCTGGAGAAATTACATTACCAGAATCAAAGTCCCAAAAATGCAACATGTGGGAGAGATGGCATGCTGCCTCCTAATAAGCCCATCTTTTGCTACAAAGAACTAGGTCCTTAAAGTCGCGGTTAAATTTTCCAAATAAATGGTGCCTTATAACTTCATCAAATGAGGAAGGCTTGCCAGTCTAGAAGAGGAACCCTCACATTTTGCACCAAGACGTCCAGATGGACTACCACGCTTTAGATCCAACCCTAGGTTTGTCATTTAGGCTCCCACCTTGCACTGTCCATCTCAAAGAAGCAAGCCATAGAGGGCTAGTCTTTGGAGTTGCATCGGTCAGATATATCTGACAATTCTGCTCCAAGGACTAGCGAATTGTGTAAACATACTGAGGGGATTGGATTTTGACCTCTATTTCTGTTATTTGATATATCTACATAGATATTATAATTTTACTGCTCTATAGGCATAATTATTAGCCAGGGTTGACTGTAATAGGTAGGTGGTAGTGAAGGCTCTCCTCCCCACTCCCTCCCTTTATTGAATTACTTGGTTGAATTTTGCTTTAATCAATTGTCCTGTTGGGCATGCCTGAGAGCACTTACACTTTGCAATCTTTGGAAAGCCAGGTGCTCATGGGTTCATGAGGGTAAACCCCCCATCATCGGATCGGCGTTATTGAACATTTTCCTTGATCTGATGATGACTGAGGGGAAAAAGGCTTGGGTCTCTGTTTGTGCAGCTCTTCCCCGAGCTTCGAATCATCACCGGGCCCAATTGCTCAAGGAATTTGATATCACTTGGGGCAAGAGCAGCCTGCTCTTCGCCTGTCTTTCCAACACACGGGTGCAATGGAAAAACACCGTCCCCGCGCAATGGAAAATCTCCATTGGAAAGGGAGGAAGGGGATTTCAACTGGCGCCACAAACGATCTAAGTTCCGAAGCTCAAAATGCAGCTCAAGTTTTGAATCAAGTCTTGAATCTAGTTATGTTCCTGTTTGTTTGGCTCTATTCTCGAGCCTGCTATTAGTCTCGGGAAACTTCCCTCTAGTTTTGTCTGGTAGTTTCTTGGATGGACTCCCAGGTTACGCCCTCTGGTTTGTGGCTCTTCGTCTTTCTGCCTCCTTAGGACTCATGGATCCATAATTCCGGATTCTTGTATGCCCTCTTTCATCTCGGCCTTGCAGGTCTTACTTAGTCCAATCTCCTCCTCCCTCCCTCTCTCTCCCCCCTTTCATCTCTCCTTTGAGTGTAGCTTCTGGTTATGGAGTAGTTTCACCTCCGTAAGCCTTCATGGCCTTAGAGGAGGTTTTTTCCACCCGGACTTCCAAATTTTATAATTCCGGACGTTTTAATTCCCTATGATATAAAGTTTCGCGAGGCCACCGTCCCTCATTCTTTTACATTAAAAAAAAAAAAAAAAAAAAAGTCTTACCTATACCTACACATCTAGTATAATCCTAATTTTCTTTGCTTATGTTTTTTGTAAGGGAGAACCGGTTGGAGGCACTGGAAGTCGCAAGGCGTCAAAGGTACGGTAACAGCCACAACCATCGGAAGTTGGAGGCTGCAAAGATCGTCATTAGGAGGATCAAGAGGGCGCCTCTGACTAAGAGGTACCTTATCACTGCCTCTTGAATTTGATATTCTTGGACTTTGATCATTGTTAATTGTTGTGCAAGCACCATGCCACATTCCAATATTAACCATGTTCTCTAAGGTCAACAAAGACCAACATCTAAAGAAGGTTTGGAAACAAGGTGAAGAGTTAGGCCCAATGGACAAGAAGGGGTTGACTGCGGAGCCTACAAAGCAGAGAGTAGGACGCCCACACATTATTAGAGAATCAGCTCAGCAGGCACCATTGGCTTATCCATTTTCATCTCGGTCTAGACTTGAAAAACAAGCTCAACCTGAAGTTCTCCTTGAAACCACTCAGGGATCTACCTTAGAACAAAGTTGCAAGTGCAAAGCAAGAGGAACATATACCAATTGGTTTAGGTCAAAGACATGGCCACAGATTGCAGCTGCAATGAAGCAGCACAATTTTTTTTATTGATGCTAGCGTATTATTTAGCTAGTTTCACACTAATAGTTAATTTAACTTGACAATGCAATGAATCATCTCCAAACTAGTATGTTGGGCTGGTATGTAGGTGAAGCACTGGTATCATTTGGGAGAATACGTGGTCGTATACCAGACCAGGCTGGTATCAGTTCTTTCAGACCATCCACAATACCAGTACTCCCCCACCATCTTCCTCATTTACTCTGGTATGTATACTGAGTTAATTTATAGGTACATATACCTATACATTTGTACTTAAGTATATTTTCTTCTTGATGTAATTTGATAAATTTGTAACTCAAGATGGCTTTGGAAGTTGATATCTCATACCAGCCTGGTATTGTGGTCATAATACTTATACTCTAGGAAAAACATACATCCACCATTATCTAGACCAGACCGGTATAAAAGTTTTGTGATACATCTAGTACCCGGACCAGTTTGGTATGTAAAAAACTTGATACCAATCCAACATTGACTGGTGCGTACAGGGTCCATGGAGAGCCTACAAGTCCCGCTATCGCAATTGGACGAAGGCCTCTATACCACTACCTGTCTGGTATGTTCATAATACAATACGAGTCCAAAGTCATCTAACCACTGGCACTGACTGGCGAATTTTTCCGTTTAAATCCCCCATAATTCCTTAGTACAACAATTAGCCCACCCATATTCCAGTCCTTTTTCTTGCGAAAAATCGCCAGATTCGACCTCGGACACTGAAGTTTCAACATAGCATATTCCTAGAATATTCTAGGAATATGTAGAATATGCCTCTGTCCTCCCGGGAGCGTGCTCATGGAAGCGTGAGCCTGTTCTCATTGCTTCCCAAGCTCCTCCTTTGAAGATGTGATGCATAGATGCGCTATCAATCATCCCCAAGCATCTTACCCATTGAACCCACAAGATGAAAAAACAAAACAACCCACAACGAAAAGATGAAGAAACAAGGGAAAAACAGAAGAAAAGAACAGAGGGTGATGAACTCTGAGGTGAGACTCCCTGAACTCCTCGGTACCCGCTGGTGAGAGAGAGAGAGGACACGATCCGGCAAAAGGAGGACTGGAGATGGGAGCAAAACCGAGGTGGAGCCTTACTTGAGGCTCAATTGAAAGTGGGATAAGGGAAAGCCGGGCAAAGAAGAGAAAGAGAGCCTGGGAGGAAGGGTAGGGGCGCTACATCAGCTCGCGGCTCCTCTCTATTCTTCTCGTCAGGCAATCACAAGGAAGAATTTCTTGTGAGAAACTTTTGGGTCGCTTCATTGGCATTTCTTTCTTCACTCTAGTCCTCTGATTGGCAGATTACTGCTTTTTCTCACCTGTTCCACAAGTGGTGCCGAGGGAGGAGGGATATACGATGGTGCTCAATCTGGAGGGTCTCAGCATAGAGGGTTTACACAGTGGTGGTGGCGGCGGCCACTGTGGTCAGCCTCCCAGACAATCGCAGCGCAAGAAGATCATCATTGACACTGACCCTGGCATTGGTATCTCTCTCTCTCTCTCTCTCTCTCTCTCTCTCTCTCTCACGCACTTCACCACACACATACACTCCCACAACTGTTGAGTTGAAATTTCTTTGAGTTGGGTGCTTCCCGTGCGCATCTGGTCGAGTTCCCTTAATCGCGGATTGCAGCCGTCTGCTAATACTTATCGGCAGCGCAATGAAGCTTCTCAAAGCTGGATGGAACTCTGGTGATTTGGTGGTGACGTGCAATTGGCTCAGGTTATAAATCAGAGATCCTACAGACCGGAAACCTGGGTATCCCGTCGTGGATGTTTTAGTTAGGTGGCCTGTCAGAGATGTCGAGCTCAAATATGGTAGCCTCAGACTCAATTCAAGCCATCGTTTAAGCTAATGCATTGTACCTACAGATAGTTGGCCCCTGAAATTTGGACTGTCAGAGACCCACAATGATATAGTGGGTCCACCTCAAGACATGCAGACTCATGTAAGGCCCCAGTAGATCAGGGAGCTAAAAAAATGTGGAGGAACCATTGTTTTCATGGGGCCAAATGTAGTTCATGAAATCCATGGGGGCCACCAGCATGCTTAATTGAAGAGGACCTCTGCAGGGGAGGTTAGAATTATTGATTGGGACTGTGTCAGCATCTGCTGCAATGGAATGAGGTGGTTCTAGGCTTGATCTTTCCATCAAATGTTGGAAGAGATTGGGTCTGTGGAGTACTCACATGAGAGTGCAGATGTAGTTACCTCACCTGGCACCAAGAAATTACCATTCACTCTCTCCCCATAGATCCAAGGTTGGGATCCAGGCATAGGTCACCAGAGAATATGCCCCTTGGTTGCGACTTGATTTTATGCATAGTATGCCTTTAGATATATCTGACTTTGGGTAATGTTAAATTCATCTGACAGGTCTTTGCTTGCCCAACAGATGACATGATGGCAATTTTAATGGCATTCCAATCACCCGAAATTGAAGTGCTAGGGCTCACCACCGTCTTTGGGAATGTGGAAACTTCACTTGCAACCACCAATGCACTATACCTGGTTCATCTCTTCTCATTGAGAATTACAAACGTGTCTCCATTATGTAGCCTGGTTCTAATGGACTGAATTACTTGGATAAAGGAATCAACAGGTTGTACCTGCTGTGCCCATTGATAAAAACCGGCATCAGCAGTGCCTTCTCAACTTACACTTGTTTCTCTAGGTGTCACTGCATTTAAGTTGGACTTTGCTGTTGCCTTCTTCATGGTAATAATTAGGCGTTGAGCATAAATCACTCACTGTTTTGCTTAATGTTGGGTTGAGCAGTGTGAGGTGGCGGGTTTTCCTACCGTCCCAGTTGCTGAAGGCAGCCCATTACCATTGAAGGTACTTTCTTCTCCCCCCACCACCATTGTTCCTCTCCCTCTCTAATTCTCAAAATGCCTAGCTCTCATTGATTTCATTGTCAAAAGTAGTCTCTGCATTCACAAATCGGTCTTTTCATATCTCTCAGTGGGTTGTCCACAGGGAGTTCAACCGCGAATTGCGGACTTTGTGCATGGAACAGATGGGCTTGGAAACACGCATCAGGCTAAGCCGCATACCTGTAAAATAAAACAAAGTGCTTGTGATTTTCTGGTAGAGAAGGTGGCAGAGTTTCCAGGCAAAGTCACAGTTGTGGCTCTGGGACCCCTGACCAACATTGCTAAGGTCAGCGCTTCAGTACCCTCGAGTGCTTTTGAGTGGTGTGTCTATCCGTATACAGGAGGGCTGATGATCTCTCTCATTAATTCACTGTGTGGAAGAGGCCTATAGAGGCATTCAGCACCATTCTTGCTATTATATTATCAGCCCTGACATAAAATACTAAGCGTGCTGTTGGTATGGATGGCCAGTCTGGTTGATGCCAGGAAGGGCCATACCCAGCTGGGACATCCGCAAGTCATAGCCAACATGCAGAAGGAACAAAAACAAGTCTCCCAACCGAAAATGCTCTGATTAGTTCCTTGTTGGTGCTCATTATGCAAAAAGGATTGTGCTGATGCTTGTCATTTTGTTGTAGGCCATTCAAAAAGACCCAAATTTTGCTAAGAATGTGGCTCAATTGGTGGTGCTTGGGGGCTCATTTTTCGCAAGTGGAAATGTTAATCCTGCTGCTGAAGCCAATGTGAGTTTACAGGGCAGGAACCAAACTTGTGGTCGCTCCCCTTCCATCCCTTATCTTCCAGATGAACAGAACATACAATTGGAAATACTAGTCACCTCTTTCCTTGCTGTATTTTTACCCTCTTTGAGTTCCTCATGTTTCATCTCAGGTCCTACTGTTTTGTGCAAGGCATTAACTTGGTCAGCATCAGTAATATTAGGTTATGGATTTAACTTCATAATACCAATATCTGAATGTCAATTCTGCAGATTTATGGTGACCCTGAAGCGGCGGACATCACATTCACCAGTGGTGCAGACGCTGTCGTGATTGGCATAAATTTGACCACTCAGGTGACTTTTACTGGTAAGTTCTTTGAGTTTTTGGGTTTGAAGGACGTTCTTGTGTGTATTTTTGCATACTCCGGCGGAAGAACCTTGAGTGGTTGAAGCAATCTTCCTCTTTGGTGTGGTTGTTCTCTATCTTCCCTCCACAGCCTCCCCTGGGTCTCTGTGTAATTGCACTTTTTGTGCACCACTGTGGATACGACAGCCGCTTGTCATATCTGTGCAGCAGAGTTGTGGAATCCACATTGTGCTTTCTGTCACACAATGCTAGCCCTTCAATCAGACCATAATCCCTTACTGTCACAGATGTGTGAGGGCTATCATTTTCAGACCAAGCTTCCCTCATCTTAGTGGGTTATAACCCCAAAACTGGCTTCGGTAGTGCTACTACTCTGCCAGGAAACACCTGAAGCATATTTAAAAGGACAATGTTTGCATGGAAGGGTCAGCAAATATATATCTTAACATGTTGTCTCCCTCTGCTTTTCAGAAGAAGACCTATGCGATATACGGGATTCAAAAGGAAGACATGGCTCCTATGTGTATGAGTGCTGTCAATTTTACAAAAAGTGGCACGGGGAGTCGGATCATATGGATGGTACATTGTTCTTAATTAAAGGCAAAACAGGAATTGAAATGTGCCTGTGTCCCTTCAACTAAGCTCTCATGCATCGGTTGAGACATGCCAATCCTTACATAATGTGTGTATGTACATTTGTGTTTGGAACAGCAGATGCTAATTAGAATATGAGATGGACGTAGCAGATGTTATGAGCTTAGTGACTTTAAGTAAGTTGAAATGTTTGTTTTCCAGCACTTGAACCTTTGCAGCTGCTGAGAAGCTCGTTTACCCGCGGTTCAGTTATTACGTCTTTGCCATCAACATAGATATCTGTTTTACTCTGTTCTGACATGCACACATGCGGCAGGATTTGGGTCCCCTGTGATACTCAACTTCGTGGCATATTAGATTACTAACAGTTCCATTTAACATTAAAGCATTTCAACACAGGAAACCTGATAAGTTTTAGGGTGTCTGTTGCCAGGATTATTCCTCCATGATCCCACATGCATGGTGGCGTTGCTTAACCCCTCTCTTTTTACATTCAAAACGGGAGCATTGAGGGTGGAGACTGAAGGCATCTGTGTGGGCCTCACTCTTATGGATACAGGTCTTAAGAAGTACGTTTTCACACCCTTGTTGGTTAAGTTTTCCTGGTATTTCTGCTTCAGTGTGACTGTTTTACCATGGGTCTTGTATCGCTGTGTAGTATTGTCTCCTGACAGGTATGTGGTCAGGGTTTACTTATGACAGTGGGGAGGATTGTTGGATTGGTTATCTCTTGGTCTCCCTTTCTCCCGTCCCTCCGTGAATATTATGAAGTCCCTTTTCTTTCTGTCTGGGCTTTTCTTCTAAGTTGATATTGGTCATGCTAACACAGAAAAAGTCTAACACATGGTATGTGGTCCAACTTTTGAAACAGTTGGGTGGGCAACAATCCATGGATGGGCCAACCACCGGTGAAAGTGGGATGGACAGTTGATGCTGAAGGGGTCAAAACCCTTGTAAAAGAAGTTCTATGTAGGCCTTAACATGTTCTAATGCAATCACTCTTCGTCACCTTCACCAATTAATTCTGAAGCTGCAAATCTTCTTTTGATTGTGAAGGGTGCCTGAAATTCTAATTAGTATTGTCAGATGTATATGCCAGCAACAAATTAGCTGGCATTTAATTTTCCCTCTGAATGTTGAAGGCACAACATTATCTCATGTTGGGAAGACTCCCTGCGGCATTCATTTGTTTGGAAGGAATTTGCCTGCGCAAGCTTACAGGCTGCATCTCCTAATTTTTTTTTCTACCCCTCCCTTCCTCTTCCACCCAGTTTTTTCTGTCTCCGTCTTTGGTTGAACTTAATCTCCAGTAGTTCTTTGGTTTGGTCTACTAGTGTCATTGAGCCCTTTGGGGTTCTCTCTTTCTCAGTCTCTCTACTTGTGTCCATGGGTTCTCTCGGCCTTCTGCCGAAGTAACGAGCTTTTTTCTTTCTTTCTTTACGGATCTACGGATAGAGACTGGCAGATGGGAAAGCCTGCAATGGGAGGACCGCCTACAACCAGGAAACTGAAACTGAAGAACATTTCTTCTCTTATTGCCCTCTGTATTATGAGATCCGTGGGAGATTCCACTGTCTATCCCGTGGAACTCAATCTCTCACTGAAGTCTTCCACTATAAGGTTCAGAAATGCTTGGCAGCTCACCTGCACGAGGCCTTGACCCTTAGACAATCCCTTGAGCAGTAGTTGCTTTTGGGCTGTTTCTTTGGCTCTGGTTTTGTTTCCTCTGTCTTGTTTTTTTCCATTTTGTCCCATAAGCTCTTTGAGGTTTCCGCAGATGTCATAACGTACCATTTCATTTCATTTCATTGTTGTACAAACTTATCTTTATCTTTATCTTTCACACACACAGCTCCACCAGTTGGAGAGGGCCACCCTGGTGATGCTGGGTTCGGTGTTCTTTCTCTTCTTCTACACTTCTTCTACTGCCCTCTATACTACGAGATCCGTGGGAGAATCCACTGTTTATTCAGTGGAACCCAAACTCTCACCGATGTCTTTCACTATAAGGATAAAAAATGCTTGGCAGCCTACCTACACGAGGCCTTCACCCTTAGACAATCGCTAGAACATTAATTGCGGTTTCTGGATTTGTTCCTCTCTCATGTGTTCTTCCATTTTGTCCCATAAGCTCTATGAGCTTTCCGCGGACCTTATAAGGGACCATTTCATTTCATTTCATTTCTTCAAACAAGGTAAACTGAAACTGATAGAAACCGGTAAGACATTATCCTGCAGAATACCAGAGCTTGGTTTGGAGAAAAAGCTGCAGCCTGTGCCTGCAAGGCTGCATGAAAGTAAACCTGCAGTTTTTGACCAGCACCTAGTGGCAGGCAAGGCCCCTTGCTCATGTGAGCACAGATCTGCATGTCACTTTTGCCTACACCACATCATGGGCACCTTCTGCACATCCCCAGAGTGTCCCAGGATTGTCTGAATTCCCCCCTAACGTTTACTATAATATAGTCAACCGTTGCTTCTTAGAAGCAAACTTCCTAAACCTTCCGCAACCACAACATCTATGCCATTGGCGTTCATGTTTTCTTCTCCCTCGAGTAAAATTATGGTTCTTTGCTCTCAACCGTCTCACAAAACAAATCTAGACATATCGACAGATCTGATTTGCTTACAGTTGTCTGTTTTGTAGTCATTTGGGTGGCCATGCAAACTGGGCACAAGCAAAGTAATCAGCTCCTGTCCTGTTGGGGATCAGTATCTGCAACTTACAAGCAACCCCACCTCTGAGAAATGAGATGGAACACATGACACGGTACCAGAGATCACATGACCATGCACACCTCAAACACAGGCTGCCACTAGATTTTGAGATCTCAGGAATTGCAGTCAACAGAACTCCAAGGTATGCAGTGGCACAGTGCTGTCACAATCCCAAGAGAACCTCAGCAAGCATGAACACGTCAAATGAAAGAACCAAATCTGGACCAGCAGATTCCCCGCACGATAAGAAATCAGGTGAAGGCAAAAGCATTCCTAGTCACGTTGTGGGTCACGAGTCACGACAAAAGTCGTTGATTCCCACTTCCTGGATGCAACCACGGAGCAAGAAGTCATTCCTCAACAACTTGCTTTCATCATGAACTGGTCCCTGCCTTGTACTACAAACAGACCGGTTGATCTTTGATGGATTCATTGATTGAATCACGATTATAGGAAGAAGATGATGAACTACCGTCCACGCTGACAAGAATGAGCTCCTGGCTTTCCCAAATGTAGTATGATTCGTTGTGCTTGCTCTTTTTTTGGATGGCGGCGTGTTGGTGTACAAATGCCGTCTCTCTGTCTCCTCTGTCTCTATCATGTTATTGAGTTTTTCTCCTTCTGGGTTTGTGGAGGTTGTTACGCTCCTTTTCTTGAATCTTTCTTCCGCTGAGTGACTTTCCAAGATGGGTGGAAACTTGGAGGATTGTGCGAGCAGAATGGAAAGGAATGGTCATGGCGTGAGCGCAAGTGTCCCAAGCGCACCGCGATGGAAAGCGGCAGTAGATCGTGCCCTGGGTTGCTCCACGGACAGTGTGGGAGGCTCCATCCAGTTTAAGATGGAGGGTTCTGTTGAGCCGATTCGATGTCTCGTGCAGGGGAATGCGCAATTTATCATGCACGACGCATTGGGTATGGATGGGCAGCTATGGAGCCGCCTTCCAGAGCACATGATGGAGACGATTATTGCCAGGCTCCCGCTAGAAAGTCTTTTGAAATATCGTTCTGTCTGCAAGCAATGGAATGAAATCCTTCACTCTCCCAGTTTCCGCAGTATCTGTGCTCGGATTCCGTCAGAAAAACAGTCATGGTTTCTGTTCAGAGGCGAGGGAAGGAAGTGCGCGGCATTCAACCCTCGCACGGACCAGTGGTACCAAATTCCTCTCTCATTTCTTCCTTCTCGTGTGCGAGTGGTGGCTGCGGCAGGAGGATTTCTCTGTGTACAGAATCGGGAGGACCACCTCTATGTGTGTAATCCTTTGACCAAATCCTGGGTTAGGCTACCTCGCAAGCTCAACAATTGGAAACACCCCATTGTAGGTACGCAGATTTCCGGTGTTGATGATCAACTCGGACACCGATCAAACTGAGAGCAGATGTAATTCCTGGTCAATTTGGCTTTCTTGATTGGAAGAAGTGCGGTCGTTTTGTTTTGCGACATTCACTGATCATTCATACACACTGTATTTCTGGCAAATTTCGATTTGGTTTCAATCACGGAAAGCAGGGGCTTATGTTTGCCTCTCTTTTCTGGCTCCAAAAAAAGATAAAACAAAATCAAGAAGAAGAGTCGTGCACCTTGCTGGAAAGCAAAACATAGTTCTTACGCCACAGGTTGGGTTGAATTGGGTCCAGGTAT
Source organism: Takakia lepidozioides (assembly GCA_030704615.1). NCBI lineage: Eukaryota > Viridiplantae > Streptophyta > Takakiopsida > Takakiales > Takakiaceae > Takakia > Takakia lepidozioides. The sequence continues at coordinate 38,401,358 of CM060731.1, forward strand.
GGTGATCGATGAAGAGACAAGGGCTTACAAAGTGGTGGTGGCAGGAAGCCATAGCGCGAGGGACAAGGATTTGACCACAGAGATCTATGATTCGTCAACAAAGAGTTGGAAGCTGGTAGGTACCAGCCCCCTCAAGCATCAACATGCGACCAACGCTGTTTTCTTCAACGGCTCTCTATACATTGCAGGTGTGATTTGTCTTCCCCTAGTTTGTCTCGGAAACAACAAAAAGTAAAAGGTCTAAAACTTACTCCCTACTATGGAGTTTAGCCAGGCAGTCCAGATCGCCAAAGCCAGAATCTGGTTGACAAGAGGTAGGATTTACTTGTTTCGCAGCTTGTCAGGATACATTTGTTTGATGGCTTGGCTAGTTTGCTGCGCCCGTCATCAATGCTATTATATCTTAGATAAATCAGGTTAAATTGCAACCCATTCAAGCCCACTGTAGTTTTATTTCCCAGTTTCAATGCAATCTAACTTGGAAGATGGATAAACCAATTCAACCCTGTTATACAAGGGAAGGATGTGGTCCAAGGAAATGTTCAAATGCTGCAATTCAAACAAATGGTTGCTGCTGACAACACAACCATGAAACCGAGTAGAATGTTGATATTTACCTGGTCCATTTACTCGGTTGTATTTAGGATCTTCCCCTTCCTGAGCGAGATACTATCAATTCAGTCTTTATTCTTTGATAGCGATTTTACCCTCTCAATTTACGGATAGAGACTGGTAGGCTGGAAAACCTGCAGCGGGAAGACCGCTGGTGTATCGAGACTGAAGAACACTTCTTCTGTTACTGCCCTCCCTACTATGAGATCCATGGGATATTCAACTGTCTATTCCGTGAAACCCAATCTCTCACAGAAGTCTTCCATTATGAGGATCACAAATGCTTGGCAGCTTACCTGCATGAATCTTTGACCCTTAGGCAAACCCTTTGAGCAGTAGTTGCTTTTGGGCTGCTTCTGGCTCCCTCTTTTTTTTTTGTTTTTCTTTCTCGTTTCTTGTTTTCCTTTTGTCCCATAAACTCTTTGAGCTTTCTGCGGATATTATAAAGTACCATTTCATTTTCTCATGTGTTGACTGGCATGATAAACACAAAGCTACTTTCCTAAGTGTGGACTTTTATCCTTTAGCCGTACGCTTTGCAACTAAGACAATTGAAAACCAGAAAATCTGTCTGTGCTGAAACCCATCTGTGCTGCAGGTTTCAATGCAATTTCAGCTTTCAACCTTGAGCAAGAACAATGGAGTGAGCTGACTGGGCCCGTGATGGAATACACGCAGCTTATGTTGCCTCAAATCTGTGAGTGCAATGGCTGCCTGCTCATGGTGCAGGTAGCCAGCGAGCGCTTTTTTATGACACATGTATCCATCTGGGAGTTCCCAAAGTTGGGCGATTCCTGGATTAAAGTTGCATCCATGCCTGAGAACCTACTCAAAGAGGTCATCAGCATATCAGGTAAATAGGCGGTGTCTTATCTGTGGTTCCCCTCTGTTGTCCTTAAGTTGTGGCATATTTACTGGTGAGGAAAAGAGAAACACCCCAGAATGGAATTCTCTGCAATCATCGCTCCCACCTTCCTGCATCTATGAACTTCAGACGTAGATCCTCACCTGCCGACCCTGCCTGCCTCATTTTCAGCTCACCAACCAAGTGTGAATGCCATGGCCAAGCACAGCTGACATCAGGGTACATATATGGTAATGATGACATGGTAGTCCAATACTGCAGGGAGCAGCTTATTCACATTTTTTGGGCAGGGCGATCTCATCTGTTTTACGATTGCAAGACGGAGAGTGCTAGCATACAGCATCAGTCAAGAATCGTGGAGATGGCTACCTTGTTGCCCTTTTGTGCGAGGGTTTACCCGTGGGTCTACAATTTTATCATTTGAACCAAGGGTGGATGCTGCAGTCTAACATGACAGAACATAATATTCAAACCAGAACTGCATTCTAGAATTTCACAAACTTGATACTACTGACCACAAAGGGTGCAGGGTCATGGCAATTTTGTTTTGGGGTGGACTTCTCATCCATAATTGCTGACAGTCAAAGTGTAGAACACAGCTATGGTCCTAAGGCTCGAGAGTCTCAAATAGTTGTCTGTTGAAACGAAAATTACAGTTGCATATTCAGAAACGTCTCACAAGTCAAGTGAGAATGTCAACACTGTTCTGTAGTCACCTTACCATGATTCTGTGACTGGAAGGTGATGCAAATAAAACATGAATTTGTGGGTAGAAACAACTTTCTTACGAGTCTTCCCTCCACAGCAAACCTTGACAAATCTTCTTAAGAGTCTTATGAGCAAGATAATGTACATGGCCATATTGTGACTGGCAGTTGAGCCTGCATCTCCATTGGAGTAGCACATCTGAGGAGATGCAAGTAACTTTGTTCAATGAGCTTGATGACATGTTCTATCTCTAGCACAATGCACTATTTTACAAGTCTCCGCAAGAGAGATTGAGAGTCAAACAATTTGACAACATGATGCCTGTTTCTGTAAAAAAGCGTCTCACCCCATGGACATGAGATGAAAACTTGTCTGAAGATTTAGATCCTCAATTTGGCTGCAAGACAAGCAAAAGGTTAGTCAGTATGTATGTTCCAAGCCATAGCATTCTGGTTATATGGGAATAGATTGTTGGATTATAAGCTGGCTGTCAGATCATACCTATTAGAAAGCCCCTTTGCTAGAGTTCTCTAGCTGGTAACGAAACATGCTGTTTACAGTGACACTGCAGAGAGTGATACTGATCTATAGGGATGCTCAAAGAGGTTATGGCAGAGAAGACAGCAGAAAGAAAGTGGGATCGTCTACAAGAAATCCAAAAGCAACCATTGATCAAGAGAGGCGAAGATGGAAAACCTCATGCAGATATGCGTTAAAGCATTTGTGATCATCGTAGTGGAAGATCTAAGCAAGGGATTGGCTCTGCCCGAAGGGTAACATGGATCTCATAGTATAGAGGACAGTTGAAATAAATTTCTAGGCGAGAGATGGATCAAAGATCCTCAGAGCCGGCAATACCTTGCAGAAACGGAAGTCTGCGGGGGAGAGCGTGTAGCCATGATGTAGGAACTTGTCGTCCACAGCCTTTTTGCAACGCTTCCTTGCTCCTTTCAAGAGAACGCTCTTGAAGGTCTTGCAGACTGACACCTGTGTCCACCATTGTTGTAGGAGAAGGTCAGAAGTGCAGGGCCTACAGTTCCTTTAGAAGCTCTGATCACTTTTCCCTTGTGTGTGCAAGCTGTGAAACATGATCTACAAAGGTGACATCATGAAACCATGGCCCTGAACCTGCTCTGATCTCTTCTTTGAACCATAATCCAGCGCTTTCTGGATGGGTAAAAGTACTTACAACAAATCTAGCTCCTCGACGAAGTACTCGAGGTCTTCTCCACCTAGTGCGCATCTTTGCCTTCATTGGAAATCTTCTCTTCTTTGACATCAGGTCTGCAGCAGGAGATAATAATTCCAAGGTAGCTGTGTAGGCTGGTGATCGACACCCTTCCTCCACATCCTTTGGCAGGGCAGCAAGTACCAGGCGCCTATCCGTGACGTGCCCAGGACTGCTCGGGCTAAGCGAATTTTCGCCCCTTAATATTAGTGATGCAGGCGAGAACTTGACGCCCAGACGAGCATTAAAGTCGGGGTTCGGAGCCTTGCAGTCATCTATAGCTGATTCTTGTTCAGCGATTGAGGGCATCTTGTATGGCAGTCTGGTTGAACATTTTGGAGGCTCCAAAGAACTTAACTCAAGATCACTGGCAGCCTCCAAGGTAACCTCTGCAGGAACTGGCAGCCCATAACTGTCAACCTGCAGTCCGCTCATTGACGCTGCTCCTTTCACTTCCAGAGACTGAAAGTAGGTAGCGAGAGTGGGAGACCAAATCTCCGGACTGTATTTTGTTCCCACTTTCTGGTGATGTTTGGACCTTCCCCAGCGGCTCCCACTCTTGCACAGTTTGATGAGAGCTTTCACACTTTCAGAAGCCCCTGCAGCCCCATTAGCAGAAGAATGGTCTGCATTCGTAGGGCCCAGATCTCTGTAAGGGGAGCCGACGGGGTCTTGATATGGAACCATGTCAAAGGCCAGGGGAGGACTGTGAGTAGGGCTTCCGTGTTCTCCAATATCTTGTTCAAAAGACTTGTATGACGCAGTGGAGTTTGAATTTGAAAGACAGGCAGAGTGAGGGGTAGCAGAATTTCCGGATGCGTCTCCGTCAGAACTTGAAGATGGGTTTGAGGATAGTGCATCGAGCCGGCAAAGGATACTTGTGGGAGACCACAGATCGGTAGAAGAAAATCCATGATTTTTCTTGTGCATCCAGGGGTGAGACGCCAGGAGCTCTGAGCTATGGTGTCTTCGGGGTAACTCATCTGAATGTGTGCTACAAACCGGCCCAGAAAAAGAAGACTTGGACCTCGAATTGCCAGAGTTGGTGGCCGCTTTAGCTTTGATCATGCATCCCTCGAGGGGATTTGAGCTGCAGTTGGCTACAAGGGCCTGTCGGAAACTCCTGGAAAGAGATCGATATGCATCCTCTGACGGATCCAATGAACTAGGGGCCTTGGGAGGTAATTGCTTGGCCAGTGTAATGATTTTTGAAGGTGACCAATACTGTTTCCGTGGGGGAACTTGCTGCTGCCCACCCTGGGAGGAGACGGCTGTAGAGGAAGGGTAAATCCCAGCTAATGGAGCGCTCCTAGAGTAATCGATATACTTATCTCGAAGCTCTTGCGACATAGTACCGGCGTTTTGAGAAGGTGCTGCAAGCCGGGGGGGCAGCTGGAGAGAGTGAGGCTTTGAGGCTGCCACATCTGCCCAGGGCTTTCCTGGGGATTCCTCCCACTTGAAAGGCACAGCTGCTGGGTTCTTCACGGGAGTAAGAACAGGAGATACTGGGGGCTCTACCAAAAACTTAGCTGCAGCTGGGGCCACCAGATCAATGTGGGTTCCAGTTTCCACCTGGTTCCCAGCGTGTCCACTGGACCTGGCACCGAAGCTCCTTTCCTTGGAGATTGTTCTGGTATAACTATGGCTGCTTTTGCAACTGCGTTCTCCATCTCCAACTGCCGGACTTCCTCCAGGTGTTCGTTGCCATCCCTCAGGAAGAAACTCGCTGAACATGCTTTCATCCATGGAGTGTGACTTCTTCAAGGAGAAACTGTTCGTATCCATAGAGGTGCTCCTCTCCACTCCCTGCCTTGAAAGCTTTCTTGCCAAAGCTCTCTCCGCAGCTGCAGCAATTGTCTTGGGCTTTCCATGGACATCCTCCCATCCGAAGGAAATTGCAGCTGCTGATCGCATGGTGGTTTGCTCTGACGACTTGCACAGGCTGTCCCAAGCAAAGGCCGGTGAAGCTCTCGAATTACTTTCTCCGGGCTCTCTTTCTCTATCCGTCTGCGAGGATCCATTTGGGGGGATCGTCTCTTCCTTGAAGAGTTCCACACGCGGAGATCGGATTCCCTGTACGCCGCTCTTATCTTTCTTCATGAAATGGGAGTCCCTCCAAGGAGAGTGAGTCCACTGTTTCTTTTCCTGCGGCCCCGGATCACCAGCCAGCTTGTCCCCTGCAGAGAGTTCATACTCTTCCCACAATGCTAGACTCTCCCGCTCTCGACTATTCTCTGATCGAAAACTATTACCTGCTGAGGGTGCTACACTCCAGTGACGCACTCCGACGGTGACCCCACTTACAGGTCCTCTCCACTCAGTGAGAGCAAGTCGATTGGATGTATCGCCAGCCAGATGGCTTTGTCGAGAATTTGGGCTGGAGTATAAGAGATGCCCATTTCGTGAGTCGGAGCTGATGATGCTAGTACTGGAGAAAGCCTCCAGGTCAGGCACGTCCAGAGCTGTATCCTTCCAAGGTGAACTAGTTTTCTTACTAGACACATCGAGGGTTCTATGACCAAGCATTTGGTCTTCCCCACGAACGGGAGATGAGGATTCGTGCAACGATCGAGTATCCGGTGCTGTTGTGTACTCCATCTATCTGAATTGAATGCTAAGTACTGTCAGCTAGCTAGCACAACATTCCGAGCTCCCAGCTGGCATTGCCCACCTCTCGGCCACCTCAGTCTCTCAATCTCGCAGTCAGTCAAGTGCTGTTTAGGCCGGGCTACGAGAATCACCGTCGCCCTCTCTCTTTCCCTCCATGAATAGATTTGATTTTCTTGTCTCCAAAGCTGAAAGCGTCACCCTGCCAAGATTGTCTGTGTCAAGATTCCCCAATAGCAATTGAGATCCGATAAGTCCCTGGAGTCTTCACAGCGTCTCTTTCTTGCTAGTTTAGCTCCACCGAATGCCATACAGTGCACCACTACTCACTTTTCAAGAGCTCAGGCAAAGCGTCCGGATGCAATTTCAACTACATTAATCCCAGTATAGTCTCTAAGTTCTGAGGGCGAAGAACTGAATTGAGAAGGCAGTGCTTTATTACCGACTCAATAGCGCCTATTCAGTGGAGGAGGGGGACCAGAAAGAGACTACCTAGGAGCTGGTGAGGAGTTGCTGCAGGAGACCTGCGCTAGATTGCGGCCTTTATGAGGCTCTCTGTGGGCCTGGCTTCTATTAGCGGATATCTGGGTACAGAGTTCAGATATAGGTAGATCCCAAAGATAGCAACCTGAACTCAATAACACCTAACAAAGAGATCAACTGCAAAAGTGGACTCTTTGGCAGTGCCATTCCGTTAGCGCACGTGATCGTCCTGAGTTTTCGAGGTCAAGATGATCAAATCACCTCTCAAAGGTACGCAATACGCACCATGAATTAGCACTGTACATAACTTGTCAGGTCTATCTCACCAGGTTAGTTTGCTGATAGCAGGGATGCCAGACAATGGATCCCATTGTGCGTCCATCGACAACCCAGACCAGATGCATCTAAAGTCTAGAAGATAGGAAAGATCACAACTTTAGAACAACGTTGGAAGGAAAAAAAAGTTTGAACACCAGTTGTTTTTGCTTGTACTAGTCGAATAGGTGGTGGAGGGTTTGCGTTGCAAGCACAAGATCATAAAAGCAGCCAACTACCTATGTAATCTAGATAGTTGCTAAGATGTAGCGACTCAAATTTGAATTCTAAGAAAGAGGGAAGCTCTATGTATGGTGTAGATCACCAACTTCACGGTGTGCACTCCAGAACAGGAACCACCGATCTGTACAATTAAAGCCGCAAGAATGTCAGGTGTAGATTGGTTCCAGTTGCCTTTCTACTGTTAGCTACCATGTCCGACGGCCATTCTGGTGGAGAAGAGAGCGTGCGGGTCATTTATGAGGACTGGTATCCTCCCATGAAAGTCGTCCCCTGCAGCAGATTCATCGCCCGTGACCTGCAAGCACTGCAACCGGCCATTATAATTAGATAAACGGTTTCGTCGCATCAACTTTGTACATAGCATTTGACTACTACCTTTGTAGGCTCAACTCATTCTCAAGCTCATCTGCTTTTTAGTACTCAGACGAATTTCTTTAGAAAGCTGGGCAGGTGATTGTGGCAGGTTATGATGACCTTTTAGCTTTTTGGCCTCTTCAGAAGTGAGCACCCATAACCCTACCACGACTCTAAGTACTCTAGGCTTTATGTGCCACGGATAGTATGTGACTAGTGCAGCTTCTGACGACCCGACAACGTGGTTCTAAAGCTTTTGGGGATCATACACAACAGTTGATAACCATGCTGTGAGAACTGTTCCATCCATGATCAGACACCTTCGCATCTTGGGATGTATCAAAACATAACCCTGTAGTTCACTGTAGTTCTTTGAATGTTTCAAGTTTGCTTGGGAGGACTGATTCTTATCTGTCTTTCACTCACCTGCAGCCTCAGTAGAGGGCCCATGATATAAGGCGAACGTATGATGATATGGAAGAACTCAACACTGAATCGACCCATCTTGATTCTTGCTTGTTGGACAATGAATGATGTGGACCCTGCGTATACTTCAAAGCCAAGAAAGCTGAGGATCCTACATCTCCCTGGATGTTGCAAAATGTCCCGCGATCTGAAAAGTTGATCTGACCGACTGTTGAAGACTAGTGAATGCGTAAACATAATGTCGGCAGGGGAATGTCTAAAATTCGATGTGAAGAGGCTGTTCTCTTTCTCAAACGAGTAGCCCTGATTCCTGAATATGTTCGAAGCTCATCCCACAATCAATACTATCAAGGGGAAAATCCGGAGACAAAATTTGAAAATGCTGAACTGCGCGACCCATGATTTCTCGCTGCGAGCTCTTCTCAAATGTGAAAGCAGTGAAATCCACGCTATACTAATAAGTACTGATGCGTACGTCTTTGCTGGTGCATGGAGGGGTCAAGGATCTAGGCATGAGAGGTGGGCCTGGAGTAGAATTGACATGACCATACTTACGATACAATCAGCAATGCTGCGGTCCGCAGGCATAGCTGCTATTGCAAGTCACTCCGAAATATTCGGTGCACATGATCCTGACACAGGGCCCCAACATTGATCGGTGGCCGAGTCCAATGGATGGAACCTACTTGCCTTGATTCCTATATTTCATGCTTTCATCTTGCAAGATCACCAATCAACGACCGTGCCTGGTATGTAGCGACTGTCAGAGAGAAGCAAGCTTTCCGTTCATCTCCGATAACTGTGCCAAGTTCTCCCTCAAGTGGGTCGCAGGAGGAGGGCTTTCGGGGCCTAGATAAGAAGCCATGGGCTTCGGCCGAAACCCCAGGGATATGGCGCTTCCGGCTGTTAGGACACTTCCACCGTTGGGCCTGGCTTGTCTCTCTCAGATATCATACTAGGTATGGGCTTTTGCAACTTACCTTCCTCCGATGTGACTCCTTCCACTGCAACACTCATTCGCTTCCCAGAGTGTAGCATCATTGGAGAGATTTTTGTACTGTTTTCTGCTTGAATTCGATATCTGAGACCGAAGGAAGTTTGCCCCCCAAAAACATGGAACAGCAGAACCAAATTGTGGACAACAAGGAGCTAAATATCCTACAATGCCCGGGATTAGGAAGGGATTAGGAACCCCTCTGCCAATCCCAGTCTTCTACAAGAACACGAGGCTGGCAATCAGTTATGGTTAGCAGACACCCATATTCCCATTGGTAGTGAGAAAGGGATACAAGTACTCTGCATATGGAGAAAAAGAAAAACCATGAGCTTATCTGCCAGCAATTGTATAACCCTTGTTACCCCTATCACTTCATAAATCTCTTTCTGAGCCCGCTCACTTGCTCCAATACAGGAGCTGTGATTGAGTCTTCTGCTGACTAGGGTTCAAGGATGAAGACATATTGCAGTCGCCGAGAGGCTCTACTACCCAGCGTGCAAAATGTTCATCTTGGGGTGGGGGGTCCGGGGTGATCCATCGTGGTTGCAGATTCTTTTTCCTGCCTAACGTGCTTCCTCGTCCTTCTCCTAACCCACACTCTACCCCTAACACAAGCACACACGAAGGCTCGTGGCCCCTCTTCTCTGGTGCCTACACAGTCAGGCTGCAGGTTGTGGGCAGAATCTTTACAATGATTAGACTTGGGAGAACCTGCCATTTGAAATAAGTGATGCGTTGCGGCACGCATGCAAGCCAAAGACATGGCGTCCTCACCAAAATCTCCCAAATCCCCCAAATTTGATATTGGCGCCCTGTTGGAGAGAATTGACGAAGCAGTGCAAAAGGCTTTGGACGACACAGACGAGATATTCATTACAAAGTACTCCGGCCATTCGCCCATTTGAACAGGTTTTATCATGCATAATTGGGAGGGGAAGGGAGGGGCGGGTGTAAACTTATTTTGTTCAAGGAAGTCCAAAGAGAAATGAAATGAAATGCCACATTATGAATTCTCAGAAAGAATAAATAATAGGAGGTCCACGAACACAATCAGAGGTAGGAAGAGAGAGAAGGAAAAAGGGTGAAAGAACTCCATAATCTCCAGGGTGCCCCAAAGAATGTACTCATAAGACGTTGTTTATCGTAGCCTTGTGGCCATTGACCCCAAAGAGAGAGAAGATTTTCAAGCAATACATGAAACCATTGGATTCTTCTACCCCTTTGTGGATTCTGGTTAACAAATGCCTACATCCCTTGCGAGATAACTGTTGAACAGATTTTAGTGATCAGGCTCAAGAGTCTGTCTGAGGACAACTGAGCCATTGCTTGGAGCAAGGTCACTAAATGAAGCCTTTGTGTTAGAGAGCAGAACATTACACTATGAGAGAGAAACTTACACAAATGTTGGCTGGATTACTGCTTGATGAAGTGTGAGTGAACAGAGATCCATTCTGGAAGATGCCAGAGAATGTATCAACAAGCTCATTCAAGAGAATGAGGCGATCCAAGAGCACTTTAAGAAGCGGGAAGGGGAAGCCGTGAGCTCTCTCTCCCTTTGTGGCCCCTCTGTCTTTCGTGTTTCTTTGTTCCCCTTGTCCCAGAAGGTCTTTGAGCTTCCCATAGATGTTTATAAAGTACCACTGCATTTCATTTCATTTCTGCATTTCACTTCATTTTACAATGAAGTTAGGCAGAAAACTTCCCTGAACTTTTTTCCAGCCTGTGACATGGGGAAGGCCATCATGGATGACCTCAAGCGTTTACCCACTCTCGGCACTAGACTGAAATTTAAACTCAGGGCAGGAAGCCTACCTTTGAACAGCAAACAGATGCAGAGAGGAAAGGGGGATTGCAAATGCCCGTTATGCGGGCAACCTGAAGACAACATTCATTTTCTGATTCATTGTCCTGGGCACTCTCCCCAGAGAGATGCCCTCTTCAAATCCATCAAGAAATTTGTGCCTGGACCTCTGTTGACCAACTTTGAAAATCTCGAGGCTGAGCCAAAAGCCCAGGCCCTTTTGGGGCCTAGTTATTGGGCATATCAGACTTAGCAGATTGATGCTTGTGTACAGGGATTTCTAGAGGATATCTGGAAAACTCGGTCAATTTTCTTTTCCCAGGTAAGTCATACTACTGGCGTCAGCCCCTGACAAAGGTAGTTTCTGTCGTGTTCCGCTCAAAGTGGGTGCGGGTTCAATGGCCACGAGGCTACGGCAAACAGTCTTATGAGTACATTCTCTCTCTAAACATCCAAATTGGGTGCAGGGTCTAGGCTGCATCAAACAAAGTCCTATGAGTACATTCTCTCTGTAAAGTACCATTGCATTTCATTTCTCTGTGTAGTGGTACTGGTCTGACAGTTGGGGGATATTTTCTTTTGCTCTGTCTCTGTGGTGTGTTCATGGGCCATGTGAGCCCCCTGTGGACAGTAAAATTTCTTTTGTACTGTCACTTTGCTGTTGTCTCACCACAGTGGTGTGGCCAATTTGGGGATTAAGCAGCTCACCTTGTCTTTCTGAGTGTCATGTCCACTAGCCCATAATACGAACAGTCAATCCCCTTAAAGTGGATTGTTGTAGGCTGCTCTGGTGATTCTGGGGTGAGTATGAATGTGTGCTTACTCTCTTCTTTCCGCGGACGTTATAACGTACCATTTCATTTCATTTCATTCCATTCCTCTCCTCTCTTTTTCAAACATGCCTCACAACAACCAAAGGCTGATATGAACTAAGAAATTACCCATTCAGTTTTCATCAATTGAATTGTTGGATTATGTCAACTACTTTCCATGTGCATCAAGTTGTACTATTGAGAGGGAGTAACTAATCAGAGCATATGCATTGGGGCAGTTTGCACTGCAAGAGGTGCAAACAGAGGACATATTCCAGAAAAAGGAGCGCATTGAGGATCTGGAGGCTGATGTCGTGCAGGTCTGCAAATGAACTCTCTCTCTCTCTCTCTCTCTCTCTCTCTCTCTCTCTCTCTCTCTCTCTCTCTTTTAAGAGGAAGGTAAGGCTACGGCAAACAACGTCTTATGAGTACATTTCTCTTAAGAGGAAGGGGCAGACCCCATGTCAAACTTAAATCTAATTTGTGTACCTTGGGCCCTTTGGCCTCCCGCCGCACAATGAATTTCTTCGTTTCTTTTGTTTGTGTCTCTGTGTCTCTGTTTGTCACTGTGCCGAAGTAGTTCTATGGTTCTGTTCTGTTCTGTGTCCCTTGGGTCCTATTCCTCCTTCAGACGTAATTGTTTTCTTTTCCTTCTTCCTTTCTTCCTCTCTGTCTCAGATGAAAGATATAACTTAGTATATAAGGGGACAATTCTATATGCCATGGTCGAAGTACACCTTTTGCAGTACTTCTGGGCTCAAAGTTACCCCGAGCACTCAGCAACTGTGTGGCAATGGGTTTCCTCTATATCATTATTATGGATAGGGAAGTAAGGTGAAGGAAGTAAAGCTTCCACCACTAATGCATCAATGAAAGTACAATTCACATATGAAGCCTGAGCTGCTTCTTGGACATGCTGGATGACATAGGGCAGAAGGAGATGGACATTGCAAAACTACATGAGGACTACAAGATAGAGATTGGAAGAGTTCAAGATGAAGCCAAACTCCAGCGCAAAACACTTACAGATGGATTCCAGAAGGAAATTCAACAACTACAGAAGACACTGGCAGGTGTCCGAGACTTTCAAAAAAGACAGGTATGTGTCAGTGACCCAGCAAAAGAAGTACCCATTCAGTCAGTAAGTAATTGGATTTTTCCCTTCTAATGTGCTAGCAAACCCTTGTCTCCCAATCATGGTACTCTATAACTTCATTTGGTGGTGCAGCATACCATTCTTTCTCTAGGCTTCCTGTGGATATTATAGAGTTGCATTGTTCTTTCTTTACCTCTCTTCTGTAGTTTTTTGTCCAGAGGTTTGATATCAGCATCTCAACTTTGAGCTCTGAATTCCAGATAGGGCCTCAGCACAAACACTAAAAGATACACCCTGACACTCTTTAGCCCCTCATAGCCCCGAGAGGATGCCTGGAGATTAAGCCCTTCTCTCTCCCTCTTTCTATTTGTCTTTTGTTATTGCGCACATTCTATGTCTTTCTTTCTTTAGATCTGTCTTCAGAGACTGCTCATTACTGTTAGGTTTGAAGACCGGAAATGCTTGGCAGCCCACCTATCAGGCACTCCAGCTGCGTGGTACTCTTCCTGTACAGCTACAAGGCTGCCATGTAACTGTGGCTATAAGCCGAAGTGCTTGACAAGTGGTACCTCGATTATGGATCCATATGGTTGTTCAAACGGAACAGCTACAGGTCAAAGAGGGCAAAAGAGAAATGAAATGAAATGAATGGTACTTTATAACGACTGCGGAAACAAAGATGGAGAGAGAAAGATGGAGAGAAATGACATGGTACTATGTAACGTCTGCGGAGAGCTCAAAGAGCTTATGGGACAAAATCGGAAAAAACATTGAGAGAGGAAAGAAAACCAGAGCGAAAGATGGAGAACTATGCATCCGACTGAGCCACACATGCATCCTTCATTGGTAATGGTTATTTGTTTTGGGGAATGTCAGATTGAGGTGGAGACAGCAATGGAGGCAGCAATAAAAGAGGCAGCAGAAATGCGACAGAAGATGGCAGATTTATTGCCTGGCTATGAGCGCAAGTATTTTGAGCAAGTCAGAAACTTGACAAAACTCTTTTTCTCTCTTTAACAAAATATGATTCCTCTTACTTAGACTACGGAGCAACTTATGCACATGGGCTTAGCTCCGAAATGTGCTATGGCAGTCTTCACACTTGTGGCAGTGGTTAACTGCTGACCAGGAACTGGTTAGAAATTGCATTCCACCTACTCAGAAAATTACATTGTCTGTTTGTTGCATAAGTTGTAGTTCGATGAATCCTTAGCCACTTTTCTGGCAAATGCCTGTGAACCTAATAGCAGTGTTTGCTGAAACAGTCCAACAACAGTTTTTAAAGTTCTAAAAAACAATCCCCATACCATCATATGGACTCAAAAGACGGTATGGTGATGTGCAGTGTGCCAAACATAAAGAGGACTATGAGCGCAAGCTCGTGAAAATCATGGAGACTTTTAGGGAAGAGATTGAGGACCGGATTGGTTCCCGAATCCACCAGGTTCTTGGAGAGGTATCCTCCAGCTTTATGTGTGTTTCACATTCATATATGCTTTGTGTCTTCATGAAATTACAACCGTGGCAAGCCCACCCTGCAAAGCGCAGGAGTGAACAAACTTATCTTCTGTCGGCCATTTGTGCCTACTGTGCAGACATAATGGAGTTTTCTTTGTGTTTTTCTCTTTTTTCCTCTTCTTTTCCTGGCACTCCTTTGTGCAATGGTTGGGGTTTGATGTGTGCTTTGGTTTCTTCTGCTGTCCCATGGACCCTCTGGGCCTCCAGTGGGCACATTGACTAACGGTTTTTCTCGTGTCTCCCTCTCTGTTGCCCGAGTGATAGCAACCAAGCATGGCACCCTGAAATTGCAATGTATTAGCTGGCAAGACATAAGGAAAGTAGAGTCATTCCCATAATGTAAAACGAGCCACAAACTCTCAGCGACCTGCCATCCAGCTGGGTTCAAAGTTGAAAAACCATATAGTGCACCGAAGTATTACAAGTGAAAGATGCAAGATAAATCCAATACAGATGATGTATCATCGTATGGATGGCTGCAGAATGCTGTACTAGTGGAGGAGATAGATGTGCACACTAAGACAACAACTGAGCTTCAGATTGAGAAAGAAAAATTTGAAACTGTGAGTGTTACATTGAGGCTCGATATTGAGTTACTGCGTCAGGCTGAGGTCCTGCATGTGAAGCGTAACAGATACCAGGCCCGTGCCATTCAAGGCAGTGAGAGTAAGGTATTCTTTCTCCCCGGTCTCTGCCTCTGTCATCACCACACTTGTCGTCTCTATTTCTACCTCATGTCTCTTGCTTACGGCATATCAATTGGCCCACCTTATGAGATATTGCAACTAAAGTATAAATACCCCTGGTGACTGGATCAATCCTGGGATTACACATGTTGAGCATGACAGATGACTGTGATTCTTTCCACCTGATACTTAGAAGTACTGCGAGTAAGATATTTATGTTGCAATGTATCTTAAACAAAGTCTTCGTGAATCATTTGACGAGAACAATTTCCATGTTGTGATGATCTCCACACTCATGTTAAATAGAGGCTCCATTTTAGAACTTACATGATGACCACCAGAAAAAAACAGACAATTCGTGCAAATGAGCAGGTCCACAATTTGGAGAATAGTTTGAGGCAAGTAATACGGCAATACAGTGAAGAGAGACGTCTTCTCCAAGAGAAGCACAACTATGTGGTTGCTGAGCTCCGGTCTGAGCAACAGGTTAGCTCAATCAGCATTTCTGGGCTGTCAACTAAACCTTTCATGTCCATAGGGGGAGTGGACTTTCTCAGAGGATGTTGTTGTAGTTTTGTTTCCGCACAGCAATACTTTTAATGCTCCTAAGGAGATTCAAATAAGTGAGTGTAATGGAGGCGAGGGAAAGATTGTTGATCTTTTGCGGTGCATCAGCCTGTTCCTCAACGACAGGTAACTGACAAGAGTCAAAGGGAAACCAAAACACTTCCATTTGCACGCAGAAACTGAAGAGCATGGTATTGCAAAAAGCACGAGAGCTTAAGAAGTTCAGGCATCTGGCGCAGCACGTTCTCCGCCAACGTGGTGAAGTTGAGCTCTTCCTCATCGACTCTATCCAATTTGTGAAGAACCAGGTTCAACATCAGATGCCGAGATCCCAGACGCAGGCCTCCAACATGACTGAGGAAGGGGATCAAAGAGGCAATGCAAACCACAAGTCGGGAGACCACTCTGCAACACACCGTTTGACTGCAATTCGTCCATCCGAATCCTGGCCTGGGTCGGGCCCATACACCAAGCTGCCACCCAAGTCTATGACCAGATCTCCGGAGGGCGAACCAACTGATGCTGCAAAAGGCAGAAGAAAGGAGGAGTTTCTGGAGTACCTTAGCAAGGTTGACGAGGACAATCAGATGGACAATCTGGATGACTTGGGAGAAACAGTACTACTCCCTGAGAGGATCTTGCCCAAGATCGACATCTCAGAGCTTTCTTGGCCAGACAGGGAGAAGGTCTTGAGGTACTTGTTCAAGAAAATCAATACTGCTCACCAGGCTGGTGGGGACACGCGAAGATCAACCCAGTTCGCAAGCGGCTATACAAGTGCCGCTGGCAGAACTATTGTATAGAATTTCTCCATAACAACACAACACGTCCTTCACAACTTACCTCATGAGGCTGCATGAATGTGTTGGAGAGACAGAAGCAATAAGTAAACTAAACACTCCTCCTCACATTTCCATCAAAGGAAAGAAGAAAACGCTTGCCATTGCCCACCAACATGAAACCCACGGAGCTTATGATATCAACAATAAACATGGACACAAATGTGAAGAGACAGGCTAACCCCATTCTTCCTCTACTGCCCACATGTTGGTAGGCATGAACTTGTGTCCCTAGCTGTCTAAAGTCAGAACCCACATGCACCCATTATGCATTCTCCTTTTTAATCTTCCAAGCACTTGGTAGCAATCATTCCTCATCACTTTTGAAAAGAAAAGAATGGAAAGGAAAGGGTGTTCATCATCTACTTTTGCAATCTATGAAATGAGGCTTTTAAGTTCATCACTTATATCTCACCATCAACAACGGAAGATAATAGGAATAATGTAAGAACTTAATGCAAGCGCGTCAGGACGGTCCAGCCCTAACACCCGTACCGCCGGTTCTTCGCATCCGGCAGACATCGAAAGGCAGCCGGCTGGGCTCGGTCAATCCCTCCCCACCCCCGCCCTCATCCCATTGGCGTCGTCGTTCTGCGACACCAGTCCGCCCGCTTCCAGCAGTCCGCCAATTCCCTGTAACCCCTGCCCCGGATTCAACCATCACCCCCATGTAACCCTCTGTAATTCCGCCGAGTGTAACCATATAACCCCATGACCCTCTATAACCCTCACCACCATGTAACCCTCTGTAACCCATGTAACCCTCTATAACACCGCAGAGTGTCACCCCCACCCCTATGTAACCCTCACTCCATGTAACCCTATGTAACCCTTTGTAACCCATGTAATCCTCTGTGACCCTCTGTAACCCATGTAACCCTCTGTGACCCTTTGTAACCCTCACCACCATGTAACCCTCTGTAACACCGCAGAGTGTCACCCTCGCCCGTTTGTAACCCTCACTCCATGTAACCCTCTCTGACCCTCTGTAACCCTCTGTAACACCGCAGAGTGTCACCCTTGCCACCATGTAACCCTCCGTAACCCTCACAAACCCTCTGTAACACCGCAGAGTGTCACCCTCATCCCATGTAACCCTCACTCCATGTAACCCTCACAAACCCTCTGTGGCTCTGTAACCCATGTAACCCTCTGTAACCCATGTAACCCTCTGTGACCCTTTGTAACCCTCACCACCATGTAACCCTCTGTAACACCGCAGAGTGTCACCCTCACCTCTATGTAACCCTCTCTGACCCTCTGTAACCCGCACCACCATGTAACCCTCTGTAACCCATGTAACCCTTTGTGACCCTCTATATCCCTCACCGGGTGTAACCCTTACCACCATGTAACCCTCTGTAACACCGCAGAGTGTCACCCTCGCCACCATGTAACCCTCCATAACCCTCACAAACCCTCTGTGACACCGCAGAGTGTCACCCTCATCCCCATGTAACCCTCACAAACCCTCTGTGGCTCTGTAACCCATGTAACCCATGTAACCCTCTGTAACACCGCGGAGTATCACCCTCATCCCTTATGTAACCCTCACTCCATGTAACCCTCTGTAACCCATGTAACCCTCTTCGACCCTCTATATCCCTCACCAGGTGTAACCCTTACCACCATGTAACCCTCTTTAACACCGCAGAGTGTCACCCTCGCCACCATGTAACCCTCCGTAACCCTCACAAACCCTCTGTGACACCGCAGAGTGTCACCCTCATCCCCATGTAACCCTCACAAACCCTCTGTGGCTCTGTAACCTATGTAACCCTCTGTAACACCGCGGAGTGTCACCCTCACCCCTTATGTAACCCTCTGTAACCCATGTAACCCTCTGTGACCCTTTGTAACCCTCTGTAACACCGCAGAGTGTCACCCTCACCCCTATGTACCCCTCATTCCATGTAACCCTCTCTGACCCTCTGTAACCCTCACCACCATGTAACTCTCTGTAACCCATGTAACCCTCTGTGACCCTCTATATCCCTCACCAGGTGTAACCCTTACCACCATGTAACCCTCTGTAACACCGCAGAGTGTCACCCTCGCCACCATGTAACCCTCACTCCATGTAACCCTCACAAACCCTCTGTGGCTCTGTAACCCATGTAACCCTCTGTAACACTGTAGAGTGTCGCCCTCACCCCTTATGTAACCCTCACTCCATGTAACCCTCTGTAACCCATGTAACCCTCTGTGACCCTTTGTAACCCTCACCACCATGTAACCCTCTGTAACACCGCAGAGTGTAACCCTCACCCCTATGTACCCCTCATTCCATGTAACCCTCTCTGACCCTCTGTAACCCTCACCACCATGTAACCCTCTGTAACCCATGTAACCCTCTGTGACCCTCTATATCCCTCACCAGGTGTAACCCTTACCACCATGTAACCCTCTGTAACACCACAGAGTGTCACCCTCGCCACCATGTAACCCTCACTCCATGTAACCCTCACAAACCCTCTGTGGCTCTGTAACCCATGTAACCCTCTGTAACATTGCAGAGTGTCGCCCTTACCCCTTATGTAACCCTCTGTAACCCATGTAACCCTCTGTGACCCTTTGTAACCCTCACCACCATGTAACCCTCACTCCATGTAACCCTCTCTGACCCTCTGTAACCCTCACCACCATGTAACCCGCTGTAACCCATGTAACCCTCTGTAACACCGCAGAGTGTCACCGTCACCCCTATGTAACCCTCACTCCATGTAACCCTCTCTGACCCTCTGTAACCCTCACCACCATGTAACCCGCTGTAACCCATGTAACCCTCTGTAACACCGCAGAGTGTACATCATACACGTGTAAACTATCCGACAGCCGAATGGAGGTTTAAATAGAGGCCGAAACCCTAATTTGCTCTCTCCATCCGTTTTTCAGATTCCTCACTTTTTTTTTTGCTTTGGGGCATCAGCTTTCTGCAATTCCCATGGCGCCCAATCGGCTTCACACATCAATGCGAAAGATTTGTAGTTCATTTAGTTCAGTATCGTCATCCCAGCAACATACAAGACAACGCTTTCCGCGCAACGATCCGTCAAATCTATTACTACGGTTTTCTCTACGATTGATACGGTTGTCTCTATTCTTTTTCTTTCTCAATGTCATTCTTGTTGTTTTGTCACCGTCCCCGATGGCTATGGTATTCCTAAGATCCGCATTAGGAAAGGGTTTTGTTTCTTTCGGTCTAGCCATGCAAGCAGCCGCTCATTTGACGGGGTGCCCATTCACTCTCCTCTCGTGTATCTTTTGTTCACACACCAGCCGGGGCAGCCTACTCATCGCTATTATGGATGCAATACGTATCGAATCATGCGTGTTTTGCAAGCACTGTCAACCGGTTACATGTCTGATGGTTTATATGACTACCTCACGTGTGCTATGGTTACACACAGGGGGTTACACGGTGTTTTCTTTCTCAATACATGCTGGCTTGGTAGACGGTTTAGTAATGGAGGTTTAGATGGGGTTGACATGTTTGATGGGTTACGTGGATGTTGCGCTCGCGGAGCCACATAGGCTAGGGTTACATGGGTGGGGCATTACATTGACCATGTTTACCTGGAGGTTGCATACTAATGGTTTGATATGACAGGGTTACATCGATGTTGTGTTCGGGAGTCACATAGACTAGGGGTACATGAGGTTGTGACGAAGGGTTACATCATATGTGGGTACCTGACGGAGGGTTACACTCGACGTGCCTGGCATGCGGGTAACGGCCGGTTTGTCGCGCTCACAAGTGTAGGGTTACGGGTTACACTCCGCTATTCCGGGTGACACCGGGATTGCAACTCATACACGTGTGAGTCAGTGCGGATATAATTGATTGCAAGCCGCCAGATTTTAATGAACCGCCGTCTTTCGCTTAACCGACGTGCCTTACGGGTGACATCTAGCTAGCTTCGTTCTTCGTTCTTTGATCATTGTTCAGTTTTCCCCTTCTCGCAGCCTTTCCTATTCTTCCTGCACTCCTTGTTGTGCGTGCTCCCTGTTGTGCGTTCTTCGGAATTCTCTTGGTCTTGGTCTTTTCTTGTCTTGTCTTTTCTTGCTCTTGCTCTTCTCTTCTCTTCTGTCAGCTTTTTCTTTTGTCATGGCTGATTGTTATTTGTTCCCTGGAGAGGCTACTATTCCATTTGATCACTTGAAAAGGGATGGCGAACGAGTTCGCTTCTGGTACACTGAGCATGAGCATGCTACAATGATCGCGTACTGCCACACCAGGTGTAGAGAGGCCAAGGTGGAGGGAGCAAAGGGCCGGCCTAAGTTCAAATGTCCTTATTGTGGGGCAGTAAAGGTAGATAAGAGCAGATTGAATCGGCATATTGTCGATGGAACGGCCGCATGTATGGCCAGACCGAAAGGAACAAAACCGTTTCCTGATGCGGAGCTCAAGCATGCCATGGCTGTTGAAAATGTGATGAATTCTGTTCCAGCTTCTTCTGTTGATGCATATCATGCATGGATTCTGCAAAATAGGGTGGCTTTGGGTGAGATTGCAGATCCTATTGAAGTGCCTGCTGTTGTACCTTCTTCGGCTATTTCTGCTACAGAGGTTCCATCTTCTGGTGCTCCTGCTGTTTCTGTCCCTGGTCCTTCTATTCGGCAGGTTTTAACGAGAGAGACAAGCGGCGATTGAGCCCGCCTCTACCTGTCCCTATTGCAAAGAAAATCAACATTGGAAACCGGGGAAACCGGAGCTCAAGGTTCATCTTGCGAAAGCGAACTCCAGGCTCAATCCTTCTGCTACCGCATGGCCTTATTCCTCAGTTCCCATTTCCGAATGTCAATGAGAAGGGGTTTTGGCCGGCATTCCAAGAATTTGTTGCGCGAGGCGAGGGCGCAGTCCATGCGACAGCTGCAAAATCAAGTTGGGTTCTATCGACAGACAATCAAGTTGGATTCCCTGCCATTTCTCTGTTTTTCAAATTTTGGGCTGTTGTCTATCCATGTAACCCCTTGTGTTACCCCCCCTGTCTCTCCTGTGGCGTGTAACCCAGAGTGTAACCCACCTACAGAGGACCCCTTTTAAAAACCCCTATGGTGTGTAACCCACCTCTGTGTAACCCCGTGTAGCCCATCTTGTTTGTAACCCATTTTCATGTGTAACCCCTCGTGCTGTAACCCTTTTTCTCTGGTGTAACCCCTCACGCTGTATTGCGCAGGGACTCGATATCATCTTAGAAGCGATGATATGGACAGTGTTGTTGCTGCCCACAAGGCGTTTACTGCCCAGCCGGATCATGGTCCGTTAATGATAGAGGAATTGAATCGGGTGAAGGAGTATTTAGAGAGCATTGGGCATCCTGACATGCCAAAGCAGAAAAAGAAAAAAGGTGGGAGACTTACACGAGTCCATCGAGAGAGCCAAGCCTCACATGATGATGACACGATGGACGAACTAGCTGTTGGCAATACCGACCTTGACGATGCCAGAACTTCAAATCCTCTTGTCATCACTATTACTGTAGATGGAATCAAAGGTTTGGTTGTTCCAGATCCGTTGGAATTCACTCGTGGTTTTGCCGAAGGATTGATCAGTCAAATGGAGAATCTCACCAAACCGCACATTGGACCGCCACCACTCCTTTTGAGAATTCTGGCCCACAACGATGTAAGAAATCATGGCAGGTCAGTTTCCCAAACGCATCCCAGGTTGGGGTTCACGACTGAACTTCTGGAAAGTGCTCTTACGGCCTCAAAGGTGAAGGACCTGGTCGATGAGTATTACGGCTTTAGTCTGATGTACTTTGCACAACCTGGTGACGGAATTGCGACCTTGGATTCTGAGCTCGAAGACTTAAGATCGAGTTTGAGTACAGAAGAGTGGGGTGACCGGTCAATTAAGATCAACGGAGCTATACAGTTTTGCAAGGCAAGCCGTCGTCGCGCCGCCCATCACTTTGCGATCCAACAGAGAGAATCGTTTATCCAGCTTTGGTGTTGTGGCCTCTTCAGCGAATCACCAACAGAAATGGACTTCAATGCGCGTTTGGGCATCCAGTATATGAGAGACCTTGGGTCTGTAGTGCCTTGGTATCTCTGTAAGTGTTACTCCATCCACTGTCACCCCTCTCGTCGTGTAACCCCTTTGTGTGTAATCTTGTAATCATTGTAACCCTCGCTATGTGGAACCTTGTAACTCAGTGTAACCCTCGTTGTGTGTAACCCTGTAATCAGTGTAACCCTCGCTATGTGGAACCTTGTACTCAGTGTAACCCTCGCTGTGTGTAACCCTGTAATCAGTGTAACCCTCGGAGTATGTAACCCTGTAATCAGTGTACCCCTAATGGTACCCCTCGCTGTGTTACCCTAGATTTGTTACCCTCTCGTTGTGTAATCTCAGTAGTGTAACCCATGGTAGTGTAACCCATTGCAAACTACTGTCTCTAACAGGGTGGTGTAACCCACATCGTGTAATCCGAACCACTGTCTTGTCCTAGTCAGTGTAACCCTTACATAGTGTAACCCTTGCACTTTCAAAAACCTCGTTCCACGACTAAAAACCTTTGTCTTTTCCCCGATGCAGATGAGTCCGAGCTCATGACCAATCAAGTCGCCAATGCGTTCAAAAACCTTTTTGAGGCTCAACGTGAGCTTCACGAAGTTGTGTATGGGGCCCCTCCACAATGCGATACAGGGGGCGTAGGGGGCGCGCAGACGAGCGATGGGCCAATTTCCGCCCCGCAGAGCGACGATGTACATGACGAGGACATCATTCCAAGTCAATCTGCCGTTGTATCTTTGTCGCAGGTTGGTGAATTGTACTCAACCCAGCTGCACTTAGGGGTGAACCTAGCAGACTTGACGCGGGATTTGCCCATGAATTCTGATACTGATACTGAAGATGATACATCAAGGTGGAACACCCAAGTGCGAACCTCTTTGTCCGCAGCCCCAGTCATTTCTTTTGAAGGTCTTAATCGAAGAATCGGGGACCCGCTTGACCCAGAGTCTGTGTATGACTTTGAATCTGGAGATGCTGGGTTGAACCCTCGATGCAGCAATGTAAGTATTTGTCAGGATCATGTGGTCAACCTCTCTCAGAATGACCCAGCCTTCGTGGGTCCCATTGATGCGCAGGGTGACACTGCAAGGGGAGGATGCCCTGAAACCGAGGGTTACACTGCACCTGAGGGTGACACTGTGCAGAGAGGAGCAACAGGGAAGGAGGGTTACACTGCACCTCAGGGTGACACTGCGGATACCGGTGTGGCTGACAATGCCGTGAGGGACATTGTCGTGGGTGACACACCATTGCCCTTGAACACTGCAACTTCCGTTGAGAGTGACATTGACATGGGTTACACTGATAGGGGTGACACCCCACAGCCAACCCACATGGTAGATGTCAGTGAGTGTAACACTGCCATGGATGACATTCCACTACCACTAGTCGTGGAAGGTGACACTCCTTTGCCACGGCCACTAGTCGCGACGGATGACGGTCTTCCGCTAGTCAACATGGTCTTGGAGGGTGCGGAGAAGGGCGACACAATCAAGGATGGCATTGAGGAGGTTGATGCAAAGAAGAGTGACATCGACATGGGTGACACGGGGAAGGGTGTCACCGAGGAGGTTGTCAGTTGGAAGGGTGACACAAAGCAGGGTCACACTGAGAAGCGTTTCACTGTGGAGAGTCACGAAGAGAAGGATGTTGCGGAGCATCTAGACACTGAGAAGAGTGACACTGCCAAGGGTGACACACATAAGATTGTTACTCAGCAGAGTGACACTGGGAAGGAACCCGATGAGAAGGGTGACACTGCGAAGAGTGACACTGATAATGCGGCCAAAGAGAAGGGTGACACTGAGAAGGTAGCCGGAGAGAAGGGTGACACTGAGATGCGTGACTCTGAGGAGGTAGCCGAAGAGAAGGGTGACACTAAGAAGAGTGACACTGAGGAGGTAGCCGAAGAGAAGGGTGACATTGAGAAGGAAGCCGAAGAGAAGGGTGACACTGAGAATCGTGACACTGAGGAGGTAGCCGAAGAGAAGGGTGACACTAAGAAGCGTGACAAGGGGTTTGAACAGAAGGGTGACACTGACAGGGGTAGCACCGAGGAGGTGAGCTGTGACACTTCTGCCCTTGGTCAATCACCTCCCCAGCACGTCTCAGACGAGGGAGTGCAGTCTTCAGCACTTGCAGCAAACTCAGAACAAGGCACCTCTGGCTCAAAAATTCCCCCTACCGGCGGCATTGTCAGGGTTGCAGAGAATCCCAGGAGGTCAAAACGGCCGCCTGCTCAAAGAAAGCGGTTGGCTGAACCCCCTAGCGCTGACAAAGAAGTATCTGTTCTTGTCGCACCCAAAAAACAGCGAACCAAACCGAAAGGCAAAAGTGCAGGGGTCTCGGAGGTTGACGTTGTCCAGCAGCAAGAGGTCCTTGCCAAGCACTTGCGGGAGCGTTCGAGGTACCTCATTGTACTTTGACAAAGTTCAGAATGTGTCGGACCCTCCTGGGGCGCCCGAAGTGAAGTTTTATTATGGCGATGCCTTCCTGGCTTCTAGTCCGTTACAGTTTTACTTGGAAGAGACAGATTTTGAGCCGATGTATAAAATAAGAGCAACTGTCACAGATGCATTGCTCTCGGGTTACAACAAACTTCTGGAGGCCAAATTGTTTAAGGCTATCGCACCTGAGTTTGTCATCTGTGCTCCTTTCCAATGGCATGTCATGCGTACCAATGGTAACGATCTGCAGACGCTATTCGGGTTGGTGCAAGAATGGTACACTCAGGATGCCCGAGGGATGGTGTTCACAAAGAATCGAGATCTTGTGGACGTGGTTGTCATCCCTATTGTCTTCGAGTAAGTAATTTCAGCGTTGACTGAGCATGTTGGGTTACACTCCTCTATTCTAGACTGAGTTGCACTAGTGACTGCTGACTAGTTGTGTAACACCGTTTAGAGTTACAGTACAAAGGGTTACACTATGGGTTACACCACAGCCGGGTTACACCACAATGGGTTTCATTGGAGATGTTTTTTTCTATTCTGACGTAACGGCTTTGTTTGTGTTGCAGTGATCACTGGAGTGTTGCTGTTTTAGAGCGCCGAGGTCGGATAGTACATTTGGACTCCCATAAAACCATTGCCCGACCCAAACTCATTGAAGGAATTTTGCGAAATTTTGCCATAGCGTTCTTTGATTTCATGCCTGGATCTGATGACTTCAGTTACGTCATGGAGAGGATGGAATGGTTTGAGGCCAGTGTCCCCCAGCAACGGAGCTGTTGGGAGTGCGGCTATTATGCACTTTGTTTTGTGCAATTTTACTTGGAGTGGAAGTTCAATGTGAAAACCACAGAAGATCGAACCCGTCATAGGCGGGCGTTTACTGCAAGTTGGTTCAACGAGTCAACCATGATAGCTTCCCGTACTCATATGATTAGTTGGCTGTGTGACGAGATGGACAAAGACTTGGTCAGATGGCCAAAGAAATAAATAGCGTCTCTTGATGCATTTTTGCTTCTATGTGGTTTGTTCGTAACACTTCACAGTTTGGGTTTCATGCAATGGGCTTACATGGGGTTACACCTTATAAGGTTACATGAAGTGGAATCATAGACAAGTACTTGGGTACACCTTTGGGCCCTGGGGCAATGGGCTTACACTCTGTGGGTTCACACATAAGTGATGGGTTACACCATGCCGGGTCTCACAACGTGGGGTTACATTATGGGTTACATACAATGGGCCTAGGGTTACATGGTTGGGCCTTCCTGGCTATGTCAGGGTCACGTTGCTGAAACAGTATACTTTCGTGGCATGTAACCCCACCTCGACTATGCGCATTTGTTTTATTTTTTATTTTTTTCGCACTGAAGTGTTTGTGCACTGAAGTTCTCAGATTTATACTACATGGGGTTACATACATGAGGGCTATGTACAATGGGTTACATACGATGGGGTCACAATAGTGTGGGGGTAACATCTGGTCGGGCTACATACTTCTTGGAGTTACAACACTCTGGGTTACACTCACTCAAGAGGGTTACACAGTTCTAAGTTACACTGTGCACAATGAAAGTGGGCAGGGTTGCCTATACAAGGGCTACGTGTCGTGGGGATACATAAGATGGGGTGATGTAGCATCGGGGTTTATAGCGTGCACCCCAAATTGTACAATGGGTTACATGCGATGGGGTGACATCAATGGGGGTTACATGTGGTCGGGATACATACTTCTTGGGGTTACACAACAACAAGTTACACTCCGGAGGGCTACACTGGTCCATAACATAGGTTGAACGGAATGATTATCTATCTCATGGATTACACGTCCATGGGTTACACACAAATTGGGTTACACATAGAGGGGTTACACATACAGGGGCTAGTGTTGGTGACTAAAGGTGCTCGACTTCAGCATCTTCCCACTCTGTATTGAAGGGTCATGTAACCCCGGCAGACTAACCCAGACCCTGTAGTCACATTGTAGTCATCGACTTATAATTCTCAGAGTTACACCACTGACAGCAATATTCTATGGGGTTACATACTGGGTTACACTGTTGATAGTTACATTGCAGTTACACTTGGAGTTACACCACAATGAGTTACACTGAAGAGGTTCACACTCATCTGTGTCACTGTGTGGAGTACCACAGATGCGAGTTACACTAAGTAGAGCTATGTTACGTTATGAAACCCCAGACAGTGTAACCCTGCGGTGTGTCACCCCGGCCCATGGGTGTCCCATTGAGTGGGTTACATAGGTTGAATGTGGATGGAATGGCAAAGTGAATAACAACCCATGAACAGACATGTACTTCATATTAAACTTGGTGATCACAAAATAAGTGTCATTGCCAATGGACTCAATGGTCACTTACTACGGAACCGGTCTACAAAATCTACTTTCCTGGCAAGGGACATGTTGTTTCCATCATCATTTTTTATGAATGGAACTGCTTGAAGAGGGTGCAACAGACCTTTGTCGATTCTAACTTGTAAAGTGGACAGCCTCCCACGAACACAACGAAGCTCGGCAAGCAAATGTTTGCGCATTGTTTCACTCTCATTGCCAAGAAGCGACAGGGACTTCATCTCAGATTCAATTGATGAAACATCCGATGGCTCCTGCCGACCACGCTGGGATGATGCTGAGCACTCCGTAGGCTCTGCTAGATTCACAACTTCCTCCTCTGCATCAATATCTGGAAGTTCCGATTTCATCAACATGTGAAGACCTCCATGAATGGTCCCGAGCTTTGTGCCACAGAGCTTCACAATAAGCCCTTCCTTCAGATTTGGCTTCATCAATTGAAGAACGCGGATTTGATGTTTGCACAAGTTACCCTTCAAAGCCCATGGACAATCGCAACAAGCCCAGGTGGTCGCAGGTGCATAGATTGTGTAGCTTCGACCGGCCGTTTGAACACTATCCACAATCGCCGGATGACCAGGAACAGTGGGCAAATGAACATTGACATCAGGGATCTCCCTTGCAGTCCAAACAACATTACTGATAAATTCCTCCTGTCGTACATTCCTTTTGAAGCCTTTCGATTTCAAGTTATCTCTATACCAATAGTGGGTTAGAACAGGACCCACGAGTTCGCTGATCAGCCAATCGATTCTCCTGCCATCAAGCCTTTGCTTTCCCGAGCGTAAACGAGCCTTCAAATTTCCGTGCCAAGATTCAATTGCGGCATTAGTATCCTGACTTGCGTGGGGAATATAACGAGCCCCCGTGATCCACATGCTCAGTTTTGGGACCCATTCCATTCTGATGTAATGTAGGAAGTCACGCGCAAGCGGATAGGAATAATTCAAATCTTCCAGTCGCTCCAGCGCCCACTCTTCTGGGGTGACTCCCACACAGGCGTTAATGCCGTACATTACGTCGCCAAGCTGTTTCAAAACAGCATTGCGAGTGTATGGATCGGGCATCTTACGCCACGAATGTTTCAGCCAAGCGCGGCGAACATGCCAAAGGCATAGAAATATCGCTACGTCCCCAAACGATTCCCTGCACGCACACACATCAAATGCCACCCAATCCATCAGTGTAACTCTTGTCAGTGTAACTCTTATCAGAGGAACTCTTCGCAGTGTAACTCGTAGAAGTGTAACTCTTCAAAGTGTCACTCTTAGTAGTGTGACTCATGTAACCCCTCGTGCATCTGGTCATGTAACTATCAGTGAAACTCACAGCAGTGTAACCCAACACATATAACCCCTCGCAGCGCTGTAACGCAATCCATGTTACACCGTGTAACTCTCAGAGCGACCCAACCCATACAACCCTCTGCGATGCTCCCAGTGTAACTCACAGGCTATAGCAGTGCAACCTAATCCATGGAGGACTGCGGATGACACGCCGTGTAACTCCTAGTGTAACTCGCAGTGTAACCCTCTGTCTACCTCATAGCAGTGTAACCCTCGGTCTAACTCACAGCAGTGTAACCCTCCGTCCAACTCAAGGCAGTATAACCATCTGTCTAACTGATAGTGTAACCCTCAGTGTAACAGACAGCACTGCAACCCAATCCATGTAACCCCTCAAGCAACTGACAGTGTAACTCCAAGTGTTACAGGCAGCAATGCACCCCCTCGTGTAACTGGCAGTTTAACTCTTACTGTGATTCTCAGTGTAACTAGCAGCAGTGTAGCCCGATCCATGAAACCCCTCGTGCATGCAACTTGTAGTGTGAATTACTGTGTGACTCAGAACATTGTAACTTCTAGCCGTGTACCTGATAGCATTGATTTCTGCGTCTGCATCGTCGACAACAAAAGCATTTGGCCTCCAATCTGGTTTGCTCTGAAGAAGTCGGTCGCGAAGACGTTTCATCCAGGGGCTCAAGTCAGTCGTTTTGTTTCTCGCTGATATAATATAAGCAACAGGTATGCCGTTGAGCCATTCGTCGAACACCATCATGGTATACATTGGGAACTGCAATGTCGCAATGGTACAAAAATGAATAAGGTGAGTGTTATAATATTGGCAACAGTTGCATGGCACTCACATTTCAGAATGCAATGAAAGGTAAAGCGTGACACGAATACCTTATTTTTGTTGGTCCCAAATGTTGCATCGCAGGATACCACACGGTTGTGTCCCAGGTCGATCATTCTGTTTTTGCCACTCCGTTTGTATTCCAATTACGAACTTCAAATCACCCGCCACTGGCGCTGTCTCTTCATGGTAGAAGAAGACGCTTTCAAGATTGCTATCGACCCACATACGTACACTTTGTGCATCATCTGGATGTTTTTTGTAACTCTCAATCGCAAGCTTGTCGGCAATGTTTCTCACGTCGTACTCGAACAAGAAACAATCGCGACTCCACTCCATGCCTGGCTGAGATGCACAAGCTTCCTGGAGCTGTTGAGTGTGTTGTGTCATAATCATAGCTGGAGATAGGCCACTGCGAAGACTATCGACGACCACTGTTTTATATCTTGGCTGAGACGAGGGGCATGCACGAATCGCGAGAAATGGGAAGAGGGGTCAGCTGAACCATGACATGGCTTTCCTTTTGCATCCACATGCTGTTTCTGGAAGTATGTGATGATTGCCAACTCTGAATCTAGAAAACACTGGCCAACTTTGAAGCTACACGTACACCCACGTTTGTATGACTCTCCGAAATCCGCTGTCTTACGTCTGATTCGCTTGACTGGTTTTTGATTATCGGAGGTTGCTATCGGTTTTTCTTTCTTCTTCACAATCGGCGGGTCCGTGCGCCTATCTATCGGGCCGTAGCAGCAGTGGTACCTGCAAAAAAAGCATATAAAGCGAGGAGGTTATCGCCATATACGACTTTGCTAGGCCAGCAGAAAGAAGTGGGGTGGGAATGTTATACAACCCTCATAAGTGACTTACTTATGCCACTGACGATAACTGTTTGCACGCGGTGTTGTCAAATCTGGCAACTCACGGTACCTTCGATCTTGAACATAAAATTGGGTCTTCCCATCCACTCTACTCCTTTCTCCCTCCAGAAAACCAGGAATGCGAGACCATGGAACGACAGCTACTTCGATGGATATCCGTTTCCCTTTTCCCTGGGAAACCTGGCGTATCCAACGGAGGTTTGTGTGATTGAAAAGCCCGTCTATGGGCAGCTGTAGGATGCATTTCAAATGAGATACCAAATGCTGCAAATGACAGAGTTCTCCCGCCTCATCTTTCAAACCATTTGATTCCAATGCTGCTTTGCGTTCCTCGTCTAGCACCTTCGCGGAAGCACATGCCATTAGCAGCAACAGTACCACCAGTACAGTACAAATCGCATAACACACGCGGGCAACGCAGCGGAGCCCTCGGGACTGCACGTCGTCTACGCACCTGGTGAAAAATGACGAGCGATGATGGAGTTACACGTGGGTTTTGATGTCACCGAATCGTGTAACCCAGGTTTGAATTCAAAATATCTGACACCTCTTGGAGCCCGCCAATTTTTGCCGGGCACCAAGGGGCTACACGAACAAGGGTGACATGCGTTGGGGATAAAGGATCCGGGGTGACACGAGCTATAAGTGACACAATCGGGGGATACACGGAGGGGATTGATATAGTATCGGGGTTACATGGTGGGGTTACAATGTGAGAGTTACACAATGAGGGTTACACGAGGCGGAGCTAAAGGGCTAACGTGTAGAGGGTTACAGGGATGATGGGGTTACAAGGAACTGGAGTTACACGGAGAGGGGTATATGGGATAACATGATACAAGCTTACATTGGGGTTACACGATGCAGGATAAATGGAGTGAGGGTTACACCCCGCGGAGTAACAGAGGGTTACATGGGTTACAAAGGGTTACAGAGGGTCATGGGATTACATGGGTTACAGAGGGTGACATAGGGTTACATGGGAGGGTTACATGGAGTGAGGGTGACACTCAGTGGTGTTACAGAGGGATAAACGGGTTACGGAGGGTTACATGGTGGTGAGGGTTACACCTGGTGAGGATTACAGAGGGTCACAGAGGGTCACAGAGGGTCACAGAGGGTTACATGGAGTGAGGTTACACAGGGGTGAGGGTGACACTCTACGGTGTTATTGAGGGTTACTGAGGGTTACATGGTGGTGAAGGTTACACCTGGTGAGGGTTATAGAGGGGAGGGTTACATGGGTTACAGAGGGTCAGAGAGGGTAACATGGAGTGAGGGTTACATGGGTTACACAGGGTCACAGAGGGTTACATAGGGTCACAGAGGATTACATGGGTTACAAGGAGTGAGGGATTCATAGGGATGGGGGTGACACTCTGCGGTGTTACAGAGGGTTACATGGTGGTAAGGGTTACACCTAGTGAGGGATATAGAGGGTCACAGAGGGTTACATGGATTACAGAGGGTTATAGAGGGTCAGAGAGGGTTACATAGAGTGAGGATTACATAGGGGTGAGGGTGACATTCTGCGGTGTTACAGAGGGTTACATGGTGGTGAGGGTTACAAAGGGTCACACAGGGTTACATGGGTTACAGAGGGTTACATGGAGTGAGGGTTACATAAGGGGTGAGGATGACACTCCGCGGTGTTACTGAGGGTTACATAAGGGGTACAGAGCCACACTGAGGGTTACATGGGGATGAGGGTGACACTCTGCGGTGTCACAGAGGGTTTGTGAGGGTTACGGAGAGTTACATGGTGGCGAGGGTGACACTCTGCGGTGTTACGGAGGGTTACATGGTGGTAAGGGTTACACCTGGTGAGGGATATAGAGGGTCACAGAGGGTTACATGGATTACAGAGGGTTACATGGTGATGAGGGTTACAGAGGGTCAGAGAGGGTTACATGGAATGAGGGTTACATAGGGGTGAGGGTGACACTCTGCGGTGTTACAGAGGGTTACATGGTGGTGCGGGTTACAAAGGGTCACAGAGGGTTACATGGGTTACAGAGGGTTACATAAGGGGTGAGGGTGACACTCCGCGGTGTTACAGAGGGTTATATGGGTTACAGAGCCACAGAGGGTTTGTGAGGGTTACGGAGGGTTACATGGTGGCGAGGGTGACACTCTGCGGTGTTACAGAGGGTTACATGGTGGTAAGGGTTACACCTGGTGAGGGATATAGAGGGTCACAGAGGGTTACATGGTGGTGAGGGTTACAGAGGGTCAGAGAGGGTTACATGGAATGAGGGTTACATAGGGGTGAGGGTGACACTCTGCGGTGTTACAAAGGGTTACATGGTGGTGAGGGTTACAAAGGGTCACAGAGGGTTACATGGGTTACTGAGGGTTACATGGAGTGAGGGTTACATAAGGGGTGAGGGTGACACTCCGCGGTGTTATAGAGGGTTACATGGGTTACAGAGCCACGGAGGGTTTGTGAGGGTTACATGGGGATGAGAGTGACACTCTACGGTGTCACAGAGGGTTTGTGAGGGTTACGGGGGGTTACATGGTGGCGAGGGTGACACTCTGCGGAGTTACAGAGGGTTACATGGTGGTAAGGGTTACACTTGGTGAGGGATATAGAGGGTCATAGAGGGTTTCATTGGTTACAGAGGCTTACATGGGTTACAGAGGGTTACATGGTGGTGAGGGTTACATGGGTTACAGAGGGTTACATGGAGTGAGGATTACATGGAGTGAGGGTTACATAAGGGTTGAGGGTGACACTCCGCGGTGTTACTGAGGGTTACATGGGTTACAGAGCCACACTGAGGGTTACATGGGGATGAGGGTGACACTCTGCGGTGTCACAGAGGGTTTGTGAGGGTTACGGAGGTTTACATGGTGGCGAGGGTGACACTCTGCGGTGTTACAGAGGGTTACATGGTGGTAAGGGTTACACCTGGTGAGGGATATAGAGGGTCACAGAGGGTTACATGGGTTGCAGAGGGTTACATGGTGGTGAGGGTTACAAAGGGTCACAGAGGGTTACATGGAATGAGGGTTACATAGGGGTGAGGGTGACGCTCCGCGGTGTTACAGAGGGTTACATGGGTTACAGAGGGTTACATGGAGTGAGGGTTACATAAGGGGTGAGGGTGACACTCCGCAGTGTTATAGAGGGTTACATGGGTTACAGAGCCACAGAGGGTTTGTGAGGGTTTCATGGGGATGAGGGTGACACTCTGCGGTGTCATAGAGGGTTTGTGAGGGTTACGGAGGGTTACATGGTGGCGAGGGTGACACTCTGCGGTGTTACAGAGGGTTACATGGTGGTAAGGGTTACCTCCGGTGAGGGATATAGAGGGTCACAGAGGGTTACATGGGTTGCAGAGGGTTACATGGTGGTGAGGGTTACAGAGGGTCAGAGAGGGTTACATAGGGGTGAGGGTGACACTTTTCGGTGTTAAAGAGGGTTACATGGTGGTGAGGGTTACAAAGGGTCACAGAGGGTTACATGGGTTACAGAGGGTTACATAAGGGGTGAGGGCGACACTCTGCGGTGTTACAGAGGGTTACATGGGTTACAGAGCCACAGAGGGTTTGTGAGGGTTACATGGAGTGAGGGTTACATGGGATGAGGGTGACACTCTGCGGTGTCACAGAGGGTTTGTGAGGGTTACGGAGGGTTACATGGTGGTGAGGGTGACACTCTGCGGTGTTAAAGAGGGTTACATGGTGGTGAGGGTTACAGAGGGTCATGGGGTTATATGGGTTACAGAGGGTGACATGGTGGTGTGGGTTACACTCGGCGGAGTTACAGAGGGTTACATGGGGGGTGATGGTTGAACCCGGGGCGGGGGTTACAGGAACTGGCGGACTGGTGTCGCAGAATGACGACGCAGGGGCCGATGACGCGCCTGGGCGACGACGCCGATGGGATGAGGGCGGGGGTGGGGAGGGATTGACCGAGCCCAGCCGGCTGCCTTTCGATGTACCGGCGGTACGGGTGTCAGGGCTGGACTGACGCGCTTGCATTAAGTTCTTACATTATTCCTATTATCTTCCATCAACAACAATCATCTGGGCTACATGCCACTATTCAGTTTTACAATTGCAAATCAGCAAAGTGCTCTACAAGGGGCCCAATTAAACTTGGGCATGTATGTATGAAATCAAATCAAACAGTTGCTGGGTAAGTTACTTATTTCCAAGCGATATGCACAACCCAAAATCTAGATACTACCCACCTAATCTAGAACCTCAGCCTACCCAAGGAAAGCATGTGGTGAAGCAGCGATCATCAGCAGAGACGTGGGGGAAGAAAGAGAGAGAGTGCATGTCAACGCCCACACATGGCAGTGGCATAATGGGTACAGAGATTCAAGCCACAGTGTGGATCAGGATTCAGACTCCCGTGATAACACATCCACCGAGGTAGTGGGCCCCTGGGAAAGTTGATAGGCTGATCTTTTCATGTTTATCGCCACATTTATGGTTGTACCTTAGCACCCCACGGATATGCGTTGCTTGGGAGGAAATCAAATCGATTTGCTTTGTTTCCCGGGCCTGTTGTAATGTGTGGACTGTGAAAATGCACACGAGGTGGGCTTTGTACTAAGCATCCGAGGAAATTGTGCTTTCTCTAAAAGAGAAGGAGTGAAACGAAGAGGAACGAAGAGGGTGTTTCGCTAGTGAAAAGTAGCTCTCAGAAATTATCATTTGAGCAACGTGGGCGGAAGAGCACATGTAGGCCTCAGTTCAGCGACCCAGCTCAACTGCCATATCACACCAGTCAGAGTCTTACAGTGTTATATGCAGTTGCATCAGATGTGAAGTTCCATGGAAGCTGCAAAGTCACCCACACTCTCTTATCGTTTCCAAGTCAATGTGCGGGAGAAGTAGACTTTGGTGAGGGAGACGTGGCTGAGAGGCGGCAGTCAGATGGTGGTGCTACAGTAATGCGAGCAGTTAGCAAACGGTGGGCCAATGAAAGCGCTAGATTCTTGGACAGTTGCAGTGCTTGTGGGCAGATTCTTGCATCTTCTGGGTCCCCTTGTGGCGGCCGCTGCCATCGCAGGCGTTGGGTAGTGGAGGGAATTCTCAAGACGTGGTTTTGTCCCATTCCTGGACTCAAGCTGCTGCTTGATGCTTCATTTTTCTGCTCTTTGAGTCTCTGGTTCTTTTTGTCTGTCGAGCAGTATGGTCATCCCAACTGTTTCATTCATCGCAGGCTGCCGCACTCTGCGTGAGAGCTCCGGAGATGGAGCACGTTGAGACGCTCAGGTCTTCAATCCGGACAGGAACGAGAGAGAGATCGAGATAGAGACAGAGATTGGGACGTAGACAACTTGCGATATCAATCCCAGCGATTGAATCAAGCAAGGCTCGGCTTGCATTAACCACACCCTACGTAGGTGGGATACATGTTGACAAGGGTGTTGAGTAGAGGAGATAGAGGCAGATCAAAGGGCATTCAACCCAACTGGCCTGTACTTGCCAATAGGGAGCTTGCCTGAGACTCTGCATTGGACGAAAGAGGATGCCATTCTGCGACGTAGAAGGGTATGTTGAGCAGGATGCGACTGGAAACTCCAGTCATGAGAGTGTGCGACTCTTCTATCAGCTATATGGTCATGCGGATACCAAGGTGTTGCTCATAACTGGTGCGCCCTCACACCTTCACTACATTGGCCATTTTTTTCTTGGTCCAGTAGTGCCTTGATGATTCTCCAATCAGAAGTATGTATTTGTAGATCGCGCTATCCGCAAAGAGAGATTGTTGTATCGAGAAGCCTAAGCCGAGTAATGTATGACAGGTGTGGCAGCCACTCATGATTCGTGGGGTCCCCAATTGGTCGGTCTGTGTGGCACCGATGTACCGAACGACCAAGAAGAACGGAAGACTGCAATTCCTGTCAGAGACGGTGATGGGGATCATGCAGAAGATAATATGAGCGCGTCCGGAAGGAATTCGATCGGTGATGGCAATACACAAACAGAGGAGACAGCTACTTCCGGATATGGAGTGCAGGTGTGCACCTTTGACAACCGAGGTGTTGGGCGAAGCTCCAAACCGAGACACAAACATAAATACACGTAGGAAACGTGCACCCCGACTGTTTCTAGACTATTCTGATCTCATCAGATTCGTTGCAAGCTAATTATCGCAGCTTTTGTCTGACCCTTCTTCTCTCTCTCTCTCTCTCTCTCTCTCTCTCTCTCTCTCTACGGTGACAGGCTCGCACCAACAAACTATCGTACTATCATGGTGTCCTCATTACTTGCTAAACTGTTTGGGGCAGTAGTGGCCATGGAACTGGATGATTGGGCTGAGTACTCTCGCATTCGTGCTGAGGGACAGGCTGGTTTCCATCGCAACAGATCCACTATTGACCACATCTTCACTCTTCAGGTTATGGTGGAAAGTGCACGCTATGACAAAAGAATGGTCTATGTTTGCTTCGTGGACTTTCACAAAGCCTTTGATTCAGTTCCTCGGGACCTTCTCTTCCAACGGCTCCATAGAGTGGAAGTCCCTCCAGACATCCTTTGTGCCATCTCTTCTATGTATGAGATTGTCACTGGCATGGTCAACGTCGCTGGTGAATTCTCAGCCGAGATCCACAGCAACATTGGAGTCAAACAGGGCTGCCCCTTTCACCTACCCTGTTCGGGATCTACATTGACGCCTTGGAGAATTACATATCAAAAAACCATGGGGTTGGGGTCCCATTGGATGGGGGACCAACCCAATCAGATCTCCTCTACGGTGATGATGTTGCCCTTTTGGCACAATCCCTGGTCTTTCTGCAACGCCATCTCAAAATTTTGGAACAGTTCTGCAAAGACTATGGGATGCAAGTCAATCTTAGCAAGACCAAGATCATGGTCTTCAATGGCCAGGCTGATCGTAGATTCAGGAAATTGAGATTGTGAAATCATACCGGTACCTGGGTCTGGTTATCCACTCCCCCAAGTTTCACTTTGCAGCCACTGCCTTGGACGGATTGACTAAAGGTAAGGTGGCCTCCGTCCGCCTTCAGGCCAAATGCAAGCAAATACATCTGCGGCATCCCCCGACCAAAAAGTGGCTGTTTGACACCGTTGTCAGCCCTGCTACTATCTATGGTTGTGAGTTCTGGGCACCTGGTGTCCCTGTCTCCTGGTGGGAAAAGAATTTGGAACCATTACAGTCATCTTTTCTCCAAGCAATGCTTGGCGCCAGGAGCACAACTCCATCTCAGATCCTAGGTGCAGAGTTCGCATGTGTACCATTGCAATCCGAGGCCCTCTTCAGGCTTACAATCTTTCTCCATAGATTGCAGGCCAAGGGCTAGTGGCAAGGGCCCTCACAACATCTATGAGGCTCAAAGCTGCAGGTTTCAGGAACTCCTGGTATGCTTGAGTGGACAGTTTATTTCAACGTAACGGACTTTCTACTGCTTTCCTATTACCAATGAACCCAGATGAGGTGGACATCACATCCCGACATGACCGCAACAGACTCATTCGGAGAGAGCTTATGGAATTACATGTCAAGAGAACTTGGAAGCTACCCAATCTCACGACAAAGCTCCACTTCTATCGAGAGACATTCTTGGTGCTCCGCGATGATAGAATCTTGAGACCAAATTACCTTTCAGCACCCTTATCTCCTTCCCTCCTGAGGGCATTGGGGTGGTTCAGGGTGGGTTCCCACAACCTACGGATAGAGACTGGCAGATGGGAAAACCTGCAACGGGATGACCGCCTATGTCCAGCTTGCATAGTACGCAGCAAGGAAATTGAAACTGAAGAACAGTTTTTCTTCTACTGCCCTCTATACTACGAGATCCGTGGGAGATTCCACTGTTTATTCAGTGGAACCCAAACTCTCACTGATGTCTTTCACTATGAGGATAAAAAATGCTTGGCAGCCTACCTACACGAGGCCTTCACCCTTAGACAATCGCTAGAACATTAATTGTGGTTTCTGGATTTGTTCCTCTCTCATGTGTTCTTCCATTTTGTCCCATAAGCTCTATGAGCTTTCCACGTACGTTATAAAGCACCGTTTAATTTCATTTCATTTCATTTCTACCAATAGAATGTACTCATAAGACGTTGTTTGCCGTAGCCTTGTGGCCATTGAGACTGGTAGGTGGGACAACCTGCAACGTGAGGATCGCCTGTCCTCTCCCCTTGAGCTGGAAATAACATTGAAATCAAAAGTGAAGGACATTTCTTCTTTCACTGTCCTCTCTACTATGAGATCCGTGGGAGATTCTACTGTCTATTCTGAGATACCCAATCTCTCACATAAGGCTTCCATTACTAGGATCAGAAATGTCTAGCAGCATATCTGCATGAGGCGTCGACTCTTAGACAATCCCTTGGACAATAGTTGTTTCTGGGCCGCTTGTGGGGGGAAGGGGGGGTGTCTATCTTTTTTCTTCATGCTTTCTCTTGTCCCATAAGCTCGGCTACGGCAAACAACCTCTTATGAGTACAATCTCTTGTCCCATAAGCTCACTGAGCTTTCAGCAGACGTTATAAGTATCATTCCACGTCTCTCTTTTTCTCTTGAGATTGGCACATACCTTGATAAGACATGAGGATGGGATTCGCCCAGCTTGCACCATGCAAGAACTGGAGACCTATCATCATTATTTATCTCCTAACCAGCTCATTCTATCTGCTCGCTATTTCATCACAGGCTGTTCAATATCTGGCAGAGGTATTAGATTTGGATACAAAATGCGCAGCTTGCCTTCATGAGACGCCCGTCTTCATGCAGCACTCTAGGCATGGCTTTGTTCTTTATGTGTGCCTGTCCTATAAAGACTGCTTAGGTACTCATCATTAGCAAGCTAACTTGCTGACAGACACCAGGATGGGGCTGTTTTGAACCTGAACTGCTGAAGTGAAGATGATTGGACCATTCAAACAAAACTGGACTTCAAACTATGTGTCCCAACATGGAAGTTAGAAGTTTGAGTTTCTTTCTCCTAAGAACATGTAGTGAACTAACTGAGAAACGTAGAAAATTTTCTTATATGTACTCTAATTTGGTGGCATCACCTCACAACCGTCACCTCCCCCTCCCCATGCAGGTCCAGTGACCATTCCTGCCTTATTTCTTATTAAGGTCAAGTTAACAAGGAGCTTGAGAAATGAAGGATCTTGAGAAATGCTTTCTTGTGCTGCAGTACAACAGTAATGGCAAGGGATGCACTAGCTTTGATGGATCACTTGGGGTGGCAAAAAGTTCATGTGGCTGGGCATTCCATGGGTATTAACTCATTTCTCCCTTCCGTTCCAGTTCCTCTTCCACTTGCGTTTTATTCTCTTTCCCTCTCTTTTTGCTGCTGACACAGCCATTGCCCTAACTTGGTAATTAGAATGTTCAAATGGTAACACGCATCTTTCTGCTGTTTCTTCCCTCCAGGGGGTATGATAGCATGCAAACTGGCAGCCATCGCGCCGGATCGCATCATATCCTTGGCTCTCATCAGTACCACAGGGGGTGGATATGAGTGCTTGCCAAAGGTACTTTCCATGTCTGCCTCCCTGTTTCTGCTGACACAGCCCTTTCTATTGCTTCTATTGCAGTGTTGAGAGGGTTATTGCTCTGATATGCACGTTTTTAAGGCCGGGGTTACTTGTGCTTGTGCCATCTGGGTTAGAATGGGCAATTTATGATGCAGTGGATCTTCTTACCTTTCTATTGATATATCGTATGGTGTGTTCCAGCTTAACAAGAAGATGTTTTCCATTGCCTATCGCTTTATTCGGGCAAAAACTCCAGAAGAAAGGGCGCATGTTGACCTTGACACTCATTATACCCAGGTGAGCTACTTACCAAATCCACTACATGGAAGTCGTGAGAGGGGAGTAGTATGAAGTTACACAAAAGATGTGAATAAATGCCCTTTCATAGTGATGAAATGTGGTGTGGAGTGCAGGACTATCTGAACACGGTTGTTGGTGGAGAGAAACGGAGAGCTGTGCTTTACGAGGTAGGGATGGCAGCCAATGAAAATAAGTGCCCTTTCATAGTGATGAAATGTGGTGTGGAGTGCAGGACTATCTGAACACGGTTGTTGGTGGAGAGAAACGGAGGGCTGTGCTTTACAAGGTAGGGATGACAGCCATGCTGCCTATCGTCTTGTGATGATTCTGTCTCTTGGCAAATGCACACTAGTAGCAGTTCTGCTAGCTTTCACCGTGGTGAAGATTTTCTTGTCATGTTTGTGTATTATGCCAGAAATACCTGCAGACACTCTCTTCTGCTCTGCGGGCTGAACTGTCTGACCTGACTTTATTTGTTACACTAAAGGTCCTGTGGGTTGCTTTATCTTGTGGATCTTGACTTCACATTTTGGGTGGGTTTGTAGGAGTATGTGAGGAATCTGTCAGCAAGTGGGATGCAGCCTCGTCATGGGCTCGATGGACAGTTCAATGCCTGCTGGACCCACCATGTTGCGTCCCATGAGATTGAAAAGATACGCTCTTCTGGCATCATTGTTGGAGTCATTCACGGCAGGCAAGAAAACCTTGCACCATCTTGCATCCTTGTGTGTATCTCTCGCCGTCACTCTGTGGGCCCTTGCTAATCATACGAGTCTGTGATGGAGAACCAGCCTCATAAAATGATCAGTGGGCGGGATTATGAAGGAAGTGTGAGTGTATGGCAGCAAGGCAAGTTCTGTAGAGATTTGGTAATCTTGAGGGAAAGATTATTGTGAAGGCTACTGCTGATGGGTCATACCCCTATCTCTTGGTGGGGAAACAGTGGCGATGTGGTAGCACAAATAAGACATGCCCGAAATCTTGCTAGGAAACTGCGTCCGGTAGCACGAGTCGTGGAACTTCCTGGTGGCCACATGGTCACTCACCAAAACACTTTTGAGGTGCACACCTCTTTCTTTCTCTCTTGTTCACACCTGTTGCATGAAGGCTTTTCTTGGGAGTTCCAACCATTGTTGTCGAGAGAAAAAGAGCTGCAACAGTTGCAAGTATCTGTACTGTTCACTGTTGGTGCAGCCATTACCATTTGAGTATGCACAGCTCAGCTCGGCCACCCTGGGCCAAGTCTTCCAGGGGCCCAGTTTGCAAGTGCTCAGTTTGGAAATGATGTGGCAGGTGAATGAAGCCTTACTAGATCTGATAAAAGCTGAAAGGCTGAATGTTCGCCTCTCCGAATGCAGCGATGAAGCCTCTTAT
The DNA here is from genome assembly GCA_030704615.1 of Takakia lepidozioides. Lineage (NCBI taxonomy): Eukaryota > Viridiplantae > Streptophyta > Takakiopsida > Takakiales > Takakiaceae > Takakia > Takakia lepidozioides. The sequence goes on from CM060731.1 coordinate 38,442,538, forward strand.
TTTGAGGAAAGTAAGACCCTAGTACTTTGTCCTTTGCTCATCACACTCTCGTGCATAGAAAAGTTACAGTGATTCCAATGAAAGTAGGAGGTTTCCTAGTGCAAGGAATCAAACAAGAAGTCAAGCATGACTTAACAGCACCTAGTGCAAGGAATCAAACCAGAAGTCAAGCATGACTTAAGAGCATCTAGTGCTTGGGTTGCTGGAGGTGGGCAGAGATGGGAAGTGCTGAAGTTGAATCATAGTTTGATGGTGGGCACTTCATGGGGTTGTCATTCAGTGGGCTCATACATGGAATGATTGTCTCCTAATTTACAACTTGAAAATCTCAATATCCTGACCCACTGGACTTACAAGCCAGTATCTGCATTTAATCTCTATGTAAGCACTAGACTTGTAAGGGTGATGAAATTGTTAAGGTTCTGGTGGGCTTGGTCCTGGTAGATAGGAAAAGGTAAGCATTACTGGATGAAGATTAGTGCTTCATTGTAGATAAGACTTCAAGTTGATACTGATGTTTCATGTGAATTCTGTGATGTAGAAACAGTAACAGACTTACTTATAAAACTGTGATATTTTCTAACAGGCTGGAAAATATGGCAGAGTGGAGACCTGGCAGACACAAGGAGCAAAGACAAGGAAGAAAAGTGTGGTTGTGTGGCTGCTGCAGTTGAGATGATAAGTAGTCTATGGCCACATTGGCTTTCTTTCATGTATGTGTTCCCCACTGTTTATTGGCCCATCACATGGGCCCGAAGTTATTATAAAATCTACCTTCCTTGAGGACCTCTGACATTGAAGTGTGGTTCTCAAATTGCATCTTGTAATTCAGCTTTGAATCTCAATAAACAAGTTAGGAAGCAGAATCCAATGTCCAAGAGAACCTAAATCTACAAAGCAATCAACCAACCTTGATAAAGATCGGTCAGCTCATTGTTGATGATCGCGACAAAGATGATGGCAACCACTTGGACCATCACCAGAACAGGACACCACAAATTTTTCAGCTTCTCATTTGATCTAGAAGAATTTATGAATGTGCAGGGGTTGAATACTACCTCTAAGAAAAAAGTAGGAGGGTTAGACTTCTGTTTCTTTCTCTCTCCAAAGCAAGGGCCTTCATACTCTGATCGGAAGGAAACCTCAAATCAACTTCAAATCTGATTGTTGTGGAAAAACTGTTGCCTCACACTATACTTGAATTTTGGCACAATAACTAGAGTAGGTTTCATAGAGGCGTTATTCTCTTACAAGAAACAATGGTCACTGTGACAATGAAGCAAGCCCCTGTTCCCAAGGTATGCCGTTTCAAACAGCGCTCCGTATATGGAGTTCGATGGGAGTGAAAAAACTCCAGGACAGATCGCTTGTGAAAATAGGTGGCAACAAGAAGTTGACACTGCATGATGAGCTGCGGGACATGGGTCGAGCAATCGTAACAATTTCACATGTTGGTAAGCGATTGCGGGAGGTGGACAGGGCGGAAACGGCCCTTCGACATAAACAGGTAATAGATCACACACCTGTGATGCGTTGCTCTTGCCCATGGATGCTTTAGAGCGATCAGTTATCTAGATCTGTGTTCGATAAAATGAATGGAAATCAGTTTGGCACTGGCGGTGCATCAATGAAGGAATCTTGCATATCAATCAAGCATGCGACCTACTTAGATTAAATCACATCATTTCACACCTTCCTGCCAATTTTGTGCAGGTGGATAGCACTGTGGAAGGCCTCTCTTGAAAATGAAGCTCTCGACAGGACATCGATACAAATGGTGGAAGTCTACAACGAGCGAGTTCAGAGAAATGCCCCGCCTTCGTTCTCCCAACTTGGACTGTTGCATTCCACAAGGCTACCGCCAACAGTGTATTGTCAGTACGTTCTCTCTCATTCCTGGGTACTGAGAACATACCACACCCAACCATGTAGCAGGATTTCACCCAGGATCATCTGGGTGGCACTCTGTGCACTATCCAACTGAGCTACAGACTGGTGGTTCCTTCTTATGGGCTCCTACCTCACTAAAGGGAAATGAAGACCTTTTTTACTTTCATTTTCCGCCAAAACTGGAGGATGATCAACGAGATTTCCGCCAGGAAATCTGTCTATCTGTGATTCTGTATATGGGGTGAGCTGCATTCATCATCCTGTAAATCAGAAGTGCTATCAATCATGTTTTGGCCAACTTCAAAGAGAAAACATCTTTCAAACTCTATGATTCACGCAAGTTCTGCTTGACCCGCACTAACTGTCGTGGTGAACCCTCCTCTGCCTCTGCAGTGTCACATAGTTGTGGTCTTGTTGCTGCATCTTATGGAGAGGCTCAACTGCACACAAATGTTTGATCATGCCGTCCACGAGTGATTCCACCCATAGGAGCTACACATACGGTATGTGTTTTGGCTACGCACTGATGACTCGAGTTTATCCAAAAGAGCTTTGAATATTTTACCGATGTGATTGCCAGTTATCGCTGGAGCAGCTGGAGCCATTTTACCGATGCTCCAGTTGTGCATCGACTTGTAGAGGGCAACGAGCGTACTGACTTCCCCAGAGTGCAGGTGTTGCTAGGTTTACAGAGTTGGAGACATTGCGCTTGTATGCTGATTGGGGCTTTGAGTAGTGAGACGATGGTGAGGTTAGCAGCGTGGCTGGGCAAAGCTTATGCACTTGACAGGGTTGCAAGTAACTAACTAATAAGCTCATAAAAATATGGACAAAACCCTCAAACAAAGGGACGTAGTGAAGTCTCCACTAGCAGTGGGAAAGCAGGTGCATGCGCACATCATCCAAAGTGGATTAAACCGAACACCTTATTGCTCAACACCCTTGTGAACATGTATGCCAAATGTGGGAGTCTGGTGGAGGCACGCCAAGTGTTTGACAAAATGCCTGACGTGGACAATCATGATAGCAGGATATGCCAAGCATAGGTGTGCTGAGGAGGCTTTTAAAATGATATTTAAGGGTGTAGTTGCAATGAGAGTCCTACATACTGTGCACTGTGGTTACTTCCAAGTCATTATTAGGATGGAACATGAGCAAATGCAACTGGAGGGGGTGACACCCCACAGGGTCACCTTCATTTGCATTTTCAACGCTTGTGCCACCCTAGGAGCCTTGGAAAAGGGCAAAGAGGTTCATGCTGCCATTATCACAGCGGGAATCCCTTCATATATTAATTTGGAGACTGCCCTTACTGACATGTATGCCAAACTTGGGAGCATGAAGGATGCGCGGCAAGTGTTCAACGAATGCCATGATTGGAGGATATACTCAACATGAGTACGGTATGAAAGCTTTGGAGCTGTATAAGGAAATGCAACTTGAAGGGGTCATCCCAACAGGGTCACATTCATTTGCGTTCAAATGCATGTGCCAGGATAGGAGCCCTAGAAAAGGGCAAAGAAGTCCATGGTGATACGGAGAAAGCTGGAACTCCATCATATATTAACTTGGAGAATACCCTTGTTGACATGTATGCCAAATGTGGGAGCATGAATGGCATCAACACGAATAAAATCAGCCACAATATTTTGAAAAAAAAAAGGGGGACAATGAATAGAAGTCACCTCGTTGGACTGCTCTCGAATTCTCTTCCGATTCATTTCAGGTGGCAAAACTCTCAAAGTATCCCAACGTCCCTCTCCAATGCAACATGTTTTGTGAGCATAAGGTCAGTATTGGCATTGATAATGGACATAATGTTCCCCTATGAGAGGCTGGAGCTTCAACAATCGATGATTACATTAGCGAAAACCGGGCAAAGTGTTCTCATAAGCCTATTGGTCGAGACTATGCCTGTTGGTATGGTCTTCTTGTTCTTCCACTTGTAAAACCTCCGCTGCCCAGTGGAGGTTGACATTATTGGGGAGTTGGGGTGCAGACAAACAAACTTCTCGGTTTAATCCCTCTTGGAGTTCATCCCGTCATTCAATTTTGCACTGGCAAAGAAAGTAAATGTAATTTTGTTGAGTGGGTCCAAAAATGGGCCCCACATTCAACGGTGGTGATTTGGGGATCTCGCTCTGATTGGCCTCAAATTTGTTGTGTCCCTGCATGAGGTAGTCGCGCACCTAATGTGCGGTTAAAATCTTGAATATTTTTGTTTTCAAGATTTTATGAAGTTTTTCCTGCGCGCGGGGGTCTTGTTTTTGGAAAAAGTCAAACATTCTCACTCGGCGCTTAAGGGTTAAAGAAGTTTGCAGGAAAGGAGAAGCTCATGGGACACTTGGCAAATTTATGCAGAGCCCACTTGCTACTTGTCAACAGCCTGAGAAATCAGGCCTCCCTATTACTACTCCTGGGATCCCCACTGATGTGTCCATGGAGCGTGATGATGCCACTATAAAATGCCTATCTCTGCCCAACAATGATGCAACTTTCAATCGTTGAAAAAGCTGAGTGAGTACACAGGGATTAAAGAACTTTGCAGGAAAGGGGAAGCTCATGGGACACCTGGCAAAATTGGGCTATGGTATTGTTGAGGTAACATTGAAGCTCCCCATTTTTCTAAAGTTGGGTCTGAGTTCACTTCTGGGCAGGCTTGAACCCTTGTTTGGTGACAAGGACTTGGTGCGGTTCATCAAGTGAGGGCTCAATTCCGAGAATTGCCTTCAGCGATACTGTCTTGAATAAGTAGCCATCTTTGAACATCATGTTGCCAAACTGGTCAAAAAGTTCGCTGGAGCTGCTATCCCGCTTGCGCTCCACAGGATTCCCTAGATCCCTGAAATGACAGACCAAGCTCGTCCTTAAGTTTTGATGGATGTCAACACGAATGCTTCTGTATGGTTGCGGGAGTTGCCACTTGTCAGCTCCCTTTGCTGCCTAAAGGGTTTGCTAAGGGGTTTGATTTTTGTCGTGTGCAGCGACTCCGGGTGGAAGAGATCAAAGTGTTTGTCTGTCTCGTTCCTTTTTAGCGGTGTTGTGTATGCAAGCTGATTAGAACATCAGAGTTGGAGCGAAGATAAGAGGGTGATGGAGGATCGCGGCCTAGTAAGAAGGCCACTGAAATCACGGCAGCCACAATGGAAAGACAAGGTTAATATCTGCTCTTTCCTGAATTGAGACCTTCATAGTTACTTGTATGTATAACGAATGGCTGGTCTTCCTCATGGTCTACGAAGTGTGCACCTTTGCAATGGCCTGTTGGCTGTATGTGTGTTGATGTACAATGGAAGGTTTTCGTGTAATTGTTCAATGCACCCAGGAAATCTGTTTCTTGTGCCCGAGAAAGTGTTGATTGAATGGGCAGAGCAGGAGCTATTTGTTTTGGCATTCCCATCGTTGTAACAGTCATCGATTGCTGTTCTTGAGGGAGATATGCCTGCAAAGAGTGAGGCACGAAAGGAGACAGTTGTTGGGGAAGATCCGGTGTGAAGGCTCCTTCCGTTAGCAAGTTAAATGAAACAGGAAGGAAGAATTAGGTAGCTGGAATAGAAGCAATACTCTTTCATGAGCTTTTAGAATGGCCTTAGCTTTACATAAAAGAGTCATGCCAAAATGGGGATTATATGGTGTGAATGGTGTGAGGCTAATCTCAGGTAGTGGTAGGGGATTACATAGGGGTTTGTGTACGTGTGGGTGCAGAGGCTGCACTGCTGAGGGAGTACGAGGCAGCTGATACATCAGCAAAAAAATTTACAAAGAGGTTTTTGGTGACATCCTGAAATCTGGAAATGTATCAGATGTCATTCACGACACTACCCTCATGTTTATATATGCTGAAAGGAGCTGTCCCATTTGACTGATTGATTACCTTTGGGATATTACATGTTCGCATGTATTGGGGGCAAGTGTTATGGTGTCCCCAGCCCTAACTTTGGCCCACATGCAAGGCACTTGGTGCCTAGGCATGCCAGTGGGTTCAACTCCCACTTGGGTCTTGCACTGAACTTGTATTCACTTTGCAAAGAAGCCTTCCCCTTTTGGTTGCACTTGGAAATTTTTATATGAACTTGCAAATAATACACACAACTTTGACCAACATTTTAGGACTTTAGGATTTTTCCTCTGCAACACTTAGTTGGACTTCAATCACAAATTTGGTGTGTTCCCCAAATGTGGCCACTGACTATATTTGGTTAGAGACATGAATTGGGGTTAGCCAAAAGTCTCTGTTTTTACTATTTATGATTTAGAAAAGTTTATAGGGGGATGGTATGCAAATTTGGCAGTCTTGCCATAGTTGATCATGGCTACTTTGCTTTTAGCAAGGGTGGCTATTGGATGGCAAAAGCAGAATAGCCAAAATATTGTTCTTCACTACCCCATCCAGGTCAGGTACAAAGGAGGCCCCATCAAATCTGCATATTTTGAAGTGAAAATTTTCATACATATGCTTGACTTGATTATGGACTAGAATCCATTCCCAATTACCCATGCTGTTTGGAAAATATTTCCGTCGTTTATTATGCCATCCAACATTTGACAGAGCCAGTCGATGTTGATTTCACCATTGGCCAAGATCAAACTTCATAATCTCTGAGATCCAACGGTCGTTTCCTGTTTTTCTTTCACCGTTGGATGCGGAAGATAGGTGGGCATCCAACCCTACGGTGGACAAGACTGGTTCGTCCACAATCTAGAGCTATGGTCCCCAACCTGCTAAGGGGTCTGGTCTGCCAGGCCAATTTCCAGCCCACCCAGGTTAATAGATTCACTGAGCTGTAGTGGAGGTTGATTAGGCCCTTCACATGTTATGTTATCTGTTTCTCTTTCTCTCACTTACATATGCAGGAGAAACTAATCAGAGCAGGAAAGGTGATGCTCTAACGCTCTATATATCAAAAATACTTGGACTAATACCAAGTTTCTTAGGCTCTTATTTAAGCTAACTTCGGCATCTCTCTCATCTACTTATTAGAACTCCATCTCTTGGCGCTCATACCAAAACTTCCCTGAAGGCCCTCCAGGAGGCTGGAGAGCTACCCACACACCAGTATCAGCACCTACATCAATGGGCTTGGGTGTGTAGGGTAGAGCCAACCCCGCAGCCTGCGCGTTTACCACCATCTCTGTTAAAGTAAGCGGGGGAGTATAACTGTTGACAACGATGCTCTCGTCTTGCGATCGACCAGAGAAGGCGCGGTGCAGTATGCTGACGTATGCATTCACCGCAACCTTCGAAACAGAATACGTTGGTGTATATGTGGGCCAACCCTTTCCCTTCAACGACCCAGTACTCACATCTTGAAGATACTCACCAATGAACTTGTTGACGGTGGCTTCTTGGATGTGTTCACGATCGGCCAACTCTTCACGAAACTTGTTTTCCACGAACTGAGGCAGTCAAAGAAACAATGTTCCACGAAACTCAGCCGCTGTACTACTGCAAGACAGGGATGAGGAGACAAAACTACAGCATGTTCCAGGCAAAGTTGTATAGACGTGTCACGACTTATATACACACTCAACTCTCAAATAGCTCCAGTATTGACAGACCTCAAGTAAAAGGTTTACTAATTACTCTTCTCCAGAAGAATACCCATATGACGGAGAAAAGAGACAATGTGTCTGAGAGGAGACCTTCAATTGGCCAAGTCCCGAGGAAACCATCACAATGCGCGCACCAGCCTTAGTGTGTCGTAAAAGAGGGAGCAAGGCTTCTGTTACACGCTTCACACCATCATAGTTGGTGCTTATAACCTCTTTTGCATCCGCTACACTCATAGGGTCGACCTTCCCGATCGCAGCATTATTTACCTGCCCACGAGAAAATGCACCAGTTTGTCAACTTCCATCAAAAGACCCCCTAACTTCCTGAGTTAATGTCATGTGGCTCGCGTCTGTCTGTGTAAGAGTCGATCTTCATGTCTGCCTGGATCTTTCACAGTATGAGGGAGAATTAAACACTCTCTAAATTGGGGAATTCTCCCGAAACTAACCAGGATATCGATACCACCATAGGTGTGGCGAAGCCAATGTGCCAGTGTACGTGCAGAATCCTCGCTGGTGACGTCAAGAAGATGGAAAGCCACCTGCTGCAACCCTTCTCTTTTCAAAGCTTCAAGGGCCTCACGCCCACGACGTTCATCGCGCGCAGTCAGAACCACAGTGATCCCATGTTTTGCCAATTGGCGTGCAATCTCCAAGCCTATGCCCTTGTTGGCCCCCGTCACCACTGCCACTGTGTCCTTCGACCACCATCTCATTCTGCATGCATACGAAGAAGCCAGATCATATATGTGGTCGATGTTCGATTTGAAATGTAGCTCGACCCAGTTACTTGATTCTTAAATACAATTCAACATGGGGAAGCAGTGTAGCGTGGGGAGGAGTATCGTACATGTTGAACAACAGAGCTGACATCTGATCATTCTCAATTTATATTCCTCCCAACAGAATTGATGGAGGGTGCAAAATCTTATTTCCAACAGAACTAGGTACCGCACTGTATCCGAACTATCATTGATCACAAAAGTGCGTCATGTAAGCTCAGTGCACAAAATAATCTACCGTCCGATGAATCAAATGATTGATGACAATGCGTAATCCCTATGAATCAGTATGGGTGCCATTCTGTCAAATCAATAACAATCTATGACAATTCCTACTGTACTTGTAACATACAATTAAAATTATCCCCACCTGCACTCCTGAGACTCATTTCACTCAAACATCACATGAGCACAACAGTCTCGACTGACTTCTCTGAACATCCCCAATCTAATCTCTAAATCGAATCCATGTAAAACCATAATCTCAACACACTACAGACAGCCAAAACATGGAGTTAAATGCAATCAAAGTCGCCTACTCAAGGCGACGCTTTGAAGAGCGGGATGAGAGTCTTCGCAGACAACTTACTGGGTAACTGAATCCATAGCTTCCGCCCCCGTGATCGGTATGTCCAAATTGCTGATTGCTTTGCTTGCCCCTTGTTTGGCTGCACTCTACACTCCCTTTTTCTCTCCATATGTACCAAGACCGTAGTGTCTCAGTGTCGAGAGGGTCCTACCTTCCTGTTAAGGCAAGCTTGCCGTGCACTCCATTGAAGAGAAGTTGCCAGGGTTGCTTCCGGATTCCGCACCCATGGTCAAGTCCAATCGTCATGCTACTCTCAATAATGTCCCAAATTCTGGCAGGGGCTACTCCTTCTCCAACCCTCCTTCTCCAACCCATAAACTAAGGCCTTGGGCTTAATCAATCGATTTAATCCTGCTTTGCTGTCCCGACGCATGCCTCTCTTCCCTTCCCCATGCAGATTATTGCGTCTTAATTTTGCATGCTCCCACGCCGTCCCTGTCACCTTTTGACGGCGCTCTCCTCTTCTCCCCCTCGCTCCAAGCTGCAGTCCCGCGCTCTGTATGCTCTTGCGATCTTTTGGAATTCCTCTCCTCTTAGTTTTCTGTGCCCGCCTGCAACCCTCCTACCCCTGCTGTCAGGCCCGCTCTGCTGCCTTCCTTTATCTCGCCGCCCTTGTTCTATCTCTGTTTATATACCCTTTGCTCCTGATCCCTGCTGCTGCCGATCTTTCTCACCTGCGCATTAGGTGCGCCGCCCCCACCTTCGTGCGTCGTTCTCCACCCCGCCTGCAGCGTTTATGGTCCTCTTCTGCTTGGGTGTAGTTTCTGCCCCTCTCCTGCTTGGGTGGCCGCAGCGTGCTCTTTATTGCCCATTTCGGCTCCGCCTCAGGTCTATTCATTTCCCAGTGCTGCGGATCTTCAATTTGCTGCAGCGTTGGTCTCCAGCTCCCCCCTGGCTCTTGGATTCAGCTTCGGCTGGCCTGCTGGCTGCTTTCTCTTCTTAAGGTGACCTAGTCCCCGTCCCTCGCCTCATCTCATTGTCTGTTCTCTGTCCCTTCCTTGGTAGCCGTTTGTTGTGTGTCTCGCCCACCCCCAGTCTGCCATGGCCTCTCGCGGTGCTCCCCGCAAAAAACGATAGGGCTCTGGGTCAAGTGTTCGTGGTAGAGGCAGCTGGATCCCCAGCGCATCAACTTCCAATCCTGCCCCCTCCATTTTGGGTAAGGGTCCGGAACCTAAGGCGGTCATACATTCGGTGGACTTGGCCCCATGGGCTGAATCGGTTGCCCCAGATGCGAACTCGCAAGATGTCATTCCCCTGGACATGGATTGTCTCAGAGCCCACTCAGAGAAGATGAAGCAGCACGGCATCCTAGTCCACTTCCCTGGGCGGCCCAAAGACAAAGAATGGGCTCGAAAGTGGGTGATCGAGCATTTAGGTACGCACCATTTCTGCCACTCTATGGGAAGGGGGTTCTACACGATCAAGTTTGGTTCAAAGGAGGACGCTGATCGGGCACTGCAGTTCAACACCCGCAAATCCAGGTTTCGGGTACACATCTTTCCATGGACACCGGCATGGGGGCACAAGGACTGTGCAACTTGCAAACCCCGTATCATTGCGCTCCCCTTCCTCCCTGACAACTATCTGGCATCGCTCCCGGAAATTGGAGCCCACTTCGGCTCCTACATAGGCAGCCTTAACGTTTTTGATCCTATAGATGATGCGGTGCTTAGCGTCGACCAGGACCCCTCCATTTTTTATGCTAACAGAGACAGTGGGGTGCCCAAAATCGTCGTTATGATGCCAGATGCTGCTAAGATCGGATTGGCAATCAAGCTTCCTATGCTAGATGGATCATTCATCTCGATTCAAATACAGGAGGAGGTTCTGAGTATTATTTGCTATGGATGTAATGGTGAAGGACACGTCAAAGCAGACTGTCCTCACAAAGACAAAGGCGAGTCCAAACATGTGGAGATGGCCCCCGTTCCTGCTGCCGCACCTATGATCACCATCAGAGATATGGAGTCTCTATCACGCTCCTTGAACACCAACACTGCTGCCGCCACGGCCTCTCTTCCTTCGCTGCACATGTTCCTTGATGGACGAGCCGCCAAACGGAAGAGGACAGGATCGCCCTCCGTGTCCTCTCCACCACCTCGCCTTCGGCTGGTGCTGCTGCCTCGGGACCAGGGAAGCCCACCTCCTCACCACCCCCCGCTGTGTTTGATTTCAGTCCTCGCTAGAAGACCCTCTCATAAACCTTGCCACTAGGTGCTTGGAGCTCAGGTCCTTCGCCCATGTCAGACTTAGTGATTGGACCCGGACAGTGCGGTGCGCAGGAGCTTGGCGGTGGCAATTAAGGTCACACCGATCATCTATATATGGTCTCATTACTGGACCTGCTAACCCCCCCTCCATACTCCTAACCAATGGGCCTGAGGGTTTAGAAGGAGCGTGGATCACATCCCATCATGCTACTTATTATTCTCCCTCCATGGAAGTTGAACTGGCGTTCAAGCTAGTTGGCACCATCATTGCAGAGCAGCCTTGCCACTTCCAGCTTTCCAATGACACCACGGTGCATTTTGGAGCATTATGGGAAAACTGTGCAGATTTTGATTTGGCCTCCACTTTCCACGCCCTTCTTGCTATTAGGTGCAGGGAGGACATCGTGAAGGATGCTGGAACGGCAAGAGCATTCGACTGGCTCAGCAGGAAAGAACTCTTCAATGGAACAGCAGGGGGCTTTCCAAGGAGCAGCGATGTGCTTTTGGCGGGGTTTTCATTGCTGAATGCCATCATGGGGGTTGCCACTTCACCAGCTCCATCGCCCTCATCGTGTACAGCAGCAGAGGTTGTCATACTCAAAGACAACAAAGATGGCGAGGCTTTCTCCGCTCTCTCCAACCACTATGGTAAGCAATGCTTAGTCTGCTTACCCCATATCGCCCGGCTGTTTTCCCGTCACCGTCTACTGTCAGCTCTGGCTTATCGTAGCATCTCTAAGATACCCTCTACTTGCTGGGCATTTTGCGAGGATTGAGACTAATCATAAAAGCCTTTGGAAAAATCTCCTAGCTGCCATTCGTTGGTTTTTAGGTTTTCAGTCTTGCTCTGCTGCTCTAGCTCTTCTTTGGGATAAAAAGAAAGGAAAAAAAATGAAGGACTGGCCATCTGGGACAAACTCCCTTGGATCTTTCATCTTGCTCTCCCGCCTCTCTCTTGACAGACATCTGGTCTAACTCCCATACTCCCTAGGGCTATCATTTCGAGAAAGCCTCTCGAGCCCTCTCTATAACTCTGATATCCTAAGTTAATCGACTCTATATCTTGGAAACAGGACCGCCCTGTCAAACAGGCTAAGTCCTGGCAGAAGAGAGTAGAAGAGATCCTCAAGGACCTGGACCTGGATCCGCAAGTCTTGACCCTGCTGGATAAATCTGACTTAGAGGCTGTAGTGTCCTCAGCCATGTCTGTTGCCATGAGATTGTCTGATGAAAATGAAGTTAGGCAGAAAACTTCCCTGAACTTGTTTCCAGTCTGGGGAGGACATCTTGGATGACCTCAAGGGTCTACCCACTCTCGGCACTAGACTGAAATTTAAACTCAGGGCAGGAAGCCTACCTTTGAACAGCAAACAGAAGCAGAGAGGAAAGGGAGAGTGCAATTGCCCGTTGTGTGGGCAATCTGAAGACAGTATTCATTTTCTGATACACTGTCCGGGGTTCTCTCACTAAAGAGACGCTCTCTTCAAATCTAATAAGGGAATTGTGCCTGTACCCCTGTTTGCCAACTTTGAAAGTCTCGAGGCTGAGCCAAAAGCCCAGGCCCTCCCGAGGCCTAGTTTTTGGGCAAATCACACACAGCAGATTGATGCTTGTGTGAAGGGATTTCTAGAGGATATCTGGAAAACCCGGATTAATTCTTTATATGGAGGTAAGTCTTACTACCAACGTCAGCCCCTGGCAGAGGTACGTTCTGTCCCTTTTGTTCCTGCTCAAACTGGGCGCGGGGTCAATGGCCACAAGGCTACGGCAAACAACGTCTTATGAGTACAATCTATAACTCTGATGTTATTAGATCTTGGAACATAAGGGGGATAGGGTCTGATACCACTGCCCCAAAAAGGTCCAGGCTTAAAAGATGGGCTGCTCCATTCCTATCTGACAACTCCATCATTTTCTTACAAGAGCATAAGCTTAGTGATGCTAAAATTGCCTCTCTTGGTCAGATGCTTTGGCCCTGGCTTGGTGGAATAGAACTGTGGAGAGCTCGCGCGGTGGAATGGCGGTGTTGATATCCCCAAATTTGGCCTCCCACATATCCAATGTGCATACCTGGAGGACTGGCAGAGCCCAATTTGGTCTGCTTACAATACCGGGTTCGGGTATCAATATTGGCTTTGTTAATATTTACGCTCCTAATGTCTTGGCTGATAGGATTGAATTTTGGCACATGCTGCAATCTAAAATCCTTCTTTATACGGATGTGGACCAATGGATTTTGGCTAGTGACTTCAATATGACTGACAGATCTATGGATAGGCTTGATCTTCCTCCTCCAGCCTCTCACCTGAGGAATATAATGCATGGGAGTCCATGTGCTTATCTGTTGGCCTCGTTGACATCTCCATTCCTGAGCCTAACAATCTTCGTTTCACCTGGTCTAATTGCAGGTCCCCCCCTGATTTGGTTATGGCTAGGCTTGACAGGGTCTACTGCACATGTGGCATTGTGCCATGGGCCAAGACCCCCCCCCTTGGGGCCAGTGTTACCTGATTTTGACCACTCTGAGATTAGCTTCCTCTTTTCTGCTCACTCTAGAACGAAGGGTAGAGGGTATTTTAAACTTAACCCTTCTATGTTTAAGTCCAAAGAAAGAGTGGATTTATTAGCGCAGGTCTGGTCTGCTGCTGGCAATGCATATGAATCACCCACGCTCAAATTCCTTGCTAAGTTGGAGGCAACTCGAGCCAGAGCTCAAGAGCTCTCTAGAGAGCTGGCTCTGGCCCTTTCGCAAAAAGAAAATCTCTCCTTAAGTGTCTTCGCCTTTGTCAGCAACTTCTAGAAGATAGAGATGAAGGGCTCTGTACTCTGGCCAACTATAATAAGGCTAAATTTAATCTATGGAGCTATAGGCAAGATAAGGAGAATTATTTGCGTGAAAAGCTGGTGTCAACTGGTCCCGGAAGGGAGAGAAGATGATGTCGAAGTACTTTTTGGTTAAAACTAAGCAAAGAAGATTGGCATTTTCTATTGCCTCTCTCACCAGGCCTGATGGCTCTGTCTCCACCACTCGCAAAGAGATGGCCCAAACTGCTGAAATGCATTTGCCTCTGTGTTCTCAAAAAGGCCCAAATCTGTTGAAAGGGAGCAAGCTGCTCAATCCATTGTTCGTTCGGTCCCCACACTTCTAGATGATGAAGAAAAAAAGGACTTGTCTCGTCTTCCCCTCTCACTGCGTCTGAGTTGGCCCATGCCTTGTACTCCCTCCAGCTTGGAAAAGCGCCAGGGCTAGATGGCATCCCAACTGACCTTTTCAACGCTCTATGGCAAACTATAGAGGAAGATTTTGTGGCTCTAACAAATGATATCCAGGCAAAGGGTATAATGCCATCCCAAATGTCGGTGGGGCTGATAACTCTGATCTTTAAAAAAGAAGACGGGGATGCTGTCCAACTATCGTCCTATTACTCTTTTAAACACGACATACAAGATCATAGCGAAAGCTTTGGCTCTAAGGCTTCAACCAATTCTCTCCAGGATCATCAGACCTGAACAAACGGGATTTCTAAAGGGCAGAAAGCCGCTTGATCTTGGAACAGCAGTTCAAGCCTCCCACAATCTCAAATGGCCTACCTTGACCAGACAGGGTCCGAACTCGATGGGGCTCTCACCCTCTCCGACGTCCCGATCCAGGAAACTTGGGCCCAGTCCGTTGCAGAGGACGCTTCTCCAGACTACAATTCGCAGAGCGGGACCCTGCGATTTTCTTTCCTGTTCGCTCGCCGTTACTAGGGAAATCCTGGTTAGTTTATTCTCCTCCGCTTAGTGATATGCTTAAACTCAGCGGGTAGTCTTGCCTGATCTGAGGTCTGCACAGAAAAAGTCCGAACGCGGCACTCCTACCCCATCCCCCGAAGGGACTCGGGCCCGGGGGCACCGCGCACGGCCTGCTTCCTTTTGTAATTCTAAAAAACATTGCCGAACCTCCTTCATCGGGAGGTCCTTCCTATTGCACATTGTGCATGAAACTGAACCTGATTGCTTCAATAGACAATCTTTGACCTCCACGCACAAAATCACGAATGCCACGTGCTACAGGAATCGGTGAAGGCCATTGAGTCTAGAATTGAGCCAGTGAGAGTAGTTGTGTATGTGCAACAGTGAACGAGTGGCCTTTGCGACTACACCAGTGGGCTTTGTCATTCGTGCTTCCCTTGATTCGTCCATTGACTGCATAAAATTGCTTGAAATCCCTTAATGCGGGAATAGACTTTAGAGTTAGGGCCAAGATCCGGGTAGCCGGGGAGTTACAGGCAGTTCTCCACCGGGTCAGCAGGACCCTTCTCGTCTGAAAGCGATTTGCACCAAAAGGACTCATTATCTGAAAGAATCACCGTCCAGGAATGAAGGTTTCTAGGGTCCATTGAGCAACATTGGAACTTGGATCTTGGTACGAACCATGACCAAGCATCTTTTCCTAGCCTGAAGGGGTATCCAAGAGTTTTTCCGTGGGGATTAAAAGAGGTTCGGACAGAAAGTGATGTTTTTTTAATTCATACTTAGATTTTATGTTGTAACATCTGCAATCCATATTAATCAACTTTAATGTCGTGCACCTAAGTATCGTGCCATAACATACATCGTTGTCCATCACACATTCTAAGCATACAATCCTAGAAAGTTATGCCACAATACTTTTAGTTAACTATGATTAAAACCATGACATTAAAAGTCCATAACTCTCTCTAGTACATGATTGTGTTTGCAATCTAATAGTTGGTACCCATACCTATTGTAGTTAGAAACCCTACACCATATGAAATATTGAGTTGTTGGAAAACTATAGGTGAAACCATGAAAAGATATCACTGCAGAAACTGCCATGTTACACAGTTTTTGGTCCACCCATCTGTGCATTTATCCAACATCCGATAAATAGTTAGCATTTTCAATCGCCTCATTCAAAGTTTTTGGCGACTTCTCTTCCAACTTCCACCTGGCCACAAATTTCGCCACAAAGTCAAAAACCATGTTTGGTTTTGTCATATCCCAGACTTCAAGCAGTTATAGCAAATTTGAAAGCTTGAACATAACCCCGAATGTCATTACATCATGTACTCTCGAATGCAACCTCCCATGCTTACTATTCCCCCACAGTCCACAAGATCTCTTACCCAAATATAGAACGGCCCCGACTGCCTCTATTTTCCATATGCTTAACACATCCCTTGCTGACAATTCTTGTCATATCAATGCCCACGCGCCCCCGGGGATTGCTACAGCGTGAGCAGAAAATTCTGTGAGCAGATTTATGCTCATGCTTTAGGATCTGCTCACCTATAAACCACGGCTTAGAGAACCTATTACTGCGGGTAGTGGCTAATATAACATGCATACCAATTCATCGTTATGGATAAATGGCGGATGAATGATGGATGAATGACTGATGAATGTCTGTTGGACGAATGACACTGGATGAATGTAGTTTGTGGATGAATGGAAAATTAAAAAGCATTTTTCAGTAGTGGTTGTCGAATCCCCAGCTCCAGAGTGAACATGTGCCAACTGAGGAGGGTTGTGGTTGTCATTTTACCAGGTATCCTAAGTCGAGAGAGATGCTCACACCCAATTGCAAAGAAGGTGGAGAGGCCATTTGGTGCTAATAAAAATCGTTTGAAAACAGTCCAACGAAGAATATCCACTGCTACTGGAGTCAGTGTCCAAAACGAAGACACAACTGTCTATGAAGACACTAGCCCTGCTCTACATAAAACCATCTCTGTCGTAAAGCACAGGAGGGGGAGATAGGAGGAGACTAAATTGCCCGTTGTAGCCTCCGCATAACAACAAAGAAACAAAAAAAAAACAAAAAAAAATGGTCGGTTTTTTTGTTTTTTTTTTCCGAATGTGCTAGATTAAGGTGTCGTTGACGACACCTTCATCTGGCTACTCTTCTGTTGTGCTATTTGGGGTGAATGACATCTACAAATTGCTCGGACTACATAACTTATGATTCGTTGTCATGTCCCAACAGGGCTGGGAATTAAGATGTCGTTGACGACACCTTAATGTCTTTTTCCTTGCACAAAAAAAATCCCTCCTATGGTTTTTTCCAGGGGACATATTTGTTCTAGGGAGATATTCATGGGTTCATTTGTCATGTGCTGACAGGGGCTGCGATTTAAGCTGTCGTTGATGACAACTTAATGCCTGCTTCCCTGCGCATGTTGATCCCTGAGGATAGATGTTGTTGCAGTCATCCAACGATTTTTATTTTTTTATTTTTTTTTCTCCCGAATGTGCCAGGTTAAGATGTCGTTGAGGTGGCTGCTCTTCTGGTATGCTATTTGGGATGAATGACATCTACAAATTGCTCGGACTACATAACTTATGATTCGTTGTTATGTCCTTCTTCCTGGTGACCAGAAATCCATGTTGGGTAAATGCTAGGTCTCTTGGTTGCAAAGCAGGGGTTGGGTTCATTTGCAAGTTTCCCAAATTTTTAATTTATTTTCCTGAAGGTGCCAGATTTAGGTGTGGCTGCTCTTCTGGTGTGCTATTTGGGGTGAATGACATCTACAAATTGCTCGGACTACATAACTTATGATTCATTGTCATGTCCCAACAAGGCTGGGAATTAAGATGTCGTTGACGACACCTTAATGCATACTTCTCTACACAAAAAAGTTCCCCTTATGGTTTTTTCCAAGGAACATATTTGTTCTGGGGAGATATTCATGGGTTCATTTGTCATGTGCTGACAAAGGCTGCAATTTAATGTCTGCTTCCCTACGCATGCTGATCCCTGAGGATAGATGTTGTTGCAGTCATCCATGGTTCAATCATCTGGGCAGTTTTTCATCCGTCACTTATCCAACATTCATCCATTCTCTTTTACGTCCATCCCAAATACATTCATCCGTAAATTTTTCATCGCACATTCGTGCCACATTGTTATCATAGTGCCCGTCTGTCGGTCCAATTGAGAGGAGAAGCGTTGTTGCAGTGGAGTTTGCGTCCACAACAATAGGTCCACTTGTTCCCTTGGTTTTAGGGTCCGCATTAGTAATCTGCTCACAGGTTCTGCTAACGCCTTTGCTGCCTCCCCCCCCCCCATGCAAGAGCGCGAGATGGGGAAATGACAAAGTACTAGGTCTTACTTTCCTCAAAATAAGAGGCTTAATCGCTGCATTCAGAGAGGCGAACATTAAGCCTTTCAATTTCTATCAAATCTAGTAAGACTTCATTCACCTGCCACATCATTTCCAAACTGAGCAAGTCTTACAAACTGGGCCCCTGAAAGACTAGGCCTAGAGTGGGCGAGCTGAGCTCTGCAAACAAATATGGTAATGGTTGTACCCACAATGAACAGTACAGATGCTTACAACAATTGTAGCTCTTTCTCTCTCGACAACAATTGTCGGAACTTCCAATGAAAAGCCTTTGTGCAATAGGTGTTTTAAAACTTCGTGCCTCAAAACTTTATAGATAGGGACCAAAACATCCAAGAAGTACAAAGAAGAAAAAATAACCTCTGGCAGAGTACCATGGAGGCTAATAAGGGAAGGCTCTGCTTCGTGGTCAAAAGAAAAAAAAAAATGGGGGCAAGAAAGAAATAATATGAACAAACATAGAGTAAAACAGCGCAAGGCTACCATAGGGAGAAATGAACAAAATTGAGGAAGATCCAAAGCACCAACAAGCAGCTGAAGCCTAAGAATGGGAAAGAAAGCAAAAACATTGTTTTTCATATTCAAAGATTAAGAGTTTCACTTCAAAAATAAAAACAATAAAAAGACATTAATTAGAACTTACAATATACTTACCGGTTACGAGGGCATGAATTTGGACTTGGCACTTCCAGCGGTAGTCGAAAAATCTTAATGTTCAACAGACCTCCATGGCTGCTTTAAACTTGACCTCCTTCCGACTCCGATTTGCTTGCAACTCATTATTATAATAGAACTCTGCCGCATCTAAGTGATCTACCAAAAGTACGTTTGATGCCTACGACTTGGGCCGCCCAAGCAAAGAATTAGGATGAGACCTAAGGGGATGAAGAAAATGTTCCAGCAGCAATGGTAGTGTTGGATGAACGTAAACGTTTCGTAGAACTTGCAAATTCTACACTGTCAAAGCAAGAAAAGCGCTATGGGTTATAAGCAAATCAGAGTCAGGGAGATGTCAAGTTTGAAGTAGGCATGGAAGTTTGATTGAACATTAAGAATTTTCGACTACTTCTAGAAGTGAGTCCAAAGTTCGTGCCTCCGGGGCCTTTTTGCATTTAGAAGGTTATGAATGAGGACATTACGAGTTGGAGTTACTGGTAGAAAACAAAGTACGCCCCATGTTCCATGTTTTGCTCTTGAAGCCATACTTAAAAAATGAAGCGCGCTCAACTGAGCAACTAATTTTGGGTCCACCACGTATACTGTTGGTTCATGAAATGAAACCAAGTATGAGTGGAGGTAGTACTTAAGTCGAGAAGGTTCAAGAACCAACAAACAGAGTATCTCGTGAAATGGAATGGTTACCATCAAGTGTAGGTGCGTGCCTTGAAAATGGGAAACGTACCTGAGGACGTCGCAGCCTTTGAAGGACGACCTCAAAAGCGGAAGAAGCGTTGAGGTGGTGGGAAAGGGACTGCATGCTTAATTCAGCTTAGCTAACTTAAGAATAATTTTTTGCAAAGACACTTGTTATACGAAAGTTATGCAATCATGATGGACTCATGGGCGCTTTTCGGATGGAGATGACAAAGACATATATGGAAACGATAAAAAGTGTGACGATGTTATGTGTTAGTCGTTTGGAAGCTAAATACAATAATTTGAAATCTAGCATCTTTGTGCAAAAAAACGTAGAGATCCTAGAATCTAGTTGGCCTAAAAATTTAGTTCCATTCCATTCTATTGCTTGCCGTTGTTGTAATTTTCACTTTTGTGATGCCCAGTCATAATGCTCTAAGATCAATTTCAATTTTCAATCTTGCACTGCTTGATCTGATAGTCAATATATTACATCATCCAACGTTCATAGTGTTATTTTATGACTGAGAGTCATATCAATCGTGAGCAATTGTCGTGCTTTTGGCCAACTAAGTTTGACCAATGTTCTATAGACTTTGGAGTCATATAGTCACAAATATTATATATGATTTTTTCAAAAACTAAATCCCAAACCATAGTCCTTGTTGATCGTATAGTCATTTTTGTAGATTTAGTTGTTATGATTGTTAAAAAGCTCTAGTTCTAGAAATGACGGAAAGAACTTCCCAAAATTTTCCTATAGGATTGAAGTCCCTCCCTGACGGGAATATGCCTCAAAAAACTCTTGCTCAAATTGGACGAACATTCTGCATAGTGGATGAAAACTTTGAGCCGTTCTTCACGTTCGGGAAGGCCCTTGCCCACGTGCATTCCATGGGTAGGGGTCTTCCCCTACACAATATGTTGCGTTCACAACAAAAGGAAAAAGTAATTACTATAATGTCCTTACTTTCCAAGCCTCATATGTTAAGTTCATGGTATGTCCATAAATCCATGTAATTGTTTCTATTTGCAAGCGGGGCTGCAGAGCCCAGGAATGTTCAATGTCCCTTAAGTCTCTGTAAACACTAAATATCTATCGAGAACAATTTGTTTGTATATGCAGGGAGCTAATGAGAGAGAAGGTGAATCATCTTGTGAGAGAGAATGACAAGTTTGTGATGTTGTAACGTAGCCATGGTGTTACAAAAATGGATGAGGGCAGACGTGGCTAAACCAGGCACAGATGATTATGGATGAACAAAAGATGAAAAAAATTAATAAATGGGACAAAACAGTCGTATTGGATGAATGGAGGTGCTGCCAGTACTGGATGTGTTGAAGTTGGCAAAACTAAAAAGATTGGCTAAACCTCATG
Organism: Takakia lepidozioides; assembly: GCA_030704615.1. Classification (NCBI taxonomy): domain Eukaryota; kingdom Viridiplantae; phylum Streptophyta; class Takakiopsida; order Takakiales; family Takakiaceae; genus Takakia; species Takakia lepidozioides. Next base: position 38,463,426 of record CM060731.1, read on the forward strand.
TGCTCCGCCCAATCTACTCCGCGGGGGACCTCCAGATTTGCAGCCCCTCAATTTCCGTGATGCGATGGGGCAGCTCCCTAAGCCACCCACAAATATGCAGGTATTCCAAGTGTTTGAGGAGGCAGATCAACTCAGGCAGCTTGCGTAGCTGACGACACCGATCTAAGTTGAGGAATTGCAGTCTCTCCAATTCCCCAATATTCTCGGGCAACTCCAGAAGCCCCTCACAACCCTGTAGACTGAGCTCTTGTAATTGTGTGAGGCGGCAGATTGACTCGGGTAGCTCCATAAGCCCCTCACAATCCTCTAGGTGGAGCTCTTGTAATTGTTTGAGGTGGCAAATCGACTAAGGCAGCTTGCGCAGCTGACGACACCATCCCAATTTAAGAACTCACAATCTCTCCAATTCCCCAATGTTCTCAGGCAGCTCCATAAGCCCCTCACACTTCTCTAGAATGAGCTCTAGTAATTGTGTGAGGCGGCAAATCGACTCGGGCAGCTTACGTAGTCGACCACACCCGCCCAACTTGAGCAATCGCAGTCTCTCAAGTTCCCCGATACGCTCGGGCAGCTCCATAAGCCCTTCATAATCGTATAACAACATTGTTTGAGGTTGCAGATGGACTTGGGCAGCTTGAGTAAACTACCACACCCACACAAGTTGAGCTCTTGCAATCTCTCCAATTCCCCAATACGCTCGGGTATCTCCGTGAGCCCATAACAACCACTTAGGGCAAGATTTGTTTGAGGCGGCAGATCGACTCAGGCAGCTTACATAGCTGACCACACCATTGCAAGTCGAGCACCGGCAGCCCAACAAGTTCCCCAATATTATTGGGCAGCTCCGTAAGCCCCAAACAACCAAATAACCACAAGTCTTGTAATTGTTTGAGGTTGCAGAAGGACTCGGGCAGCTTGGGTAGCAGTCTCTCTAGTTCCCCAATACGCTCGGGCAGCTCTGTGAGCCTACAAGCATATAGGCCAAGCTCTTGTAATTGTTTGAGGCGGCAGATCGACTCGGGCAGCTTGCATAGCTGATCACAACTGTCCAACTGGGGCACCCGTAGCCCCGCAAGTTCCCCGATATTCTCGGGCAACTTCGTAAGCCCCCCACAACACTGCAGGTCCAGCTCTTGTAACAGTTTGAGACGGTAGATGGATTGCGGTAGTTTCTCCAGAGCATAACACCCCCGTAAATGTAGCTCCAGTAAAGATGCAAAATCCCCAATGCAGTCTGGTAGTCTGCACAACTTCTCATTATTACTCAAGTCAAGCACACATAACATCGTGAGATATCCAAAGGATGTCAGGAAATCTGTTAATCGCGTAGTTCGAAGAAAAGAGGGTTGCTATTCCGTGAGCCTGTGAGCCCAAGAGCCCGTGAGCCTAGCCCAGGCTCACGCCACGTCAGCTATGAATTTCGAACTTACAAGGCCTATTTCCGCGAGAGGCGCCTGTTCCCACGGAATAATTATCTTTTTTCAGTCACTGCAGACGACATCTGTTATATCCATTCCATCCATCTCTTTCATCCATTTAGATGTGGTGTACATACGAAGCCGTTGCATGTTTGGAATTGGATGAATATCATAGTGACTTCGACATGATACTGCCAATGTGATGACAGGAAAGTATCCAGAAACAGGTAACAGAGACGAGGAAAAGCTGTGGAATGAATAGTTTTCTGACCCCAGTCAATGGTGGGACAACCGAGGCAAAAAGGTGAATGCATGTTGGATTACAGATAGTAGCAGATGCAATTGAGCATAGGAACTAGTGGATCAATAGCTACCAGAAACCTCCATGGGTAGATGGTCAACTAAAGGCCGCAGCTGCAGCGGCACAGTTGATAAAATCAGGCACCTCAACCATGACCAACTCCCATCTTTTGGTGAATGGCCAACCAACACTGCCCACTATCATAGCAAATGAATAGGAGTATTCCAGTCGCGCAGGCTCAGAGGTGGACACTCAAAACACCCAGCTGGTAGGCAAGCTAGTGCACTGCCCTCATAACCATATGTAGAGAATTTACTCATAAGTGTTGTTGGTGAACAGAGGTGCAGGGACAATGTTCTTGATGTTCCTGAAAAGAGTCACTCTCTGGTGAGAATATCCCGGACAGTGTAACAGAAAATGAATATTGTCCTTAAGTACCTGCACATTGGGCAATCCTTTTCCTATTTGCATCTGTGTATTGTTGAAAGGGAGGCTTCCCCACCCTTGTCAACATGACCTACCCACATTGGCCTACTGAATGAAGGAAATCAAAATCATGGTGTCACTCCGACAGTAAATCACTTTGGCTGTATGGTGGACATTCTTGGACAACTGGATGAGGCAGTGGATCTGATTAATAAGATGCCAATCAATCCAGATGTTGTGGTGTGGAAGGTCTTGCTATCAACATCTATGTTGCAGCTGGCAGGTGGGGATGATACTGCAAAGGTGAGAAAAGTGATGAAGGTCAAAGGGGTTAGAAAGGAGTCAGGTCGCTGCTGCATTGAGGTTGGCAACAGGGTGCACACCTTCGCTGAAGATGACAAGTTGCATCCCAGAATTAAGGAAATCCATGCTGAGCTGAGAAGATTCCTAGGCAGATGAAAGGAGGCGGGGTATGTGCCTGACACGTGCTTTGTATTGCATGATGTGGGGGAGGAGAAAAAAGAATTTTCTCTTTGCCACCACAATGAGAAGCTGGCCATTGGTTTTGGGCTGATCAGCACGACCCCTAGGACGCCTCTCCGTCTCATCAAGAATCTTCGAGTGTGTGGTGACTGTCACACCTCCATCAAATTCATCTCAATTATTGTTGGCCGAGCAATTGTTGTATGGGATGCTAACCGCTTTCACCACTTTGAAGATGGGATGGAGTGCGATGATTGCAGGATATGCTCAGCATGGGTCTGGTAAGGAAGCTTTTGAGATCTATGAGAAATGCTACAGGCAGGGGTGACCCCTGATTTGGTCACCTTCATTTGCATTCTCAATGCATGTGCCCTGGAAAAGGGCAAAAGGGTTCATGCTGACATTATCAAAACTGGAACTGGGTCATATATTAATTTGGAGAATACCTTAGTGAACATGTATGCTAAATGCGGGAGCCTGAAGGATGCATGCCAAGTGTTTGGCAACATGGCTGAACGAGATTTGGTCTCATGGAACACAATGATTGCAGGATATACTGAGCATGGTTTCAGTAAGGAGGCTTTCGAGATGTATGAGAAAATGCGAGGGGAAGGGCTGATGCCCGACAAGGTCACATTCATCTGTGTGCTCAATGCTTGTGCCAGCCTGGCAGCCCTGGGAAAGGGAAAAGAGGTGTATGCTGAGATTACAGAAGCTGGAATTGCATCAGATATCATTCTCGAGACTGCGCTTGTGAACATGTATGCCAAGTGCAAACGAGATTTGGTCTCATGGAATGCGATGATTGCAAGATATGCCCAGTATGGGGTAGGGAGGCTGTGCAACTATTTGAATACATGAGTCTGGAGGACTTGAAGAAAAATGGTATCACCTTTATATGTGTTTTGTCTGCATGTAGCCATGTGGACCTAGTGGATGAAGGTTTTAACTACTTTGTTTCCATCAGTCAAAACCATAGTCTCACTCCTACCCTGGAGCACTTTGGCTGCATGGTGGACCTTCTTGGCCGTGCAGGGCGATTGGATGAGGCAGAGGACTTCATTAGTAAGATGCCAATTGAACCAGATGCTACGGTGTGGGGGGCCTGGCTTGGTGCATGTAGAATTCATGGCAATGTGGAGCAAGCAGAGCGTGCAGCGACATGCATTCTCAAGTGCGATCCACAACACTTTGCAACTTATGTGCTCCTATCAAACATCCATGCTGCAGATGGCAGGTGGGCTGACACAGCAAAGGTCAGAAAAATGATGCACAAGAGAGGTGTAGGAAAGGAGCCAGGGCACAGCTGTATTGAGGTGGACAACCGGGTGCATACCTTTGTTGCAGAAGACAAACTGCATCCACAAGTGGGGGAAATCCATGCTGAGCTGAATAGAGGCTCTGAGCAGATAGAGAAAACCGGGTACATGCCGGACCGGACTCTCGTTTTGTATTGCACGATGTGGAAGAGCAGCAGAAGGAATTTTCTCTCTGCCACCACAGTGAGAAGCTGGCCATTGCTTTTTGGCTGATAAGCACACCCTTTGGGACGCCTATCGGCATCATCAAGAACCTTTGGATGTGTGGTGACTGCATGTACAGGGCCAGGATCAAATCAGGCTCAGCGTGTGCCATGGTCCCACGGACTAAGCGACGGAGAGGCTCAACAATATTTGCAGCTTAGATCGACGGACAATCTTGGCTTCAACAAACTTGAATGACAACTTCCCCTTCAGAAATTTGCGAGCTTGATCCGCTTATCCTATGCTTATCCTATGCGCTTATCCTTTACAAAATGACTCAACAAGATGTCGTGGCATGGAACACCATGATTACAGGATATGCTCAACATGGTAGTGGCAGGGAGGCTCTTCAGATCTATGAGCAAATGATGGGGGAAAGGGTGATGCCAGACAAGGTCACGTGCAATTGTGTTCTCAATCTGTGTGCAAGCCTGGGTGCCCAGGAGACAGGTAAAGATGTCCATGCTGCAACCAGATGTTGGGGTGTGGAGGGCCATGCTTGGTGCCTGCAGAGTTCATGGCTATGTATCAACGCGTGTGATGGGCACTTTTGGGTACGTTAAATGCTACTTACATAATCTGATTGCCAGCGTATAGTCTGACGCAATGGCAACTCTCAAGGTTAGTGGTGGCTTCTCATAGTAGATGGTAATTGTATAGAGCCACAATGCAGCCACCAGTGGAGAGATTACTCTAGCTGGGCTGTAACAAACCCTGACCTACTTAGGTGCATATCAAGCACAGGCTTGTGATGTGGTAATGAGCAACTAACATATCATGCCTCCTTCAACCAAGGGAACCAACTGACTCTCTCCATGTGCAACTCCAAAAGTATTATTGCAACACTGCTCTAACTGGCTGTTTTGTCGTTCCTGAGACTTCAATTTGTGACTTCACTTGAGAGGCTCAAAGTGTGAGAATAGGTTTCTCCCATATTCTATCAAACTGACAAAACGTTCAACTAATTGAGAGGCTAATTAACACTGTGTTGGCAGGTTTCACTCTGACCTTACTATCCCAGTCCGGGAGCACCTTGGCTTTTCCATCCGCTGACATCTGCAGTGTGATCGTTATTCTCACAACCATGAAAGGGTTCTGGTGTTAAATGTAAATGGTGCCACTCTTATACGCCCCATCTTGCTCGGTGATTGGCACACCTAAAGTCTACTCTTTGATCAAATGTATTGTATATCACCTGGAGAGTGGCACTGTGCAAATAACATGGTGCAAGAGTAGTCTGAAGTTGAGCTTATCAACATAGTTCATGGGCCAGCACATACCAAGGATCCCTGACAACATACCTTTCCAGGAAGGTAGATTATCCAGAAGGTAGCTCTTTTGTATTGATCACCACCAAGCCTCCATTAGTTTTGAACTTCCGTAAACGGCCAATTACTCACTACAGACTCACTACAGAGCAGTTAAAACAGTTAGGATCAGCCACTATATTTAGTCAGTAATTGGCTACTGGAAAGCCTGGGTTTCTGCCGTGACCAGCTGGATTTCCTCTCATCGTGCATCTGCATCACTTATTTAGCCAGAACTAATAGCTGCATATTCTATGGCCCATAAATGAAAGGGATTAATTTTTCCCCCTCCTCAAGGGCCTGTTGAATTGTGGGCTGTCGCTCCCAGATTTCCTTCCAACAACTTTAGAAGAGAAGGTGAAAAGGTCCTAAAAGAACAAGAGATTGAGAACAAGAGATCCCCTAAATCTGGACAAAGTACCATAAGATCTTATGCCTATGTTATACTTTGTTTTTCATAGTATTTATTTTCAATCAAAATAATCATTGTATCCGTGGGGATGACCCACCCTTTGTTTGAAAATTGAACGTAGTTCTCAGAATTCGTCGCCAGTAGTGCGGAGCAACGCGAAACCCTAGTATTTTTGTGTATTTGTGTAAAACTACACAAGAGTGTTGTGGCATGGTGGTAAGCCACTCATGTCATTGGCCTGTGGGTTTGGGGTTCAAATGTTCAACCCCTGTCATTTATCTCTCTGCCTTTCAATCCAAGCCCCTGACATACACTAAGTTTACAACTATTATTTTAGCCAAATGCCCAATTAATTAATTTCCTATTTACTTGGACATTCTCAATGTTGTGCACCTAATCTCCCCCAACCATTCTAAACGTGTTGTCACTGATAAGACATAGCATTCTACTTAGGATCTGTCTTATTAACTACTATCACCAACCCTCACCCCTATGTTATCTAGAACCGCCTCTACACCATCCGGATCTTGCTCCGGGTATAACAACACCCTTACAATCACGAAGCCCGGTTCTCTAGCCGGTTTAGGAAGCTGGATGGCTTTTGCCGGTTCCTTTTCCATAGCCGGTTCACTTTCCGGTTATGCATATGTGCATAACCGGAAAGTAACCGCCGGATATACATGTCCAGATGCCATACCCGGCCAACACTGGTACCCATAGGTTTTGGCAGTAGGTCGGAAATGTTTAAGAGTGCACTGGTACCCATAGGTTTTGGCAGTAGGTCGGAAATGTTTAAGAGTGAACTCGGATGGGGTTAAAAGTCAGTTGCCAGTGGTTGTGGTGAGTTGGGTGAGGTTTGTGATATGCCGCTCTTTACAATAGGTGAGGATGAGTGTTTTTGGACGGGAATGTGTACATTCAAATTGAAGGTATTATGGCTTTTGTCATGTGTGTTCCCCACTGTTTATTGGCCCATCACATGGGCCCGAAGTTATTATAAAATCTACCTTCCTTGAGGACCTCCGACATTGAAGTGTGGTTCTTAAATTGCATCTTGTAATTCAGCTTCGAATCTCAATAAACAAGTTAGGAAGCAGAATCCAATGTCCAAGAGAACCTAAATCTACAAAGCAATCAACCAACCTTGATAAAGATCGGTCAGCTCATTGTTGATGATCGCGACAAAGATGATGGCAACCACTTGGACCGTCACCAGAACAAGACACCACCAAATTTTCAGCTTCTCATTTGATCTAGAAGAATTTATGAATGTGCAGGGGTTGAATACTACCTCTAAGAAAAAAGTAGGAGGGTTAGACTTCTGTTTCTTTCTCTCTCCAAAGCAAGGGCCTTCATACTCTGATCGGAGGAAACATCAAATCAACTTCAAATCTGATTGTTGTGGAAAAACTGTTGCCTCACACTATACTTGAATTTTGGCACAATGACTAGAGTAGGTTTCGTAGAGGCGTTATTCTCTTACAAGAAACAATGGTCACTGTGACAATGAAGCAAGCCCCTGTTCCCCAGGTATGCCGTTTGAAACAGCGCTCCGTATATGGAGTTCGATGGGATTGAAAAGCCTCCAGGATAGATCGCTTGTGAAAATAGGTGGCAACAAGAAGTTGACACTGCATGATCAGCTGCGGGACATGGGTCGAGCAATCGTAACAATTTCACATGTTGGTAAGCGATTGTGGGAGGTGGACAATGCGGAAATGGCCCTTCGACATGAACAGGTAATAGATCACACACCTGCGATGAGTTGCTATTGGCCATGGATGCTTTTAGAGCGATCACATCTGGGTTCGATAAAATGAATGGATCTCAGTTTGGCACTGGCGGTGCATCAATGAAGGAATCTTGCATATCAATCAACCTACTCATATTAAAGCACATCATTTCACACCTTACTGCCAATTTTGTGCAGGTGGATAGCACTGTGGAAGGCCTCTCTTGAAAATGAAGCTCTCGACAGGACATCGATGCAAATGGTGGAAGTCTACAACGAGCGAGTTCACAAAAATGCCCCGCCTTCGTTCTCCCAACTTGGACTGTTGCATTCCACAAGGCTACCGCCAACAATGTATTGTGGAATGCCTCTCTTGAAAATGAAGCTCTCGACAGGACATCGATGCAAATGGTGGAAGTCTACAACGAGCGAGTTCACAAAAATGCCCCGCCTTCGTTCTCCCAACTTGGACAGTTGCATTCCTCAAGGCTACCGCCAACAATGTATTGTCAGTACATTCTCTCTCATTCCTGGGTACTGGGAACATACCACACCCAACCATGTAGCAGGATTTGACCCCAGAATCATGTGGGTGGCACTCTGTGCACTATCCAACTGAGCTACAGACTGGTGGTTCCTTCTTATGGGCTCCTACCTCACTAAAGGGAAATGAAGGCCTTCTTTACTTTCATTTTCCACCAAAACAGAAGGATGATCAACGAGATTGCCGCCAGGAAATCTGTCTATCTGTACAGGGGGTGGCATTCATCTTTCAAACTCTGTGATTCACGCATTTTATGCTTGGCCCGTACTAGCTGTCGTGGTGAACCCTCCTCCGCATCTGCACTCTCACATAGTTGTGGTCTTGTTGCTGCATCTTATGGAGAGGCTCTACAGCACACAATTGTTTGATCATGCCGTCCACCAATGATTCCACCCATACGGTATCTGTTTTGGCTACGCACTGAAGACTTGAGTTTATCCAAAAGAGCTTTGAATCATTTTACCGATGTGATGGCCAGTTATTGCTGGAGCAGCTGGAGCCATTTTACCGATGCTCCAGTTGTGCATTGACTTCTAGAGGCCAACGAGCGTACATACTTCCCCAGAGTGTAGATGTTGCTAAATTTACATAGTAGGAGACATTGCGCTTGTATGCTGATTGGGGCTTTGAGTAGTGAGACGACTGCGAGGTTAGCAGAGTGTATGGGCAAAGCTTATGCACTTGACAGGGTTGCAAGTAACTAACTAATAAGCTCATGAAGTCTCAAAGATTGTGGCGTTTGCGAATTGAAGTGAAGTACAGCAAAGTAGGGGGTCCCCACAAAGCAGGAGGTTCAGGTGCCCACTAGTGGTTTTTGTACAAAGGTCCACGATCACCATGTTCTTCAGACGTAAGCGCACAAAGGAAGGCATTTGGATTGAGCCTTTTATCGGGAATTCCTAGGGTGAAAGCAGAGGTAGCTGTGATGATACAGATGGAGTGCAGGCTGCTGATGGCTCCAATGTCCACGTACAGCATGGAGCTCCAGACCAACACTACAGTGGGTATGGTTTTGATGCTGAGTCAAGGGTTTCAACTCAAACAGATAGCTTTGGTACAGTTCGCACTTAAAGTAGATGACTGCAGTAGTTATGTAACCCTGTTTATATGTAGCAAGGAGCCTGTTCTCACAACAAGAGCTTTCTTTGAAGCATCTAGGAGCTTTTAAGGAACATGATAGCTTAAACCAATGGTAAGTAAGTGCTTTCAGTCATGCAGGACGGCAGGTTTGAATTTGACACAGTTCTTTGTTGGACATCAAACTGGCAGCAGGGGTAGCACCAGTCGCCGCCATTTTTGAAAGAGGGTCAAGAGAGGGGCTAAACAAGATCTCTCCTGTCACTTGTGGGGATCGGAGGACCCTCTCTAAGGCAGGAGCATTGAAAGAGGCACTTCACATTTTGAACCAACAAGGCCTTCGGGCAGACTCCAATGCTTATGTTACTGTCTTGCAGGAGTGCATCAACTTGAAAGACCTAGCAGAGGGAAAGCAGGTGCATGCGCACATCATCCAAAGTGGATTAAAACCGACTTATTGTTCAACACCCTTGTGAACATGTATGCCAAATGTGGGAGTCTGGTGGAGGCACGCCAAGTGTTTGACAAAATGCCTGAACGAACGGTATTCACGTGGACTATCATGATAGCAGGATATGCCAAGCATAGGTGTGCTGAGGAGGCTTTTAAAATCTATGAGCAAATGCAGTGACACCCGACAGGGTCACCTTCATTTGCATTCTCAACGCCTGTGCCACCCTAGGAGCCCTGGAAAAGGGCAAAGAGGTTCACGCTGCCATTATCACAGCGGGAATCCCTTCATATATTAATTTGGAGACTGCCCTTACATGGACGCCAAATGTTCTAAATGCATGTGCCAGGTTAGGAGCCCTAGAAAAGGGCAAAGAGATCCATGGTGATATGGTGAAAGCTGGAATTCCATCATATATTAACTTGGAGAACACCCTTGTTGACATGTATGCCAAATGTGGGAGCATGAATGATGCGTGCAAGGTGTTCAACAATATGCTTAAACGAAATGTGGTCTCATGGAGCTTGATGATTGCAGGATATGCTCAGCAAGGTTGTGGTGAGGAGGCTTTCAAGATGTATGAGCAAATGAGACAGGAAGGGGTATTGCCTGACAGGGTCACATTCACTTGTGTTCTTAATGCATGTGCCAGCCTAGGAGCTCTGGTAGAGGGCAAACAGGTGCACGCTGACATCATCAAAGCTGGAATACCGTCGCATGTGAACTTGGATACTGCCCAGAGCTACTGTTCCATCGGACGCGGAACGTCATCTGCATACTCCATAGCTATATGGTCTAATACCCCTGGTACAATTGTCCCCAGATGTGGACCCTCAGTTTCCTGAAGACCATTCTCTGGGGTTGTAATTCTGTCCCCACTGCTCTCCTCCTCACCACTGTCATTCGAGGATTCTTCCTCCGTTGTTGGCTCCTCGCTTCCAGAACCCTCCTCCGCCTCCCCATCCATAGGGCTGTACCCGACCACGTTGCAAATCCGCCCTTTTTTGCGCTGGCCATTCTGCCATTTGAGACACTCCTGTCCATTGCTCCTGTGCCTGAGCATTGGCTACTACCGCCGCATAGGGAGGAATGACGGATGCACGTCATGTGTTCGACAATATGGCAATACGTGATGTTGTCTCATGGAGCGTGATGATTGCAGGGTACACCGAGCATGGTTGTGGTCAGGAGGCAATCGAACTTTACAACCATATGATACAGGAAAGGGTGACCCCCAACACTTTCACATTCAGTTGCGTACTCAATGCATGTGCCAGTCTAGGAGTCCTGGAGAAGGGCAAAGAGGTCCATGCTGACATTGTCAAGGCTGGAATGGGGTCTGATATCATCATGGAGACTGCCCTTGCTGACATGTATGCTAAATGCGGGAGCTTAAATGATGCCCGCCAGGTTTTTGACAACATGCCTAAACGAGATGTAGTTTCATGGAGTGTGATGGTCTCAGGATATGCTCAGCATGGTTGTGGTAGGAAGGCCTTGGAGATGTATGAAGGAATGATAAGGGAAGGGGTGACGCCTGACAAGGTAACATTCATTTGCGTTCTCAATGCCTGTTCTAGCCTGGCAGCCCTGGAAAAGGGCAAAGAGGTCCATGCTGACATCAGCAAAGCTGGAATCTCTGCAGACATCATTGTGGAGACTGCCCTTGCTGACATGTATGCGAAATGTGGGAGCATTAATGATGCCCGTCAAGTGTTTGACAGTATGGCCAAACGAAATGTTGTGTCATGGAACATGATGATGGCAGGGTATGCCCAGCGTGGACATGGCAGGGAGGCCCTGCGACTATTTGAACAAATGCAACAGGAAGGCGTGAATCCAGACAGTATCACCTTTCTGTCTTCTCTCTGCATGTAGCCATCTGGGCTTAGTGGACGAAGGTCATCACTACTTTGTTTCCATGACTCCAGATTACGGCTTCATGGCTACAGTGGAGCATTTTGGCTGCATGGTGGACCTTCTTAGCCGTGGAGGGAAACTGGAGGAGGCAGAGGATTTCATCAAGGAAATGCCCATCGAAGCAGATGCTGGAGTCTGGGGGGCTTTGCTTGGCGCCTGCCGAATTTATGGAGATGTGGAGCTAGCAGAGCGAGCTGCAAAAAACCTTCTCAACTGCAATCCTGATCATGCTGCAACATATGTGCTTCTATCAAATATCTACGCTGCTGCTGGCAGGTGGGACGAGAAAGCAAAGGTGAGAAAAATGATAGAGGAAAGAGGTGTCAGAAAGGAGGCAGGGCACAGCTGTATTGAGATTAACAATCAGTTTCATATATTTGTTGTAGAAGATAAAATGCATCCCCAAATTGAGGAAATCCATGCTGAACTGAAGAGATTGTTTGGGCAGATGAGGGAGGCTGGGTATGTGCCTGACACGTGCTTTGTATTACACGATGTGGAGGAGGACAAAAAGGAGTTTTCTCTTTGCTACCACAGTGAGAAGCTGGCTATTGCTTTTGGGATCATCAGCACACCTCAGGGGACACCCGTCCGTATCATCAAGAACCTGAGGGTGTGTGGTGACTGCCACACAGCCACCAAGTTCATCTCGAAGATTGTTGGGCGAGCACTTGTTGTACGGGATAGCGACCGTTTCCATCACTTCCAAGACGGGGTCTATTCTTGTGGGGATTATTGGTGAAACCAGTAACATGCAGAGAAGAGTGTGTGACTTCAAACATGAGGGTGGGCGGTTCATTGTGAAAAAAGTTGAAAGAAATGTTCTGTTTCGTGAATGCAATGGTCCGTAGTGCACTTCCTGTGGTGTAAGCGACAACCACAATCCGGGGCAGTGAATGTTCATTCAAGGGCTCTCATTGACATTCAACTATGAGCCACAACGATAGCAGCAAAACCTTGTTCATCCTTCTGGACGGAGTTGGTGACGCACATGAGGACACAACGGGCTGTGATATCATATAAGCTGATGCTGAGGAGGAACCACAACATGGTATTGATTGCAAGGGCATTGGGGCTATGGAAGATCTCTTGATGCACCATTTGGGTGAGAGAGCCAGGAGGAAGAAGAGTCGGATACGCTAGTTCAAGTGCCATGGAGAGTGAGGCAAACACATATTTGTACAAAGGGGTGAAAGTGACTCGACTCTCCACCATCTTGTTGTTGCTTTGTTTGCAAATTCGTTTCGGCATAGGCAACGTGGGCATGTCCACAATCATGCCCTTCATTTACATTCTTGCCCCTCGTTTGGAGCCAAAAATGCCACGATCGCGAAAAGAGGCAAGAGGGTGCTAGACTTTGTGGGGATTGTTTGTCTGTACAAGACCCACCATGGTGCATGCATTCGTGAGAGAGAACATCGAATAACTTAGTGGTGAACGTGAGGAGCGTCAGCCACGATTGAATGTGGCCCTAACTTACCGAAGGCTTTACATCCTGCCCACGTGAAGTGTGGGTCCTGCCTCTGTTTTCAAGCTCTTAAAATATAATGCATCCAGCAATGAATTGATACTTCATAATGTGGAACAAGAGGAAGCTTCAAACAAGGAGGAGAGAAGGTGCCTCTACTTGATCTAGCAGCGTAGAGACAACTATTGCTCAAGGGGTTGTTGGAAGACCTCCGTGGTTATCTCGGGATAGATTATAATATTTCCAAAGGAGTAGAAAGGACAGCGAAGAGTTTATTTTCTATTTCTCTTCTGTTGCCCCAGCGCAAGCAAGGCAGGTCCAGTCTCTATCCGCACATGGTGGGAGCCCACGCTAAACCGTCCCCGGAGAAAGGAAGGAGAATCTCACTACATATTTTTCCTGCACGATTCAAACAAGCAAGCTCTGAATTACAACTGAGGCAGTAGCAGCTCTGTGTGCAGAGTATCTCCCGCACGATGGTCAGCACCGGCTTCATGGTGATTACTAACTACGTTCACACTTTTTATAAACTATACTGGGTATAATACAAACATATCCGTGCTTGCAGCATGTAACCTTGTCAACTTCCATGTTACTATTTTCAGGAGTAGATCAACTCAACGGCTCTCCAAAGTGCTGTCCGAGAATGTATTCTTGATAGGGGAATTGAAACGTACGATCTTGGAGAGTTTCTTAAGAGACAAATTTTCCGACGCCATTGCAGCTGTTCTACTTGTTAGACTGCCAAAGATTCGAGTGCAAGTACCTAGTCTACAATGTCCACAGACTTTCTCCTCGTGCCAGTTGTCAGGCCGTCTCAACACAGAGACATTCAGCTCCCCCTGTGCCAAGGAGGTCTTCAATCTTCTGTCCAGGGAGACATGATGTCTATAATCTGGAGGTGCTTAAAAGTGAATGCGATAGTGTTCACGTACAAATATGTGACGTACTTAGGTATTGATGTCGGCTTGAATGATTGAAGTTGTGTACCTGTGTTCACCTTTCATGGAATGGGAATCGCAGATTCATCAGTTATGGCCGCCTGACGGTGAGGCTTATGACCTGGATGTGGTATTCTGGATTGCTCGCATCTCTACAGGAGCTACACCTATGTGGGTGCATGCTTGGAAGTATCTACCGGAATATACCTGCCGCCTCACACAATTGCAAGAGCTTGACCTACATTGTTACATTGGCGTAAGGGGCATTCGGGGCTGCCTGAGCGTATCGGGAACTTGAGGGACTGATGATCGTGAGGTGAGGTGGGGTGCAGAGGATGGCCAAGGACTGCTATGTCCCTGTCAGCGAATTCGAAAAGCTCAGCACATAGGGCCAGCTAGCAAACAAATAGCAATTGAATCCCACACACATATAGGGACCGTAGCAAACCAGAGAACCAGCTGCATGTCTTCTTTAGCTAGTTATTACCACCAAAGCATGTGTCCATTCAGTCCTACCAGCCATTGGGGGGGAGAGTTGCACCACCTAACAGTCAACTTAGGTATGTGTTGCTGTCCCCATCTCCCTTTACGGCGAAAGCCTTCAGCCTTGCCTTGCCTTGCCTATCTCACACACTCTGTTTCTTCTGTGTGGACAGAAAGATCTTTGTCCCATACAATATGGTGTGTGTCCCATCACCCCATACTTATCTGGGAAGTGGCCAGGATTTGTTATGCTGATTATCGTGGGGCCTCCCTTGCATGGTAATTTGTAATTTATACATTTTGCACTGTTCACTATCCTCCAGTTAATCTTGCTCTCATTCCTGTGGTACTGAGTGACCCTACCCTGTTCCTCAAAGGAACTTGGACCCGTACTCGGAAGTCCTGCAGATGGATTGAAGTTTGTCAAACTCCTGGGAAATTTTCAAATTACAGGTGGTTGTCTTGCTCTGAAACGTCTCATATCTTCAGGCTTCCCTGAGCCTGAATATCCCATCTTAATGGCTCTTTTGAACATATGTGCTTACCTGGTATCTGGGGACAGGGTCGGTGGTTGGACTTTGTGTGGGAACTAGTACACACATGTGTTTTTCCAGTATTATTTGTCCTTTTTGTCTAAATTAGGGGACTATCTCATCTCCCTGGTCCTTGAGTTGTTACAGGTGGGAGCGTACTGCAGAATTCTGTAGGTTGAGACTGTGGCTCAACTTGGGGTTCTGTTTCTTCCTTTGCATCGAAGGTCTAGTCTGCTAACATCAAGGTACGAATTTTGCATCGAGGGTCTAGTCTGCTAGCACCAAGGTACGAATTTTCCATCTCATCTCTTCCCAGTAACTCAGATCGATTTCTTCTCAGGGTTCAAAGGTGCTTGAAGGCATTTGGCGGTAAGTTCACATGTAAAAAATGTGACCATGTATGTCAACTTTAATCTGTATATATGGAACATGGCAAGCTGGAGTAGGTGGGGTTTCACAAAGTAATAGCTGCATCCAGCATTCTGTAAATCAGAAGTGCTATCAATCATCTTTCGGCCAACTTTAAAAAGAAAACATCATTCAAACAAGCAGCTCACAATCGAGTGATTCACGGAAGTTTTGCTCGGCGCACTAACTATTATGGTGAACCCTCCTCTGCTTCTGCAGTCTCACATAGTTATGGTCTTGTTGTTGCAGCTTATGGAGAGGCTTAGAGACAAACCTGGATGTGGTGCTCTTTCATGGCCTGCAGTTCGGCAACTTAGGAGTGGAAGCTTGGATGAGACTGTGGATGAGACTTTTCTATCCAGATCTTCGGGAAGCCACTTTGCAGGCCAGCAAACAGTCTCATCACCATGTTGGACCAAGCTTCCACGTGGTGATGAGACTGTTTGCTGGCCTGCGAAGTGGCTTCCCGAAGATCTGGATACAAAAGTGCAAGTGCTTTCTCTCTCATGATGCAGAGCACACATGAGCCCAGAGGGAGGAAACAACGAAGACGTCTGCGACATTGGCCAAAAACCTTCTAGAGAGTTTTGTGAATAGGTAGTCCGCCACTTTCTCTCCATAGCCAGCTCCCCTCATTGAAGCTATGGGGTGTACATGTAGAAGTCATCAGCCATCGTTGATCACCAGCTTTGAGTGCATTTCTTCGAGGGCAAGGAGTGCTGTTATTCAAGTTGCAGTTCAAGTGAATTTTACTGTGGATTTTACTGACTCACATGGCCGTGGCCCCGGCTTGTAATCAGAGTACAGATATCAGGCTTGTGTGGTGAAAACCAAAGATAACTTATATTTGTGAGGCTCGAAATAAAGCTTAAGGTTGATCTGGAGCATCTCTAGTTAAGTAACATGCGCAGAGACTTTCTTGTCTTTTGCAATCAGCACCAGGGACGGAAATCTATGGGATCCTCTGTCATCAGTAGGACTGCATGATATATAGTCATGTGGCATACCTTAAAGTGTCCCATGTTATGCAGTGGTGTCCAGCACAAGCTCGGGCCTCTGCAATTTTGCAGCGGGAGATGGAATGATGGCAAACAAAACCCGATGGTTCTGGTTGGCCATAACTTTGGGGGCCTTGTCATCAAGAGTTTGATTGTGGAGGCTCACAGAAGAAGCTCTCACCCCCCAAAAAATGGGTATTGTACTTCATGCAGTCCCACATGCGGGAAGTACAAATATGGAGACTTACATCAGGAAATGCTGCAAACTTTTTGGGACCTATAGCTAAGTGGGATAATGAGAAATATCAATCCCTTCCAGCGAAAAATGGAGGAGCTCTCAATAGAAATACAGAGTTGTGGGCAGCTCCCTCAATGTCTATGCTTTACAGAGGGCAAGCCCGCCGGTAAATTTACCAAATTTGTCTGGTAATGGGGGAAGGAAGGAGAGTCCTAGAATGATTGATGAGGTAGCCAAATTGAATGACTTGACACCGATTTGCATAGAGTAGGTATATATATATACACACACATCAGATCGTACACTTGGAGAGATCAAGGAGCATGGAAGGTACTGCATTGAGGATAGAGAGCTTAGTGCCGTTCTATTGCTTTTTCCAGAATGCCGCAATTGCCTGCTGTTGTGTTGGCCACTGAAAAACTAGAAGAATCAGGTGCTAATTCCAGGTATAATGGGCTTGGATTGTGCAGGAGGTTATGGTGGAGCGTGCCTCCACAACAAAACACTACCAAATTGAAGATGCAGACCATCCAAGTTTGTAGGCCAACCAGCCAGACGCATGTGAGCCAGCAAAAGCTTCTTGAACTCCTTCAGCTAATCCAAAACCAGGAAGTGAGTGATCCCCCCCTACTTCTTTGTTGAACCACGTACTTTACTCCAGGAATGGCAGAGTGTGGTGCCATATTTGGCCCCATGTCCAAAGATGTTGGGCCAAAAACATTTACCATTAGCAAAGACCTTATTTCTCTTGCTCGCACATCCCTATCTTCTTGCAAATAAACTTCTTGAGTCAGAGCTGGATTCCTGAACTCCCGATACATTTGGTTGGACTCTCAGAACATGTCGACAATGTGAAGGGCCGACTCGAAGGGGTTCCTAGAATGGGTGTAGTTGGGATGGGCGGTATTGGCATTACAACGTTGGCAAAGGAGGTCTACCATGATCTCACCTGCATGGATTTGGATGCGTACAGCTTCCTGCCAGACATCAGATCAAGTGGCATTCTGATACAGAGACAGCTATTACGGGACATAGGTAACAGTATGGATCAGAGTAGCAGTCAAAATGCGGAGCAAGTTCAGATGCTCAAAGAGAAGGGTTTGAAGGATGAAAAAGTGCTCTTGGTGTTGGACTATGCTAGCACTAAGGGCCAAATGGTTGCTTTGGGTCTAAGTAAGCAGTTGAAAACTGGTAGTGAAGTAATTGTGACAAGCCAGAATTGGGGGATACTACATGGATATGTTGATTGGAAGTATGACATGGAGGGACTCGGCAAAGAGCAAGCCCTGGATCTATTTTGCCGCCACGCTTTTATAGCTGGAGACAAGCGAAAACAGGAATTTGAAGCAGTGACAGAGAGGATTGTGGCTGGTTGTGGTGGGCTTCCTTTGAGCCTACAGGTTATGGGTGCTTCTCTTTGCTATTGTAATGATTTGGACGAATGGAAAGATGCACTAGACAGGCTTGGAAAGGCACAGCCTTTGGAAGATGATGAGGATGAATATGTGTGGAGCCGGTTGAAAATTAGTTACAATTCCTTAGGGGAGGTGGAGCAAAATATGTTTCTTGACATTGCTTGCTTTTTTCATAAGGGTCTCTTTTTGGACTATGGTAGTGACCCGAATGACCAGTTTTCCCAAGGTATGCCTTCTGAAACAGGGCTGCGGATATGGAGTCCCTGGTCAGCAAAGCTTGGATTGAAAAACCTTTGGGACAGATCGCCTGTGAAAATAGACGGCCGCAAAGGAGTTGCTCACATTGCATGATCAGTTGCAGGACGTGGGTCGAGCCATTGCAAGAAATAATTCTCTACCATTTGGTGACCGGTTATGGAAGGTGGAGACAACAGAAAATGCCATTCGAGATAAAAAGGTGATGGATCTCACAACTTTAATGTGGTGCGCTTGGCCTTCAGCCAGATTTGTTAAAATTGATGTTAATCAGTTTGGTGCAAGCAGGACATGACTGAGTGGATCTAGCATGTCAATGACTGGATCTCACATCTGAATCAATCATATGTGACCTACTTCTGATAAAGCACCTCATTTCACACCTTACTTCCTTTTTTGCGCAGGTGTATAGCACTGTGGAAGGCCTCTCATTGGCAGGCTCAACAATGAAGCTTTCGGCGATGGAGGGAACACTGAGCAAGTTAACAAAATTACCCGCCTACGTTTGCTCAACTTGGATGGTTGCAGCCCGGAAAATGTGGAGTACTGTCTCGGGGAACATGCCAGTCAACTAAGAATTCTTTTTCTTCGCAATACGCAATTAACAGATCTGCCAACATCCTTTGCATATCTTGGGATGTTACGTGTGCTTGACTTGAGTTACAATTACGACTTGTGCAGACTAGATTTGCGCAGCTTGGGTAGCTGCTCACAATACCTGTTTTCAGGACAGTGTACTTTCTCTCCTTCCTTGTTTCTCAAGGTCTTCGCCTCTAGCTCATAGCTCACAGATCCGCTCGGCTCTCTCTTGGAGTCATAAGAACGCTCCTCTCCCAGGCTTCGTCTATTTTCATTGTCTTGTGGTTGCTAGTATGCAGGAGGGACATTCTGTTTTTATATCGAAATTTCACCATGTAATGAAGAATTTAAATCATTTAATCTATTTTTATTTTTATATAATATTTTTAAATTAAACAATACTACCATTTAATAAAATTTTCCAAGCTGCTATTCCCTTTTTTCTTTTTTCTTTTTAAAAAAATAAAAAAATCAAAGATTATTCTTGATGACTCGTGGCATAAACCCTACTTGAACTAGAACACGTGACATTATATGATACAACATTCTTTTATCCATATTTTCACCACGTGTAAAGATAAATAGTCATATATTCTGTCCAAGTGCCACATGTCCATCTGAAGTGCAACAGGTGTCGTGGCGTGTCGCCTGCACAATGGTGCACATGTTCCTCTAAAGCCTTTCCATGTAGGCAACGCTCAACATACAATGTAGTCATAGAGTTTTGCCTACATCCCTCTCTTATGGATGACTACAGGTGCCACACACGCAGTCACGGCTATGACGTGCAAAACGCAGTCCTACAGACTAGTCGCTATGACAAGGTTTTTTTCACTACAGAGTGATGTAGTCATGAACGCATATAGGTTTGAAAAAATAGTCATATGTGCAGTCATAAAAACATTCATCTGTTGTAGTGCTGAGTAGAATGAGGCAATATATATGGCCAAATGAGGGCTGGCCTGTCTGTTTCTTTCTCTCTTCACAGGTCCATTAGACAGGGATGCCCTCTAGCTCCATTTCTCTTCCTATTTGTAGCTAACACCCTAGGATACCTGCTTGACTCTGAGGCCTCGGTGCATGGTCTAAGAATAAGGAACCCCATGACACAGTTGTGTATCCAAGTAAAAGACTCTATGTTTGTTGACGATACCTTCTTGCTATCGGATGCCAACCCCAACACCCTTCAGGCTGCCCAAGATACATTGGCCCAGTTCTGTGATGTCTCTGGCTTCAGGGTCAATTGGAGTAAAACCAAGGCCATCCTGGTGGGTGACCTCACTCAATCAGAAATTGGCGATACCCCCTCATGGGGCGAAGAATTTGGTCTGGTTTGGCTGGCATCTGGTGAACCAACAACACTCCCAATCAATGGAAGCTCATCCTAAGGGGTGGTAAGGAAATCCATAAGGAACACCAATGGGTTCACTATGCCATGCATCACCAAACAAATACAAAACACGGCATTTGGAAAACGGTCCCTCTTTACAAACAAGATTTGTATAACACAAGTCTTTGCAAAACGGATTCTTAAATTAGCTAAGCCAGACTAGGTATGCAGTCCCTTTCTCACCATCTAAGATTGATGTCCCATCAACGCTTCTTCCGCTTTTGAGGTCGTCCTTCAAAGGCTGGGACCGCCTCGGGTGCGTTTCCTATTTTCAAGGCACACATCTAAGTTGCCTGCACTTGATGGTGTAAGTTTTGTTAAACTAGTCATGCATTAACAAGAGGATCCAAAGGACCTGAATACAGATAGCACTTTGCTTTGGCTATTTAACTACTTGGGTGATAGGCCTTAGTCTATCACTGATAATGACTGAGTACCTACATAAACGGAAGAGCAAATGAGTGACTTACGCGACCGCAAGGGAAAGCAAATGGGACTGCATAAATTACGCTCCTAACTTATCTGAGGACTGACATGGTTGCGTCCTCCTCTAAACTAACACCCTCTCTCAGTCCTCAAAAACGCAGACTCTATTATCTATGTAATATCGCGTGCCAAGAATATTCCAGGGTGTGACTCCATTAGTCCTGAAGTTCCCTCAGACTACATACTCCCAAATCTTCTCTAAACTTCTCAAATTTCAATCTGCGCAAAAGTTTTGTGAAAACGTCAGCCACTTGATCTTGAGTATCAACATGAATGAGATCAATTTCTCCGCTTAAGAAAACGGTCTTGACGTCAAGATGGTATATGGGCCACAAATTGAGAGCAGCTCGACTGTTCCTCGTATTGTACCTCACTTCACGATAGGCGCAAAACTCTCGTCAAAGTCCACACCTTCATTTTGTTCAAACCCTCGAGCAACCAAACGAGCTTTTAGTTTCTGAGGAATCTACATACCAATTTGTGTCCTTATCTGTATCCATTGAGGCTATTGCAACCTCCAATATGTGGGCAGTGTTTGACTCGTCTCCATCTTCAGAATCATGACCATCTTGATCATTTTTCATCATATTGGCTTGTTAGATCGAGCGGTTTCTCATGATCTTCTCGTAGGGAACTGCACAGTGTTTGGCCCAATGACCTACTTTTCCACATCTATTGCAGTTGTAAGGCAAAATCTTCTTCTGCGACCTACCGCCTCCAAAGTTGCGATCTCATTTCCTCTGGTGGAATTTCTTGAATTTCACCCATAAGGCCTCATCATCGTTATTTGACTCATTGTTGATGTTCTTGAGCTCTCGCCGGTTCTCCTCATGCAGCAATATACCTATCAATTCTTCAAGAGAAGACATCTCCCTGTGAGTCATAATAGATTGTGTGTAATGCTCATACGAATCAGGCAAGGCATTCAAGACCATCTCTACAATGATATCATCATCAATGACCTCACCAAAATCAGCTAGCTGGTTTGTTAAATCAGTGACTGTCTCAATGAAAGTTTCCGTTGGAGTGTCATCATCTTTCTTGAGCATCGTGAGTTTCTTACGAAGCATGAGCCTCCTCGAGTTAGCCTTGACCTCATTGATGCTAGTCAAATAATCCCAGACAACTTTTGGATCAGTCATGTGTTTGATGGATAGAATAATCTTATTCGAAACGGAAAGATTTATGATGCTAAGTGCTCTACGTTTCTGTCTCTCGAATAGTGCCCTGTTCTTGTCGGTGACCTCAAAATCTTTCTCGACAGTATGAGCAATTTCATCTCTTAGCAACAGATTGTGGACTTTGAATTTCACACAACAAAGTTAAATTGTCAACTAACTTGTTAGTCTCTGAGACCTCCCCCATTGTTCTCTGACCCTTGTCCAGACGACATGATGAAGAACTACTACTAGATTAGTATAATATTCTAGATAGAAATGACAAAACTACTATTGGAAATCTTAGTAAAATATTCTAGAATGACAGATTACAGCTTTGGAGCATTGCTCACAAAGTATAAATAAAACACGTAAAAGACAGAAACAGCTAGTGGAGCAAAGTTGCATACCGGAAATCTTCCTTGCGATTCCCAGACTCTCAGAGAATTCCAAAGTCCCCCTCATGTTCTGATACCATGTAAGTTTTGTTAAACTAGACTAAGTTATGCATTAACAAGAGGATCCAAAGGACCTAAACACAAATAACACTTTGCTTTGGCCATTTAACTACTGCGGTGATGGGCCTAAGTTTATCACTGATAGTGTCTGAGTACCTACATAAACGGAAGAGCAAGTAAGTGACTTACGGCACCGCAAGGGAAGCAGATGGGACTGCATAAATTACGCTCCTTACTTATCTGAGGACTGACATGGTTGCGTCATCCTCTAAACTATCACCTAATAACCATTATATTTCACGAGAGACTCTGTTTCTCGGTTCTTGAACCTTCTCAGCTTAAGTACTGCCTCTACCTCGTGGACTCACGTCCAGAGGTAGTCGAAATTTTTTAATGTTCAACCAAACTTCCATGCTTGCTGAACAAACTTGATCTTCCTTCAACTTTGATTTGCTTACAACTCATAGCGCTTTCTTGCTTTGGCAATGTTGAATTTTGCAAGCTCTACCAAACGCTTACGTTCCTCCAACACTGACATTGTTGTTGGAACCTTTTCTTC
This sequence comes from Takakia lepidozioides, assembly GCA_030704615.1. Lineage (NCBI taxonomy): Eukaryota > Viridiplantae > Streptophyta > Takakiopsida > Takakiales > Takakiaceae > Takakia > Takakia lepidozioides. Next base: position 38,486,388 of record CM060731.1, read on the forward strand.
ATCCCCTTAGGTCTCATCCTAATTATTTGCTTGGGTGGCCCAAGTTGTAGGTAGCAAATGTACTTTCTTATAGGTCACTTGGATACATCGGCAGAGTTCTGTTATGATAATGTAGAACACTACGCAAATAGGCTAGGCTTCTCCCTTTCAAGTGGGCTATGGGAAAGCACCTTTGGTGCCAGCACGACAAGGGTCGTCCAAGCAAATAAGGATGAGGCCGGAAGGGATGAAGAAAAGGTTCAAGCGGCAATTGGCTTGCAAAATCCAACATCGCAAAAGCAAGAAAGTGCTATGAGTTGGAAGCAAATCGGATCGGAATGAGGTCAAGTGTGAAGCACACATGGAGGTCCGGTTGAACATTAAGATTTTTCAACTTTTTCGACTACCGGTGTGTCCAAAGTTCATGCTTTGGTAACCGGTAAGTATATTGTACGTTCTAATTAATATCATTTTATTTTTTATTTTTGAAGAAAATCTATCAGTCTTTGAATATGAAAAACAATGCTTTTGCTCCTGGAGAGTGCATGCTCTCTTTCCCAGTCTTAGGCTTCAGCTGCTTGCTGGTTGGATCATCCTCGATTCTGTTCATTTCTCCCTACGGCATCCCTACGCTGTTTTACTTTGTCTGTTCCTACTATTTCCATCTTGCCCCCCTTTTCTTTTCTTTTGGTCACGAAGCAGAGCCTTCCCTTATCAGCCTCCATGGCACTCTCCCATAGGTTATTTTTTCCTCTTCGTACTTTTCGGACCATTTGGTCCCTAACTATAAATTTTTGAGGCTACTGTCCCTTTTCTTTCAACATGCAAAAGAGAAAAGAAGAAAAGAAAAAGAACTTAATTGAAGTGGCTAGCCATTTTCTGCATGATTTTATTTGAATTGTATTCATCCATCTTACAAGATGGATAATCATGGATTACAATGGCCTTCATCCCCAAGCAGCATTCTCATCCCTTCCAAGGATGTAGATTTGAAGGGGTGGAGGCACGAAGAGGTAAAAGCAACGTGAAGAGGTGATTATGAAAAGGTGGCGGATCATATCTACTCATATCCTCTTATATTTATCATAAACTATTCCTTTATTAAATTCCCCCAAGAAAAAGAAAAGAAAAAGAAAAACATCACTCGTAGAAAAGCACAGAAAAGAGGAAAAAAAGACAATAACACGTGCGAGTATCCCCCAGCCGGGAAACGAGCGGCGACGTGCGGGGAACCTCCGCCGGTGAACGTGTCCGCGGAGGGGGAAAGAGAGCGGTTGGGGTAGTTGGGTGGTACCCCTTCCGCGCTGATCTCCTTCCCCCTCCTGCTCAGAGATACAGGGAAGAATCCCAATTTCTGGACAGTGGTGGAAAGATCTGCGAAGGCTGTTCGGTTGAGCTATGAAGGCAACAAGATCAAGGGGCTCCTGGGGATGGCGGAGAGAGGGAATGGTTTTAGGGGTGGTGTTGCTCATGGTGGCCTGTGTTGGAGAGGGAAAGGTCAATAAGCCTGTCCTGCCCAAGTCTTATGGAGGAAACGGTAACACGCTTGTGTCTCTCGTCAATTCTTCGTGGCCTTCATCGCAAGGCGCAAACTCTATCTACACTTTCTTCGCCCCCAGCAACTCGGCAATCAAGGTTTGTTACACGCATAGAAGTCCGACTGGTGGTTGCATGTGGAGTAAGGAATTTGGTGAGCATAATGTGAATGAACCGAAGAAAGAGGGTAGAGATAAGAGGGGCTGGAGACTCGAAGATTGAATAATGTGATCACGATTGCAGGTGATTGGGGTCATCGAAGTTCCTGTATCTGACCGTCATTTCTGCTAAACCTAGAGAACGATGTCGAGGATGGAGCAAATTCCACAACACTATTCAGGAACAGAGTGGAAGGAAAAAATCTGTGATAACAAGAACTCTAAGTAGTAAAATCGAGGGGTTTTGTGTTTGAGAGATACATTATACCAGGAACCGCCTCAGGCTTACATGCTGCAACCAGCAACGACTGTAAGACGGGATTCTCCGTGCTCAGGAGAGGATATAGTACTACCATCACAGTTGTAGGACATTCATTTATGGGCGTGTGATGTTATGCCTTTCACCAGCTGAATGTCTTTACAATGTCCACCAAGCTCCGAATTTAGAGCTCTCTCCTACTTCTTGTCCAAGGCACCGTGTGGACCTTACATATATGCTCGACATCAAGCACTGAAGAATCTGGACGTCTGTGTGCTGCAGAGACGCGGCCTGTGGCCTGGACCATTCTCAGGCATATGCACCGAACTAAAGCTGTCCTTGAATAATGCATTGAAGGTGTAAAACATGACCGAGCAGGGGGTGCACTCAGAGTGCCAGTAAAATCAGCTGACGGAAATTTTAGGATAGAGGTCCCAAATAGAACGTTGAAGACCGATGGATGCTTCATGGGCAGTGATGATTTCTCTAATTTCACAAGTGGCAGAGCTCTTTAAATAGCTCTGGAAAGTAAGGCAAGTGCTCACTGTAGCTGCTAGCATAATCAAAAGTCTCTTGTACATGATGGCTTATGTAACCAACAAAGGGTCTAATGTATGTGACAGAAATACCCGTGCCTGTTCACGCAAGCAAGCCAGACTGTTGCCACAAGTGTACTACAATACCACATCATACCAGGCAAGGCGCTCACTTCAACGCAGCTCAAGACAAATGCTGCAACAGTCGACTATATGCTTATCACTGCCTACAATGGCAAGAGACTTAACGTCACGAAGGGGGGGAAAATGCTCAACGGCTATTCCAACATAAACCAACCCGACATTGGAACAAAGACAACGCAAACCATACATGGGATTAACACTTTGCTTGTTCCTCCGGGCCTAAGTGTAAAAATACTCACCTCTCCCTGACCCTGTAACTCTTCCACTTCATGGATTCTTCCTATTCTACACTTCAACCCCCTTACCCACACTTCAACCACCCAAAGAGCTTAGGTCTATTCAGACCTACTCTCACTTGCTTAAAGTACCAGGATTTGAAAACAGAATTTCTGAGTAGAAGCTCTTAAATCCTGCTTAGTCAGATGGTACTACGAGCTATGTATACTTGAGCGGAAGTACTCTGAACATCGGAAGACTCCTAGTAGGCCTTGATCTGGGATCCACCCTGCAGTCTTTATCAAGCGTTCTTGGACCTGTCTCTCGGAAACACTTATCCTTCCAGGGCAGCCTGAGCAAATGCCTGCATATAGTACATGAATAATTGAAGAGCAACAGTTTCCGAGGATCTTCAACTCCACTAACATCTCAATCAAAAGACCTGAATATCTCAAGGTGCCCAGGCACATGAACATAGACATATACGAGTCCGACAGAGATGGGATTTGACTTTATTAGTTACAACTGTGATATAACACACGTAAGAAGAGCAGAGATAATGACTTCAGACTGTGGATGCATGCCTCCACAGAAAGTGACGGGAAAGGGAAGGATTTTGCAGATTGGTTGTGGACCTGCTGCTCCAAGAGTGAAGGGATCCGGCAACAAAACAAGCAACGCAGATAGACCCTGTAATGTGACATTCAAACAAAACTCTGGCAAACAAGAGTGGCTCATTAAATCAGATGATTGATCAACTGATAATTCAAACCAAGCTCAGATTATATCATCTTGTTTTTCGGTTGGGTGTTTCTTTTGTCTCGTTCTTGGAACTGAAGGGGGAACACTCACGATTAATGGTTAACGGCTTAGCCCTTTCTATGTTAGTGCCTCTCGGTGTGGCATCTTTTTCTCCCTCCCTCATCGGCCTCCAAGTTGGTGCATTACATTGTGTGACCGGTTCTGATTGTTGGGTTGTTATTGGGACTGGAACAGTGTCGCTACAATTGGCAAGGACCAGATATGTGGATGCTGGCATCGCAACTCTCAGTCTGATGACCATGGCTCTGTTCTTCTAGAAGCTCGCTCAGTGATGGAGAGCTTGAAGACACAGTTGGGAGAAGGCAATGCTTGTGGGACATATAGACTACTGTGATGGATATGGGAGCGAAATTGTTCAGAGGCATGTAAGAAACAAGAACGTGAATCGTCAGTCACCGCAGCAGCAGGATGCAATGCATCAGTCCATTGCTATGTAAATTATTTGTCCAAAGGCTACATTGGAACAAATCAATTATCGGATGGTGGGTGGTTTGGGTCTGGGCACCAGTTAAAAATTGTGTTCATTTTATTCATTTTAGTTAATAAATGATGCCCAATTGTCTCTCTCTTGAATCTGTTGAACTTCCACTCCAGGCTTGGCGCCCATGTGCTCCAAGTCTGGGATTGAATCTCTGATACAATCCCAAGGTTTCCTCTTTCAGAACACCAAGGGGAAACTGCCACTCTTCCAATGAAGGTGTCAGGCTTTGGACACTGCCAAAGCAATGGTAGACATTCTTGGGTCAGCAGCAGATGGCTTGCGTCCACACCAGGCACAGGATGTAGTGTGCCGTTCTCTCTTTGACAAAGTCCCCCTAACCAGCAAAGGCTCAGCTCGAGAAAATTCAGCTGGGTGTTTTGGAACTCGAAGTTGATCCGGAAAATCAGAATGAAGACGACATCTGAAGGGAATGCCACAGCCAACATTTGGAGAGCAGGATTGTTGTATGCAATTGCTGTCCCTCCCTACCCCTTGCCCCGAACCCTCCAAGAGCAAACCCACAAGTTCCACATCCAGTACCCACAAAATCGCCTCCCATTCTGTGATCTCTCGTATGATCCTGAAGGGAGCTGCCACACTACTCTCGATAGCAACTCCGAGGGTGCACACAATCATGACAAGATACCAGAAAGAAGTAAGGGCTGGACTGACTGAGGAACATGCGGCCCTGTATTAAGAGGAGCACGGGCAGAAACCGTTTTGACTTTTTGACCCATCCACATTCAAAACAGTGGTGTAATGAAATAAAATGATATATCCTAATTAAGTATGTACAACAGTGACACATGCTACAAATTTAACAGAGCACCTTTCTGGCAGAGTTTCTGATGTTGGTCCGAGTATTGAATATAAAGGCACAGGGGGCACCCACATTTTGTAAGCTTTACCATAGAACGTGACATTGCCACAAAGCGTGCTTAGGAAAGCCCCATTATCTGGATGTCGCATCTCATGTGACTCTGTCTGCCACAGTCTACAAATGCCTCTTTCAGGACTCCCAAAATTTGGTGGGGTCATCAGAATAGAGAGTGCGGTCTTGGATTTCAAGGTTGGCAATGTGCAGATCAATCATCCTTGCTTGCACACACTTGACTAGCACCAGCAGTGCTGGAAAGAGCCACCAGCTTTCTTCTTCCCTGCTCAGCAGATAGCAATGCAAATACCCACAGACATTAACTGGTAGCTCCTTCTAGAACCAAAAACCAGAAAATTACAGCATTTCCACCATCCAACACCCTGCCACTCTCAAACTGCTCTTTTTCGAGCGAGCGAGGCAGCAATCTCTTGCGCCGGAACATCCGAGTGACGGCCTCCTCTGCAGGTCAAAGATGGGCTTCACTTATTATTATTATTATTATTCTTTTTGGCTCTGGATTTATTTCCTCTGCTGTTTTTCCCATCCCTGTCTGTCTGCAGATCCTATGCTGAGCCACCGTAATTAGAATAACACACGGAAAGGAAAAAGCAGGACAGCGGTAGGAACCACATACGATTTAATGCGTACGACATGCAGGTGAGTGCTGTTGGGGTCCAGTCCGACCGTGTAGAGAGAGAACCCATATACCAAGGCCACCAGCTGCAGCGGATGACAACCAATATATGAGTCAACGCACCCAAACCCAAGTGAGTAGACCCAAATCGGCTGCACATAATAACTTTTTAAACCCTGCAAAGGAGCAGCAGACCATATAATTTTATCTACCTATGTAAGAGCAGAGGTAAACTCCAGGATCACTATTGACTTGGTACAGCTGAAAGAAAAAAGTTAACTCATATCCAAGAGAACAATAAATGTTCTTTCATAGAAGGAATGAACCACCTTGAGAGAACAATGGAAAAATCTTAAGTAACAAATAACAAGAGAAAAAAGAAGATTGTAGCCTTGAATCTAAGATTGTCAAACTTAAAGGACAGGACAACCATTTCTTGGACAACAGTACCTAGTTCCCAAGACTCCCCACTGACTTCAACAGTTCCTGCATGTGATTCTACATTGCGGAGAGGAAGCCTACTATGAGACCATCACTTACTAGTCAGAACAGTGTGACCATACATGTAAGTTGTTCAGCCCACTGCATGTGCCTCACCCCACAAAAGTTGAATCACAAGTAAGATCTCCGAAGATCCATGTTATCCAATTTTACTGTAATCAAGTACCACTACAAAGTGCAACCGTCTCATGAGTTTTTACTTCCTTGCTTCAGTCCCCTGCAAAGTGGGCGGGGAGGGGAGAGCGGTTAGTTAGTACGTACAGCGGTCACAATTGAGGTGACATTCCAGAGGGCATACACTCGTGCGAGTCCAGGTGCTCTGCGGGGTCCATGGCTGAAGAGGGCATTTAGACCAGCAGCACTAGGCAAAAGTGATGCCAAGGGTGGTACCAACAAAATCACCACAATAGCGTCCAAGGATATGGAGTAAAATTGCAGCAGCATGAGTAGTGTAAAGCTCAAATCCACCAGCAGTAGAAGAGATATTACGAGCCCCACTGCAGCCTGCATTATACACATAGACACACAATGGTATCCATTTGAGTAGTATATAAGCCTTATTGATGAAGGACTAGAAGTCACTTTTGGACAGCTGCAAATCAGAGCCACAGAAATGTAGCAATCCCCCACAAACAATATCTCCTTCCTCTTATCCCACAGCCCTTTCTTTCCTTGGGCATCCCAGTAACTACTGAAGCCTACACCACCTATCCTCCATCTACATGAAATGTGCTCTGGAATGAAGGAAGCAGGCAGCTAAGGCGCACTGACATAGTCATCCTATAGTTCTCTGGTATTTGGTGAATTTTAGGGAGAAATCATACTTGATGACCAACAGGCCTAGTATTCCTTAGGAGGAAGGATAGTGGGTAAAATATATCGCGTCTGTCCTCCAAGGACCTCAATGTAGCAGCATCCAGAATAGCTCCTCCAATCCGACGCCGCGAGGCACTTAGCTGAGGGTAGCTTCGGCTAAACTCCCATTGCTGGGGCCTGCGAAGCATTCCCTCGTTGTCGTCATATGCATAGCTCATACTGCATCCACCATTCCAGTAGAGGTTACATCTGCACAACTGCAAATATTTCTAAACATGCCTTACTTACCAGTGAATTTCTAACATTCCTAAGAAAACAACTTCTTCACATATAATAGGTAGGGAACAGATTAGAAATTGAAGAAGTATGTAAGTGCTCACTTGAACATCAGTGTCCTCTATTAATTTGTTTTGTTGAGCATCATACCTTCCAGGAGAACCTCGAGGACTGTCCATGTCAGGAAGCTGTATTGGCTCCGGAACCACATCAGCAGCATTCAAGACCAATCCTAGCTGGTAGTAACCTGAAGCTGTGGCTTGAAACCAGGCCAAATCCACACGCACGCCTTGGGAAGAAAGCCAAACATTGGCATGTGTACTTAGCCAACTCACTACTGGTGCCAGGGTGCTGCGGAGCGACCCACGCTGTGTCGTTCGTAGCTGCGCATTCAGTCCTGCCACCATTCTATACCACATAGTGGGTGGCATTGCCTGCAATAACCAGGGCCAAAATTTAGCTTACATGAGAGTCTCACTGATGACCCCTGTCATACTGTTGTCACGAGGCCAATGACACTAACTGTTCTCAAGCCAAAAGTAGACATGCACCGGAAAGTGGAAACAAACTGGAGGACAACCGGAATCTACCAGAGCAACTTTATTAGAAAAGGCTAGTACTGGCTTCCCATCACCAAAGCAAAGGCCAGTATCTGCGCACCTGGCCCAAAAGACTGGTTAATAGATTGTCACTATGAAGATTGTAGGGAGCCATGTAGCTTCCCTCCCCGCCAAAGATAATCGACATTGGCAATCTCTGCATTAACTTTGGTGGCAGGTCAGGCCGTTTCTCATCCCCTCCTAGGAACACATCAATATATGCGAGCACAAGGTCTGGTGTAGCTGCCACCTGCTCCGATCAAACCCACAACCCAAGTCACGCCTCCCACATTTTGCTGTTTCTATCCTTTGTTCCTGCAGTCCTTTCCACCTTTAAAATTGGGAAATATACAATTTAACAAAGTAACAAAGTAGCAGACACTCTCTTCCTTGATCCCTCCACTAGTTCCTCCTTGCCATAAGCTAGAAAAGAGAATGTCATATGGCGCCATCTCACACTAGCCAGGAAAACAAAAACCACAAAGGACACCCAATATGCTCAGCTGCCAAGACAAGTCCCTTCACTGTGCTGGCCATTCTCCATATACACATACAAGCGGATACATGATAAAGATTTAAACAATTCAACAAATCCTCACTCACCTTAAGACCTTCATAAAGTGCACGAGAGCGACATGACCGAAGACAGGCATGGTCATATTCAGAGCGAACATACTCTCGCAATCGCTGAATCTTTTTACGTCGTCGCCATTGCTGCCATGACCATGCAAACGGGTAGGCCAGCACTGACAATATGCTGTGCACTGAACCTTCCCACCACTGGTAGGCGGTGAGACTGTTTATTTCCTCCACAAATCTATTGAACGCATCCTCATAGCTGCAGCCCACCATAGCCCACAGTCACAGCTGAACAAAAGAGTGTATGCCACCCTGGAGATGTAAAGTCGGGAGCAAACCATCTATCTCTGTACATTGTGGAAATAATTGAGCATTTAAGCGGATATAAAGCTGGTGGACCTGGTGGCATAGTCAACGAGCTTATCAAGCACGGTGGCGACCCGTGATAGAGGCCCTTGTACTTCCCTTTAATCTTATCTGGAGAAAGGAAATGATCCCTTGCGCTGGCAACAGGGGGTCATTGTCAATCTACACAAGAAAGGTGACAGAGAGGAGCCAGGTAACTATCGAGGCATCACGCTTCTCAATGCAGTTGGCAAGATATTTTGCAGAGTTATAAGTACCCGTCTCAAGGTTGATCTGGAGTCTAGAGGTTGTTTCCATGAAGGCCAAGCTGGCTTTCGGAGAAACAGCAGTGGCTGTGTGGATCATATCTTCACCCTAAGCCAGAATATCCAGGGAAGGAAAAAGAATGGAAACCCACTTTAGTCTTTTTCTTGGATGTCAAAAGGCTAACGACACAATGCGGAGAGATGGTCTATGGCTCCGACTCTGGTCATCTGGGAAAGATGTGGAGAGTGGTCCATAACTTGTATGCTCACACCAAAAGCTGTGTCACTGTTAATGGACAGAAGTCTAACTTCTTTGACATAGACCAAAGTGTAGCTCAAGGATGTGCCCTCTCCCTCTGCTCTTCAATGTTCTTATCAATCAACTTCTCGAGGATGTGGAAACTGAGGGATTTGGGTTAAGGGTGGGTGACGCCACCACACCAGCCTTATGTTTTGCGGATGACTTTGCAGGCATAGGGGAGACTCCATCCAATCTTCAGGAGTTGAGCGCGAAGAAGTACTGTGGTTCATTACTTGGAACAAAAGAAGGGGGACTCGATAGACTGATTGCAGGCCCATCTTCCCCGATGCCCTTACCTTCGTATCACAATCATCTCCTATTTGTGCACGCAACTCACCCGCTGTAGAAAGTCCGTCAACCGACATACTGGCATGTGTCCAAACGGAGTGCATATCAGCATGCTCCAAAACAGCTACTGTGGCTGTTCGGGGTGAGTTTGGCATTCCCCCTTTAAGCTCCCGACAAGATGAATTCAAGGTCCGATCAGCCGCAACGTATGACTGATATCAGATATCCCAAGTTAATCGACTCTATATCTTGGAAATAGAATCGCCCTGTCAAACAGGCTAAGTCCTGGCGGAAGAGTGTAGAAGAGATTCTCAAGGATAAGAATCTAGGTCCACAAGCCATGACCCTGCTGGATAAATCTGACCTAGAGGCTGAAGTTTCCAGAGCCATGTCTGTTACCCGGAAATTGTCTGATGAAAATGAAGTTAGGCAGAAAACTTCCCTGAACCTGTTTCCAGTCTGTGACATGGGTGAGTCCATCATGGATGAGACCTCAAGGGTTTACCCACTCTCGGCACTTGACTGAAATTCAAACTCAGGGAAGGTAGCCTACCTTTGAACAGCAAACAGACACAGAGAGGAAAGGGGATTGTAAGTCCCATTGTGTGGGCAATCTGAAGACAATATCCATTTCATGATGCATTGTCCTGGGTACTCTCACCAGACAGACACCCTCTTTAATTCCATCAAGGGAATTGTTCCTGTACCTCTGTTTACCAAATTTGAAAATCTCGAGGCTGAGCCAAAAGCCCAGGCCCTCTTGGGATCTAGTTATTGGGCAAATCACACACAGCAAATTGATGTTTGTGTGAAGGGATTTCTAGAGGATATCTGGAAAACTCGGATCAATTGTAATGTTTCAAGGTAAGTCATACTACCGGCATCAGGCCCTGACAGTGATAGTTTCTGTCCCTTTGTGTTTGGCTCAAACTGGGCGCGGGGTCAATGGCCACAAGGCTACGGCAAACACTGTCATATGAGTGCATTCTGTAAATTGAAAGAGGGGAGGGTAAAAAAACTAAAACCTAACAGCTCATCTTCCACACTGGAAGAAAAACACATACCCAAAGAAATAGGAAACGAAGAAAAAAAGCGTGGCAGGAGACAGGCACTACTACACACATGGGGGATTAAACATGGCTAACAGACAAGCCCTCGTACTGCCCTCTATGAAGAAAACAAAACTTGAGCTTCCGGTAATTTTGCAAAAGAAGGAACATAAAGTAAAATGCGTACACAAGATCAATGATCTGTTCAGGAGGAGAGTGGGGAAGATGCCAAGGCTCGCCAAATGAGTTAGAACCCATAAAAAAAAAACGATGTATGTGGCTTTGGGACTCCTCAACTCGCGTTGTTTCCAACACCTGCAGAGTACATTGTAAGCGTGAGAGACCGCAAAACACTTCACATGTTTAATAAAGCTTGCCTTACAGTCTAAGCTATGATAATGCCAGGACATGCTCCTGGTGAACCATCCAAGTGGTCTGGTGAGCAGAAGAGTATGCACAGTGATGCCACCTCATAGATTGCAGACCACATAAACAGTCCTGGTCCTCTTAATTCTACATATTAGACCCATATGTAAGAGAAAATACATGTAAGTAGGAACTCTGGGATTCTGACACTCATGGAGAGAGCAAGACACACCTCATTTAAAGATTCCAGGAACGGGACAGAGTGGTCAATATGTGCACCACGGGGCGTAGGCGCAGGCCCTGAGAAGTCATCATTGCCAACCAGTTTCATTCGGGCCACACTGAGTACCAGGGCCAAGATTATCATCACGCTTGACAGCAGGAGAGTGAACAGCCAGGGACCACCAAGGGTGTATATCAAGTCCTCCAGCATGGTGTAGCAGTTGGGCATATGATACTTATCTGAGATACACTGGTATGGACATGTGGATTCTACCGTCCCGCCTGCAATCAAACACTAACCATATGGAGTTTCATTTCTACTGAGTTTCACGACCAGTCTTTTTCGTTTTTGCACTCTGGAGTAAGAGATTTATATAACATCATATTAGAACTAGTGCCCTCAAAGTTACCTACTATCTTGTATGATGAAATCTGGCGCAGTAACATTTTTTGCAAAACCCGCAGACCAACCACACCTACATTAAATGAGAAACTTCAATTTCAGGGGCATAGCTCCTCTTGATTTTCAGAACAACATCAAACTTGTGCCAACGACTTGAGGTCTAGCCAAATTCGGGTAACATGTTCTTCATCTGGATTCTTAACAACGTCTATACTATAATCGAAAGACTACACAGTGTGAAGTGGTGGGCAAATACACTGACTAAGTTATAACACGGGAAACTCGTACTCCAGCTGAGAAAGTTCCTCTAAAAACTGCATGTGCTATGGAATGTCACTAGTGAGAAAAGTGCAAATGTATTTCTTCCTACATGGATCCAGCACTGTCTGTGTTGTGGAAGACGCAACATGGTTCAGCATAGCACAAAATGGAAATGCACTCAATATGCTGGTCACACGCCCCCATTGGTCTTCCAGCCAATGAAGGGGAACATGGACTGAAGGGGATAGTGTTCGAAGAGATTATTTAAATTTCTGGTCTTGCAGAACATATCGGGTGTCACGCAATTTCATCGCCAAGGAGAGCAGAGAAAACATACGTACCACGGACATAGGTGTAGGTACCACGACGTGGCAGCTTCTCAGATGAGCATTGCTTGCACAATTGAACATCCGAACCTGTCTCAGCCTTGTAAGTCCCAATTGGACACTCCTGCGATATGACACAGCAAAAAGTCATGGACACGACCAACTCATTCACAAGCGACTGATAACCTCTTATACAACTGTGCTACATGACCTTCCAGCTGTTCCAAACAATCCGTACCTGCACTACATTGAGAAATATTATCATAAACCACAAGTAACATACAATACTAACAAGGAATGTTATTCAAAATACTAACCTACTCATCAAATGAAACAGGAACACATGCGCAGTACAAGAATCTACAACATATCCAAAACGAAACATCACCAAAGATGACAACAGAAGTTCACCTCACAAAAGATGCCATAAAGTCCGGGTGGGCACTGCTTTCCACTGATAGTGCCTTCTTTTCCTCCAAGCCCCTTCTCACCACCTACTCCACCCCTATATCCATGACACATACCATGCAATTTATGTGCACATCTATTGGAGGATCCAAGTCATATGGAATTTAGCAATATACTCTGGGTGTCCCATGGATGCAATTTAACCAATTTCTTCAGCTTCTCTCTCTCTGCTGGGATTTAAGGGCATGATAAATTTTCATTCCGGTCTTTGAGCTCCTACACAAAACTCTAATATAGTGGTGCAATGACTACCACCCTGCCGAATTGCAGGATTACAGAAAGACAATGGAACCCTGAGAGATAAGTATGTTCACTTACTCATTATTCAACTATGTAGCTATAGGACTTTTTGTCCTATAGGCTACCTTGTATGTGTTTAAAATTTAAATGTGAGTATGAAAGGTGAAAAATCCAAACTATTGATCTATCAACCTCCAAAGGAGGTGCAAGTTTTTCAAACTTTTTGAAGAAACCCTCCACTAGATGTGTAATGCCCCACAATGTCCAGAAGTTTCTAGAATTATGAAAATTACTTGCCCCAATTGCAGCATTGCATGGGACCCACAGGAGCAGTTCAGGCGGGCTAAGGCTGCCACGTGTCCAGTCAACCGTGGATTCCCAGTCCCAAAAGGTGAGTGATCGTGGGTGGCAATTCACCCAGTCAGACATTTGGGTTCTTATTTGGTTTTTTGGGGGGAGGCTGGATGCGAGCGAGCCCTAGAGTTTTCTTTCAGAAATCATTCCCATCCAACAGCATCTACGGATGCTGCCCAGAAAGACAGTGACCCGATTCGGGTGAGATAAAGGGTTAAACTAGGAAAGGGTTCTGTTTTGACATGTCCACTCTTCAGACAGAAAGGGCGTCTACCTTGTATGATAGAGGCCATTAACATTTGCGATGGGTACAAACTCCTCGCCAGTAAGAATATTAGCCCAGTCAAAGTGGACCCGCCCACCTCCTCCACCCCCACCTCCAACTGGGCCACCATGGCCTCCCCCACTAGATAGAAGTGCCCCATTCCTGAGTGTAAGCGTCTGCAGAAATAGTAAAAGGCTCCCGCCTGAGGCTCCTCCAGCACCTCCAATCTCGTCTTGAGATTGCAGGGATGTCTCATTGGAGAAGCTCTCCCCATCAGCCGCCAAAACTCCAAATATATCGAGGCTTGAAATAGGGTGCTCTGATGATCCCAATACTGAACAACGACAACCAGAAGTCAGACTAGAAAACCATCTTTCTACAAATGGATCTGTATACTGCAGCCCAAAGACCTTGACAGACAGGAGTGTGAAAGAAGGAACAACAGGAGATTTACAATGTTAAAAAAAAGCACAAAAAAAAACAGAGAAATCAGCACTACAAGTTTGTAATTTCCGCGTGAATCTCTTGAAGTTGATATGTAGTTTCATGGTTGTGGTGGTTGGTTGTTGGGTGCCCACTGCCATGACCTGTCTTTTCTTTTCCTCTATCCAATAAGATTCTAACAAAGACATTTTTAACATCCACAGGATGCCCAGAGGGCATATCAAACCCAACCACCACTCACAAAAAGTGCCTCATGGAGGAAAGTTGTTACACATGGAGGCAAAATAAGTTTATGCAGCCCTGGGAGGCTCAGAGGTCTATGGGCAATAAACTAACGAAAAGGAAGAACCACAACTGTCATAACCTCCACAAAGTCCCCACACACACACAGAGAAAGAAATTTTAGAACATCTGGGGGCCACAAAGAGCCCATGGGACAAAATGTAAGTCCACAAAGGCACAGGCCTCTGCCAAAGACTAGGAGTGTTTAAGCGTATGTGCCCGGGATTTCTTAGTCTGGGACAAGAGAAAACGGCATGGTAGTCTGTCCACCACTTCCTCACTGATTAGAAAGAACAGATTCGCAGGATGTGTTATTCCAGTGCCCCATGTCAATCCAAAGGTTCCTCAATCTTGTTTCCAACTTACGCGTTCGAAAGAAAGAGGATGAGACGGAAGGAGATGTAGGTACCTATAATGCCACCACCAGTCGTGGAGTACCCAAGGCTGGAATTACCACTACCACTGCCCAATTCACAGGGCAGCTCACTGCTGCCATACACAGCACCCCCCTCCGACCAGATTCCATTAAAATAACCCCGACCCCCTTTTCCTCCGTGGCCCCCTCCACCTCCAGCACCAGCATTGCCAGAACCCCCTCTCCCAAGCCCTCCTTTGCAACCTGCATATGCGAAAATAGTTGATCATAGACTCAATCAGAAGATAAGCCATCTGATGATCTTCATTGTCAACCAAACAGGGATTACATTCTCACCTAATATGCGTGTCCTTCCAACTAATATTGTTCACTGCAGAAGTTACTGTCCTCACCAATTAGACTGGCATCCACAGGTCTCTGGAAGATATGAACGGGGTTAAACAACCAAACATGCCAACAATGAAGAGAAGAACAGTAAAAGAGGGTTCAACAGGACCCACCCAAGGCAGAAGCAGAGACGATGCCCTCAGTGCCTATGGTGATGGTTCGTGCACGCTGCATATGCACTGTACTACCAAGAACAACACCATCGATATCGATATCTTCCACTCGGCAAATCTGCATAGCTCCAACCTTCTTTTTTACTATGACCACACAGTAACACTTTAAAAACTATCAGAACTATCCCAAAAAGGAGGCAGACGTCTACCATCTTTCCTGCAATCTTTCCACAACAGGTGGCCAAATGCTAACCCACCTGGAGGGTAAATGTTGAGGAGATATTCAATGTGCAGTCCTCCGAGGGGGTAAGCACCTCATCAGGACAAGTGGCACCCTCACAGTACCATTTTTTTATCCTGGACATGTGACAACCAACTTGAACATGTCATCATAAATCTGACCATACTCCCACCAACAAACTTTAGAAACCCATCAGAGAGCCCGAATTTGCTATCATTTGGTCCTCAAAACGAATGATTGTTATCCACTGGGTTTTCAAATGTCTATCCTGATTACTGAAAATAATGGATGCCCCATGCCTCAGATCTTGATAGCAACTCTACCTATTCCTCCCAGTCTTATCCTGTTCTTGACAGTCCACAGGTTAAGTTTGACACACGTACATGATTGAAATAAGCCAAAACTCATTTATTCCAGTGGAAACTGCTCTACGTCCGAAGCAAAGGACTGCCAAATGGCACTTACGCCTCTTTGATGGGAGATGCCGCCTCCAGTGGCGCCTGCAAAACTGCGCCTGGCCCTACCTGTACCACCCCCTTCCCCTCAGACATCCCTGCATTTCAGGCAAAGCCAGCCTGGCACTACGCAACATAGAGCAAACACTTCAAGGAACAACAAACAGAAAGACAACATGAAGCCAACAGGGACCCTCCCACATTCAATGCCACCCAATTTGAGTGGTTCTCTTACTGGGTCCCCTTACCAGCCTCCCAAGCAGGAATAAACTTTTCCTCATCTTCTTCTCTTAGGGTTCTATAAGTAGTTGTGCCATGGGCCTCCAGCACATACACTCACATCAAGGGATTCTGGTTATCCAACTTCCTTACCACAGAAGTTCCTGATCCATATGCAACAAGGAAGCCATCCTAATTTACTCACATTAACATTGTAGAACAGTGAGATAAAAAGACGTTGTGCTTTGATACAGTCTCCACGACCCGATAGCTTCAATAGGCCCTGCCCGTGCATGCCCAAATTTGCATTTGACTGGATCAACGACCCTTCCTGATACAGCCACCCCACATCACCCTTCACTTTCACATACAGCAGCTGTTCAAGGTCTTTTGGCATTTTACTCAGTTAGGCCCTGTTAGTATGAGGTATTTCACACACAACATGAAATTGGGTGGATGTCGCAAATAGACCTGCCTATCTGGCCCCAAATTACAGTTTCACTTTGCCAGCTTCTTCAACAAATAACCACTCTCTGTCTCACAGTGGTCCATGATACACACAACAACAAATTTCCTGGCCTCACAATGTGGGTTGGCACAAGCGATTCCAGCAGCAATCTTTGCTAGAGAACAACCATACACGAAGAGCTTAAACCATGGTCGGGTTGGGGAGTCACACACCCTCAACACCACCAGATTGCTCGTCTCAATAGAGGATGTAGCCACCATGAAGTCATCTGGATTTCCTTCTATTTGAATCACAGAGTTCCACATCAGCAGCATCTTTACCGTGAGCTTTAAAGCCCCGTATACCTGTGCACCCACAGCCAGGTGACCTTCAACTCTCTCTCTTTGTTCTTTCACACACAACATGTCTGGTTGAAGCTGCTTCCCAAGTATATTTATCTAACAACACCCAATCACTACCCCACTCAACACTACCAAGTTTAGTACCATGAAAACAGATATGAGTTCACAGTATTGATAAATAGACCTGCAGCGTGCCGCCTGTCCACAAAAGCCTAACAACAGCGCATCTCCATACAAACCTTTTGTAGAACCAAAAGAAAAAAGAAACAAAGAAAGCCAATTGCAGACTTGTACTATAGAGAGCCAATTGCAGAATGCACGACATTTGAACCATGGTGAAAGGTGCCTAAGGACCTTCATAGTAGAGTCACTCATAAGAACCTCCTCCGCTAACAACTCAAACTCTGAAGTGGAGTACTCTGCAAGGCCAAAGATGAGTATGCCCCCAGACCCCAAGGTAATCATTGAGCGAACCTGAGAATCCCATGCAAGACCGACAACCACAAGAAATGTTAGATCACCGTCTAATCACTTTCCCAACAGTTAATCGGTTGGTATTGTCAGGTATATAGTGTCTCGCAAGACTCCCAATTTCTTTCGTGTCGTGGCCTGAGACATGTCAATCATCTGATCACATAGAAAACAAGAAAATTGAGCTGTCATTAGTTGGGTTTCCTACTCAGCTTGACCAGCTGCAGTAACTATTACAAATTGAGACATGGGGACAGTTTTTATTAAAACAGGCTGCTGAGCTGTGCGTTCTCTCTTTACTTTCCATACGGTACCTCAACTTTTATCACCAAGCTAGGAAATCCGGCAAGGGATGAAACCAATGTTTAAGTCTGCAGAGCCACAATAAACTGCAAATAGAGGTATGAGCCTCATAAGATAATCAGGGTGACAAGTAGGACAGTGGAAATTATACTACCAATTTGGTGCAATTTGTCTCTTCCTATTTTATGTAATGCTCCCTACCTTTCCTGCTGCCTACACTAAACCCAACACGAGCCAAGTAACCAGAAGTTCACAAAACCAAGGCAGCAGACCTTTGTAGCCGCCACATGGATATCTCAGTATGCACTGCCTAACCATGTGCATTGTTATGTACCAGAAAAGATAATTCTTACACAGAGTATGTTTTGCTGTCGCCGTGATCCAGGCCGAAGACGGGATAACCTTGTTTGAGCACAAACAAGCTGGCATGTAAAGAGGAAAAGGAGGGTGAAAAATAAAATCCACAATTTCATCACACTGACCTGCACTCTGCTCCACAGCAGTGGAACCACCACACTTGCACAGCTCTCCACATACACGTTTGCCCACAACGGGCGGTTGGGAAACTCTAGTAATAACGTATCAGTTTGTGTCGTCTTGTTACTATTAGACACATACAAGGACTGTGGCAGAACTTCAAATCGTGTTCCTGCAGCTCCAGTGTTTTCTGGACACCCTAAGCTATCCCCACCTGCCAGGCAATGACAGCACAAAATGTGATTTGAGCAAATGTGGGGCAATCTGATGCACTTAAACAGCTCTCAATAGTCCCTGTTTCTGCAAATGTATTGAGCCTTTTCTAGGTTAGTACAACTTCAGTTACTGGAGCCCAATGTACAGATATAGGCCATATGTATCCACAAAACATATAACCATGTGCAGACTAAATGAGAGATTTCGAAACATAACTGAATAGTTCTAGAAGCTTTCTCATTGATTTTGTATGCCTATGATAAACCCAGTTCATCCACAGAACCCAAAGGGTAAGAGTAAGAGGGGAGGGAAAGAGAGACTGGGAGAGATGAGCCCTAACCATGGGTTGACACCGTCACACCATCAAGCCTCATGCATTCAATGGAGATGCGGCCCCCTCCGCCACCCCCACGCCCAGTCCCTCCAGAGGCAGAGATTACACCATTTCCTTTGCTGCAATCAAGTCCATTTCCGCCACTGGGTTCAGCAGGATTGGCTTGTACAAATATGTGACCCCTCTATCACTCAATAGTCTTTCAATAATCACTGAGGTCACCAATTGCGCTCATTACCTGTTCGACATGATACAAGAGCTAATGTTTGGGAGTACGGATCAGACCACAGGGCTAATGCGTGGATTCTTTCCATAGAACAATATGTGGAACCCAAAAGTACGTTTCTCTATAGTAACCCACATAGTCCCTGCACCTCTGTTCACCAACTTTCAAACTCTTGAGGCTGGGCCCAAAGCCCTGGCCCTGGTGGGGTCTGATTGCTAGGCAGCTTACACACAGCAGATCGATGCTTGTGGCTTTCTAGAGGATATCTGGAAAGCCCAAACTAATTGTTTACAACAAGGTAAGTCACGCTACTGAAGTAACCACCTGACAAAGGTAGTGCCTGTTTCCAATGTTTCCGTCCAAACTGGGCGCAGGTTCTATGGCCACAAGGCTACGGCAAACAAAGCCATATAAGTACATTCTATAAAAACCCATCTGCTGACCTACACTGATACTTCGACTCAGCATGGGTGCAATATGGCTGATGAAACGTTGAAAACATCAGTGCATACCTGACATACACATGCATACTAGAGAAACACCCACAACCAAGTTTTACTCTTCCCCTCCTTCAAGGTGTACACTGTTGAGATGGGCCCCTAATTGTGAGCATGGACATCTGCTAAGCAAATGCCACAATGAGAGAAACTCACATCCGAGATGCTTTTACATAGATGCTGCCTCCAGAACCACCACCACCCTCGTTTCCAACAGAACCGCCATTGGCCTCTATAGTACCATTAAGCACCAAGTTCCCTTCCACTGTCACAGCCACACGGCCCCCTCCCCTTCCTCCAAAGTCTTCTGTTCTATTTGTGCTCCCCCCTTTACTCCCATAGCTCCAAGGTTTGGCAAGGGCCGCCCAGGAATACACATCCCCACCCCAGGTGTCGTGCTGGTCTTTGCCATCATCTTGCACACAAGAAGCTCCTCGGCCACCATGGCCCCCACCCCCTCCATCAGTCCCCATGGGTGTCCCACTCGTTTGAGGAGGTGGGGTTCCTGCCAATGCAGTGGTGTTGAAAGTGGAGCCATCGCTAATGCTCACATTAGCCGCTTCCATTAACAGAGTTCCACTTACAATTGACGAATTTTGACCCACATTCAGATTCCCAGTCAACAATACAGTCAAAGTGCACCCATCAACCATGCAAGTGATTGAGACATTGGGTAGAATCTCTAGGGTTCCTGCTCCGACAATCACTGAATCATTAGTCAAAGAGACTGACTGATTGAGCACACAGATGGTATCAAAAGATCCTAACCCACCTAAATCAGTCTCACAGGAGAGAGATTGGTTCACTAGATTGTGGAGGCAAATAGGTTCAAGGACAGGTTGGGACAGTTCGCAACTGGGGGGCTTTCTGGGAGGTCTCTGTGAGATCCCTGGTGCATTGGTAGGGCTTGGCGGAGTCCATAGGGCAATTGATTTGTCTAGAAGGCTACATGATAGAAGAGGAAAAAGGTGAAACAGTGAGAGTAAGATCCTAAATACGCGGCCTTGGAAGCGGAGCACCATCATCCTGCAGGTTTACCCTCATAGTCAAGCCCTCGATGCAAATCCTTCTGGAGCACCTAGAGATATTTCACAACCAAACCCCCCCACAGCGAGGAGATCTTCTCAAACACCGGCCAAGTTTAGGGTCCCCTCGCGCTTGGTAGTTCAAAAGTGGCACGGCTCTATCCATCCTTCGAAACACTGCATGGCTTGAGCATGTTGAGGCTGTTCAATGCCAACCAGCAACACTGGGAGGGAGAGGAAACTGGCTCCCAATTACTCTCCCAGATCCGTAAGTCCCACGTCTAAAAATTGTTCTGAGCTCAAACGCCAAAGTCCTGGAGAACCTGCTGCAAGTACATTTGATAGGAGAAGAAGATTACCTGGGAGATGAATGCATGAGACGATTCTAAGGATTATACTTTTGCTTAAATCTCTGAGCTGCATGAAGAGTTGAGATTGGGGCATAATGGAAATTTAGCTTCTACATACATAACCTGGTTCTCCATTCAAACAGAAATACCATGCACCTTGACCTATCTTGACTCGAAGCAAAAGGCATTTCCAAAATCAACCCTAAACTTTAAAGAAACCTCTATTACTCTATCTAGAATTTCCTCAACTCATGAAAAAAGAGCCTCAAAACATTGGAAGTGCCCAAGAAGTCCCTCATACCTCCTTTGCAAATCCGCTGACATCTACTTGTGCCCCCTGATGAAGACCCTGTAATGACCATTTCTCACTCCGTAGAAAGCGCTCGATAATATCACGACATACAACTCCCAGCTTAACCTCTTCACTCCGTCCATCCAAGAGGCAACCAATTTGCAGCTAAGACAAGACCTCCGTCTTGCATAAAACACATGTCGAACTACGGACCACCACCTGCAGCGTGTGACCTCCGATTCACGACCTGCGCATTGTCCATCCCCATCCAATAAATCCCTTTCCCCTCAGCTGCAGCTGATTGCATAATCCTTCACACAATTGCAAAACCCCGACTAAGTTAGCGATGCAGCAAGCTCATGAACCCTTCCTTCCTCTCCCTCTTCTCCACTGTTCACCTCAATCTCTTCACCACGGATGCCTCCCACGTCGCAGACAGAGAGAGACAGAGAGAGCAAGAGCGATCCGAGCAAAGATTGCAAGCAACGGGAGCTGCCCTCCCTTTGCATCGCCCGTTACCGTTGGGCTGACGGAAAGCTGACCGCGCGGTCCCAGCGCGGTCCCTCTACGTATTCTGAAACGCCCGTAAATACGTATATTCAAGTGGGATGGATGAACTATGCCTACCTACTTTGGACGAAAACGTGCGCTTCCAGATGATAACCAGGATGAGCTTGGGCTGAGTTATAGACATGGCAAGAACGAGGTGACGCTTTTCCATGCTGTCAAGTTTTCATTGGCTTAAAAACTGTAAAAACATATTTTCGTGTCGGAGGTGACGTGGCTGACATGCCCGTATCGCAACGGATGTAGCAGTTTATCTCATCCAATAGGCTTTCCACCGATCAACTGACGTACTACGTTCATCGAGGCATCTTTCTGGGGAACATTTATAACGGGGAGCAGGTGTGACGTGGAGGGAAGACAGGGACACAAGTGTTGTGTCACGTTGCGGGCGGTGCATGTGCCACGTGGAGAACCCCAGGTTTTCCAGGGTGACCTGGCAATCTTCAGGCCTCTGCTTACTGTCGTTCACTGCGGGTGACCACGTCACCCGGCCCGTTGACAATTTCTTATTTTCTCGATAATCGGGAACGATAAGATATATGAGCGCTTTTGAATAATTATGTTCTAGAAACCGGATGAGGGCGTGAATGATGTAGCAGTTTTCATTCGTATCTGGCGAGGCCCACCATTCATTCCTCGTAACGGAAACGGAAAGTGATTCTGGGTCGTTAGTCGTTAACAGCGCGTGCCCAATATTTGGACACTTGCGATGTGGGTTGTGGATAATGCAGCACGTGTCCCGAAGGAAGAATCGGTCAACGGTACGGGCAGCGCAGCCAAATTATCTTGCCATGCTCAGGTTCTGTAACCCTAACCCTAACCCTAAGATTGAGGCTGGCCTCTAGCTGATTTGATTTTTCGGGTGTTTGGGGCAGATATTGAGTTGGTTATTTTTAACGCTTAAAAAGGAGAAGAAAGAATGCGGAATTTGTCGCGGCATGGATGATGTTCGGATAATGGTATGTACGGTGTTGACGGGTTCGTCCATATAATGCCGACCAATGCATAGCGGATCGATAAGTGACTTCCCCAAGTACAAAGATATATCCGAACTTGTCCAAAAAGTATAGGTAGTCATACAACAACAGGGTGGCCCCTCAACATGGCACATATGACAATCTGCTGTAAGGCTGGCCGACTAATGTCTTTGTAAATACCATAAGACCTCCGCTTTAGTGGTCACTTCTTGTTAGAAGTACGAACCGATGTTGAGATGGTGGAACATTGTGGATTAGCATCTCGTAGCCTAGTTAGCAACCACGCTGCTCTTTGATGAATCCTGCGATAGACACCATTTATATATATATGATGCCTCCCAAAGGAAGCAAATATTATGGTGTCTCTTCACCCGGAAGGCCTATTGCCTTCCGGCAGGAAGGCGGACACTTTGTGACAACCGTATAGCCCGATTTATACTCCAGTATCGGGTTATACTAGCCACCCATCGAGGTTGGGTAGCGAGTGATCATGGGAACAAGCGAATATACCGTATATTCCTAAGATGCCTTTCGAATATTCTTCAGCGAAACGAAAATTGAAAAACTAAAAAATTTGCGAAACTATTTTAACTGCTCACATAGGCCCTCAAAACAACGATTAAGAAACAAGTAACCCCTATACATGATAAACATGTTACCCTATAGGTGTGGGATTTCCTCACGCTATGCTCACCCAATACTAAGCCCTTTCCATGATAGACTTGAGAAAAGGGCGCTGAGACTCCTAGAGACCTTAAAGGTTGTCACGTCCATGGATAATTTATCGAGACGAAACTCTCACTCCCGAAACGACCACTTAATTTTTAATTTCTCAATGTGAAATTAAAACTCTCACTCCCGAAACTACTACTTAATTTTAATTTCTCAATGCGGAATTAAAACTCTTACTCCCGAAACTACTTCTTAATTTTAATTTCTCAATGCGAAATTGAAAGATAGATTAGATAGTTTATCGTTTTGGTGTACTACACCCTATAAATGCACCGTGCCTCAAAACATGTAACTCTTATGACCGCGGTTTAAAAACATACAACCCCCATGACCGTGGGTTGTGCTTATGCCGTGCTTATTCCCTTCTCTTCCCCATATACACATGATACACTCTTATTGCCCGGTGTACTATCATGCAGAATCTTGTCCGTCGTATAAAGAAAGATCAACGATCAGCTGACGAGCAGTTGCATCAAGTAGAACATCTCAACATCACTTCTTTTCTAGCTTTCTATCTCTTAGGATCAACGCTATTAGTTTTGATTCCTTGGATCTAGAAATCTACAAGTTTTTTCAAGGCGCCGTTACCGACCCCCCTAAAAACGTGTTGGTTCGGGTTGTGTTCTTATTGCACCCAGTGCATTCGCGGTTCGCATCCTGGTGCATTGCTACATTTGTCTCCATTCTTTTGAAGATCCTAAGCATTTTTATAATGTTAGCTGCAACACCGTCTCCATTCTTTTTATCACAAAGCTTTTCATTCATCCGATGAGGCGACAAAGACGAAGACCGAGTACTTCATCTTGAACATCGGAAGATAGAGACCATGGCGGTTCATTTTCAAGAAGCACGGTTGTAGGCTTCACCGAGATCAGTGCTCACGTGAGCATGCTCACCTTGTGCTCACATGATACCAACCCCCCACTTATCAAAAAAATTGAACCCGCCAGCTTGCCACCTACACTGCCATCTACGAAAGCCCAAAAAGGCCAGAACAACAGCCATGGCAAAGCCCGGGACAATACCCTAGTCCGGGCCTAAGATTCCGTACGTCGTGCGCATGCATATCGCTACACAACTACATCGCTGTCCAAAACCACACAACACATGTGCACGCCACACACTAGTATATTACTAGTCCAACCACTAGTCCAACCACTAGGCTACAACTAGTCAGTCACTAGGCTGCCACTATACTGCCCACTATGGCAGTCACTAGTCCACACAATGATAAAGAAGAAGAATACAAGCACAAGCTCATGCGAGCTCACAAAGCTGAAGCATAAACTCATGCATATATAAACTCATCACTCAAATACAAGTCAAGCCAAGTGCATCCCACGCCATGGGAAATCCACACAACAGCGCCATAGCTAGGCGCGGTGAGGCTCAACTCGAGAAAGATGAGCCTCCCACGCTTGCCGTGAAGATAACCACTCCAGGGCCTAAATCTGCCTTGACCCCTGGATTGACACTTGGGCCAATCCCAAATGTCAATATGTAAAAGCTAGCTATTTCCTAGCTAGTTTCACACTAGTGGTAAAATAACTTGACAGCTGTCGTGCGCATACATATCGTTACACAACTACATCGTTGTCCAAAACCACACAACACATGTGCACGCCACACACTAGTATATCACTAGTCCATCACTAGTCCAACCACTAGGCTACAACTAGTCAGTCACTAGGTTGCCCACTATGGCAGTCACTAGTCCACACAATCGCCCCCCTAGCTGGTGCTTAGGTCCCTCTAAATTCAGGTAGCCACAAGATGTGATAGTTACCATAGCCTCACTAAGTCCTCCACCACTGTCCCTACTACACTCAAACTCGATAGATCAAGAGGCCGGGTGCAAGAGTTGCCCCATCGTTAGTCGCCGTCTTGCAATCTGTGAACTTGAGCTTGGGATCTCGTGTATTGACTCCTATGAGTTTGGCCTCTCATGTCTTGTTAGCTGCCTCTAGTCATGTCCACTGCCATTATCCCAAGCAGTGTGGACACAACCAATCTCCGTCAGGAACCTTCTCAAGAGGTGGTGTCAAGCATCCCATATGTCAACCCCTTGAGCATCGATCACACACCAGCATGGTGACTGCCCCTTTGGCAGACCCACAGAGCATGCACCTCAAACCTGCAGGTACCATTGCCAAGTTTGGGTCAACTCTGCCATCGACATTGGGAAGGTGACATGACGCACAATTACGCACATGGTCCTTCCAAGTCATGTCATCCCGACCCTCCAAGATCAGGACTCCTAAGGGCAACACCTCTCGAACCCTCAGAATAACACGCCTTGCAGTGACATCCAGGGTCGTAGGAGCAGTCTGCTGCAAATAAACATAGTCACCAGGGCTAAACCTCCGAACCCCAGGACGATATCCTCCACCACATATAGTGGCATACCTCAACGTATCACGGTGTTGTGCAATGGCAAGGTTCTCAAAAGCCATGGGCATGACTTTCTTGAACAACTCTGCACGCTGATCACATGCACGTACCCACACGTCCGGATCATCAAGATTAAGGACTTGAGCAGTGTCCCTACGAATGGCTGCAGGCAAATCCGGCTCTCGGCCAAAGAGAAAGAAATATGGTGAGAAAGATGCAAGTGATGCTTGTTTGCTGAACCTGCAGCCCATGGCTAACCAAGGCACCTGAAGATCCCAATCTCCTAGGTGTCCTTTCTGCAAGCCATACTTGCGCAAACCCCTCTTCACCGTTTGAACAACTCTCTCTGTCAAGCCATCGGCCTCAGGATGATCCCGAGAAGTGGTGCGGTGGTCTATCAAGGCTTTATCACACAAAGCCTGAAACTCCCCCAAGAACTCTCTCCCTTGGTCCGTGAGTACCTCAGCTGGAGCACCGAATCGGCTAAGCACACGATCCAAGAATGCATACGCAGCCCCCTCACTAGCCTTGTCAGGCAATGAAACCACTCAATCCACTTGGAGAAGTGTTCCACCATCACCAACACATATCTGTGGTGGCGCATAGTTAGTGGCAACGGTCCTGCGAAGTCAAGACTCCACCTGTAGCCCAATCCCATGATTGGTAAAGGATGCAACTGTGGTGTAGGGGCGTTGAATGAAGCATGCACCCTGTCACACACCATGCACCTAGCCACGAACTGTTGCACCTTTGTATGCATACCACGCCACCAATACTACCCCTGCAGTAAACTGTGAGTGCGTCGCACTCCAAAATGCCCCAACTCCTCATGGGCATGCCGCACTAACCGTGTACGATATGTGGGGTGAGGCACAATCCTCACCCGACCATCTTCCCATACTCGGAGCAGGTGTATCCCCTCCCACTTGAACCTCTTGGTTCGTTGTAGGATCCGATCCCTCTCATTGGCAGTCACAGTGGCTGCCATGTCTCCAGTACGGAGGTAGTCCAACACAGCCGAATCCTCATGTATATCTCTAGTACCACCTGGCTCATCACTAGCCTCAGGGTCCTCAGACACTCCGTCTACAGTCATCCCTGTTGTAGGTCCAACCTGACCTCCCAGAGATCTTGAGTTCTCATCTGAATCAAAGACCTCTCCATGTCACTGTATCTATAGGGTCTCCGAAAGATTGGCGTGTCAGTGGCCAACTCAATATGGATCTCTTGACCCTTCAGTGCTCCCAAGTCCTTCAAACTGAAGGCAAAACAATTCATGTAAGCCCTCAGGAACCGCCGTATATGTCATCTCTCTCCTCCGGTGACAATGGGTCCAATGTCAGGCTCCCAATTGTCCTCCGTAACTACAACCTTAAGTCCAGTGGGCTTAGAGGTAGAGGACGCATCCAGTGGTTGCTATGTTGCAACCTCTTGAGCAGTACTCCATACCTGCTCAGTCAATGACAAGGCCTCATCTTGCCCCATCATCTCATCCTCGAGGACTTCCTCAACCTGAGAAAAATCCCCAGCCTCATCCATCACCGCCACCTTGGCGGCACTCCCTCTGAACCTCGAGCACCTCCCACGTGTGCCATGGATGCCTACACCCCGTGATCCTCACATGCTCGCCCCCACTCACTGCCTGTACCGTCTCGGTAGGCAGAGAGACCAGCGAGGGAAGTGCACTCCGCACTCTGCATTGCTCAGCCATAGCCAAGCTGATAATGCAGGTCAAGCAATTGAGATCCATTGCTTGCCCCAACACCTGACGACGTGCTGCTTCAGAAAGAGATGGCACCGCCATGGTACCAGTGATAAAACCCATTGCCCGCTCACGCTCGTCAGCATTAGGCTCCACTAACTGCTGCAACTGAGCATCCCACAGGAGGCCAGGCCCACAATCCCGGAAAGCATGCGATCCTGGGAAGCTGAGCGGTGTAGGTAATGCTGCTCGTGGTTGACCCACCTTGTTGACCACTGCCAAAGGCGAACGGTCATCGTGTCTCATACACTGAGACTGCCTCCTTGTCTCCAGAATGCTATCCACTGTGAGATGTGTTGGCCGCTGCACCCCATCAAATGCACGCTTGAGCAGTGCGGGTGGCATCAAGTTAGTCCACCATAGCCGTGGACGATGAGCTCGTGACCCCACTGTAGCTGCATCTAACAACACTGCTGACCCAAGCCACGACCGGACTTGATGCACACTGGCCATCATTCTGGCCCGAGAATCGCCCATCAGTGGCACATTCTCCAAGATGTATGCTGGAGATACAACTTGATGAAGCTACAAGTAGCGCAAAACCCACACCATTTTCCAAAACAGACCCGACCTCAAGTCTCGCAATCCATTGTCATGCCCGGCTGATGAATGCCCTTGGCAGGGCCAACCTGCCACTACCAGATCAATGGAGCCAACCCGCTCCAAATCTTGCGCCCCCAATAACGAAATGTCTGCTGGCAAGGCCTGCTGATATCCACGAACTGTAGCCGCCGGCAACAACTCAGGGTACCGCTGCACCAACTGAGCAACATGGCAAAGTGAAACGCATCGTGCAGTCTCATCCCTCTCCACATACATGTGATGTCGAACTCGTACACCTGCCTGTAACAAAGCAGCCAATCTGGTGCTGATCCCGCCAAACAAGTCCAGAAGAGAAATGTCTTCATCCGGATACTGCCACACAATAGGTATGGTGTCCAATGGAGACAACTGAGGTGGTCCTGGTGCAATCCCCGCACTCTCCTCCTCTCCTGATGGTACAAAAACCTCTACCCATGTTTGTTGCACCCGTCAATCAGCAATTCCTTGCTCGTGCCCCACAATGGAGTCTGAGCAACCATGGCAGGCAACTCCGCCATATCATACATGTCATCATGTTCTCCTGGAGGTATGTCATTCTCTGAATGAGCGTTTCCCTCAAGCAACTCTCCAGGCCAAGTCACTGCAGCTGTGAATGCTGCTAGTGTTGGCATCTTGCCCTGCTGGGCAACCGCAACTCCTCCTATAAACGTCACAGGGAGCTGCACACGTCGGCCCTCCCCTGACTGCCATCCAGGCCTATAGGAAGCTGACTCCTCCCAAAAATCTAGGGTGAAGCCCATGGGGTACAACATTGCCCCACCAACCAGGACATCGTACAAGACCGCGTCTGTCACAATGGCCTTGGCTCGCATCACTGAGCCATCTGTAGGGTGGTCTGGCCGTAGTCTGATAATCAACTCACGCCGTGTCATGCCCCGAGCCTGCTCAGATCTTCCCAGAGACGTCTGTATCTGGAAAGGACAAGGCTCCATATCCGCCTCCGTGAAGCCCAAGCCTGCAATAGCAGCTCTGCCCAACATCAATGGCTGAGCTCCTGAGTCCAACAAGACCCGCAGTGGCCAGTACCTCTTGCCTGTCGGTCCTCTCAAACAGAAAATGTCATCCTGGTTGTCTAACATGTCAACTCCAGGTGTCACCATGGCGCGCTCAATGGCTGGCCTAGCTGGCAGCTCCATCAACCTGGCAGCTGCAGTTTGTCATGGCGCCGTCGTGGCAGTCTTGACCCTCAAATCCGAGGATCCCTCCGGCACTACACCTCCCACTATCTCCGCAGAATATGAAGTAACCTCCCCACTCTCACAGAGTGTAGCTGCCAGCCTGAACACCTCAGCTGGTCTTACCTCCGGCGTCGCAATCATGGTAGCCGAGAACAATGGAGCCTGACACACAGATGTGGTCGCTCCCAGCAGTACACTAGCTGCCGTAGCCTTGGCAACACTAGGTAGTGGTGCTACCCGTGTAGCTCTCCCCAATGGCGTAGTAACCTCCGCCTCGGTAACAGTCGGGCGAGAACTAGGTGCCATGGATGGCGTCGACACTGTCTCCGCCAATGTGAATGACTGAGGGAGCCTAGCCTGACGGCTTGCCTCCCCACGCTGTGGATCCAACTCCACCTCTGCACCTCATGGCTCAGGAACTCGTGCTGCTCCTCGAGTCACGGCTGCAATAAACTCCACCTGCACTAGTGGTAGTGCTGCTCCGCACATGAATCCCATGCCTCCCATATCTCCTCCCTCAGGAACAGAAGGTGGACCATCCGGCCTTGGAGCCGGTACCACCTGAGCTGTAGTCATGGCAGCGAGCCTCTACTCTAGTTGCTAAAGCCGGTTGGCCATGCCTTGGTCAACACCCTGACCTCCGCGTCCTTAGCCATATTGAGCTTGCCCTTGGCCTACACCCCGTGCCTGGCCACCTCGTCCTCTTTGGGCTGCTCCCCCTCGCCCCCAGCCACCATTGTTTCCTTGGAACTGGCCTGGGCGCAACTCTGGATACAAACCATAATACTGGGCCTCTCCATGCCCGTGCTTGCCACAATGCCCACACTGCAACTATGCAGGCTGTGCATGCGCCGGCCCTTTGCCTCCCTCTGGGCAATCCTTCTTGACATGGGGTCCAGCACACCACATCCGCCCGTTGTTGGCCAGCAAATGAAGGGAGAGACCCTTGCATCTGAGGTCCTCTCTGCCCTTCCCTGAGCTTCACCTGAGCCCCTTTGTTGCCTTGAGCACGTTGAGGTAGTGGTTGGCTAGGAGCACCACTACCCCGTGGTGTCTCCTTAGCAAATCCCACCATGACCACTCGTTCCTCCACCATGTTGAGCTCTATCCGCTCTGCTAGCAAAAACACATTTACTAAGGTAGGTTGGGCCGCTTGTAGGAGAGTTGCATCCCGCACCCTTCTCCTCAGCTCCTTGTCCAATATCCCATACCAGAATTGGACTGCCTGAGCTTCTGTAACCCCTTGGGTTACATTTATCAAGCGCCTCATGCGAGTGAAAGCCTCCCTCAAGCTCTCAGTAGGCTTCCGTTGGAACTCTTGCAAGCTCCGCAAGTTCTCTGTCCTCACCCCTTGGTAGTTCCCTCTCAACTCTTCGAAGAACTCCACAACAGGGTTAAAGGCAGGCACGGGTACTGGTGCTGGTGCGGTAGTGGCTTGGATGGACGTCGTAGCTACGGTACCACCAGTCCTACTAGTCCCACTGCTGCTTGCTGAAGCTGCCGGTGTAGCGGCAGGTGTAGCCACTGCCCTCGTGACTCTAGTGCCCCTAGTGATGGAGACATAGTCGGGTGACCGGTACATCCTCCACTCCTCGATCTCAACCTCATGCCCCCGCCTGAACTCATTGTAATCATCCATAGGCGGCCCCTCAAGGTGCTGAAACAGCCCTTTCCATGCCATGAAAGGCGTAAATAGTTGTGGATTGCGCATTTGCTGCAAATCACACCAACTATCAAACTCTTGGATCAAATCATCCAACTCGATGGTGCCCACCGCCCCAGAGTACCTTCGTGGCCCCTTGGTAGCTCCATACATCTCCTCCATTGTGTCCCACAACAATGGCAAAGAAACAACTTGCACCGCCGGTATGAGTCATCTTGATTCACAATCCGAATCAGAACCTTCCGTAGAAGACACAGGAGGTGAAGGTGGCAACAGGTTCTCTACCCGGTTACCTTGTGGAGAGGGGGTTAGGGACATGTTCATGACCGGTTGAGTGTCAACACGGAGGTGCCACTAGTTGCTAGGGACAGTGCTGGTTCGAGCACTAGCGATACTAGTGGGTACACGAGACGAGGTGTGCGCGGCTTATGGTTTGGAATACTAAGTTCCTAACATAGCCTACACCTATACCTGCATCCACCGCAAGCACTCCTATGGTTGGCTGGTCATCACCTCCAACCTCACCACAGGAGAAACAATGATGGTCTGGCTGGTCATTACCCCAGCCTCACCATCGACAGCATGCTCTAGGACTGGTCGGTGATCAAATCCGGACCAATCACCTATAAAAACAAGCGCCCACACAAAACTAGCATGGCGCACAGTCAAGCATGCAGGTATGGAGGGGATCCAAACACAAGAAATCAGAACGACAACTCCCCCACACCAAAAACAACTCCACGGTGTTGCTCCTACAAGGACACCCCAGCCCAAACCCGGACTGACTCTTGCCTCCACCTACGGGAAGGTCTTGGCCTAATGAGAGGGTGGAAACTACGAGGAAGAGAAGCTAAAGCAATGCCTAACCCCAGCATGCCCTCATCCCAACACTCTTCCTCTCCTCTCTTCTCTCACTTGCATGACCATGGGAGTATCATGAAGATACTCCTCAAACCGCCCTCCACGAGCTTCAAAATTCGGCCTTCAAGACCACATGCCAGTCCTTAGGCAGTCCACCAATGCCTCCATGAGTCAACACAGGCCGTCCACATGTCAACACGGGCCACCACAGACCAGCACAAGCCCACACAGCTCACTGGTCACAGCCGTCACAGCCCTACACAGGTCACAGGGTCACAGGGTCACAGCCCCACAGGCCGCAGCCTGTCACAGCCCCCACGGCCACAGGTCACAGCCTATCACAACCCATCACAACCCCAAAGGCCATAGGCACAGCCTGTCACAGCCCCTCACAGCCCCTCACAGCCCCACAGGCCACAGGGCACAGCCTGTCCCAGCCCCACAGGCCACATGGCACAACTTGTCATAGGGGTCACAGCCCCAAAGGCCACAACCCCTCACAGCCCGTCACAGCCCCACAGGCCACAGGCCACAGCCTGTCACAGCCCCTCATAGCCCATCACAGCCCCACAGGCCACAGGGCACAGCCTGTCACAGCCCCACAGGCCACTGGGCACAGCCTATCACAGGCCGCCATAGCCTGTCACATCCCGTCACAGCCCCACAGGCCACTCATGACAGTTTAGCCATTTCTCCAAGGGGTTTAGCCACGAAGCTAGGGTTTGTGTCTCTTGGACTCTAGGCTTCTTTGCACCGAGCTATGGCGGTTGTGAAGAAATCAGCAAGGTATTCTTGCTCTTTCGGCTCCCACACATCACCAATAGTCCATTGGGCTTTTGTTTTCAAGCTTTAGAGAACTAGAAGAGAAGGTAAGGGGCTGATCTGCTCTTATGTGAGATAGTGAACAGTACCCGGGATCCGTCCTTCTGTCCTCTCCAGGATACACTCCTCACTCTCCTCAGTATGCAGTCCTTGTAAATTCTCCAAAATATGTCCCTGCAGATTCTCAGTACGTCCCTGGAGATTCTCCAACATATACCCCTAGAGAGTACTCCCCTGAAACCTTGAGGATGATTCGAGAGAGCCTTCTGTAGTTATTGTAGATACAAGAAAATGAAAAGATGAAACTCATCTTACAAAATAACATCGATTTCTTGTAGAAATTATGTATTCGTTATAGGAACAATTTTGAGACCGCATGATATATGGAATGGTGAGATGAGCCTTCTTTGAATAAATGTATTATTCTTCTTATAAGTGAAATCGTTTTTTCCTCCTGAATTGAACTCTTTTATTTGTCAGCTATGAGCGTGTGAATTGTTGAACCTCCACTGGACAGTGGAGGTTACTGTCATAGGAATCTTGTATGGTTGTCATGATATGTGTCTGACGACAGAGGTGGTTTGTTCTGTGGACAACAACATCACCCCAAGGGATTGTATTGTTGGAATGTGCAAACCTATCTGTGGTTCATTTGTTTCTCGAAAATCTCCGAATTTCAAGAATGATCACCTGGCAATTTTTGAACCCGGAGATCACAGAATGGGGCATTGTACCAGTTGGCACACCTCCGAACCATAAGTTCCGGTTCGAATACAAGATTGGTGCAGAGGTCGCCGAGCTCAAATATGCAGATGTGGTCGACGTAGAGCTGGAGATGGATGTGGAATTTCCGATGTTGGTAATGTTCATGATGGAAGATGGTAGATTTCCCAGAACGTTTGGCTTCAAACTGGAGGTACGAATTCTAAGGAAGGCCATGATGAGGGAGTCCATCACATATTGCGACGAGGGTACTCAATTTACAGATGAAGGTTTTTGCATGGCTT
Source organism: Takakia lepidozioides (assembly GCA_030704615.1). NCBI lineage: Eukaryota > Viridiplantae > Streptophyta > Takakiopsida > Takakiales > Takakiaceae > Takakia > Takakia lepidozioides. The sequence goes on from CM060731.1 coordinate 38,520,036, forward strand.
GGGGTATTTTCTTGGATGTGCTTTACTTAAAGGATAAGGAGATTGCAAAGACGCGGGAGGAGGAGGCTGCAAGAGCGAAGCCAAAGAAGGGAAAACGGAAATCCATTGACGCCGATGGTGATGACAATGAAGCCGGTACATCAGGAGGAAAGAAGAAACAAAAGGAGGAGATGGATCCTGCGTTCATGACAGATACCAAGAAACCCGAGGGCTGTAGACATATTCGACAAAGACAAGTGTGAGAAGATGCTGGAGAGGCTGGAGCAAGAATACAATGACATGTTTCTTTTTGGGTTTGAGGCAACCCAGGACGTCAAAGTTTCCATGATGGAGCTTGCTCCCAAGGATATGATGTACAGGCCCCTAAATGTGAAGCACAAAGACGAAGTCAAAGCGTGTCTTTACCGGCTCCGGGTGTTCGACTCCAAACATCCAGTTTATTTGATTCCCGCAAACCCCGAGAAGCCTATGGAGGTTTCTAGTTCGAAACCTCGAAACTGGAAGGAGGTGGAAAATTCCAGATTCTTCGTCATCGGTGGACAACACACGATCATTGCTGCTAAGGTGAATTTCCCGACAAAATCCAATTTTTATAACAGTGGAGGTTCATGAACTTTAAACAACATGCTTGTTAGGTCGATATCATTTTTGACCTTATTCAATTCTGTCGCAGGAACTTGTGCAAGACGTGGACGACGACAATCTTAAGAAGTACTACACTGACTGGCCCTCAAAGATTACATGGTCAAAGGATCTGATGAGGCTCGTGAAGCTATCTAAGCTCCTAAACAACCCGAATAAGGTGCAGAAATTTGACACAATATTTGCCGAGAAAATTGCACATGCCCAAAATTTCTTCGAGCTGAGGGGAGGCCAAAAAAGTACAACGATCACACAACGAAGTCGGAGACTAGACAATGGAAGGTAAATGATTCATTGTGTTTTCCGTTCCTTTTGCTAGAGAACCAAAATATTTTCAAGCTCGGATTTAATGTGACGAACGGAGACCGCATTACGAAGCAGGAGACACTACAAAAATAGCTTCATAAGGGAGGGTGCTACAATGAACGAGCGGGATGGTTCAGCATTCGGAAATTCGACATGATGGGGTATTTTGTAATGTGTCTTGTTTGGTAATGAGGTGCTTGTCCAGCTCTTATTTTCCCAATCTATTTATGTTCTCCACCTGTAACAGTTCCGCAAATGTGCCGCAAAAATACTTGAAACATCATATGAACATGAAAACGTGATGTTGCGGAGAACGCTTCCAAAACTTTTCATGCTCATTGGGTTTTTCAAGGATTTTCTAGGTACATTCCTGGAACTGTTCCTGGTGGAGAACATGAACAGATTGGACAAATTTGACTTGGAGAGATGAATTGACAATCGAATCATCACTTGGTGTATAGTATAATTGACATGATAGTTGTGACTATTGTTTTATCTAAAAAATTAATATCAAATATCGAATGAAATGTCTAACTTTGGCCCTGATAATTTTCGTAGGAATTTATGCAAGCATGTCAACTCATATTGGAGATGAGTAGCGTGAAGGAGGCCATGGTTCTGGTTCTCTGTGACGAAGACGTATGAAACCTATGGGAGGAGGTTTTCAAACAGTGGGAACAAGGGAAGCTTATTGATATTTTCGGGATTCAGTGCAAGGGTGAACAGCTACCGCTAAATAAAACCGCTATCGCGAAACTGCAAGGACTTAATAGCAGGTAGTTGAAAAGAGTGGCGGAGAAAATCCTAAACAGAGACATTTGCATTCGGGGAACGAAATTCAAGGGCGAGGACAAATCCAAAAACACAATGGGCGCGTATATTGACCAAATAAAATTGCGACAGTTTATTATCGACGATGTAATGGAAGTCTTAGGGTGGCTTCGGAGGAGCAAACATAACCCGGAACCGTATACTAAATAGAAGTGGCGTGATGTTAAAAAAAAATACAACTTCAACAAAGCTGAGTTTGAAACATTTCGAGATAGGCTCGGGAACGACTACATTGTTAGCAAACAGAAGATGAATATGGAGACGCAGCCAATGACTGCTGCCTTCAAGAAGTATGTCTTGTCATGCAAGCAGACCTTCGAGGATAACCAGAACGCCCTGGCGATTCTACGCACGAGCTTCAGGTCCCATTACACACAGCTGGGGGGGAACCAGAAATTTGTTGATGCCAGATCACGGTTGGGACTTGCACCAAAGAATCGGTTCGACGACATATCCATGGTGTTCGTCAATACAGTTTGTGATGATGACTCTGTTATCTTCGAGGCAAAGGACTACTCAAATATCCTGGATGCTTTTGTGGCTCGGAAGCTCATGTCCAGTGCTTTTGTGTTTTTCTCGACACAAGAATCATCGGGAAATCTTGTGTCATACATCCGGAATGGCCCTGGATCAAAATCGTTTATTATCCGACAGGGTTATTACATTCTCGGCGAGTTTGAATCACCTTACAAGAGCTGGACGACTATTTTCTCCCGGACGGTCCTCTGCCTCGACTACGTATTTCCGCCAACAACTGAGGAGATGGTGAATCCGGACGACCACATTCAAACTGTACCATCTCGGTAGGCAGAGAGACCGTCAAAGGAAGTGCACTCCGCACTCTACGTTGCTCAGCCATAGCCAAACTGATAATCCAGGTCAAGCAATTGAGATCCATTGCTTGCCCCAACACCTGACGACGTGATGCCTCAGAAAGAGAAGGCACCGCCGTGGTCCCAGTGGAAAATCCCATAGCCCGCTCTCGCTCGTCAGCATTAGGCTCCACTAACTGTTGCAACTGAGCATCCCACAGGAGGCCAGGTCCACCATCCCGAAAAGCATGGGATCCTGGGAAGCTGAGCAGTGTAGGTAATGCTGCTCGTGGTTGACCCACCCTGAAAAAAACCATCTCATACCAAACTTGCACCTGATGTGGCAGTAGGCTTAGGTGGCTCTTTTGACGGATATTTTGACGGTCATTTTGACTGGTTAGTTCAACTACTATTTTGACTAAGTAATCTTAATGGTCTTTCTACGGTACTTATTACACCTCGGCGCCACCATGTTTGCCACATGTATGTCAAAGGGAATGCCACGTAATAGAGTCCATCAGAATTATTAAATAAATAATAGATATTAAGGGCTCTTCTTACGGACTCTCTCACACAGATTTAACACCAAGTTCAAGTCGTGGTGTGATCGCAATGACACTAGTGTGAATACTGTCACATCCACTGTTTTGTTCCTATTGGATGAAAAGTAAACAATTATTATTTGTTGACAAATGCCAAAATGAACAGTCATATTATCATTATTATTATTCTTATAATAAATGGGATAGCACCCCAAAAGCCATTGGCTGCTTGATTTAATATGTAATATATTATTGTTTTAGAATTTTGATTTGATTTGTTTCATTTAAACAAAAGCTTATTTAAAACATGGATAATAATTGTATTATGAACCACATTGACCAGTAGTAATGTTATTAATATTAAATATAGCAAACAACCAGCAAAATACCACATTCATGTCTACACAAGTTTAATTTGGCTTGATGTGGGAAAATGAAGTTGCCTTTGAACAAGGGGATCTTGTGATCATACATGAGAATAGCAAGAGCATCAATTCAAAAAATACTGTTCATGTCAGAAGAGCAGTTTTGTTCACCTGTCTTAGCAACCTTCAATCCATAAAGAAAACTAAACTAAACTTGTAGCATCTTCAATATCACGCGTGTTTAATAAACTTTTCAGACCATAAGGTGGCACTTCCCTGCGTGTCACCCAATGTGGTATGATTAGGGGTAACAGAGTAGTCCGGGTACGGCAACACAACCTCTGAAATCATGACCGATTTCACATGGATATGGTAATAGTTGTCTGGCACATTTGCTTTCGGAAATCCAGTAATATATCCCACACAACCTGTCTCTATACTCCATGCTGACATGATCAAAGGTGGAACAGTGCCATACCTAGTTGATAGCAGGTTCTGCATGGTCAACATGGATGTGGTAGGACGATGTCACAAAACTACCTTTGTAGGTTGTCAATCCTGCAGCTACACAGCGATACATAGGGGGTGTATTGATCCAGCATCAGACAAGGAAACAAAAGAGGACAAAGGAAGTACTTACACTGTGCGGATTTTGTTGGTCACCCCATGGTTCAGTTACATCCACTGTGGTTGTAGTCTGATTGATAGCACATATTGTGCTTTCCCTGCCCATTGAACGCTTCACTGGTTTCACCATCTGCATATTGAATGACACATGATCAAAAAATGAGAATAGCACGAATGACACACATTGTGAAGTAGCATTAACAATACAAATCCACCCACGCGCCCAAGCATTGAATCTTTTGCTCTCACCTTTCTTTGATTATGCTTTGTTGTTGCATCGGGAGGCAAAGTCGTTGGAACTCTGGCAGCAGGAAGCCCTGGTTCGGATGCCTTTGCAGATTGTTGTGATCCACTATCCATGGCTGCAGTATTGAACAAGTAGTTGGGCTGCCCATATCTGTATGGGTGCCCTGACACATACTCAGGGATGTGTGCAGCCTTGGATACACCCTCTAACCAAGGCAGTAATTCTTCATAAGCCTCTTGCAGTTTGGCTGATCCCTCAACTTCCATGGATACGGGAAGATGCAATTATTTGCAGGGTTGGGTAAGCAAGTGAGTGGGGAATCGTCCACCAGCAAAGTATTGGTTGGATTGTAATGGCTGTAGTCCTTCCAAAACTTACATAAGTTCTTGTACATGACAGTTTTAGAAGGATTGAGAGGGTCCACCATTCCCACAGGTTGGTCACAATAGTCTTGGTGAAGCACCATCTTTGGTTGCTTCCCAGGAAACAATGCTTTCACAATTGGAAGGACATTACTCAATGACATGGAAGACCATACACCTACATCAAAAATCTGAAGGCATCGGTCCAGAAACTCCTGACACCCAGGTCTGGAGGTGACAGTGGGCTCTAGGTGTTCCCTTGTTCGTAGTCTGCTCTCACATAACAATCCATTCAAGTCAAGTATAAGGATGTGTTTCTGCCTCTCAGTTGCCGAAGGGCAATTACCAACAACTTGTACATGATTATCATGTACAAAAGACACACCTTTCTGTGGGGCACTCTGCAAATTCATGGAGACCTCACAGGCATATTGAGAGGGTAGTACATATGCCGGGAGTGCTACTGGTGTAGGGGACAACAAAACGGATGAACACTTTGCAGTTGCCTCAACAATATGGGGGGATGGATTGAGTTCACCTTCAGACCAACCCTCCATGTCATCATCCCCCTCCATTTCTGAAAGCCCAAACAATGAGCCTATTGTGTTTGGCTTTGGTGGCGGTGAAGAAACTGCCTTGAACAGGTTGAGTGGTGAGCCCATAACATGAGAAATAGTCTCATTTGTTGTGTGTGGCGCAAAGGTGGTGCATGGTGGACCTGTAGGTTCCGAATCTGGCACATTCATGCCAAGTTTAGCTGCGAGCGCAATGTTGAATGCAGCTGAGGCTGGAATCCTGCAAGGTTTCAGCAGTACCATGCATGTTACCACCTTCACTCTGTTGGGGCTGGACTGCTGTCTCCCACCCCACAGGATGATGCGGAGCAAATGCATCCTCGGTCTGTTTCAGAATGCCTTTCCCTTTCAGGGTATTAGGTGTACCTGGAGATGTTGGATAAAGAGGTGGCCGCGGTGCAGTGAAGCTCGAAGGTGCCAGCAGTTGTACTCCACTGTAGTTGGATCCTGAAGGTTGGTGGCCACCATACTGGACCTGCCCCTGGTGTGGTCTTGCAGGGCTGGTAGGATAGAGGGAGGAAGTAGGTTGGTTGTACATAGGCCAAGGAGGATACATACTATGGGGATGCATTCCATAATGGTGGTAAATGGAATACCCACCTTGACTAGGATCATGCATTGGAGCGCCTGCAGGTGGAGCAAAAGAATTGTAATTCTGGCACTGAGAATCATTGTTTGGAGGTTGATAGTGAGGATACGGCATGTGCCCATGCAGATTATACCCTGACATGGCAGGATACTGTGGGTACATAAGCGGATACGAGGGAGGAGCCGATACTGGTGGATACAAGGGAGCTGGAACATCAGTCTGTGGAGTGGGCGGGGCTGGTTTTTTGTAAGGGGGAACAACCGCGCCACTCGTCACAGCAGTTGGCGCAATAGTTGGTGCACACTTTGCTGGAGTAAGAAACTTATGCTCGTTCGCATCCTTCCCTGCAATTCCCTTCCTTTTTTTTTACTAAACTCTGCACACATTGCTCAACAGAAACATGTGAAACAATACGACCATACTACTAGGGATGGCAAACCACGTGGGTAAGCCAAGCCCAAAGGCCTATGCAAGAAGACCCTGTCAGTCAGACCTATGGTACAGTCAGCTGAATCGCATGCCTCATACCAGCGACCCTATGATAAATACCTGAATATTAGGAAGGAAGAACTCATCCTGCTAGATGAATCTGACGTGGAGGCTGAAGTGTCTAAGGCCATGTCAAAAGCATGAAGAATGTCCGAACAAAACAATATTAGGCATAAACTTCCCTGAACTCATTTCCAGTTTGTGACATGGGTGAGGACTTTGAGGATGATCTGAAGGGCAGACCTACCCTTGGCACTAGACTGAAAATTTAACCTCCGGATGGGGAGTCTACCTTGAACAATAAACAGATGCAGAGAGGAAAGGGAGATTGTCGATGCTCACTGGTGTGGGTGGCCTGAAGACAATGTCCATTTTGTGATACAAGTCTGGGGTATTCTCATCAGAGAGCGACCCTCTTCAGGACCATCAAGAACATAGTCCCTACACCTCTGTTCACCAACTGTCAATATCTCAAGGCTGAGTCTAAAGCGGTGGGCCCTGTTGGGGCTCATTGCTTGGTAGCCCACATACAACAAAACTGATGAACGTGTGAAGGGCTTTCTAAAAGGAATCTGGAAAGCCTGAACTAATGTTTATAACATGGTAAGTCCTACTAATGGAGTGAGCCCCTCATTCTAATGGCAGACAGTTAATTAACTGTCTAGAAGATCTTCAGCTTTTCACCTTGAATATCAGGACAAGAGGTGACCAAGTGCAGTGGACTCGTGAGAAATCCCAAACTGGGGAACGCTCCATTGTGGATTATATCATAATGGACAAAAATTTGTTCCCCCAGTGTGCGAATGTGTTGATCGACAGAACTGATATTGCTACCTCTGACCAGTTCCTGGTTTGGAATGAGATCAAAAGGTGTTTTCCCAACACCAAGAGATATGTGAAACATTCGATTCGGAAGTGGCGCATAGAAAAACTTCATAATGAGGAGGTCAAGGTTGAGTATGTCCAGGCCTTGCAAGAGGCTCTCCCTCTCAATGCAATCGCTCCAAGAACTTCAGTCTCGCTCTGATAACGCAAGAAATGAAGTCGAAAGAGCAGGGGACTCTTGGGAGAGTTTCGTTTCCTCCGTGGTTGACAAGATCATTGGGATGAAACTAATTGTCTGTGCTAGAGCTGTTAATTGGTGGACCAATGAGATTAAACTCAAGATAGCTGAGAGACGAGCCCTCTATAAAGAGTGTTGCAATTTCGCCGGACCCAATTAATCCCGTTATCCAAGAACCAGATGTAGACCCGACCTCGTAGGAGAAGGAGTGCCGGACTTACAATCATGAGCTGAGGCCAGACATCTACGATTACCTGGTTTTTTTATTTTTGCAGCGACGGAATGTCTTGTGTGAACATTTTTGGAGGACTGGCAATGACATACATTCTGCTTGTAAGTGGATTCTGCATCTTGGAATTGTCTGTGTTTTCAGTTCTCCCGGATTTAACTCTCGTATTATTGACGTTGTCGGAATAGCGTGTTTAACCCGTGTCTGATTGTTTCCATTTTGTTAACCTCCGCTGGGCAATGGAGGTTCATGTTATTGGAGTTGTGGGTGTTTTGGGTGTTTGTTATTCTGCAATTTGGTGTGTTTGGTAGTTGTCTCAAAAGAAAGCCTAACCATTTCAATCTTTCGATGGTTGGTGTTCGTCGGATTTATTTTGATATCATTGTTTGGTTTCATTACAGGAAATAAATATTCGTGTGCTCGACATAACTTTGTAACGAAAAAGAAATTTTGTAGAAGCAAGGTGGAGGCCTATTTCAGGACCCTCCAGATTGACAATCAGACTATTGCAGGAGACAGAGATTACGGAGACTCATTGCAGGATGACGAAGTGGATGAAGAAGATGATGACAAAGGACACGACAAGGATCAGGATGAGGAAATGGAGGAGAAACAAGAAGAGGACGACGAGGAGGAGAAAGACGAAGATGAGAACATGGAAATCGTCAACGGAGTCCAGGGGCAGATACGGCTAATGTGGAAAAGGGAAAGAGAGGGCTAGGAAATTTCACGGTTGGATAATCTAGGTAGTACTCCAAATACCCAAGAACGCGTTGCGCCACAAGATGTACACAATCTGGACAACTCTTCCTCCAGTTCCGATAACACCACGAATAGGAATCCGGCTTCTCCAGGGGGACAAGAAGCGACATCGAGGGAGGTAGTTGAAACTCTCGGTCAAGGGTTCACACATGTGGAAGGTGACGAACCATTGATTATGTCACCGGATCCCGTTAACAATCGTCGTGATTTGGTGTCCCAGAATGTCACCCAGGAAGTGGTTCTGGATGTAGGTAACAAATGACAATTAGTGAATGTTTATTCGTACACACTTCTGAATACAATATGACAATATTGTAATTATACATACTTGTGAGTGGAATAATCCAACTGTTTTTTCCATATGACAATATTGTAATTATATATAATCCCAATGTTTTTCCCATATCCGTCTTTCTGGACTTCCGAATAAAACATATTTCCACCCGGATACATATTTCTGTTCGCACATCTTTGTGGACAACCACTAACCGATTTGGGATAACTTTTCTTGTAGATCCAAGAATCCAATTCGGAGGAAATGACACACACAAGAAAAGGATCAAAGGAGACTCAAACGGTGAAGAGACACGTGGATCTGACAGTGAGAGCCAGGTCACCTGAGCCGGTTCCGCAAGTAACCTTCCACTGTCCAGTCGACGTTGCCATCAAGGGACGCAGGGATTGAGTCGGAGAATCCTCCTAGTCACGGAGAAGGAGAAGAGACAGAGCACCACAATCGCGTAATCCAACAACAGATCCCCATTCGGATAAAACATTGGCTTTATTCTTATTACTCTTATTATTGGTCTTTCAGTCTCATCTTCGGTATTGCTCCATTCGGTAATTTTGTCAGATCATTTTGGACCACCATAGTCGTCATCCGTGGGATTTTTCATTAATTTCCTGTAGATTCGTGAGACGACGTCTGAGGAGATCAAACACACGAGGACCGACTCCATCGACACTGAGACGGTGAAGAGAAGAGTGGATCGAACAATTACTGTCGCTCTATCTGAGCCGGTCATACAAGTAACCTCCACTGGACAGTCGAGGTTGCCATCTGGCTCCACAGAGAAGGACAATAACGTTGGACGTAGAGATGGGAAAGAGGAGGAGCAGCACTAGTACAGAAACTGGTTTTTTTAACGGCTCTTCTCACACATTTTGGTGTGAAAAAAACGCAAGTTCACACCCCCCCCTTGGTGTTAGGTTAACCTAGTCCTTTGCACCACATGTGAACTTTCTTGGTCATGTCAATAGAGAATTGTGGGCGAGGTACTACCAGCTCCGTAAAGATATCAATCAGCTTGTTAGGTCTCAGAACCCTAAATTATACTGGGACAAGTTATATAGTGTTTGAAACTCGGAACTTTGGTGCAGATCGCAAACCTGCTGATGGGTTGGGGAGTTTGCAGGGTGCTTTGCGCGCTTTTTCTTTTGTTGGGCTTCTTTCATCGTTTCCATCTCTGACTCCGAGCTGGTCTCATTCAAGTCTTCATGTGCGGCATAATCTTGGTCTCGCTGCAATTCTTGCTCTCGTGCCTCCTCTGTGTCTGACTCCGCTACCACCTGCGCTCCTCTTGCTCTACCTCTTTCTCCGTTGTGACATTGCAGAGTGCAGGAGTTGAACTCTATGACTTCGGCGAGGAGGACCTGTGTGTTTGAGGATTTCCTCAACGAGGCGTTTAGGGCGACTCAATCTCGCTTCAACGCTGCAAAGAAGAAGAAGAAAGACAATGTCGGCAGCAGCAAAACCCTAACATATCCTCTTTGCAGGTTGGAGCTTTTATGCGGTTGGAGCTTTTATGCGGTTCATGGTAGGGGCTAGGTATATGAAAAAACGCAAGTTCGGACCTCTTTGCAATGTCGTAGATCTTCAGTCGTGCGAAGAATGCCTTGTTCTCCGCTTGACGCTTTGCTCGTTCTACCTCCCTCGCTGTAGGCTTGCGCCCTGGTGTAACTTCTGGACACTCTATGTCTGTCTCCATTTCCTGACGAGTCTCACTCAGTCGCCAAGATGATCCCTCCTACTGCCCATCGATTGCAAAGGCGGACACAAGCAGAACATGACGATGACAGATTGTGGAAACTAGAGGAAGCGCGAGCAAGAAGACTGGGTCTTCGGAAAATTCTATGTCCATGCAATGCCTGTCATGGTGGGAACTGGCAAACCATTGGCCGGGCTAAGCGTCATCTGCTTTTGAACTTGCGAGCGGTGCATATCTATGGATTCTCTTCCCTTAACCCTGATGCATACTTTGAAATTATAAGAAACAGTTCAAATTCCTGGTAGCGGGATTGTTGTAAGGTGTAGAGTATTGTACATGCCCGTTTTCCTATTGCCACGTGCCTGTATTATGGCACGTTCCACATCCACCATTTCCAACCCTAAACTCCTCATCTTATTGTGGATTGACATGTGGACTGATATGCTTATAAGCAGGAAAACTCTGGAGACGAACATGAGGGGTTTAGAACGGAAACCAGCCCTGCATGTGGTCCTGATACCTTGGATCGTAATCTTGACATGCTTAGAATGCTCCGGGAGACATTCGCAACTACATATAATGGGGTGCAAACTGGTGCACATGAGGAACCGGGAGATGGAACACAGGGCCAATGGGACACAGATGGAGTGCCAGAGCAGACTGATGGTGGACTGAAGAGCGATGTTGATCGTGGTGCAGCGAGTGCCTTACGTTTTGAGCAGGAGGCATCCAGGGCTTTGTATGTAGGGAGTTCTTCCTCTCGATTGTCTGCTACCTTACTGCTGTTAAATGCTTGTCAAACCCATGGTGTGTCAAACACCTTTGTCGATGAACTCCTTACATTGTTAGGAAGACAACTGTTGCCAGCAGACAATTGCCTGCCAAAGTCCCACTATGAGGCAAAACAACTCATAATGGAATCCGGGCTTCATTACGAGAGTATACATGCATGTCCGAAAGGTTGTGTGTTGTTCAGAAGGGAGCTTCAAAATTTGGAGGTTTGTCCAAAATGTCAGGCATGTCGTTATGTGGTGGGTACGAAGACACCAGTACCTCGTAAGGTCCTTCGACATTTCCCTATCATTCCAAGGCTGCTTCGAATGTATAAAGTCAAATCCATCTCAGAGTTATTGTCATGGCACTTTAAGAATCGAAGTTTGGATGGCTTGGTTAGGCACCCAACAGACAGCAAGGCTTGGGCCCACATTGACCAAAAATGGCCTGAGTTTGCAGCGGACCCCAGAAATCTGCGATTGGGTCTCGCATGGGATGGTGTCAATCCTTACAGTGATAAATCAAACAAATGGTCAACTTGGCCTGTCATGTTGGTAAACTATAATCTTCCACCATGGCTGTGTACTAAGCCATTTTCACGATGTTGGCTTTATTGATTCCTGGACCACAATCTGTGGGAAATGACAATGCAGATGTTTATTTGCAGCCCTTGTGGATGAGCTGAAATTGTTGTGGGAAGTTGGTGTGGAGGCATTGGATGGAAGTAGCCTAGTGGGGCAACAGTCATTTCGCATGAGGGCCATCTTGATGTGGTCAATCCACGACTTTCCAGCTTATGGGTTGCTAGCAGGATGCGCACACGGGGGATACAAGGCCTGCCCAGCTTGCGGCCCTAATGTTGATTCCAGGTACTCCAAGGCATGCAAAAAAGTTTTGTATCTTGGTCATAGGAGATACTTGCCTGCTATTCATCCCTATAGGAATAACTCGTCCCACTTTAATGGACATGTGGAACATAGAGCAGCTCCTATGGTGGTCACTGCAAGTGAGCAATTTGACCGGGCTACAACCAGAGAGTTTGTATCTCGCAATGGGAGGGGCTGAGGGGGGAACTGGACCCTTCAAAGGAACATGGCATGAAACGGGTCACTGTTTGAACCGATTGCCATACTGGAAAGACTTACTCATCCGATACACACTGGATATGATGCATTGTGAAAAAAATTTGTGTGAGAATGTGCTGAGAACCATTCTTGGGGAGAAGGACACAGCCACATCTAGGAAGGATATGGAACTCAATGTCATTCGTGAACACTTGTGGTTGAGACCCCTCCCTCTCACCCGAACAAGTTGGTCAAGCCTTTGGCCCCATATGTTCTTACTGAAGATGAGAAGGTGCTGTTTTTGGAAACATTGGCTGCAGTAAAGGCCCCCACAGGTTATGCTGCCACATTCCAGAAACATGTGGCTGACAATAAACTGTCTACAATGAAACCCATGACTACCATGTAATGATGCAGCAGATTTTACCTCTTTGCATTCGAGGGGTATTGGGAAAGGGTCCACGGATGGCAATTATGAGGCTTTCTCGAGGCTTCCAAAAAGTGTGTGCAAAGATCATTAATCCAGCTGAGGTACCGGCCCTTAAAAGAAGATGTTGCAATCACTATGTGTCTGCTGAGAAAGAATTCCCTCCGTTATTTTTTGATATCATGACTCACTTGCTTGTACACCTTATGGACGAATTGGAGGTGTGTGGTCCCGTGTCTAGCCGTTGGGAATGTATCCTATGGAACGGTATATGAAGTACATTAAAAGGCTATGTAAGGATTATGAGCCGACCTGAAGGGAGCATGGGCGGAAGGGTATGCTTTGGATGAGGCCCTAGGGTTTCTAACTGAGTATATGGCTGAATTTCATGCTACAAGCCGAAGGGTGTGGGACTCCAATGAAGAAGACTCAGTTAGTGGGGAGGTGGTTGAAGGATTGGGAACTGTACGAGTCCTCACCATTCAAGAACGAGACAGTGCACACGAGTATATTTTGCACAACACAGATTGCATGAAACCATTCCTTGAGTAAGTATGTTGCTTATCATATCCTGTGTGTTTCATTTCTGCCAATGGTATAAGCTGTAATCCTAATTTGCAATTCTCATTTGGACAGGGCCTATGAAGAGGAGATGGCACTCATAGAAGCATCCCGCACTGAGTTCAGAACAGCATACCTTTGTGGACAAGACCAAGACCACCACAATGGAGAAATTCCATACCCAACAGATATGCGCTTACTGGCTCCATTCCATGAATGGATTGAAGGTGCTGTCCAACGCAAGGTGAGTTCAGGTGAGTCCTATGATTTGGACATATGCCATTTATGTATACCACCAGCAGTACAGTCATTGGGCTTCAAGTCCATGTATGCTTACGGCAATCACTTTCGAGCAATAAGTGATGGGACTGGTGCCAGAGACAGGGTGACATTTGATTCTGGAGTTGCTCAAGTATTCCATCAGGAAAGCGAAAACAGAGCAGGTATGTCCAGACGAGTGTTATCCCAATTGGAATATGTGGGTGTTGTAAGAGAAATAATTCAACTGGATTACGAAATTCTTCACCCAATTATGTTCTTGTGTACATGGGTGAGGTCACACATGGTGGGCCGGAATGCCACCATGAAATGAGATGATTATGGCTTTCTCTTGGTTGACTTCAGTCGCATGTTGCCTGGGATGGAGCAGCCCTGGACATTCCCTAGTCAGGTGGAGCAAGTTTTTTTCTCGGATGAAAAAAGTTCACGAGGGAACTGGAAGGTGGTCCTTCACAAGGACCCTCGATCCCGACGAGTGGTTCACAATATTACAGAAGTGGCACTGGGTGAGGGAGACATTTATGTAGGCATGGTGCCTCCTGAAATTCCTCATAACATCATGACTGAGCTTGATGTTTGTGTTCCTTTGAGTGAGGCAGATGAATTGGCCATTGCCAACTTGAATGCACCTGCAAGGCAGAGGCGAAATGGTAGAAGGCGGAGGCAAGCTCCACATGGGAGGTACCAAGCCAGTTGTGCTATGGTGTAGAGTTGGTTTCTCCTATTGCATGTACTTTTCCAGGGTTTATACTTGATACAGCATGGTACCTTCCATGGGTGGGAGTGACTGAGCTGTTGGGGTGGGCAAAATTCTGACAAACACACTTTCATTTGTGACAGTGAACCCTAAACAGTCATGAAGCTCTGGCATGAATACTTTTCTGACCCTAATCAATGGTGGCCCAATTGTGGGAAAAAGGTGAATGCATGTTGGATTATAGAGAGTAGCAGATGCAATTGAGCATAGGAACTAGTGTGAGAAGTTGAGTTGGGTGTTTCCTAGAACAAATATAGGCTGTTATTGTCAGTTGCTACCAGCAAGGCAAAGATGTATGCATGATTTGTGAGAGGCATGGATAGCTGAAGGAGCAGGGATAGAGTGTGGGTCCAGATTCATCCAAGAGGGCCACATTTCAAGCACAACATTGCCTATGATTCCTTGTGGAAGGATTGGTACAAGAAACCTGCATGGGTAGATGGTCAACTGGAAGCCGCAGCTAGCAGCGGCACAATTGTAAAATCGGGCGATGAGGGCACCTTCTTCAACACATTTCAGCCTGTTTTTCCCCCTTATCACAATCGGCCCTAAATTTCCATGTTGAATTCTGCAAGTTAGCTGGTGGTGGACACATGTATAGCAAATGTGGGAGCACTGAGGATGCGTGTTCAACACTATGGCTGAACGAGATTGTGCGTTTGCAGTGCGTGTGCAAGTCTGGCAGCTTTGGATGCATCACCAAAAGTTGGCAGCTTTGGATGCATCACCAAAGTTGGAATTGTAACAGATGCGATCCAAATGTGGGGAACATCAAGGGTATGCCAAATGCCTCGTATGCCAAATGTAGGAGCATCAAGGGCAAACCTGGCAGCTCTGGAAAAAGGGAAGAGGTCCATGGCTTCATTGTCAAAGCTGGAATTCTACCTGATGTGATTCTGAACAATGCCCTCGTGGACATGTATGCCAAATGTGGGAGCATCAAGGATGCGAAGGCAGTTTTCCATCACTATGGCTCTTGGAGTGATTTTGACATGTACCAGCGAAGGGAGAAAGTGGGGCCCTCAGTAGACGAGTTGAAAAGCACTAGTTAAAAAGCACTGGCGCTTGATAGGGTGGGGCAAAATTCAGGCTGGGGTGATCATTGATATCCCGGACGCAATGTAAAAAAGACGGTTGTGAGTGAAGGACACCCGTAGCAAAAAAACCCTGCTGTCTCAAAAAAGGAGGCAGTCACAAAGAGCAAGGCACTTTGTCCAAGCTTCTCGAATCTAGCAACAATGTGGACAGGGATTGAGTCATTGGGAACAATTTATGTAAGGTGGCGAAGAAAACCTTGTCTGAGGATCACTGGATATTTCTCTAGTACGGTTGGACTAGTAGAGATTGAAATCCGTGCTCAGCTCAGCTTCAGACTGTCTCATTGTGAAGGGTCACGGTTGACTGGACAGAAATGGGATTGACATTGCCGGGCTCCAAATCTCTGAGACGACATGTGGTAGTTTTATCTATAGCTTCTCAAAGCAATTGTTTTACATTGTTCATTATAGTGTGACATTCTCATAACGATATTGTCGTCAGCTGCATGAGCAGTGCATCTTTTTGGATTGTTGGTCCCCATAACCCTAATAACCTTTTTGAACTTTTTAAATTCTCTAAACAAAAGTCTATGTGTTATGTCGTCCAGGGCATGTTGAATAGAGGTGGAAGTCATTTTATCCATCCATCTTCCACCTGGATGGTCAATGGGCCAAGTCATATCCACCTTGATGGTCAATGTGCCACGCCATATAGTTGCCCCAAATTCCTGTAGGACATCTGACACTCACCTCACACTCCATGACTCATTTGACACTCATGTCAAATGCCCCATATGAATTATCTTGGTCAACATTTGTTGACCGTATGGGTGTCATTCGAGTGTGAAATTTGTAACACCATGTGGCTTTTCCTACAATGATCCAAATCACACCTTGCCTCGTCTCACATGGGTGTAAGAAGAGCCGTTCAAAGTGCCAGGTGTGAACTATGGGTGGTGTTGGAAAAACCGGTTTCTGTAGTAGTGCAGCCTGCCCAGGGATCTCAGCAGCCGACTCCAAAAACGGTAATGATCTCAACTCCATTCTTCCGTTTGTCTACTTTGGGATTTCTCAAATTGAAATTAATAATGAACTCTTCTGTTATTCCACAGGACAACATGCATTACCCTCCAGTCGACTATTCCCTTTCTGTCAATCCAAACGATCTGCATTTCCTTCCTTGGGGACCGAACGGATGCCGGCCAGGATACTACGTCCTGGTTCTGGACATCGGTTACCTTTGTGAGGTTTTCCTAAAGGATGGAAAGAAAACACGTCCTGCCATCTAGCCTTGTATCTCCGCAGGGAAATTCAAGTTAGCTGCGCGAAACGGTCTTGACGAATTCGTTAAGTGGGCCGTCAAAAAGTTTGCCGTTTGTTTTTGGAACACTGGACCTGAAATGAACGTCGAGACTATCGCCAAGACCGTGTTCGGGAAGTACTATTCCCAGGTCAGAACTTACAGCAGTGAGAATTCCGTCATGCATAGATCGACATTCAACGAAAAATGGCCTAAAGCTCCCAAAAATCCCATCTACTTTAAACGTCTTTACGACATTTTCGTTGAGGAATACCCGACGGCTTACAAATCCAATACTCTCCTCATCGACACTGTAGACAATATGTACAAGTCCTACTTAAACCCGTTAGGACATACCATCTTCCTTCCAAAATATAAGGCGAGCGTGGACCCTGACAGAGATAAATTTCTATTGGAAGAGCTCAAGCCTCACCTTAACATGTTCCGGTTATCGGGGATGGATGTCATGCCGTTCAACGGCCCTCGAAGGATTTCTTCGAGGACGACCCAGCGATCAAATTTCTTAGAGACTTTGATTATAGATGGCAGAAGTTCCTTAGCAATCTCGAGTTGTGTGCCGCTGCATTGGGACATAAAATATTTAAACTGAGTTTGGTGAACCTTGGCTGTCCAGTGGACGTTCTTGTTCACTTGCCTGGTGTCGGTTTTTCCAATGCATTGTACCGTTCCCGTTTATCATCCTAAGTATGAATGACTCTCTGGCAGATTGGAGCACCTGTTTCTCCTCCTGCGCAAGGGTTGCATTTGATTATTTTTGACGTGAATGGAGTCTTGTGCAAAATCTTGAAGCACCAGAAGAGCAGGGATGCCTCGGCGTGAGCCTGGTCACGTGAGCGCGACTGCGCTCACGCCACGTCACCTTGCGCAAATGCCACGTCACGGGGCTCAGTCCACGTCATCACACGTGGAGGCCGAGTCACCACGCACCCAGAAAGAAGTGGAGTGTATTCCCGCGGATTGGCACCCTTTACCGCGGAAACAAGCTGGACGACATAATAAAAGGCATTGAATAAATGATGGATGAATGTACAGTTGGATGATAAACAGATGGATGAGTTTGAAAAATCTATGTAGATGGATGAATGACGGATGGATAAGAGTAAAATGGATGAATGTATAATGGATGTTGAGCAATGACAAAAATTCATGACAGGAAGATGCATGACCAAATCTTTTGACGAATGCACAAAGTATATGAAATGAGTGTGGAAGGTTTGTGGGGTGGATTAAAGAGTACAGAGGATGAATGTACAATGGATGTTGTACAAAGGAAGCTTTCATGAATGGAGCACGCATGAATACAGTGTAGATGAATGCACAATGGATATGAGAAGAGTCAGGAAGGTTTGTGAGATGGATTCATACATATAGCAATTTAAACGAAAGTTGATTCTGTGATTATTATTTGTTCTAAAGGAACAACTACGGTAGAGTAAGGGGATTCAACGTTTTCCAGATAATATGAAAATGAATATTAAAAGAATACAGTTCAGTCTGACTCAGAGTCAGTACAATGTATCCCCTCTTCCTCTGCATCTAAGTCTAAGTATTTTAGAACACCGGATCCACGCTGGATACACCTACGGCTGGCCACTAAAAAGTCAGGGGATAGGGACTCGGACGCGTGAAGTGCCATTGCTTCGGCATAAACAGGAGCAGAAAATTGGAAAGGGGGCTGTCGAAAACAGACTCGCCAGAAATGACTGTATCTCCTGAAGATCCACCGCTGGCTTTCCTGAAAGACAGCCGGAAAAAGTTATTACTGTAACTTTGATGTTATCGAGAAATTGAGTATGACTCCCAAAGAGGGTTTAGCACTTACTCACATGAAAAGTCGTTGTCGACCTGCTTATCTTCGGGATCGTCATCATTTCGAATATGAATCCGATCAGTCTGTGTGCCTGAAGTGGAGCCAGACAAAAGGGGGAGGAGCACTGTGTTGTAGAGGTCAGAATCACCCTCCATACCAAAAAGGCTTCTTCCGCCTGCCTTGCATGCGTGGTAAGTTGCTCCTGCACCAGACAGGAGAACATAAGCAGTTTGGAGGAGGGGATTTAAGCAGATGAAACTGTTGAAAGGAAACCAATTCGGAAGGGAGAAAACGAACCTGTGGACACAGAAAGATCGACCACCCGTGCAGAGCGGTGGCTGCATGACTCCAGCAGTATTTGCATGAATGCTGGTGACTTTTCCTTTGCACCTCTCCAGGGAGTGCCATCTGGTCTCTTCAGAGTCTGACTGGACTGCATGAAGTTGTACAAAATGTCATCACATGGGGCTCATAGGGGGGTTGACGAAACAACCCTGGTCAGAAATCTCAAAGCTGCGGATGGAGGATGGTGTCTTTGATGTGCGAATCCTCCGCAGGCAGATCGCCTCGAACATCCTCGTCTGCCAAAGATAGCAGGTTAGTGTGGTAAACACAATCTAAAGTGGAAGTGTGTACATCGGCTATTCAGAACTCTGACACCAAAAAAACCATGAATCGTTGATGATCGGTGTCGATCATAAAACATTCTACTAGAGTGGAGCTGCAGAGAAAATTGAAACTCATGATCAAAGCATAAGCAGAAGGCAGACGGCATACCAGCTGACCAGGGAAACCCCCTTTCACAAGGTAGAGGCTGTTCACACAATTCCATGTGCGCAAAACTTCAAACCCTGAAGACTTGAGGTATGATGCCAATGCCCGACGACTATCATTGTCACATGACTGAAAAAGCAGAAGTGTCCCTGCATCAGAGAGGAAATTGTTACAGAACCCGAATACCCAACTCCAGTAGTTGTCCTCGAATTGTTCCACCCTGGCGTCTTGCCCTTTGGAAGAACTTCTGGCACAGCTGGCCATCCGGGATGTCGAGAATGACAATGTCGGCCGCATAAGTTTTCTGCACACCGCACACGAAGGTGGGACCTGTGCTCACCTGCAACAGACATGTTTTTTATAAGAACGATGGCAAGAATGTTTTCAAAGAACGAGACTGAAATACTGCCAACGAAACATTCAGAGAAAAAGGAAAGAAACTGGAATTCTCACCAGATTGAGGAATGAGATTATATTGTCCCAGGTAGGGGATGGCACCCCAGTGTATCCTCTCTTTCGACTCTGCATCATCGAAAGCCAACCCTCATTAACAATTTTCATCTCTCCTGCTGAATCAGAACGGGAAGGGTGTGGCTTGGCATCGAACACGCACTGAAGAATGCGGGTATATCTTCCAGCACTAAAGTCCTGCCCGCTCTCCATCTCCTTTTCATTCTCCTTCCCCTTGTCCTTTTCCTTCTCTTTGGACTTGTCTTTGTCCTTTGGCTTTGCTGGTGAGATGGCTATGACATCAACAGCCTTGTCTTTTGGTTTGCGGCCCGCCTTCTTTCCCTTCTGCGGCGTTCCCTGAGCATCAGGCTCCTTGGCAGCCAAGGTTGCTATGTTTCGTTGATACTCTTCGTCAGTCAAAGGCGCCAGCATCTCAGCGTTATTGTTCAAGTATTTCATATGCTGTTCTTGAAAGGTCGTGTGCTCAGGTGGGCAGTCAAGGTACCACCCACAGTCTCTGAAGTGAGAAGGACTCCAGTCCTTCAATATCCCTGCAGTATACATGGTTGGATCGTTTGCAGGGTCCGACCACATGTCAAGATAGTCGGGAATTCCGCTCAGGTGATTTCCTTCCATAAGCACATATTTCGTGTACCTGAAAAAAGGAGATGAATCCCAACCCACAAAAGCGCTCAGTGAGTAAGATGCAAGTAGAACAGAAAGAATAAAACATGGATTGAAATGGCTCTGACAACTGCTCCAAGGACCTTTCAGGACCACACTACTGCTCCAGATATGAATGTCGTCAACGCCATTCAGAACATTCCATTCCATGACACTGTAAATACATCCTAATCCAGGTGAATGCAAATAAGCGATTAGAAATGACACAGACATAGAAGTGAATGTCGTCAACGACATTCAAGAATGAAGCCAAATTATTACTGAAATGAAGCAAAATCACAGGATGGAAATAAAAAAATTGAGTAAGGAACCATCCAGGAAAACTCAATGCACATTCATAACGAACCTATCACTGAGGACCTCACAACATCACTGTATGTGAATGGCGTCAACGCCATTCACAAAAATACAAAAAAGAAACCAATTACTTAGCTCCCCAATCCATGAAAATTGAATTTGTCGTTTTTGAATAATACAGACACAGCTGTGAATGTCGTCAACGACATTCACTTTGGATTTCTTAAAACAGAGCTTATCAAGCCTCCATATTCATCGCAAGAGGAAAAAACAATGCAGAACAACTGAATGTCTGCATTGACATTCAGCAAAATGAAGTGATCAACCGTCATTGTAACCTCTATGGACATTACAAAAATTTAAATAACCTTGAGGACCACACAACAACTCCGTATGTGAATGTCGTCAACGCCATTCAAGGACATTATCAATTCTAATCAGGGACAATATAATTGCACCCTTAGATCCTAACCAGGTGAATTCATATACTCGCTTAAGAATGACTCAGACAAAGAAGTGAATGTCGTCAACGACATTCAATCTGGATCTAAGATTGCAATCCATATGAAGCCACAATTTTTCCCAAAAAAACAGTAGAGTTTCAAGTATGACATTTCACCTGTACACAACTCGCATCATGGCCCACTCTCCTCCAACCTGACTGTCAAAGTCGTTGGACCGTAAAATGTTACCATCTTTGGAGAACTCCCGGAAAAAACAGTATCTCCAGGTGAGACCTCTCCACTTCCTTATGTATGCCTCCAATGACATTTGGGGAGGGGAAACAATCGCAATGTTCAGGTCCTTCAAAGTCTGATCCAGCACAATGACGGCGCGCTTTTCGAGCTGCAAATAATATATTTGTCAGAATTGCAAAAAAGAAACACATCACATACTTGAAGAGAAGAAACAGCATGTTCGAATACACACCTGACTCCAAAATGTAGCCTTGTGGAGCCAGTTATCAAACACCAAATCACTGATTCCTTCCACCTTTGTGCCAGGCTGTATGGTGCTCTTTGGGAACTGATTCAAGTCCTTTACTGTTTGATCTGAGTTCCATATCTCCAGCCACCTTATTTTTGTTTGTGGGTCGACCATCGATATGGCCAGCCGGTGCAATTTCTCCTGCTGCATCTCCGGATGCACATGCTTGTCATAGTGTGTTTTGATCTGCTGAAGGAACTCAGGACCAAGTCCAGGATCTACTATTCTAAGCTGCTTTCCGAAGGCTGACATCAATTTGGTTCTTCGCATCTCAAACTCCTTCTTTATTGCAGCTTCCACACCCTTTGATGTCCTTAGTTCCGCTGGTGTAGTGCGGTAATATTCGGATTTTCCCTTCTCAGCTGCCTCTGCCAGTTCTTGCTGCATTCATTCAAGTAGTGATTAGCTCCGAAGGGACTCTAAACATGTATTCGAAAAGTAAACAGATTACAGACTCGGGCTTACCGCATACATGTACTCCAGAAACGCCTCTCGTGTCAAAGAATACCAAGTGCCTGCAGCTCTTCCTGTTTCGCACTTCTTGATGATATTGGGTGGTAGTACTGTCCGAAAATCATCCAGCTTCATCAGACCAATCCTCTGAATTCGGAATAGTGTGTGAACCAAGCTTGTTGTCACATGCGATTTCTCTGTCGATCTGCAAAAACATTGAAAACATTGCATTCCTTAACACTGTTTTTTGAGGATCAACAAGACACTACAGAGGGAATCAAATCTCCTGGATGACTTACTTGTTCACGTCGTGCATAGCTGTAAGAAGCCTAGCGATGTCGTTTCCTGGATCCAAAACCATTGCCTCCACAGCAACATGCTTGTCTTTGTCTTTCGAATGGTGTTTCTGAATGTATCCCATCCATGCCAGCAATCGGTGGTTGCCGTCCCAGACGTAGAACATGTGGTTGCAAAATTGCTGGGTGTTCTTTCCCATCATGAGGCCCAGCTCGAACTCCTCATTGGCATCTTTCCAGCACTCATCCCAGTTATCACTGATCTCTGGAGAAACTAATGTGCTTTTCCCATTTATATCCGTCAGTGACACATAAAAAACTTGTGCACCAAGTCTATATCCATGCACAAAATCACTCTCCAATTTTGTTATGTCATGGGAAAGAGGTGGACGCACAACAGGCATTGATATCATCCGGCACAGAGGTATGTCCAGACGCCCTCCAGATACGAGCATGTCCCTTATAACCTCCTGAGAGTTTACCTTCTGGAATGACATGAGTTCTTTCACCTTGTCAAGGTAGTGCACTTCGGATTCATCTGCTTCATCTGTATTCTCTGAGCTTTTTGCGGACTCGTCCCCATCTCCAGATCCTTTCCCCTCTGATCCTGTAGGCTTCGACCTCACAGTTTTCTGCACGATGCCATTCAGTTCTGACTAAGTGATTTGCAAATAGTGAATGGCGGTAACGACAATCACTCTGTATCAAGGAAACTCACCATGAATGGTGTGAATTCAGCACAATCTACACATGCAAAGCCGAGACTGCCGTATTCAAAACAAAAGTGAGAGCGATAGCGAACGGCGTTAACGACAATCACAAAAGATAACAACCTGCCGGATCGGTGTTGTGTAATGACATATATGTGCAACTGATTGGCGGCAACGACATTCAGTGTAGTTTAGGGAGAATAGTAAGTGCAGACTCTCTCTTCAAACACATAGGTACATAAATCTCATGAGCAGAATCGAATGGCGTTAACGACGCTCGCGATTCAGTAGTTCCTGCTAAAGAATGGAAGAGGAAGGACTCCTTGAAAGGCAATCACACAGACTATATGATAAAACTTACTGGCACCTTCTTAGGTTTTGAAATTTGATCCCCTTTTGCAGCTTTCCTCTTCCCTCTCACATCTGCTGGAGTTTCTGTCTGCGCAAGGGTTTCTTGACCTTCTTCAGGTTCGGCGTTCCGCGTGCTTCCACCTTCTTCAGTGTCCCTGCGATTCATCTCTGCCTCCACAGGCTGGCGCACTCTTATCGCCGACTGTGTCGCAGCCGCTGCCTCAGTCTCCGTCTGCTCTTGTGAATCAGTCTCCGCGTTCACCTGCTGCCTTGGCCCTGTGTTCTCCAACAAACGACGCCTCGTCATTTTCTCTCTTGCTCTGCGTCTCTCTCTAAGGGAAGTAAAATAAAGAGACTTTCTTCTCTTTCGTATTCTAGAAGGAACCCTCTCCAGCTTGACTACCACTCTCCCTCTAAGCGCGAAAAGTAGAAAAACGCAGTGACTCTCGATTTCTTGCGGGATTGCCTGTGTTCTTGCGTGTCTCTAGAAGCATCGGATTCCCTCCCGCGTGACCGTTACACATAGTCGTTTCGTTATTAGTGCACATGCCAGCAATTGGTGTACAGCTGTTCGTATTCAGTTATGGATGTCTGACGTGTGCCGCCCAAAACAAAACGGCGTGTTCTAAATTATAACTGGTTCAATATTTAAAAAGAACAGCGAATCCCAGAAATTGATGCGCAGTCTTAAACAAATAAATATAAATGAACGAGAGTTTGATGACAAATTTTGGAATATCATACACGGTCATCCTTGTTATCCAAACCCCACATTCGTTGCACATTTGGAACTTTCCAGGTGCGCATGATCATTGGTAGTAGTATATAGATACATTTACTTAATCTGCAATCCCATTCTCGGATCCTGTGGCATGCTTCCAGGAAGTCGGCTTTGTTATTGGGTTTATTGATGAGGTTCTGATTAACGGTTTAACAGTTGCCGACACTGCCCCTATGGATTCTCTGACCACTGGGCCCACAAGAAAAGTAATTAAAATGGACGGCTGCATATCTGGAATGAATAACAGAATATGCACAGTCGTTATCTGAGCTTCCTCCGCCATATGCTCTGCTCATTCTTCAACTGTGTTCTGGAGACAGCAGTAAACCGATTTACACTAGATCTGCGATAGCAAGGTACAAACATACTCGAGGAAGGAAGATGGCTTCCTCTGAAGCGGAGTTCTTCTCAGACGACAAACCAGTGCCGTTCTCCCAGGAAGTCCTTGACAATGGATTTGCAATTGTTCTGGAACATGTCTTGGCTACCCGTTTTCAGCTGCAGAATGGCTCCATCTTTTTGGAGAAAGAGGTTTACGATCTGAAAGGGAAGTTGGTGAAATATTCTTTCCAAAACCGTGATGAGACGGCTCATATCAGCCAGTGGAGAGTGCGTCCTGGTCGATACAGAGTACTTGGAGAGCCTCGGCGAAAGTCCCTTGGGTCATATGTGACGCCCGGGACTGCTGCTTCGGTCGTTGAAGACAAGAGGGAGGTGGTGGTGAAAAAAGAACAGACTTCCTCCACTCCAATCGTTGAGCTTTCGGATTCTTCCGATGATGACATAAGTGAAATTCCAAATCCAGTCCTTCCTACTGTGGTTGCAGAAGCTGATGAAGAAGAGATTTGTAGTGTCATTCCAAAATTGCGGGCGATGGGAGGAATGGCTGGATTCAAAAGTGAGTTGCGGGGAATTGATTGGGAATCTTTGAAGCAGGTGCCTGTGAAGTTCTTGCCGGAGACTTTTGATGGCGATATCCTATTCGAGCTGCCTCCTCCTCCGCGAGTTGGAGGTGTAACAATCATGATGCATGGAATGGACAAGAAACACGACGGGCACCCGTGGTGCAGAACAAAAACATCCAATATTCAGAATGATGACAAGCTTGTTTTCAGGAGGACAGTTTGCAATGGACACCTTAGGTGTGATAATTTGAATTGCAGACACTTTCTTCAGTCTGGAGTTCATAATCAAAGCGAATGGAAGGGTCTGGCGGAGAATCCATTTCAGCCTGGGACTGCCCCTCCACCGGCAAACACTTTCGTCTGCAAATTCTGCAAACTTGTGCCATCCTGCTTGGCGCTCTGCGGAGCAAGAATGTACTATGTTGTCCACCGTTTGAATACAATGACGAGAGCTTGTGTGCATTTTGGATTCCATAACCATCCTGTCTCGAAGGGGGATTACAGGGAGAGTGTTGAGACAGTATCGAGGTTGATCAAACAGGAGTTCGGGAGAAACCCATCCGCAACAATATCTGCAATTGCTCTTGGCGCAAGCAAGTCATTCTTGGAAAGCCATATTTTGAGTGAAGGAGATTCTGTGGGGACTAAACTTGACGGTGCAGCATTGGACCTGGTCATGGATCATTTCTCCACTTTAAGTTCACCTAACATTCGGCATCAGATCAATGCATTGAGAATGGGCTCTGGGATCAGAGGCTACATAGACAATATTTTGGAATTGAAACGACTGAGCAAGTACGATTACATCCAGGACAATGTATTCCCAGGTCAAGGTGCCATCAAAGTTTTTCTTTTCAAAATGTCGACTGTTGGGGAGGGCAGTGGGGTTAGCCTCGTGAAGCGGATGCAAAAGACTGGGGACTTGCAGAACTGTTTTCTTATGTTTGATCATGTGAAACGAGTGAAGGATTGGACGACAATGGCTTGTCATGTCTACGATCCAGTGTACCAACGAGTTATGACAATTGCAGTTTGTGACATGCAATCCGAGGATACGGAATCCCAGAAGCTCATGTGGAATTCCCTGATACGTGTCATGGGCTGCCATGGGCTGCCATCTCCAAATTTCGCAGGTTTCATGGCGGATAGTGCTCAAGCAAATTTCAATGCTATTCGTATTGTCTTCGGATCGGGCGACCCAAAAGTGCCTATGCCAGGAAGAGAGCGTACATGTCTATTCCATTGGACACAATCTCTGGAAAAACATACAAAGTCGGACATCAAACCAGAGATGCAGACTCAGCACCGTAAATTGTGCAAAGAGTACAAAGATGCTAGAACAATGAAGGAGGCGGACACTTTGTTCCAGACAATTCGTGCCTGGTGGTTCTCTTCTGGAGCTGCATCACTTGAGAGTATGAGAGCATTGGAAGATTGGCTGGCGTTTTGGCACTTCCGGTATAGACAGTGGGGAGCAGCCATGACAATGGTACGAGGCTTCTATTTCATGCTTTATTCATACATTTGCTTTCCATATTTTTGACTCATTGCTTTCTTTATGTTGTTTCCTGTGCACTATTCTGAAGTGTGGTTATCCTCTTTGCAGAACATGTCCATTGAGGAAATGGCAGACATGCCATCTTGCAATTTGGCAGAAACTGTGCACAATGCATGGTTGCAGCAGTCTGGGAAACGAGGTCGGGATTTGTATGTGGCAACAACAGATGATTTGATACGTGCCTTGCAACAACAAACCCGATACCGTGATTTCTTACGAGGTGGGGTTGGTGGCAAGGGTCCGGACAAATCGGAGTTGATGTTGCGTGCTGCAAACAGATCTGGGGATCCAATCAAGATAGCACGGGCGGTGAGCATGTATGCCCAGGGAACGCCACTTGTTTCTAGAGTTCCACATCTTGAAGGGGAGGAGAGATTCGGCTCCTGTAAGAGGAAATTGAACACTCCACCTGGTTCGGATTCAGATTCCCACAGGGCAGACCGTGATAACTTCTCGAAGCCTCGTGTTCCCCTGCATGACAGCTCCGTGTCCGGAACCTCCATTGTGGAGGAACCTCCAACACGACGGCAAGCTCCAGCATCAAACCGTGCCACTGAAATGGTGCAGGAGAGAAACAACCCCCTTGATGTGCTTGAGTCCGCATGCCCCGACCACGTTTGGCACATAGAACGCACAAGTGTCGGGTCTCGTGTGAAATGTACAGCGATCAGGGCAACTAATTTCGAGAAGTGCACTTCATCTATATCCAGAGGTGGTGCCCGAACTCCTGCTCCGACTTTCACGGGCTTGATGCGTCCATACGGTCAACCAGAAGCCAAGAACCACAAGTTCTGGTTCTGCGCAGATGATTGTGCCAGATGTGTGCATGGAACTGTGCGTCCTTCCGTAGTGATGAAGCCATCTCCTCCAACCGTTTGGCCCGTGAAGGTGGGAACACATCTCAGCTTTCAGGAGATTGAAATGCTGGAGGAGGCAGGTTTTTCCCTTGCGAGACAACCCCAACTCCATGCATGTGCTACTACTCCTGCGTCCTCCCGGGTCCCCCCGACAAATCTGACTTGTGGCCAACCAAACGAGATGGAAAGCTCGTTCGGCGTTTCCCTCCAACCGCTGAACACTTTGGCAAAGTGGAGTCCGCAAGAATGCTCCAAGCTCGTGTCGGAAGCACCACGGAAGTACCCGATCCAGGATATGGTCGGGTATTCACAATCATCACTTCCACATCTGCTGTTCATGACAGGACCTACGACATCATGGTTTCCAATTTCCCCAATTGCACATGTCCTGATTTTGTGAATATGCTATCAACCAGTTTGGGCAAGAGAGGTAAATTCATACCCTGCAAACATTTGTATTTTATATTTTTGAGGAGGATGGTTTGCGATCCCAAACGTGACAACTTCATTCACCAGGCCACTATGAGTTTCAACGAGGTCGATACTCTTTTGCAGCGGGATACAACACATGGGTAGCATGAACTATGTAATGTGGTATGTGGATGACCATGATTTGAAATGTGTAATTCACATCAATTCGTCGGCTGTGCAATGATATGGCCTCCAACTATACGGAGTGAGGTCTGAGTGACAACTTTTAGGTAGTGCACATTTGTCATTGCACCGTTCGAAGTCTACATGTCTTGCTGTCGCTATGCACTACAATCATCTTTTGAAGATGATCATAACTCTCATTGTTATTTGAGGAGGGAGGAAGTCTTCTCGTGGCAGCCTTTATGGCGCACACTTTGTGAGGATATTTTGTCGTCTTCGTAATTGTAAAAGTGAAACAAACATTTGTAATTGCACAATGTTGGATGCTGCAATTGTAGGCCTCAACGCTCATCTTGATTCTATTTAGGCAAGATTCCCTGCATTAATTCCACGGTCATAGGACCATCCACGGTTATAGGCGGCGCATGTTAATGCTGACGTGGCAGTTGACGGACAGTGCCACGTCATCATTTACCGCCACATTAGCATGCTGACATGACGCTCACGCCACGTCAGCATGTGTGCAGGCTCACGCCACGTCAGCTGGCGTGAGCGTACGCTCACGCCACGTCACTCCTGCGTGAGCGTACGCTCGCGCGCTCACGTGCAACGCTCACGCCATTGCGTCGTTGCCAGAAGAGCTACAATGTCCCCCGGTTTTCAGAATCGGACTACAGAATTCTAGCTCTTGTCAGATTCCGACTTGTCTTTAGACGGGAGAAATATAGCGAAGTGTGGACAGAGTTGCACAAACACTACCGGTTAGGGATTTGGAGCTCTATGATGTACAAGAACTTGCAGCCCATTTTGGATTTTTTGCTTCGTGGTCTACCTCAACCGGCCTTCGTTATGTCTCAAGAGGATTGTATTTCATGCCCTACTTCGGTTCACCCTCAATTCAAATCAGGATTGGACCCTCCTCATTTGTTTTTGAAGCCACTGGTCAAGGTCTGGAAGGGATTTGGTGGGCAATACACGAAGAGTAACACTCTGCTCATTGACGACACCGCCATGAAGTGTGTATTGAACCCGCCCGACTCATGTCTTGTTCTCAAACCGTTCCAGACCGTTGAGACTGATGGTTGCTATCTTCTCAAGGTTCTTCAGACCTATTTGCTTGGAATGAGGAAACATCCTACTGTTTCAAGCTATCTTAGGAAAAAAATGATAGGGTTGAGTTTTTTTCCCAATGTTTTAAACGATCCCAAGTTTAGCCCACTCTGGGATTTTATTGAGGACAACGGTTTTAAGAGTCTCAGATATGATGCTTCAAAATAAATTATTTTTTATCAATCCCATCTCACTCGAACTATTGAATATCTTCATGGTTTCTCTTTTTCATTTCCTTGTAATCACACACGTGAAAGATATGGTATGCTCATTTTGACTCATTTTCAGTTGAATTCTTGACGCACATTCCGGGCAATCCCAAGACTCTGATACAGGCCTTCATACGGGGACATGACTATATCTAGTGACCTCCACTGTTCAGTGGAGGTTCACATTTTTGCATTCCTGGATTTATGATTATGTCTCTTTGGCAAGTTCAAGGAGATGCTGACAACGTCATCTGTTCCTCAAGTCCCCTAAAGGAACCCTCCGGATCAGCTGTGAGTTGGAGTATTGAAGGCTTTCCGAGAATTCACGATGGATCCTCTGTCAGACCCTTGTCCTCCCGAGAAGCGGGCGACACTCTTCTCCTCTTCGGGTCCTCCTGGGGGTAAAGTCCAAGGTGCAGGTCAAGAACACAAATATCCCGGAGACTTTATCGACCTTTCCCAACATTCCTCACCCTCCCTATTCAGTACGCAGGGTCTGGTTTATCCAACCCGCAGGGCAACCGTTGGGGACTCGGCTACGGCTCCGCTGCACCTGCTTCCGTCTCTTCCTCGCACAGCACGAGGGTTGGATAGCCCAAATCCGTAGGAGTCAGGTGACTTAAACTCATTTCTCGCTCCTTGCTTATTCTCCTAGTTTTACTTAGTTTGGGGTCTGATATTCATCTGTCGCTCCAGGTAAGAAAATTTGCAGATTATGACCTTCCTGTCAAACGACGTCTGCATTGGAATGCAGTTCCGAGGTAAATTATTCCTTCGTTGCGTTTTCATTCCATCCAGGATGTCGAGTGCTCAAGGGACAATTTTCTGTGCTTGCCTGTTGTTGCCCCTCCACTTCTCTCGTCGTTCAATGGCAAAACATCTCCAACATCGACACATCGTGACCCTGAACTGCTCGCACAATGTTATGCACCAAAGAGGCAAAAAAGAGCCCTCGAGCCATTTCCTTCCTCTGCAGGGAATCATTCCAAATGACAAAAGGCTGACAAGAAAAAAAGAGCGGACTCCAAACACTTGAGGACTCCCTCGGATGTTGTGGCGCCTCGTCAATCCAAGCCCGCGGGAATCCACTGTTCTTCTGCAAGACATTCCAATAAGGCTTCAATGGTACATTTCAAAACAATTTCTCTACTTTCGTTTGCAGTTTATTTTTCTGTCCCAAACTAACTCCGTAATTTTTATACAAGCGAGTAAGGAGCCGCATAACTTCTTGAATGCGCCTCCCGACAAGGTGCGTTCACTAACCTCCACTTGACAGCCGACGTTCATCTTTTCGTGATCTCGAACTCTTCGATATATGGTCTATTCTTGGTCCTTTACAGTAGTCCATTGTCGGGACACTTATGTTTCCGAAAACGTAGAGGTCATTCTAAAACTAAGAAACACTTGTTTTTGACGGCATGAACACTTAAATTGCGCAGGATGGTATCGTCCATCAACCTTCATTTGCCACATCGGGGAAGAGGAAACGGATGCTGTTAATATTGAGTGTCAACGGTCTCTTTTGCTACCGGCCACCTCCAACCGGCGGTGAATTGTTTAAGGAGAAATTTTGTTTCAGGAAAGTTACAGTTCATGTTCCCGAAAGACCTTTTGTGGTTCCCCGGCCTGGAGTCTTGAAGTTTCTCAACCTTGCGTTCATGCATTTTCACGTGACAATCTGGTCATGTGCTGAAAGACATGTTCTTTGTAGGATGCTCGAGTGCTTAGTTCCTACGAAAATTGCGAAGAAGTTTTGCTTCATCTGGTCAGCTGAGGATTGCAAAGACACTACTGGTTACATCATGCCTGGGATGAAATATCTCGTTAAGGATATTCGCACTGTTCTTGCCAAGTACCCTGGTACACCCTTTGCAACGCAGGGACAAATACTCCTTGTTGATGATGAGCCATCAAAGGGCCTCCGAAACCCACCAAATATTGGATTCTTCCCTATTCATACAAGCCATCACCAAAAGGATTGGTTGACTAGGATGATATGACAAAAGCTGTGTGGCCATATATATTGAAAATGACAACAGTTGTAGATTACATCAGCGAGAACCCTGCCAAGTGTTCTCGTAAGCCTATTGGTCGTGACCATGCCTATTGGGCTTGGTATGGAAGATATGTTGATCCTCGTGTTTGGATCCCACAACAAAAGGAACCTGATTACCTTGGTATGTACTTATCCCACTGTTTGTTGTTTATGGAGAATTTGATCTTGAAAGTGTCTTCCACTTGCACTTTTACTTTATCATTTTTTCTACAAATGTTCCACATTTCAGCTGACATTTGTCATATGAAAAATTGTTTTGCCCAGTCACATTCAAGGAGCGAATTCGAAAAGAAGAAGAAGAGCTTCGTGATTGGCAAGAATGGCGGGCTTCCCGGCGGGCTTCCCGGGCATCAAGAGATTCAACAAGTAGAGTTCCAAGTAACATTTCGGATGATAATGTTACTACTAGGTTCGAGTTCTCCGAAAGTATTTCCGTTTCATCTGGTGTGGAGACCGTTGCAAGTGGTTGTGGTAACCGGAGGCGTCTTCGAACACATGCCTTGACTGCGAGCCGTTTGGGAGGAGGCTATGTAATATTAATGGGTTAGTGTAAGCCGTTGTATGGCTTCGAGCCGCTGGATAACATTAAGTCCAACGGATGTACAGTTGACGTTACATTATGTCTGACTGCAACGCCAAAGTTGCAATCTCTAATAAAATATGAATGTTTATCAATGTATGCCGACACATTCTTTCATATCATCCTCTTCATCACATGCCATGATTGTTCTATGTTTGGTTTTGTATGTCATCTGATATGACAACCATTTTTTGCAAAAAGTTTTATATATCTGACCTCACATCATGGTGTAATTTATTGCATCCTCCCATTTTTTTCGTGAACGTCAACTTGGCATTGGATGTTCTTCTAAAACCACAATACATACTTATATTGTCTCCAAAAAATGTTTGGAGGATTATATTGTATATAAAATAATCAAAATAATCATATATATCGCTTTATTTCAATAATAAATTTTGTTTATTCATATTTCTCATATTATTTCTGGACCAAACAAAAGTCCAGAATTAGTTAAAATAGTGTTCTAATATTATTTCTGGACCAAACAAAAGTCCAGAATTAATTAAAATAGTGTTGTATATAGGCATCACTCATTTATATATCTCTCTTAAAAAAAAAAAAAATTAACAACTCACTGCAGTATTACTTAAGACTTTGCATCACTACTATGTGATATTTTGATGATTGTTTGCATGTCGACAAATGGACCAGCCACATCGAGGATTTACATCATGCAGAGACACCAGATCACATATGAACACATGATTTGAGATCACCACGCGGGAACCAGTAGACCTGTATAGACCATAACTCGTTTGGCAAGACTTAATTTGGATATCCAACAGGTCTTCACATTATGGAACACTCGTGACAACATTTGAAAATGTAAATGTGACATTGTGCCCCCACGCTCCATTGCAGATAGCCAAGTTGTCAAACACCCGTCTTCAATGAATTTTTGTATTACAGTGAAAGAGACCGATGTCCATATCACAAACGCCGACCCCAACAGTGCATGAAATTTTGAAGACTTTGGTAGCATTCATATTCTATTTCGTTGGATCATTATTTGGACGACCCCATCCCCTTTTCACGACGTCTTGTTATATGTACACTGCAATGCAATCTCCTTAGATGTCTCAGTTCTGCAACCTCAAATTCCTGTTCGAGTTCTAACACATCACAAGACCCTTCGATTTCTAGATCTTCTAATGGAGTTATATACAAAGTCTATCTTGATATCTATTCGGTCTCTCAATTCCCATTCTCTCATTGAAATTAGGAATGGATCCCACATGGCAATTGCATGTATCGCAAGAGTGGCGATTGCATGCAATTGCCATCTGGGCCCGCATGTAGGCTACGCGCCCACCACCCTGCTCCCCCTCCACTGCATATCTATCCCCATTGGCCGATTTTCTTTTTCCTTGAGATTGGGATGCATAATATTCATTACATAAACAATTAAATGAATAAATCTTCATACCAATAACTCTCGTATTGTGCTTGAACTTTGGAACCAATGCGAATTCCCATTAATCCGCCCAAGAGACCGTTTCGGGTTTTGATGAAGTAGATTTTTCAATATTTTTTTTTTCAGATTTTAAGTTTATAATAGTTCCAATACATTTCTGAACACGGCCCACCTTCTAACATTAAAATTAGTGAATTTTACCGAATTATCTGACCCTGCAAGTTTCTTAGAAAACACAGGGGTCACGAAATTGGAGTATGCGGGGGGCACGTGGAGTTGACTGTCTAAGTGGCGAGACATAATTTGGCCCATAGTTGGGCTAAGTTTTGTAAATTCTACCTTGGATCTAGAATTTGTTTTGACCAGGCTCACTATTGTAGTGCATTCCACTTCCTCACCAAAGGATTGAGTAAAACATCTCCTTATCAACGGGTCAATTGTTGGAATGGGCTCACCTTGAATTGCCAAGCTATGGAAGTCATTTTGAACCCCCCCTAAACACATACAAAGGACCGTTCATAAAAAAAAATTGTTGTTTGGCTTGAAATTTTCATAATAGCTGGCTAAGCACGATACCATACCCATTTTTATGTGGGAGGCAAAAGCAAGGAAAATCAACCCGTCACTCAAATAGCTTGGTCAAAGCTCAAATTATATACTTTGCAAAATCCAAAAACAAAAGAAACATTAAAATCTCTTTAGTCGTATGGTGAATTTCTCTGCAATTTGTTGAGTTGATGTAATGGTAGCAAAGATGAATTTGGCAAGGTTCTTTCTTGGGATGTCACAATGTAGGTGCGTAGCCTCAGTTAATTCGCCAGACGTCAATTTTTTGGGAGGTGAAATTTGCCCAATTGGCGGGCCCTAAGGGCTAATTTGCTGCCATGCCATGCAAAATAAATAAAGTCAATTATTGTTTAAAAAAGGGCCACTTTGTTGGCCTGCCTTTGGCTAATAGGGCCAACAATGATCGGTCTATGCCTTCCAAGGGCAGAGTTAAGCCATTGGCCCAAGTGTCCAGTGTCATCTAAGTCCAAGTGCGTCTCCTATGTCGAGGCCCATGTTTGAAGAATTGAAATCGATATACTTGAAAATGAAGTTGGATGTTTGTTTAGTTACCAAGAATGTGTCGTACATGAATGCAACTAATGTTTAAAGAATAAAGTGTAAACATGAGATGTGATTCAGAGATTGGAATTTGGTGAAAAAGTTAAAAGTTATATTAATACTTTTATATATACAATCATATATCGAAGAAACCAATTTTTTTTTTCAGGAATTTATTTAGTAGTAATATATCCATATATCTATGAAAGAGGTTATTTTCTCCTCTCACCACAATTAAGGGGCCTGATTTGTGAGCAGTCGCTCCTAGTGTTTCCCTTATATATATATAAATATAGTTAGTTAGTTATTGTTCCAAAAACTTAGCCCACTTTGCTACTTTTCACGGATTTCCAAAGACCAAAAGTACTTGAAATTCCAAGTGTCCCTCACCGCAGGTCCAAAAAATTATGAGACCGAGGCCATGCACCCGTCCTTATGGAGGGCTTTCCAACGTTACCAAGCACGGGCCAGGGCTTGGAGATCTCAACGCTATAAAACAAAACAACACTAAACAAACAAAGAAACAAACTACCTTGCTACATATATTGATCTCATGGTTATAATGACCCTTTCTATTGAAAAAAACATCAACAAATTTGGACATGAACAAGCTCAAAAAAGAACCACCATTCATGTGGCAGCATGTTCAACTCTTTTGCATCCGGCATGTTGTGGAAAGAGTCATGCTGAGCATTCATACATTCAAAAGTCCAGTTCTTTTCAAGCCTCTACAAACTTACAAACAACCAAATGTATTTGCAAGGACTCTTGAACCATCACCATCACCATCACGCTCTCAAACTTCTGCTCAGTAAATCGCTAGACTCCTTTGCTTGTTTTGTCCAAGCCAAAAATTAGGTGGATCATGATCCGTTATGTGTGATCTGTCAAAAAACCAGCAAAAAGATTGTGAAGCTTTCCAGGAAGAGCTTGTGATGATGAGGAGTTTGGTGGAAGTGAGTGTTTTTTGGGTCTCCTTTGTGGACGGCAAGGCAGCGGCTACCCGTAACGCCCCCATACCTATAAATATTGAAATAGGTGGTCCTGACTCCTGTCACCTCAGACTTGTCTAAGTTTCGAGCCTGCTCTTTCTGCCTGCCCTCTGATAGAGAATCAGAGAGAAAGAGAAGATGGGTACCACTCCTGAGTAGCCTTTTCCTCAAACCTCTCATTCTCAAAGCACGGAAGACGTTTGATCTGGGTACAGACAGCGGTGAGAATCACTTTCTGAAAGACTATAATCAGCTTTCGTAAGGAGCTATGCTAGCCTTAGCTGGCACCCAGCTGCACATACCGTCTCGCGAACTGAGTGGAGAGGAAGGGCCAACTCGGTTGGATGCAGCTCAAATTGTGAATGACCTCCGAAAAACAATCAAAAGCGGTCATACTAGGAGTGAGGCTTGGAGATTGGAACAACTTAATGGACTTCTCACATTGGTTACAGAGCAAGAGGAAGAGATAACAAAAGCAATTCTTGAAGACCTTTGCAAGCCGGCCTATGAGACCTACATATCTGAAGTCAGTGTCCATCACCTCTTATTTTTCCCTCCTCTTCTTTCTTTTATGGCAACTTCCATGTCACCTTGTCACAATTAACATTGTCTTCTTAACGTGGGGCCCTACACGACATTTTGAGT
The DNA here is from genome assembly GCA_030704615.1 of Takakia lepidozioides. NCBI lineage: Eukaryota > Viridiplantae > Streptophyta > Takakiopsida > Takakiales > Takakiaceae > Takakia > Takakia lepidozioides. The sequence continues at coordinate 38,556,308 of CM060731.1, forward strand.
TTCTTCGTATTTTTGAGTATTTCACTAAAGTATTATGAAGATGTCTTATTATTATCTCTGTATAGAAAGGTGGTTGTTTTAGGACAGCCAGCCTTCTGATAAAGCATTTCAAGTTCCAAAAGCACGGTAGTGGGCTTTCGTTTTGGGGTGAAGTGTTGCTTGTAAATTTCATGACATGTTAGTGGTGGTGTGTTTACGCTGGATAGATTTTAATGCCGTTCACATAGCAAGTGGGCAGTGTGCCTCTCTCAAAGTTGCAAAGCCAGTGAAGTCACTCTTTAAGTAGAGCTGCAAATCGGAGTGAAACGTGACATAAAGAGAGTGTTTTGTCATTTCTAGGTGATACTGAGCTGTGTACTCTAGCTTTGTGAAACCATTTTAGGGGTCATTTTGAATCAGTTAGGAGATTTGTCTAAGGCCGTAGTGTCAGCTCATTGTTTTTACCTTTCCTAGCTCTGATCAAGTTGTGAAAAGGTTGGCGATGGAGATAATATTGAGCCATTGCTGATTGTGCAGCTGTCTGTGACGACTAATGCATGCAAGCTGGCCATCAAAGAGCTCAAGAACTGGATGACGCCACAAAAGGTGTGGTGGTTGATTTGACTAAAATCTTTTGATAATTGCAAAATGCTTTTGGCCAAGGGAACCAAAACATCAAACTATTTTAGGTTTGTTCATGTTAGATTTTGGTTTCTTCTGTGGTGGCATAGACCAAGTACATATCTGCGTAATTGTACAAGTGGATGTCTATGTCTTGTCCTCAGTTTAGGAATGTTTGTCTTTCTCATTCGTGTTGAGTCTGTGTCTCTTGGTCTCAAAGAAGACCCTATTGCTCAAGGTTGGTTATTTGTAATATCTGCGAGTAAAGGAATGAAAGGCACGCTGCTTGGGATTTGACACAGGTGTCAGGAACACTAGCAACTTACCCATCCTCAGGTGCCATAGTTCCAGAGCCGCTTGGAGTTGCATTGGTGATATCTCCTTGGAATTTTCCCTTCTGTAAGTTGTTGGGAACCACTATGCTACTGTTATTCTTGACTCCTGAAAATTTGACTCCTTATCACTAGGACTCTTGAAGCTCTATGCTGAGCTCTCATTCTCTAGGTGTGAATATTATGTTTCCATTATGTATGCACTACCTTGAAATGGGTACAATTTTAGGGCCTGGTTTTTCTTCATGAACGCCATGTTATGGATACAACATGCCATGTAGACACTACTTTCCCCTCCGCTGCAGTTGGGACCTTTGGGTTAGGCAACTAGCTATGTGCCAGGTGAGGATGCTGACCTCTGTTACGGGATTATGTTGCAGTGTTGGCCATGGATCCTATTATAGGGGCTGTTTCTGCTGGTTGTGCGGTGGTCCTGAAGCCATCAGAGCTTGCACCAGCTACTTCAGCTCTCCTTGCAAAACTTATTCCGATGTATTTGGACAGGACTGCAATTTGCGTGGTAGAAGGAGCTGTGCCTGAAATTACTGCTTTGCTCGAACAAAAGTGGGACAAATTTTTTTATACAGGTGGACATGTTGTATTCATGGTTGCCAAAGTCTGACAAATGTGTCACTCTATGGTCTGGTTGTTTTGTTTAATTGTTTATCAATCTGTTTCTGACTAATTACCATTTCAGAATGTTGTGAGAGCTCTTTAATGAGCTGCCTCTATTGAACTTTTCAGGTAATGCAAGGGTTGGAAGAATAATAATGGCTGCTGCCTCTAAGCACCTCATTCCAGTGACACTAGAACTTGGTGGGAAGTGCCCAGCATATATGGATTCCACAGTGGATTTGAAGGTATAGCAGGCTACTGAGTTTATGGGAGCAGAAAGTAAGAGGTGGTCTTCTGTCTCAGAATACTATGAGAGCTGCTTGGGAGGAGTTTGTGGCGCACCGGAGGTCAGATTTGTTTGAAGATTCTATAGTGGCTCCTAAAACACTATGTAGAACATAAATTTGTTTTGGAACTGATGGTATACTTGGTGTCCATTATGGGCTAGGTGGCTCTAAAGAGAATTGCTGTGGGAAAATGGGGGAACAACAATGGACAAGCATGTATCTCACCAGATTACTTGTTGGTTGAAGAATCTATTGTGCCCAAAGTGGTAAGGTCCTGTTTTCAACGTCTTTCATTTTCTGTTCTCTGCCACCCTCACCTTCACCTGCTGATAGCGTCCTTTCATTATGTGGATACTACGTGAGTACTGGCCCAGGCCTGTGATGGAGTTCCCTAGTGACAGGGGGACTGATACCCCCAAATGCAAACTAATCTGGTTGGTACAGGTATATTTAAACTTGGGATGGATATCTGTAAACTCCTAGAGGGTTTATAATTTGTGAGGACCACTTTTTTCACATTTGCAAAGGATGGGAAATGTAGACACTTTCATAAGCTTTCTTTGAATGCAAATGGTGTAAGTTGTACGATGTAGACATGGGGAGATTACTGTTTGTGAACTATTTCTGTGTGGCATCCCTATGCAAGATAGAAGACGCTGACTAATTTAGTGTACTTGCACCTCTAGGTTGAGACTCTAAGGAACACTATTGTGGAATTTTTTGGGGAGGATCCACAAACTTCAAAAGACTTGGCACGTGTCGTTAATTATCACCACTTTTTGCGGTTGATGGGGCTTCTGGATGATCCTAGGACAAGGGATAAAATTGTACATGGTGGTGAGCGAGATAAGGAGAGTTTGTGAGTACCTGCCTTTCTATGCACACTTCCATGTGTCTTTGTGGCTGCTCCATACATTCTGGATATCCTGGCCTTGGGATTCATGGGCATCTACTTCAGTGTAAGGTTTATGGGGATCATTCTCATGAGAATAGGAATTGTGAAGTCAGTCGATTGCTATAGGAGATTACTGGTTCTCATGTTGGGCAAGTGGGTTTTACATTATTGATTGCAGGTATATTGCTCCTACAGTCTTGCTTGACACGAATTTGGATGCCCCCATTATGACTGAGGAGATCTTTGGCCCCTTGCTTCCCATCATAACGGTGTCCTCTCTCTCTCTTTATTTTAAACTAAATTTGATTTGATTTGCTTTTGTTTCCATATCCTTTACAGGTTGTGATCTCACAACTGGCTCCAATTGTATCGATATCTCGTGGGAAGTGCCTGTGAAGTCATCCGCAAAACATAAGGGCTGGTATGGTGGCATCACCCACCCTTAACCCAAACCCCTCACTTTCCACTTCCTCGAGGAGTTGATTGAAAAACACTGAAGAGCAGATGGGAGGGGGTACATCCTTGAGCTATACCTTGGTCTATGTCAAAGAATTTAGACTTCTGTCCATTAACAGTGACACAGCTTTTGGTGTGAGCATACAAGTTATGGACCACTCTCCACATCTTTCCCTTGATCCCAGATGACCAGAGTCAGAGCCATAGATCATCCCTCCACTCTGTGTCATTAGTCTTTTTGACATCCAAGAGACAAAAGTGTGTTTCCCTTCTTTTTTCCTTCCCTGGATAATCTGACTTAGAGTGAAGATATGATCCACACAGCCCCTGTTTCTCCAAAAGCCAGGGCACAGAGAGAAATGAAATGAATGAAATGAAATGGTACTTTATAACGTCCGCGGAAAGCTCATAGAGCTTATGGGACAAAATGGAAACATGAGAGAGGAACAAGTCCAGAAACCACAATTAATGTTCTAGTGAATGTCGAAGGGTGAAGGCCTCGTGCAGGTAGGCTGCCAAGCATTTTTGATCCTCATAGTGGAAGACATCAGTGAGAGTTTGGGTTCCACTGAATAAACAGTGGAATCTCCCACGGATCTCGTAGTATAGAGGGCAGTAGAAGAAGAAGTGTTCTTCAGTTTCGATTTCCTGGCTGCGCCCTATGCAAGCTGGACATAGGCGGTCCTCCCGTTGCAGGTTTTCCCATCTGCCAGTCTCTATCCGTAGGTTGTGGGAACCCACCCTGAACCGCCCCAATGCCCTCAGGAGGGAAGGAGATAAGGATGCTGAAAGGTAATTTGGTCTCAAGATTCTATTGTCGCAGAGCACCAAGAATGTCTCTCGATAGAAGTGGAGCTTTGTTGTGAGATTGGGTAGCTTCCAAGTTCTCTGGACATGTAATTCCATAAGCTCTCTCTTAATGAGTCTGTTGCGGTCATGTCTGTACGTGATGTCCACCTCATCTGGATTCATTGGTAATAGGAAAGCAATAGAAAGTCCGTTACGTAGAAATAAACTGTCCACTCGAGCATACCAGGAGTTCCTGAAACCTGCAGCTTTGAGCCTCATAGATGTTGTGAGGGCCCTTGCCACGAGCGCCTTGGGTGGAAGGGCCTGTAATCTATGGAGAAAGATTGTAAGCCGGAAGAGGGCCTCGGAGAGAGAGAAAGAGAAAAAGAGAAAAGAGAGAAACTTTGTCACACCTATGGAGAGCTTATGGGACAGAGCAGAAGGCGCTTGTGGTGGCATATCTGTGTGGAACTTGCATGCCACCTATCGATCTTGTAGCTCTATAACGAGATTACTCAAAACCAACTACCATCCTTTCGCAGGTGTCACACGGTCACAAACTACAGTATGTTTTGATGAAACTTGCGGATTAATGGTGCAGACTGCAGACTGGGTCTTCTGGGTCTGTGTCTTTTTGGGTTCTAGGTGGGCTAAGGGTCTTGGATTGAGCATAGTCTGTGAGGTGTCAGCTCCTGGTAAGTATGTCTGGCAAGGGATTTATGTCAACCTCAACTACGAGATGCAAAATCCTCCTGAGGGAAAAGGTACTCTCTAGTTGCCATAGTATTCATTTCCAGGGAAATGCTGGATACAGATATGCTATCATTTTGGTTAATTTGGTAAAAACCTTGGAGGTGGCAACCTGAGGCTTGCACCTCTTCAGTAGTCTCTTGTGATGACATGGCTCTGTCACCCTGTGGTACTAAAGGTGGCTTGATGACTAGCAAGTGGAGGATATTTTTGACCATTTTTCAATGAATTGCTAATCAAGCAACTTTCGATTATCTGTGGACTAGGTTAAGGGGGTGGATGAAGCCATAGACATCATTACTGAGCGGTCAAAGCCCCTGGCACTCTATGTCTTCACCACCAACAAGTATGTGGAGCAGAAGATGGTGTCAGAAGTACCTGCTGGTGGCATGGTGGTGAATGATACTATCTTACATGTCTGTCTTCCTTTAAACTATTTGAAGCCTTTGTGTTTTTTTTTCTGTCTGCATGATGGTGGGCAGTGAACTGAAGTCCGTATGATTATTTTTTGTTGATTCTGGAAGCTCTAGATGCATGTTAGTATCTTTTGACATAACTTCTGAAATCTACATTGCCCGGAAAATCAGCAGGCCTTCTGTTGGAGGTGACTTCTCTTTGAGAACAGGATCTTATCTTTGGTTTGATGGAGGATTTTTCAAACCCATGTTGACAGTGATACTTATCCTTGGCTGATGTGGGACCGTGGTTTCTGCAGTTTCTTGTTCCTGGTCTACCATTTGGAGGAGTTGGGGAGAGTGGGATGGGTGCATACCATGGCAAGTTTTCCTTTGACGCTTTCAGTCACAAAAAGGCAGTTTTGTACAGGGGTGTGGGAGAAGATATCTCTGCAAGGTATCCTCCATATACTAGGACAAAGCAAAGCATTGTGAGAGGTTTTCTGGCAGGGGACATGGCCTTGTCCTGAAAACGTGACTTATGTAGGAGGGTGTCACTGGATGATAAGCTGTTGAGCTGTTGCCATCCTATAATAGTGTTTCTACAGCATGCAATCACTGTGGAGGATGGATGCCTCGGCGTACTGCATGGAGTCATACTTCAACCCCATAATGACACCCATGGCCCCAAAACGCTTTTTAATATTGATGGCTGGAGTCAGTTGGGCGTGGTATATTTTGAACCGAATGATATACTGTAGTACTAGTGTGGCCTGTGGCGTTGAGCACAGCTTGTACAAGATGACAGTTCACTTTTAAAAGGTCCAAGACTTTGGTATCTATCACCATCTTGCCATGCTCCTTGTATTGTGGATGAATTGCCTCTGCAAGAGGTTTTGTGGCAATGTTTCATAACATCTACTAACTGCATACATTACGGAAATTGCTTTCCCCTATATCATTTGTTCTATGAAGACTGCAGGAATTATAGTATCTCGGCATTAGCACACTTTGACTCTCAGTAATCAGGATTATTTGGTGGCTATGTGTGAGCAATATGGCACTTTCAACTTCATTCATATACAGTTTGGAGAGCAGACACTCCATACTTAGCTCTGAGAACTGTAGTTTCTGGGCTTGTCTGCAATGACTGCTCTGATTGTTCTTCGTTTCTGCTCTATGGACTTGGTTATAGGACTTAATAAGAAGATAACTACACCCAATTTAGAGGCAGTGTTATTTTGTGGTTATCCCTGGGTGGTTTCCCTTCTACAAGATTATTGTTCCTTGTCTTAGCAAAAAAACTACAGGGCTTCCTTCCCTTTTCAATAAACAAATCCCAAAGCTGGTTTGTTTCCAGCTTGCTATATTGATTATATACAGAAGTGTATGTTTACAGAGAGATTGTATCATTTTCTCTGCGTGCATTGTCGATGCGTGAGTGTGATTGCTGAACCAAAAGTTCCGAGTGTCTGGAAGATCAGAAAAAGAGAGAGATGAGGGTCAGCCTATTGTAAAGCATAATGAAATCACTAATACTCTTCACCCTCGTCTTCACCATCACCCTCAGCAGACTCAGCGCCCACCTCTTCGTAGTCTTTCTCCAAGGCAGCCAGATCCTCACGAGCTTCAGAAAACTCTCCCTCCTCCATGCCCTCACCGACATACCAGTGCACGAAGGCGCGCTTGGCGTACATGAGATCAAACTTGTGGTCGAGGCGAGAGAACACCTCGGCCACGCTGGTGGTATTGGAGATCATGCAGACCGCTCGCTGCACCTTGGCCAAATCACCTCCGGGAACCACTGTGGGTGGCTGGTAATTTATCCCGCATTTGAATCCCGTGGGGCACCAGTCCACAAACTGGATGGTTCTTTTGGTCTTGATGGTACCCACAGATGCATTCACGTCTTTGGGCACCACATCCCCACGGTACATCAAGCAGCAGGCCATGTATTTACCGTGTCGCGGATCACACTTGGCCATCATGCTGGATGGCTCGAAGACGCTATTGGTAATCTCCGCTACCGACAATTGCTCATGGTATGCCTTCTCAGCAGAGATGACGGGGGCATAGGACGAAAGCATGAAATGGATGCGAGGATACGGCACCAGGTTGGTCTGGAACTCGGTGAGATCCACATTCAAGGCTCCATCAAAACGTAGCGACGCTGTGAGTGATGATACCACCTACAGATTTAGCCCAAAACCACAAACAGTGAGTACGTTTCAGTTTTGATTGCAGTGTGAGAGCACCAGCCACAATGACATGTAGTGTGTGAGTCTTGACCTGGGTGATGAGGCGGTTCAAATTGGTGTAAGTGGGACGTTCGATGTCCAGGTTGCGGCGGCAAATGTCATAGATGGCCTCGTTGTCGAGCATAACAGCGACATCAGTGTGTTCAAGGAGCGAATGGGTGGAGAGCACGCTGTTGTATGGCTCCACTACTGCATTGGATACTTGGGGGCTCGGGTACACGGTCAGGGCGAGCTTGGATTTCTTCCCGTAGTCCACAGAAAGCCGCTCCAGTAGCAAGGACCCCAGACCCGAGCCAGTGCCACCACCCACCGCATGAAAAACTAGAAATCCCTGCAGCCCAGTGCAATTGTCCGCCAACTTGCGGATGCGGTCCAAGCACAAGTCCACAATCTCCTTTCCGACTGCGGTCCTACGTTTAGTTGAACATGAGTGACAGAGTACTGATGCGGTTGAGAGGAGGTTGAGTAGATTAGTACGTGTAATTATCTGATGACAAAAAAAATCTTCAGGTATGAGGCTTGTCCTAGTAAGAGGAGCACTAGAACCGTTACCAAGGATCTGAAGCTTTCATAGCTTCGGCCTTCCGAGAGGGTTACTGGCTTACATCCATCATGGTAGTGGTCATTTAAAACCACTCTTTATCTTCACTCTCCAGTAACTTAAGATTCAGATACCTGCAACTACTTGTGGACCTCCAGCTTGTTCAATTCGTATAGTGCACTTGGTATATAGATACTGGTCGGATAGAGAAAGAGTCACATATGATTGGTATTCATCAATTTGGATATGTAGGACTTCAAGTTTCAGATTGTAGATCAAGCCTATCTAGAGCAGATCATTCCTGAATTTGAAATGCTCATGAACTGTAAGGATGACGTTTTTTTGTAGTATCTACACATACCAGTGTAGTGACCGCGGGCAAAGTTGTTGGCGGCATCCTCTTTGCCGCTAATGAGCTGCTCGGGGTGGAAGAGTTGGCGGTAAGTGCCAGTGCGGACTTCATCAATCACGGTGGGCTCCAGGTCCAAAAACACGCAACGAGGTACATGCTTTCCTGCGCCAGTCTCACTAAAAAACGTGTTGAATGCATCATCACCTCCTCCCACTGTTTTGTCACTTGGCATTTGCCCATCCGGCTGAAACGCCCAACCACGTAGCAAATCGGCTTATGAGAGAGATAGAGAGGGAGAGAGAAGAACGACACAGAAAGTCTATAGAGCCTCCAGGCAGGTCATTCAAACAAAGCAAGAGTTCTTCAGGATGAGTTCTTAGTAAACTGTAGAAGACATTCCCCCTACGTCAAACACACACACACACACACTGCACACACATATCGTCCATATTGCAGGCAAAATTCCACAAAGATTACATAGTGAACCATCGATATGTACCTCCATGCTCAGTCGGTGGAGAAGAGTCGATCCAAAGAAAAAAGTTAGGTACCACGTACCAATGTTCACGACTAGCTATATAGTTCAGAGATGTTCAACAATTTATGTCCAGAAGTTTAGGATGGGAAAGGACTATGGACCTGAATCCCATGCTCAAGGCAGTAAAGCTCCCAGGCGGCATTTCCCATCTGGATGCCCGACTGGCCAATGTGGATAGAAAGACACTCACGCATTGTCGCTGCTTATTTGATCCCCCGAGTTTTAGAAATTATCCACGAAGACCACTAGAGAGCCCCACAGAGAAGACTTGGACACGCAGACTTACTGATCACTACTTGTTTTCTCTCATAAATTAATATCTAGGATATCTTGACTGTCGATCGCGAGAAAGATAGTCTCTGAAGATGAACAGGGCGATTAGCTGCTTGCAGCTCCCGAGCATATGGGTTATGCAGCAAGTGACAGGGGCTTCAAGTAGACGTGCTAAGGACGTCTAAAAGAAGGAGAGAGCTAGAAATCCACAGACTGTAAGAAGAAGAAGAGAGCTCAAGATGGGAAACGTGTGTATATGGCGGCGTTGGTTTTTGTAGTAAGTACTCACTTCTCGTGATCCTCACGGGGGGCTACGATCTCATTGGCCAAAGCATAACTAACACTGGAACGTGTCATTGGTCAAAGCAATTCATCTTCTGGTAATCCATGATTTGCCCCAATAGTCTGCAGGTGGTTAAGTCGGTTTAGAAGTCTAAAACCTCTCACAAAATCTTCACTAACTAACTCATGGACCAACCGGCGACCAGTGGGGGTTTCAATCTACAATCAGAAACCGATTTGAGTAACATTCAGACTTCAAAAACACGGGGGAAATCTGCCAACAGCAAGTGTATAGAGAAACGAATCTCTGTACTGGTCAGTTTTGGGCACACCCATTCATATATCGCTTGCTTGCGTTGTGTGATGCATGCCCAACCCTCAGCTGCCAGATTGCTGCCGCAATACAAACGTGTGGGTGCTGCATTCGATGTATGCTTCCGATGGTTTTGGTCGGTTTTTTTTATTAGTGTAATGTCAACCAGTTGAACATTAGCAAGAACTATTTTAGCAGTTCCCAGAGAAGTCAGCTACAACCATTTGAATTTCAGAACGTGCAATGCATGTCACTTGCAGAGCGCTAATTGCGTTCTCGAAATCCTCAACTTTATAATGACCTTGTCCGTATTAATGAGCAGACTCTAACCAGGGTTTCCCCATGTACATTTTGTTTCTCACTCTCTCTCTATATCTACTTCCAGTCCATGTTCAATGCACTTATGTTGTTGTCTGTACTATCTGCTATTAGGTGGAATGCACGCCTCTGCAGATGCTTCTGCCAGTCCAAGTAGTGCCTTCTTCGAGAAGCAGATCTACAGGTTATTTGGTGACAGGAAGAATGACTTTCCAACCCCTTACACACTCACAGATGAGGTCACCAGCAGCACAAAGACCCCACAAGGTCTTTGGAGAAGTCAGTTGAAGAGTTCGGAAAGACAGGCAGACAACATGCAAGAACTGGGCTCAAATCCTCGCTTGAGCTGGTTTCAAGTACTCCATTCTGTGATATCATCAATAATAACACCATAGATTGACATCTTCCCTCTTTTGTGTTGAAGTATGATGGCTATTTGTCAATGACATTTAGGTACTCCTTGTGCTTCTTATCTCTCAAATTTCTCGGATTCCTTTGTTAAGGGATAGTAGTGGTAACAGGAATTGGAGTGTCTTTCTGCGCACCCCCAATCCACATCTCTACATTCTGACCCAGGGTGAATTTATCCTCAAGTGAAATCAAACATCCACATGTAGTCATGGTCAATCTGGTGCACTATTGTAATGCAGGGGTAACAAGCTGAGAATGGGCAAAGGTTGAAGATCTGTGACCACTCTGGCAGTGTTGAGTTTAGACCTGTGTGGTTGACTTGCAGGCCACCCAGCTGCCTGCAAGTAAAGCACTAGATAAACAGATCAGATACTGTGGATAGTTGCCCTAATCTGGATGAGAAGGCCTGTGAGAAGTCCGTAATAGTCCATAATAGCCAGGGTGCTTTGAGCATTAGTGAAGTAGGGGCAGCTCTTCCAATCACATATATGCCGCTGATAGTCATACAACCAAGGGGGTCCTTGCTACATAGGTCACCTTCCACTGAGTACATTAGATCTCCCCAGGTAAGTGCAAAGTCTGCTATCAGCCACATCGCTTGTGAACTCGAAAGGCCTGGTGAAGGTCTCCACTCACATCCTGTATGTGATGTTGACCATGCAGAATAGGGGCTTCTGATATATTTGAGGGTAATCTTGTATCATTTCTGCTTGCTCAGACTCTGTAGAACTAGTGCAGCTACCAGTACAGATGCTTACTTGCTCCCTGGACTTATTATCAGCTCTTGCAAAGGATTTTGTGGGCTGCTCTAGGCTTTCAACATGGCGAGTAGCTTTGTGAGTTTGAGGCAGTAGCCAAAGATTCCAGCCGGACTTCAAGTTACATCAATCCTCGTTATCATAAGCCCTGGAGACTAAGCTTCAGCATTGGTTAATTATTGGTTTCTGAACTGTGTGTCAGCTCCCCATGACTTTGTTTTTGACTCACAAACTTCATCATGGCCAGCTGAACTTCTTTCGATGGACTGACCAGAGGTACCCAGGGCCAGGTTATGGCAATCCCGTGTCAACTGATATCTGTCCACAAACTAATAAGAGGAATAGCCCTTAAGAGTACCATGGCATGTCCTTGCCACTTCAAATGTGAAGATTGTTCTGCATCCATGCAAGCAATCTGGAAAAATTGTACTCTGATTGTTCCCAGCAGGGGAAGCAATTCTATTGAAATCCTATGTGTCATAGACTTACAGTTGAAGTACCTCATCTTGGCAGGCCATACCGTCTAAGGGGCTAAAGAAGAATCCAAATTAATACCTTTCTCTGTCAAAATTCCACTATCAACGTTTAGTTCACTGGAGCACCGAAGTCAGGTTCATACTGGAACTCCCAGCGCGGATTGAATCCCTCCCATTGCACATAAGGGCATTTGGGAAGCCACCACCAGGATCGTGTTGAAACGGCATAAGCAAGTGTCTTTATGGTACTAAAGTTGAAGCAGACAAAGTCTTTCTCTTCGGAGCATTCCACAGTGTCGGATTCAGACATTGTTGGGAGAGTTTCTAAGAGTTCCCCTTGTAAGCAGGCGACCTGAATCCACCGATTCTGTCGGAGCTCCCAGATGACCACACGGGCAACAGGGATGGAAAGCATTCCAGGTGTCAAGCTCTGGTCAGTACCTGCCTCCTGCACAACACCCATGAGCAGAAGACGTCCCTGGCACTGAGACAGCTTTGAAAACGTGGCTGCTTTGACATCAATTTGATCTCCCTGGCGGAAATGTGTCCGTCCTTCGCTCACATCATAAGTCAGAATTGAGCCCTTGTCTTTATGATCGCACATGTAGATACTGTCATTGATACAGACGATGTTGGATTTGAAGAAATGGCTCCAGGGGACCTTGTTCGTGGTCGAAACCACCCAGGCTTTTGTGACAGAGTTGTACACCTGAACAACAAATTCATCAAAATCCCTGCCCTCAGACACTGCGATCACCTTGTAGGACTTTGCCTGTTTGTCCACGGTCATAGCCATGATCGGTACATATGCTATGCCTTGAACCATGCGCGGCAATCGAAAGCATGTGCCGATCAGCGGATTGCAAATGGAGAATCTTCCTTTAGAACCTCGTAAACACAGCAATCCGCCCGCGCTTGCCACGACAGCCGCTTGAGGGATGAACTTGAAAGGAGGTGGGAACCCAGAAATCAACTCGCTCCATTGACAGCTGGAGAAATCAAACACAGCACACTTTTGGATGTCACCAGTCGCTCCTCTAACAAGATGCAACTGACCCGGGGAGGGCGAGTCTCGGAAGCTCGTCTCAAAAGCCTGGAACCATTGCTTGTTCAGGTATCGATTCCGGAAAAGAATGTACGGGGGCAAGCTGGACAGAATGAAATCCTGCAAACAGAAGGGCAGATCGTCCCACAGCTTCACGTCAACACAGTTACCGTCACTTGCAGCCACCACCTCCCTCCCCTTCTTTCCCAGCCGCTCGAACGGCCTTGTCAGGTGGTGAAACGCATGCTCCAACGCCTCTTTCACAGTATCTTGCGCATCATGCCGAGTTACCACAGACCTAGCAGATGTATGCCGAATCTCTATGGCTCTGGATTTCCGCATAGGAGTAGAGAGCTTCTTCTCCCACCGCTCCTCCACACCAGGAGCCATGTAAATACACGGATTCGATTCAAGCGGTAGGTTTTCAGCTCACGTCCACAAATTTCTCAAGCATCCCTCATCGTTCTTCACTTTCAAAATCGACCCAGAAATGCTGACACCGGAACAGCTCAAGAGACGATGACCAAGGAAACCCACCTCCGATTCCACTACCCCTCAAAGCTTTCACAGGTCAGTCAAGCCTAGAGGTTGTGTATTGCCAAGGGGAGGTGTGTGTAGACTATAAACACAGGCACGAAGGTCGGGGTTATGTACCTGCTCGAACAGACTTGAGTCTCCAGCAATGGTTAACATTCCCCAAAACTCAGCGAAGATTCCTCAAGAAGGCTCACGTAATTGTGAGTTCTCAGCAGCGATGACCTCTGCTGTCAACAACGAGCACTGTGACTGCTGCAGCCCCACAGATGGGCGGTCAGCCCGCTCTCGCCCCACGTCACACCCCCCACACCACGGGGTGCTGCCTCCCACCCGTACCCGGCCGGGCCCAGGGCCCGGCCCGGGTCGACCCGACCGGACCCGGCCCTCCGTGCTCCCGTACCCGAGCTCGGGTGCCCTGCTTTGTACTTCTACTTTCCGGGCGGTGCTCTACTGTAATTACTAATTACTAGTTACCCGCTACGCAATATAATATAATATAAATTATATTATATGATGTATTTAATATCTTAGGTCTACAAATAGTACATACTTTGTTTTCCCTTTTTTTGTTTTTTTAGTACATACTTTTCGTTGACGGTCAGTGACGGACTGATACACACTGGGAGAATGTACATTGTTTTGTTTTTCTCAATTTTTTATTTGGGCGATGTAATTATACATTATGAGCTGGAGATGATGTTATATTATATTATATTTTAAGAAGTGTGGGAAACAGGGCCGGAAGACGTTATTCAGAATTATTAGGCAGAATTGAATTTCTCTTATTTAATAGACAGTTTTTTTTCTTTTTTTTGAACAGGGGACTTGGCCCTGGTTGGACAGTTATGTTATGTCTATATTAAAATGTCTTATGATTGATGGGAGTCCGAAAATTGTTTGCAGATAAATAAGAAAGTGGTCTTCCCACTGTAAGCCTTCACGGCCTTCATGGGGGTTATTTTTCCATCTTTTAATTCCAACAAAAAAGAAAATAAAAAGAAAAAAGTTGTTGATGACTTGAAATGTTGAGGTATGGTAAGTTTTAGTTCACTGCAACTATATTTTCCATGGAACATAATTATTTTTTTGGGTGCACAATAAAGTGTCTGTGGGAAAGAATTAATCCCAACTAGAAGCCTTTTACTACGCATTAATCAGCACAGAAGTAATTTGCTTTAGCACAAAAAGTCTGATTAACTTTAAAAAAAAAATTAGAAACAGGGGACAGTGGCCCCCGGCCCTGCAAAATAATTTTATTGGAATTATTTGGGGGAAAAACTTTTTTAAGTAAGTAGGAAAATTAGAATAATATAATATTATATCAAAATTGTATATTTTGTCCGTCCTCTGACCCAAAGAGAGAAATTCTAAATCTTTTGAAAATTCAGAACCATATGGTATATATCATTTATCACTTTAGTGACTCTGGTTTTTGTGAATTTTAATGGTAATCAGACGCTACAATATCAAAAACAACCTGGTTATGTCTCCAAAATTGTGATCTGGATGAATGAGAACAAAGCTAAATGCCTCATAGTGTTTGATGTATTTATACAAATATTGAGATAAATATCAAGTTGGCAAGGCAAAAACCCTTTTGTATCTTTCTCAGCGTGTATTTTATGGTTTCAAACATTACAACATTAGATTGCGTTACTGTCTGAGAATGTTGAATCAACAAATCATAGCAGTGGGAGGAAAACACTAATGTCCTCAGAATTGCATATATAAACATTAAAATTAAAAGAATTGTGGTAGTTTTTTTTGTTTTTTTTTCCGTTAGTTTCATGCTAATAGAGACTCATTCATTAAAATGGCATACATGTTTTTGCTCCTTAATCAATCATGTTTGGAGTTCGCATCTATCAACATGTCTCCCAACCCCCAATGCCTTGTTGTTCAAGCTCCAACTTTGAAACATTCTTGGGGTTCATAAACTCTTCAAAAGAAGTAATGAAAGTGGAGATTATGCAAAGGAGGAAAATCAAACTTGTGATTGATATGAGATCCACATTTGTCAATTCAAGATCCTTTTTATATAAATAACTATATAGAGATGTGATAATAGATAAACCCTCATTGAAATGATCATGCCCTCATTGAAATTTGGTGCCCATGGAAAGAAAATACATTAAAAATAATTATTTTGTTACTAATCTAGAAGCAGTTAGGGACAAGAAATATCTCTATTAACAAATGTGTTTTTTCTTTCTTGGCGATCAATTTGATAGCGCATCAAGTAAGACATCTGACAAGTTATCACCCATGAGTTTTCGGGTGCGTCATAATAATCATGATAATAATAATAATAATCTTCTTGATAAAAATAATCCCTTTATTAAAAATAATAATAATCCCATATTATTTGTCTGCCCTTGTAATGCCTCCATGGCTCAGAAAGGGGGTTCATTTTTGCCCTCAAGGCCCAGTTGCTGGGGCTGGTGTTTCCTTGGAAACCAATAATAACAATGAAATTGATAACCGATTTCCTACATTATTTTTCAGATATTCTAAAAATCAATTCATTCATTTTTCATACTTACTGGTTCTGGTCTCAAAAATCAAGGACACGGGTAGATTTTCACAATGATTAAGTTAAATCCTCCCCCTGTTTTCCAAAAAATAAAAATAAAAAAAATAATTTAGCACACAAAATACAATGTGATGACAGTGCCTCATACTGAGCACAATAGTAGGGTCACACTATTTTAAGGAGAGAATAGGTGTGATATGTGTGAGAGAGTTTATATAGACTCTCTGATGGTAATTGTTATAAATGATATGCAGTTCATGGAAGTGTGGCAGCTTTCCAACGGCCTGTTGTGCTCAATGCTCATTTCTGAATGAAGAGATGATTTCAGGAAACTCTTAGACAATCATGTTGGATTGAATGTACCCTGCATCTACAGTTCTTAGTGATATGAAAGATGAGCACCCAAGAAGGAAGACATCAATTGTGATTGGGGCAAACATACGCTTCGAAGGGAAGGTGGAATGCAGTTACATATGTTGAGTAAGCTGTTGATTTTCATAACACTGACTAGTTTAACACGAATGCGGAGTTGGGCAAATGGTGACCCCCAAAACATGCTACAAAATGGGGACTTTGCTGTGGAAACATTCATATTTGACATATCTCCCACCATGGATGTTATTGGGTCTGGCATAAGGACTTTGGTGCCCTTATGGGTTGTTGTGGAGGGCGGGGTACAGATTTTGGACAGCCAAGTATTTATGAGGCCCTCTGATTTCAATGGGTCTTTCCTACTTCACATGAACTATCAGGAAGGACCAGGGGCGTTGATGAGCATGCCCATGTATACTCCCCGGGAAGGAGCAATTTATACAATATCTTTTAGCATGGCTGACAACCCCGATGGAGGTCCCGTTAAGAAAGCTGTTCGTCTCTCTCTCTTCGATATTTTTGGAAAGAGAGTTGGACCCCAGATTCCACCTTTCATCGTGAGCAACAGCAGCAACACACGCACTGACATCCTATGGCAATCAGCCTTTTGTAGCTTCAAGGGCACTGGAACGGCCACTTACTTGCAGTTGGCCTCTTTAGTACCTGGATCATTTGGTGCTCTGATAGCAAATATTAAGGTGAACCTAATGAACTTACTTGAGAATGGGAGTTTTGAGCAACTAGATCCAAGAATACAAATGGACAACATAACTTACTATACAACACTTGTTGGTCCTTCTACCCTAATAACTAACTGGAACCTAGAAAGTGGCACCATCAAAATCGCCACAGCTGCAAGGTATCAAGCTTCCACTGATAACACAGCCAACATGCTTGATCTGACTGAAACTAATTCTCCAGCCACTATGAGCACAAGCTTCGCCCTCAATCCAGTTGTCTCTTCTGAATATGTTCTTTTGTTTGACACAGCAGCAAACCCTGAGATTAACAGTAAACCAACAATGGGTCAGCTTCTGGTGACATTGAACGGTGAACCCAGCAAACAGTTATATGGTTCACAAGCGGTGGACTTGGATAGCACATCATTTTCCATTAGCAGTGTTGGGTGGCAGACAATGAGTTTAACATTCAAAACAAGTAAAGATGACATAGGCGTCAAAGTAACATTTGAGAGCAAAATATATGGAAGCTTTGGACCGTTATTAGACAACGTGCAGGTCTATCAATATCACAGGGAGCTAAAAAGTATGAATGAGAGCGTTGCACTCACTGCTCCTTCGAACTCACCCTCTAACTACACCACTTTCTCAATACCACAATTTTTTTTTCTGCATGTGATCATTTACTGTTACTTTGTTTACCAAGGTCAACCATGGAACTAAATCTAATTCTCATAAATTGTTTAGAATTGTCAACTTGCAAAATAATGTGAATGCAAGGTTTTTGTATTTTGTAGTTTAGTGTTTCAATGAATTATGGTGTATACGTGTATACTTGTACCATCTTTTTATGATGTTATTTTTTCTTTGAATACGATTAAGTTATAGGGCTTAACGCTTAACTCACTAGTTCCAACTCGCCATTATCCTTTAAAGATGATGATTTCTTTGAAAGGAAAGCTCTCAAGGGCCTTTTAAATAATTTTTATTAAAAACAAAATCTTTAGTTCTTTCTTAACCCTTTAAGTGTCAAATTGCTCGGTCAGGTTTCTTGAACCATCCAGTTCTTATTGGGATTTTGGTTCAATATGTAGAGCAGTTTCATTCTGGCCCTGATTCTAGAGTGGTCCAGTAATTACTGTGGCCCATGAATTAGAGTGGGGCGCCTATGTAGGGAGGCCACGTGTATTAAGGAATGAGATGAAGGGGTCCAAAAAAGGAAGGGAGGAATTGGACAAATTTAGAATAGGGAGTCTTGTAGGGTTGACATGTGTCTAGGGCCTTCTAGAAGGTCCCACCGCCTGGGAGGCTATATAAGGGAGGCCCCCCCCTCTTACTACCTACTATCTTACTACCTACTAAATTAATAAATAGTGGCCTCTGCAAAGGCAGGGCCCCCAAGAAAAACAACAAACATGAATCAATTAATTAGAAACGTGACTATGTATGTGTTATGTAGTAGGAAGAAAGTTCTTACACTCAATAAAGTATGCCCAGTTGGTCCCCAGTTTGGACCTCTAACTTGTGTTTCATCCCCAGTTTGAGTGCAAACGTAAAGTCAGCAAAAATGGGCACGAGTTTGTCAAACTGGGCATGTGTTCTACTCCTGGACATGCTCTCGCAACTTGCTGCTTGCAGGTTGCGTCACGGGGCGTGTGCATCTCAGGCAAAACCCAAACTAGGTATGAAACTAGTTTGACCCCCAGTTTTGGTGAGAAATTTAGTTTCATCCCGTGTTTTTTTCCTTTGTATGAGTTTGGTCCCCAGTTTGTTAACTCGTCCCCACTTTTGGCCAAACTCGGGGTACTCATCCCCAATTTTTGGGCTTTACGGATAACTTTAATGGCATTGGCCGATCTTCAAAAAGAAATATTATACATGGTTCTTTGGCATGTTTCTGCTGAGTCATCTTGCCCCATCGTCAAATTGGGGGGATTGCTAAGGCTGCTGAGTCATCTTGCTGAGGATTGGGCGGTAGGTAGGCTCAGTCGGAAGCACGTAGAGGGCCGTGGACGTTCGGCACCCTAGGACAATGTGAAGGTTTGGGGCAGGCTAGGCATAAATGTGTAGAGTGGGTAGAGGACATTGGCTGGTGAAAGGAGGGGTTGGCACCAAACCTACGCAACGGTTCTCAAAGGGTTATGTCCCAATGGCGGTGTCCACAAGCCCAAGTCATCCCCTAAATGATCCACGCGGGTGGTGAAAAGGTCTCAAAATCCGCTAGGTACAAGGGCTAGAGTATGAAATATCATAGGGCTCCCAAGCTAGATAATAGGTTGGCCTGGGAAGTATGGGGCAGGGCCCTAAAATAGCCTAAAATATTGCCCGATTGGATTGAATTTTTTTTCTGCAACAACCTTTGCATGCAAGGATGACATGGACCACAGTGAGATTGGAGGGTACATTTGTCCTACGTAAAAACCTCATTGGAAAATCCTAGTGTATTTTGTGGGGCTTTAAAAAGAATAATTCTCGTTTATCCTGTTAAGCCGTTGAGCCTATGGGCTTGGGCCCGTAATCTCAGATTACGCATAAAAAGACCAGTAAAGCTGGACCTTGTAACCTTGTAATTCTGGATATTCTGGATATGCAATCAGTTCTTACGTGAGGTAAAGTCCTGTAATTCGGCCTTTACGCAATTCAAGATTCCCATGCCCTCTGGGCTATGGAATCGCGTAAAGCGAGTTACAGGACTTTACCTCATACTCATATGTAATTTCCGCAGCCCAAATGTTGGCCTGCCGGCTGCAAATTGGGTCTTTTTTACCCCCCAATTTGTGAGTACCGTCAAAGCAGCCCACGGAAACAGGTCAGAAAAAAGGGGAAATTTTAGGGAAGGTGTGTTATCATGTGAGATACATAGACAACCAAGTTGTAGCCCAGTGGTAATGGGCACACGCCACCTTGGAAGTGGTTGTGGATTCAATCCGATTGGCGTCAGAAAGAAGTCCACCTTCCTAACGGAAGGCAGTAACCCGTGGGGATGACTCCATAATTTACGCTTCCTTCGGGATGCGTCAAATATTGAATATTGAGATACACAATTCCTAAGACTCTCCTATCATACGACCAAGACATTGCCCAAAATTGACATATTTCTTGGTTTTAATGGTCTTTTTTTCTGTTTTTTTGTTATTTTTAAGAGAAGAGGCTCAAAAGTATGACGCCTCCCCAAGGGAGCGTAACTTAAGTGTCTCTTCACCACAAGGGCTTTATTGCCTCCCAGCTGAAAGGTGGATACTTTCATGACACACCAGACCGTGGTTTGAACCCACAACCACATCCAATGTGGTATGTGCCCATACCATTGGCCTCAAAACTTTTTAGGTAAGGACGTAAATGTCCGAGACTTACAAGAGGAAAAAAACCTCTAGGGAAGTGCCATGGAGGCTGATTTAATGCTCTTCAATTTTAGGAAGGATTCTTTCTGGGCCACATCTGAATATTATAATCTTCTATTATGGCAGTTGGATATGGCTAAATTTTCTTGAGGTAAATAGATTGGGTAGGTGGGCAGTAAATTCAACGGTCACTTTTACAGGGACTCAGAAATCTGGGAGATAAAAAAGATTTAGTGGCCAAAGTCCTTTTTCACACCACACTTAAGGGTTAAGAGAACTGAATGTAATGGATCTCAATGTGATAGAATTGAAGGGAACTGAGTTTAATGCAACTCAATGTTGCAACAACACGGAAGGGATAAACTGAAGGGAACTGAATATATTGGAGCTGCAGGTGATGGGAACGGAATATGGGCACTCACCTTAGGAATGAATGGATAACACTAGATGGATGAAATTCTATATATAAGACGGAGCCCTCTACCGGAAACGGTTATTTACTTATTATTTACTAGCCAAGGTATTGTCTCCTGTAGGTATTGGTGGTATAAACTAGGGAAGGTACATTGGACAATAAGAATCAAATCGTGACAATATTGAATGTGGTTTTTTTTGCGAGGCGTCATACTTTTTACTTTGTATAAATGGCTGGCCCTTTTTGTTTAGGGAATCATCGATGTAATCACACGCATTGTAGTTGTCTTTTCTTACAATCTTTTGCTTCCTTTGAAAGCCCATCTGTTCTTCCGCATCCCTAGCCTTTCCTCATCGCCCCTTCCAAAGGAGATGTGATGGTAACACGCAATCAGACAACCAGCATGTAGCCCAGTGGTAATGGGCACATACCACGTTGGATGTGGTTGTGGGTTCAAACCACCGTCTGGTGTGTCATGAAGGTGTCCACCTTCCTGTTATAAGAGGTAAAAAATAAAAAATAAAAAAGAGTTGGACTAAAAAAAAACAAAAAACGCAATCAACATAAATTGGTGTATCTTCTTGCATAAGAAGCTTCTATGTTTAGAGCAAATGACCTTTCTTTTCTTTTCTTTTCTTTTCTTTTTTTTAAAGGGGCTTTCTTTCAAGATCCACAATCCTATTTTTAAAGGAACTTCCACCCCACCCCACCCCCTTTTTTCTTTTTTTTCCCCCCTTCCTGAGGAGACACCACACCAACCCACCTTAACTTATTCCTATATCTCCATATACGGACAATTTTGCACTTTTGAGTTATTCATCCAGTAGTATATCCATCCAATATATATATTAGAGACTTTGTCACAAGGAAAAAAAAAGAAAAAATTTACTGTTCTTTAAAAGTAAAATATAATGAGGAATGCGAGAACCGAGGCACAAATGATTCTATCGCTTGTGTAAAATAACAAACTCTCTTTTTATCGTATTTGTTCTAAGTTATATATATTTTTCCCCTCGGGAATCCCTTCGTGATTTTTTGTGGGACATTATTATCCACCTTCACTTGGACTTGGTCTTTATAGTGTGGGATTTAAATGGATGACAGCATCCAACCGGATGGAAACCTGATAGCATTAGGCGCCATCACGGATGACATAGAGGATAACAACGTCCTGTCACACTGGGAAATCGTCAAAGCGGGTTAGGTAGAGATGCCGACGACAGCTGGCAACCGGTGGCCAACGGGATCGACCGGTTATTGCCGGTACGGAGTCACGCGGGCGGGGCCGGGCGTCGCCATCCGCTACCGACCCGACACTCCTACCTACCGGCCCCGCTTGTCTGCTGCCGACCCGGCTCCTCGGGTCGCGCCGGGTCCCGCCAGGCCGGCCGGACTTCGCTTTTTCATCGTTGCCTTTGCTTCCTCGGCGGTAGGGCGAAAAGGAGGAGATGGATGAATGATAAATGCTATCGTTGCAGCTTGTTAGGGTACATGGATTGAAAGTGGATGCATGGATGAATGTACCCGACGTAGGTACTGCGTCATGATGTGATGATGGGTATGATGAGTGGCAGCTCATGTTGTATGGCCATTCATCACTCCGTTACCCTAGTACCATCATTGCCTAATCTCCTTAAAAATTAATAAAAATAATAAATCATCAGTCTTACCGTACTAGTAAATTGAGGTAGTAGTGGTCACAAGGTCAAATCTGAATTCGCTCCTCCACAAAGGAAAGTGTAGTAGGGATGGGATGGCCCCTCTGATTGATTAATGGGATGTTACAGGAGTCCATTGTAGTTGAAGCAGTAGTAATAATAATAATAACTACATACGATCGTGAACAAGTAGAACTCTTGGTCATTTGTATTGCATGTTTCGAATGCGGGTTGATGTATACCTTCAATCCCATCAAGATGAGAAAGTAGTTCTGATTTTGATGGCGTCAAGATTGTAGGCGTGGTCTTGGCCGGCAATACAAGCATGCGGATCATTCTTGTAAGTGAAGCGTTACAACAGACTCTTGGTTTTTAAGGTTGCCCTCCACTACAGACCAAGACCAACCAAATTGAAGCATTTTTGGTCCAATTTTTTATCATTAGATGCATATACAATATTAGTATCTTAGCTGTGTATAACTGAGGCGGCCTTAGGACCAAGACCAAAGAAATAGAAATTGCGGTTGAGATGTACTTCATCTTAAATTGACAGCCTCTTGTCTTCTAGTATGAGCCCTAAGTCCAAACGAGTGTTGGGCGGATCTATGCCTTTTTTTCATATATGCCGGCTCTGGATATTAAAAACTTTTGGTTTTAGATATCCGCCAGTTTCAGGTATTACCAACATGACAAACAGTGGATCCGGTATGCATCCGGTTATCAAGTTTAGGGCTGAGATCCGCCAGTTATTCACGGGTATTGGCCAGATATCTACCGGGTATTACACCAGGTATAGGATTTTTTTTTTTGTATTTACATATCCGCCGGTTATGCATCTAACCCAATACTAAAGAATGTCGGTTCCGGGGCCGGATACATTGATATCCGGGTTGATATCTTGATGACTCTATATCCACCCAACATTGGTAATTTCTGGAAAAATGACAATTTCAAAATTCTGCCCGCACATTAGGTGCGTACCTACCTGCTGCAGGGACATGCCAAATTTCAGGGAAGTTGGGTGAAAATCAAGAAAATGCACCGTTGATTGGGGGCCATTTCTGGGCCCTAACACCAAATTTGTAAATTGGTTTGAGTGTGTTTTGAAGATATGTGTGACGGGATTATTTATGAATCTGCTCCCAGTTCACCTTAGTGGGGATCTTCCATCCAACGCAAAAAGAACATTGGAATAAGGACAAAATCTCAAGTGCTGACACTTGGTCAAAGTGGACTGGGTCAAATTTTGTTCTTTTGGAAACTCAGCAAATGTGTGTGTGCTACCTCTACCTTTGTGTTTGCTACATCAACTATCTCTGGCTGTTTGTTGCAGCAACTTGTGACCATGTTGAGCATCCTTATAGACTAGACTTTCCACCTATTAACCCACCTCAACACACAAAATTGCATTGTGTGAATGGGATTTGAACCCATTGGCTTCCCCCAACTGGCAGCTCACACATGGACATAAGGGGGAGGATCCCCCCCCCCCTTGTGTGCACCCCTACTTGACAAGGGGAATAACAACTAAACTATATTACCACCTAACCCATTTATTCTACCTCCGAACATGGAAGCAACTTGGTACTTCCATGACAAATGGCTACAAGATTCTGAAAATTGTTATGGCTTATTCCCAACAGATTGGGTTGCAACATGTGTTATGCCAGCAAAAGCATGAAGCACAATCTACGAAACATAATGGCTCACAACAATGCCATACAATAGGCGCAATAGGTTGGCGAACATTAAAGGTCGTAAGCTTAGGATGGAAGAGAACATATATGTTGTTGCAATAGTTACTCTACATCATTCACCAAAATATGCTAAGCACAGAGATAGAACTGCACAACCAGAATGGACATGATTCAAACATCTGAACACATGAGCCGCTTGCAGCGTAGGCAAATCTCAGATTGTTACACCAACCCAAAACATTTACCTGCAAATTAGGTAGACCCACATACATTCTCTATAACACATCCTTCCTTACACTAGAACTTGTCAAGCGACTCTTTAGTGTTTAGAAACAAACACAAAGCCACAACACAAAACGACATATGCAATGTGGAGTTATCTTCTTTTGGAAAAGTGGTTCATTGCACGGTATGGTCTCCTGGATCGAGCATCATTTCTCATATTAAGACCCTTGTCCCTAATTTCTTATGGGGGGCTACTTCCACTCGAACCAACAAACGTGCGTTGATAAGCTGGAATCAACTTTGTCAGAAAAGAAAACATGATGGCCTCGTTATCAATGATCCAAATACCCAAGTTCTGGCATTATTGGCAAAATGGGTGCCCCGTGTCTTCATTCACAGTCCTTTGAGCCTCTTGGTCAGTAACCATTTGATGGCTGCGATCCCGTCCACTTCTTAGAGGCTAGCCTCCTTCCCTCAAGTGGGTGGTTCAAGGGGGGAGATATAATCCCAGCCCAGACTGGGGCTCAGGGGCTTGGCATACTATTTGGCATGCTTGGACTACATTGAGACCTTTCCTCTCTCAACTGAGTCCTACCAGATCTTGGACGAGGTTCTAAGACAACCCTTACTTGATAACTACAACAGGGATGTCGAGGCATTTATCCCTTGCTCTACCCATTGGTCACACTCGGAAGCTACAAGTTGTCTCACTTCACTCATATTTGGGCCAACGGGTCTGTCATTACGCCACAACTAGCTTGTGTTGATTTCTCTTCTCACTGAATTGCTAATGGCTAGAATATAGTCACGGGTAGGTGATGAGTAATTCCATTTCTGAATTCCTACAACTCCCATCCTCTCTTGCCAATTTGGCTTGGTTACCGCCATAATAATTCTTCTAGAGCGTTGTTTGCTACAACAGCTTCGGATACTCACATATGATCTAGTCGTGGCTTCCTTATCGACTCCTCTGCAATCTTATCTATTCCCTCTGCTACTTCCATCCCTGCTACTACATTTTTTATTTTTTTTTCATATTTGTGTGTTCTCTACAATCTTTGGTAGAATCAATTATCCCCCCCCCCCCATAGACATTCATCACTACCTTGGCAATTTTACTTGGACGTTCCTATGGGCTTCTATAATTGAACTAATTCAATTTGATCCAGGAGAGTGGATTTGGAGATCCAAGGATCATGCCTCTTTTTTTGTATATACGGTTAAAATGGGTTACTCACTGATTTGGCAGCAACACATCATGAATTCAAAATGGTCCTCTAAATGGCCGGCTCACCTCTCGGGCTCGTATAACCAATGGGAACCTATATGGACCGAATTTGGAGGAAGGATAGGGTTGCCGAGATCTCGGCCTTCCTGTGGAGGCGGATTCTCCTGGTGGCGGCCTCTTTCACTAATGGCCCTATGTTTTGCGTATCATGCAACACGGTCCACATAAAAGATCAAACATTGCCTTACTTCCTGTCCTCTAGCAACGCGAATGTGGCATCATGCAACAACCTTCTACTCTTTTTGGCATTCTGTATTAGGTAAAGTCCTGCAACGAGGGTTTTACGCGATTGAAGATTCCATAGCCCTGAAGGCATGGGAATCTTGATTTGCCTAAAGCCCGAGTTATAGGACATTAACTCACATAAAAACTGCATTGTAGACCGTGTAAAAAAAAACTACATGCCTATCTGCCCGTAATTTGAGGGCCTGAGCCCATGGGCTCCACGGCGTAAGATGACAAGCTGGATTTTATGCTATTTAAAGCCCACCAAAACTACACTAGCTAGGTTTTTATGATCTTGTTATGACGCTTGCGATCCTTCTATTAAACTACCACTTTGGCTCTATCTAGAACTCTTGCCCGGTCAAGGCTATAATCCGTGCTTATGTTCTCTGACATCTTTGGAAAACTCACTGCTGATAAGAATCTTATTAGGTAAGTGTGATTATGCACAGAATGTTCGTCGCGTGCTTCTTGCAGCTATTTGCATATGTGAAGATCGAAGGCGTGCAGAGCTTCTCAAAGGTTCGACGATTCTGGGGACACAGAGGCCTTCTATGTACAAGGATTTCGGACGAGCGAGTTTCTTGCAATGACTTCAATATCCCGCCATGCCGACATTTCACTTAGCGCCAAGATGTCACTTGCAGATAAAGAAGAACCTAAGGTCAACTGACGCCACGGCAGCGTCGTAGCTTTAAGAAAGACAAATCTAAGGCCCACTATCCTTCGATCAGCCTAAGAGGAAGTGTTGTAGTTTCTAGTTTCCATCTGCAGTCTTCACTGTCTCTCCCATGGCTCTAGCTTTTCATGCATATCGAACCTGCTTAATTCAGACTCTTCAACTGTTTCCTTCTCCCATAGTTTTCATGATAGGCATGGAGCTGTTTTCTTGGGTTACAGAGCGGTACCTCTTTTGTAAGCCTCCGTGGCTCTGTTTTTAAAAAAAAAAAATTAAAGGAAAAGGGATAATGGCCCTTTTAATCAAATTAATAAATAAAGCAAGAGTCACAATTGGTGGAAAAAATAACCACCATGGGGCCGTGAAGGCTTATTGTGGGGGAACATCCAAGAGTGTATGGCTGTTTTGTAAGGTTAATTTTGTCCTTGCGCCATCAATAAATTTTATGACTCATTCGGGTCCCTTAAAAAATATAAAGAATTAAAAAAAGGTTGGTAGATGTTGGTTGGTTCATGTCTTTTGACTGGAAGTATTGCGATGGATGGAAGTTGATTCAATTGTCTGGTCACCGCACATCCAGCAAGTTGATAATGGTTCTGTAGTACGTGTCCTGCTTAGAATCCAACACGTTCTGAAGGTTATTTGTACTTGTAACGGAGGGATTACACGCGGAATTGTCGTGTAGGTGGAGAGAGAGAGAGAGCTTTGAATTCGTGCTCGACAGACAAGAGAAGGGAGGCTCATGATTTTGGAAGACAAGGAGGCGACTGGGCTGCAGTGTGGAGGTTTTGGAGTGTGGACCTCTGACTGTGTCTCCATTTCTCTGGGAAGATGGTATGTTCTATTCTTCGCCTTCCCGTTTGATAATGGTTGTTCAAAGACTTGTATGGAAAAACCCTAATTTCATGTTTGATTTGCAATATGCACCTCTTCCATGTAACATCTTTGGGAGGATGAGCCTAATGGTTTGAAGGGTAAGCTTAATCAGATCTCGTCCCAACGCCGGTTGATGGGCTACGGGTGCCTTTCTTCACTGTGGGCGATGGTCTGTTGAAGATCTGCCGGTTCGTAATGAGGCCATTGTACTGACAATGGTTTTGTGTGGGAGTGGGATTTTGGGCAGTCTGCATTATTTAATTTCCAGTCATTCTTGACGGTGGTGTTGCTGGTCATCTGCACCTGCACTTACATCAAGATCCACTTCCCTACAATTTTGAGTCAGAAGACGGGGTGAGCATTTTTTTCTTGGCTAGCTTCTTGGCTGACACAATCAACTTGAACGATCCCATTTTCTGCGCACCCCTTAAAGTTTATAGTGAGATTTACATGGGCGAGATGGTGGATTTGGGTGTCTTCTTATTTGACTGTGTATGCTGGTCAGCCTTTAGCAGATCGCTTACACAATATTTGAAGAACCGGAAGCAGACACTGACAAGAAAAGGAAATGTACTCCCACCAAGTAACTCTTTCCGGTGCTCACTCATGAACTACCAAAAAGGATGGGAGTGGTGTCAGGGTGATAGAGCAGAAAAATAAACTTAAATGAGGACAATCTTGCAGATCTGATGATCTTCTATTGCTTTGGTTGAAGTGATGCAGTGTTATGCTCTTCTCAATCACACCTTTACAATGTAGGGCTAAGAGGAAGGATGATGCTGGCTTAAGCTAGCATAAGTGGGTGCCACCTTCACCCATGAAGGCTACTACCCTGATTTTTCTAGTAGTCATTTTACTGGATTCATGGGGAATTTTTTATCCCATTCTCCATTCAAATGCCCCAACCAAAGGCTTGCATATGCTGCTCTTTGCAGTCTTGGTCATCTGCCAGTAGCTTCCACATATATGGTGGTTCTACCAAAAAGCTCCACCTAGGGCTTATGTTGGAGGTTACTTTGTGTGGTCCATCCAGCTGTGAATGGTGGGCATTGCCTCGGCACACTGTCCCAGGAACTGGGTCATCTTCTGGAAACTGCCAATTGAACGCATTCTTTGGTGAGTCGATCACACAGTGTAACCTCCTACATAGGCCGGAGGTTGATTACAACACAACTACTGTCTCTTTGGCCATCTTGCCACCACTAGGTCACCTGTGAGAAGCTCTGGAAATTGAACACCTTCATGGTTGGATGAAGTACACAATGTAAGCTCAATGTTGTATGTGGATTTCAACACAGGATCAGCATCTTGGTGGCCACATTGCCATGACCACTGTCATCTATTGGAAGCTGTTGAGTGGAACATCCTCCAGTAGGTTACAGTTGAATCCATGTTCAGCTGGCCCTACAAGATCTTAGGTATATATATATAATGATGATTCCTTCATTCCATTTTGTCCTACCACATTGTGGGATATCTGCAGCTTAAATTGAGCTCAGGAGGGGTTCCTGTCCCATTCTTGCAGCCGTTTAAGGGCCAGGCTGTACTTAAGCACTGTCAGATTTTACAGTTAACATGTTATATGACAGCAAACTAGTTTTCACTATTTTCTTAACCTCGCTAGTTTCTTTGTTCGTTCAAAGCTGCTACTGATTTAGTGTGCGTTTCAGCCAATATCTAAATCATCTAAATGTTTTCTTATTCCTACCTGTAAAAGTGCCAGATATTCGCCATCTGGTTCCTGATGTATGAGACTGTCCACTCAAAAACTACTGCCAGGACCTAAAGCACATTAGTTTTTAAGTCTACATCATGCCAATATTTTGCCAGATGGCCAACAAGTGCATCTGTTTCCCTCTGTGCATCGTTTCTGTTTGTTTCTGAACCTTCTTTGATCTCTCATATTGTTGAGTTGGAATCCTAGTGTGCTTATTTTTGCTGTGGTGGGTGACTTACAGGTTTCGGGGATTTTTTTGGAAAGCAGCGCGCGTAGGTAACTCTCTGACTAGCCTGCTCTTTCTAAAGAGTTCGCTTTTGTAAGATTCCTGTTTTGATATATTATCAAAGTTGAGGTCTTCTTTTAATAGATTGGGCTTGTCACAGTAGTCTAATGACAGAATGGGCAAGTACCCACGAATGGCAGGATTTCAGAGTTTAGGATTCTCCTCCATCAACACCTAGAAGGGGCTTAAAGATTATTGTTCTGTCAGACAAGAGAATTGCTCTGTATGTGTGAATGTCTCTCCCAGAGTAATAATGGAAACCTAACAAGGCCATCACATAGACCCTGAAGTCTACAGAGCAACCAACAAGCATATTGTTGTGTCAGACGAGAGAATTGCTCTGTATGTGTGAATGTCTCTCCCAAAGTAATAATGGAAACCTAACAAGGCCATCACATAGACCCTGAAGTCTATGGAGCAACCACAAGCGCATTGAAACTTACTCCTTGGGATTCTGTTCGAACTGTTAGGGGCTCAATAAATCCATATGTAAGGAATTTGTAAGGTGGACATAAGGGTTATTTGATGGATAATAACTAACCGACTATACCATAAATTTTACTGAACCATTTCTCTGGCAGTGATTGTCATCCTTTTATTTGTTCCATGTAAATGAAAGTCTGAAGTGGTGATTGTCACGTTTTTTCTCTCTGTACATAAAATCAGTGTTCTGAGCAAAGACAGTGTCCATGGCCAAAGCATGATGTAAATAAGAGATCCTTCAGAGCTTGTGGCGATTGAAGCCGAATCAGTTGTTGCTGACACTCTGAAGGATAGTGACCAATTGTTCTGTGGAAGTTTAGGTACAAGTCTTCCTCCCTCCTTTTTGGTCTGCACAGGTGAGAAAGGCGAGCCTGGTGCCTCAATCTCCATTATCACCTTATATCTTACACATTCGCACACTATCCACAAAGATATGTTATTAGATCTGAAGCTGTCCCTTAGACAAATGTAAGATACTACAACATTAGAAGGAATTTCATGGCCAGTTCCATGGATTTTAGGCGATTTAACCAACGAGTTCTTCCCACTTGTGCAGGTGAACGATTAAGCCCGTGGGTGGCAGGTTGCTGTGTTGTGATGGGGTTGACCATTCTTTTCTTCTGAGGTACCTTTGACACATGGTTGATCATTTTGAAAGTGATATTACACTCCAGATGGAAAGTCCACAACACACTCAGCATGATCAATCTCATTATGTTGATACATTTGACGGAATGCTAGATTCCAGGTTAGTCACAGGCAAGTACAGCCTTGGTGAAAAGAATGAAGTGGAGTCTGAGATCAACGGCCAAACCCTAATGACACCTGCACCATGGTTTCACTTGCATGCATGTTGAGGTGGAAGGAAGGAAATGCCTGAATTTCTGCTTGTGTCTGGTTTGAGAGCTGCCCCCAGAGGCAGTCACTTCCAATTGTTATGTGGAATGTTGGAAACCAGCACACTGGAAAAATGAAAATGAAATTCAGAACTGAAGACATTTCTCGATACTGTCTTTAGAAGGCACTCACCTATGATTGCAGACATTGTTACCTTTACTGGCCCACCAATGCTAAAATCTTTCGAGGGCGTATGTGTGTTCCATGCATGTGCTGAAGCATGGATACGGGGAAGGTTGCAATCTGCAGGGTTGAGCTGCATGTTTTTGGCATCAACTTGTTATTGTCATCAACCTCTAAGACTTTGTGTTCTCAACTGCATTGCTGAGAAAGCTTTGATTTAATGTCGGAAGAAGACAAATAGTACAACACCTTCAGGACGGCAACAAAAAGAGCTTGTGCTAGAACTATCTTCTCCTGTCTGATGACCTCTCTGAAGAGAAAAGTTGGACTTCTGCCAAACTTTGTATACTATTTCTTTTCACTGCGCAGGGCTATAATCTTTTGCATGCCTAAATTCCAACAGACGTTAAGTTGACAGTACAGAAATCACATTTGCATACAAATATAGCAGATACATGAAGTTAAGGTCATTGCCACTTGTCTTCGCAGCTATACCACCAGTAGTAGAAAATTCACAAAGATGGGATCCAAAATAGACTTGACAGTTAAAACATCCATACAAATCTGACCGGTCATAAAGTTTCTCAACTGAACAGTTAACCCAACGGAACCGTTCAGTTGGGTTTATACCCAAGTGGGGTGGTCCCCTTCATTGTTTGCAAAGTACAGTGACTCTCTGCAGAATGTGCTATATATGGGTACGGCCACAGAGATTGGACAATGATATGGCACTTTGAGGGAAGAGGTCTACCGCCCTACTTGCAAGATTTTGACATGGCAAAGTGGCAGTGATACTAGGACCCCCTGGAATTGTTCATTGACAGCTGCCTACAATATTATAATGGTTGAGTTATTGCTTTTTTTTCATAAAAAAAACTTATCAATAAAGTGTTTTAAATTCCCTCCAAAAACAGTAAAGTGGTCTAAAATGAAACATATTATTTTATATTGTCCGACAGTCCTAGATGAATGTTGTAGAAAGGGACAACATTTCAGTTGTCTTGAAATGGTTAGGGGTTATGGGACGTTTTTTTTCTTCTTTTCATTTTTCATTTTTCATTTTCATTTTTTTCTTGAAAAAGGGAAATACCTGGGACAAATCAGGCCCCTTAATTATGGTGAGAGGAGAAAATAACCTCTTTCGCAGTAACCTCGCCCTGAAGGCTTTTCCCATGGGAGACCGCCCAAGGGAAGGGCGAGATGAACATACCGCACCCAACAATGTCGCAGTATTCGACCCAAGGATCATGGTATTTTTCTTTTTTACCAGATAAATAAATAAATAAGGGTCCTGTCCCGAATCCTGGCAGAGGCTGTTCCTGAAGGTCGAAAAAAGGGAGAGCATTGGAGCGGCCAATGGGGAGGGAGGGGACGGACATTGGAATGGGTGAAATGTAAGGCCACATGTCGAGGCTGGCATAGAAGTAGGAGGTGTATTTATTTATTTTTTGAGGGAATCGTCCGGGAGCAACCAACCCACTCACAAAATCAGGCCCCTTGCAGAGAGAGGAGAAATAATCAAGGCAAGTCGGAGCCTACACCAGTCAGCGGGATTTGAGCCCAATATCACCCAGGCGCAGTTTTGTTTTTTTGGAAAATAACAGGAGTGGCTACTGAGTTTTGCAGGAAATAGCCATATTTTCCGTTCATCCACTGAAATTTGGACAGAATCATCCTCCACTGTATTTTCATCCATGTATATCATCCATATTAGGCGA
This sequence comes from Takakia lepidozioides, assembly GCA_030704615.1. NCBI lineage: Eukaryota > Viridiplantae > Streptophyta > Takakiopsida > Takakiales > Takakiaceae > Takakia > Takakia lepidozioides. The sequence goes on from CM060731.1 coordinate 38,588,742, forward strand.
ATTCATCCCAGATTTATATTTTTTTTGGAGAAGTTTGGCGATTTCATCCATGAGAAAATAGGGAATTTACGACAGAATATTCGACCTTTTTTTTTTAGGTCGAAAAAGTACGAAATTTCGCCAGAAATAAAAACACTGCCCAGGCGGCTCTCAATGCTCAAGTGGCGGAGACGGGGAAACACCCTTCAACCATAGACACCCCCAAGGAACAGTATGTAGCATTGCAGCAGGAGCTGCAAATTGGTGGTGCCCGTAACCACATTATCAAATGAACACTCTTGTCGTCACCATTGCGCCGCCTGGTGGGATGTCGGAATGAAAGTCGTCACATCAGACAATTCCAGAGAGTGAATGAAGTTTAATCATTCGAACCCCTTATTCCAAACATGACTGTCTGAAAGATTTACGCAGTTCATCCAATTCAAGTTTATTTTCCAAGATAATAATGAAAGCTTTACATAGTTCATCCATCCAATTCAATTTCCTTTTCAAAATAATAATCAAATATAAAGGAGGGATAATATGAAACCCTCAAAAACATTAAAATGGAATATTCTGTCGTAAATTCCCAATTTTTTCATGGATGAAATCGCCAAACTTCTACAAGGAAAAAAAAATTGATGAATTCGCCAAATGTGGATGATATAAATGGATGAAAGTACATAGGAGGATGATTCTATCCAAATTTCAATGGATGAACAGAATATATAGCTATTTCTTGTAGCCACTCGTGCTATTTTTCAAATCTAAGAAAAAAAATCACTGCCTCAAAGTTTGAGAAGAAAGACAAGGGTTTGACATTTGAAAATTCAAATCAGAGACTTGTGATTGCAATGGTCCTCCGGGAATAAATGCGTCCAATCATTAGTTGCACTAGCCCATGATATGTGTTGAAGGTGTTGCTTGGTGATGAGGCCCTCCCATTCCTGCTGCAACAAGACAGGCCCACACACATTTAATGAAGGTTCCTGAAGCAAGTCAACAGCGCTCAACAACCCACCAAACATAAGTGGTCACACTCTTCACAGGCAAACTGGCGGCCATGTCAAGTCCACACTGAAGCCAGCACAGGATCATGCTGCCCTCCTTGTCTGCGTGGGGGAGCACAAGCACTCACACATTCACTCGGAGTCACGCATTCATCAATCGTCACACATAAAATATAGCAGTCAACACATGGATCATCCGCATGTTGCCAAAGCAAGCAAGCACCCTCCAAGCCACATAGCCTGATCACACTAAAGAAGGCTGCACTAGACGGCAAGATTTGGGTATAAATGGTCTCCACTGCTCTCCACATTGGAGACAGGAAGTTGGCTTCCTCTACACGTCTTCTCCACACTGGGCCACCACCACACAGAAAAGAATCACTCATCACACATACCGTCCCTGGACAACCGTTTGTGCCTAATAATAAAATCAATCAATCAGAAAATTAGGCATGTTTTGAAAACAATTTCTCAAATTAGTCATCTTCATGCTATAATTTTTTAGAATTAGGCACATGAGAAGAGAAAACATTTTTTTTTAAAGAATAAAATTATAAAATAGACACCCAATGCCCATGGGCCCTTCAAGGCTCCAGCTACCTTTCATTTCCTTTGAAACCCTAAAAATGCCCCCCTTTGTTGTGCGCGGTGCTCCAAGGCTCAAGCTGGTACATGCAAGCTTTCCCTTCGCTCTCACACTTTAGGTGAGTTCAATATTGAGCGTCCACACTACACTGGTTTTCATATTGGTAGTGCATGGTCTTACATAACGGTACTCTTGAGTTGTGGTAGGCTGGTAGGCTAGTTATTTCCGCACAAATATATTTGTATTGATTTTTGTTCAAATAAATTTTGATCTTATTACAAACATGAGAAGAGGCTTGCAAGTTTTTTTTGGAATTTTTGGGCATTAGGCACTTTGGTCCCATAATTTCCCAACAATTAGGCCAAAATCTGAAAAATTCACAGAATTGGTTAGGCACTTTCATGTTGAATTAATTATCGCCTAAACGTTTGTCCAGGGACGGTAAGTAGACACAGGACGAAGTTGAAGGAAGTGAAGTGAGCGGAGCAGCACGATGGGATAACGACGATCTTGGCGGCTTGTGTGAGTCAGCCTGAGCACAGCCATTTGTGAGTAGTCACAGTACTCATGTGACTTGGGCTACAGTGAAGTTGAGATGTTGTGAAAGCTTTCACAGCACAACACACATCTGTGTGGGCTGCCGCGTTTCCTTGCTTCCTTTTTGGGCTCCGCTGCTTTGCTTGCGACTCTCTCCACACTGCCACACTGCCTCTGCAACCCACAGTCACATGAATCCAAATTTCCTATTGAGCTCGGGCTCATAACTTAGACTTCTCATCATCGTCGTCAGCATCATCATCCATTCTGTACCAAAGATCCAAAGATCCAACCTCGAAAAAGCCCTCTGCTGGGAGATTCTGTTCGTTCAACTTCATCCTAAACCCCAAGCCCTAATAAGCCCTATCGGGAGTCTGAACCAGTTGGTCTGAACAGGTGGGGCAGAAAAGGTGGGCACTGGCAGAGATATCTGCCAAGTATCTCTAGTAATGCAACACGTTTTCCACATGAGAAATACAGTGTCTGGCTGCAATTGGGCATGTGGCAGCAGGCTATTGTTGCTCTTACACCTATCATGACTAATCTGTTCTTTGATAATTGGCGATAAGTAATGAGCCTCAATTATTGTTACTAGACGTGCGCGACTTGAGTATCATTGTAAACCTTGTTGACATTGTTAACCTTCCGTCGCGTTGTAAACCTTACGTCGCGTTCCTCAACAACTTTACATGGAGCTTCCACCGCCATTGTGAGGCGACAATGGCTCGGGGGTAGCCCATCTTTCAACCAAGACATGGGTGCTTTTGCGCCGCTCTTCCAACCATTCTTGCATGTTTTTTGGGCATGCTCAAATTCACGAGGTATGCGTCCGTCCTAATATATATGTGCGGAAAAGGATTCGGCTTTGTCGTAACGCTGGCCATCCAGACTTTAACATAATACATTCCCGCTGGAGTACAGGTGCTGCCAGGCAGTAGTCCGTTATGTTATCAGCTACCAAACAAAAGATACAAATTAAAAAATCCTGATGCATTAGGTGGGTTGTGCCATTTGGGTCATTCACGTGTGGGTGTGTCTGTCTATATATACACAGTGGCGTACCTAGTCTGCCACTATAATTTTGCTTGTCTCTCACTCTTCTTATTCTTCTTTTTGCAGGGAAAGCTCTTATTCATTCATACCATTCCTATCATTCCGGAAAGGGAACAGTGAACTGGTTGAGTTTGACCTGCCCATGTGTTGCCTCCACCCCACTCTGGACAACTACAGTAACTGCAAGATCTGAACTACTGTATGTTGGTACACACTGGAGAGATGTCACTCTGACACATGAATCCAAGCCAGTTCTGATCCATTTCAATCACCCCAGTCGATGCAGCCTAGTCTATTTGACGGTTGAGCTATGACTGCAAAAAAGGTGTTGTCCAAAAGTTTCTGTCTACCCCAATTGAATCAAATTGTGCTCATCATTTTGAACTTTTGAACCTTGTCACATGGGCTAGTTTGTAAGGGGTCTGCTTTGTGACCAAGTCACTGTTTCCCAACTCTGGGGAAAGAAAAAGCGAAAAGAAGAGCATAGAACACATCTATGACAAAGAGCAGGCATGTACACAGAGCCTGAGAGAGTGGGGCCCAAAAGGCAGAGGAGGAAGCCCAACAAGCAATGGCCTTATGGGCTTAACGCTTTGCGCACACACACACACACACACACACCACTCTGTTATGCAGTTATGCAGATATGCAGCACCAATCATAGTGTCATTTGCCGCCCGGCCTTTTATATATCATCCAGCCGTTGTGGTTGGAAGAATAGAAGGAAAATAATTGCTTCGCAATTTTTGATTCGTTTCATGTTGTACTAGTCACCGATAGAACTAGGGCTATGCATTGCTCCGCACTACTAGTGACGACTGGATGATCCGTCCAACTGAGCTTTTCACATATCTCAAACTGGTAAGCCCTAGTGACCAAGGTCCTTTCTAGGGCTGGGTGGATATTTAGCTTACGTCATATCCTACTGTAATTTTTGAGAACCCGGTTAAATGGGATCCGTTCCCACGGATATTAGGTCCGGAATCAGAGATCCTCCCTCTCCTTTTGTTGACATTCCGGAAATTTGCATAAAGTTATGGTATCTGAAAATTGCTGGCGAAATTCAGTAAACAATTTGATTAGTAGATGTCTACCCAAATTCTAAAAACCTTGACACCTCAAAGAAATTAGGTTGCGCCGCTGAGTTCCTTCAGTGCCTTATGGCCTGAAAAGTATATAAGTTTTTTGCTAGTCAAAGACTTAGCACTACTATCTTGAGCAAAATAACTAGAACGTCGGAACTAGCAACCTTAACTAGCAATAAATTTCATAATTTTTGGTGAGATATATATCCTTTATTACTGGATCCTTATGTCCAGAATATTTCCAAACCCTAAAATCAGAGTGTAAAACAGTTTAACCCTATTTTCCAAATATCCAAATGATGGATGAAAAATTCCAAATTCAGAATTCCGAAATGAGATTTTGGGCAAATACTGATTATCCAATGGGTGACCAATGCATAGTAAGCAAATATTGATGTACTGTATCGTAGGTTTTTATGTCCCATTGGAGTGTGGTACACTGGGCCAGCCCTGTCTTGACTGTGTGCACCACCTTTCCATGTCACCCCTACCTAACTTACTTCTATTCCCGCTCTTCACCCACAACCAATGCTTTCCGCAAACCAACTTTTGTTTGTCGAGCAAAATGCGATTTTCTGAACTGAGTCTTCACCCACAACCAATGCTTCCGCAGACAGATTTTCGTTTGTGGAGCAAAATGCGATTTGCTGAACTAAGCTTCACCCACAACCAATCCTTTCTGCAAACCGTCCTTTGTTTGTGCATTTGTAAGAGAAATCCTCCTATGCATATCATATCGGGATTTGGCATAATGGGATAAAAATGCGAGTTCCCGGACCTGCAAAACTTATAGGTCCATAGAAAATCCACATTTTTTAAGGAATGTCAAACTAGTCCTTCATTCATCATGCAAAAGCTACCTATTTCACAATTGTAACTTTGTCCCATTTGTAAGAGAAATCCTCATATGCGTTTATGCATTTTGGGCATAACAGGATTAAAATGCGATTTGCCAAACGTGCAAAACATACTGGTCCATAGAAACTCCACACTTTCTAAGGAATCTCAAACTAGTCATTCATATCATTCAAAAGCTAGCCTCTTTTACAATTGTATCTTTGTTTGTTTCTAAGACATCCCCCTATGCGTTCATACTCGCAACGGGATTTGGCGTAAAAGGGGTAAAAATGGGCACCGGACAGTTCGTTGCAAGCATCACATCTCATATTCTCATTGATAGAAAGACCTTTGATAGACATACAACTGACTACAAATCGAGCGAAAGTGAGTGGGCACCCACTAAATGGTGTGCTAAATGTGCGTCGTTCATATTAAGTTGGCAGACTCTCACTTAGTGGGGCCGGAGAAATGTGACATTTTCATCCATGTTCATCCCGTGAAGCCCCATAGTTTTTTGGTTTTTTTTTTTTAGGCAACAGGGGGATTGTATCCCTGATTGACTTCATTATAAAAAATCTATTTCAAGTTTTAAAACAAGACCAAAGCCAGAAAATAATTCAAAATAAGAAAAAAAATAAAAAAAATAGATTCTACGGAAACGTGCGAAGCGAGGGCGGCTCGAATTATAGACCGCGGGGTCGGTCGGAGGCGGGACTGATGGACAGGGAGCCGCGGACGGTCGTCCGGTCCCGCACGGGTGCCAGTCATGAGCCCGGGCTGTTACGCTGCGCCCACCGGGTGTGGCCCCCCGGGCCACCGGGCGTCCCGGTCGCCGAGATGTGACGGGGAACCATCCACTGCCTATCCTACGGCGAATGAGCAGTCGACGTAACGTCCGTCCGTTCGTCCGTCAGACATCAACGGTCGTTGGTACCGTGCCCCGTGTCCAGGACACGCGTGGATTGCCAAATGCGATCGCGCCGTCTGCCGTAATGCGATTGCAGTATTACCCGGAGAGTCTTCCTCTTTCCAGAAAATTATCTTTCCACTCTTCCTTTGCATTAAATTAAAATATAAAGAAAAACAACTCCTGGAAATCTTTAGTCATTTTTATTTAGTATATTAATTTCTGTTACTCTTTTGGATTAGGTAAAAGAAAAGACACACTGGCAGGAGGAAGACAATGGTGAAGTTACAGATGAATGAGAGTTTGAGATGGGATGAATGTGGGAAACCGAGCATTCAGGTCTTGGCCACGTGCGTGATGGCGCCGTTGCGTCTGCTACTCTTTATTGCTCGTCTTGGTCGCTCTGTCTGTGTCCTGTTTGAATACAGACACGTTGAAATCGAAGAAGGCGTGCGGAGGGATGTGATGCTCCCACATAGTCTGCTATAAAGCTTTTGTCCAGATCTTTCACTTCAGTCTTAATTGTTCACATGCTCGTGAGAGGCACGGTTGTGCCCGCATTCTCTCGATACCGAAGTGGGAGGCATTGCAAACTTGATTAATGCTGTCGAGATCAAAGCTGGAGGTTGTCCAAATTCTCTTGCAAGTTGCAAGCCAGCAGGGTTGGGTACTCTAAACTTCATTGCCTCTAATAGGCTGAAGGTATTCAATGTAGTCTTTACGCACATTCTCCTCCTCTCGCCAAAAGGTGAGCTGTAAATTCTCACATTTTCGGTGGCTCGTCGCAATGGGTTCCATCTTGGACATTTGAAAGCTGAAGGTGCACAACTAAACTTTAGACGTGACACTGTTCTCTTCCCAGGGAACCCGGGCCCGTTCTCATCAGCAAGTCCCGCTAGTAGGATGGGACCTCTCAGCCCACCTCCGGGCCCCGGGGAGGTTGCATGTGCTGGTGTACCCTTCACCCACCTGCAGTTGTGAGCTACTGTTTCATAATCTGGGTTGGGGAAGTTGCAAACCATTATTATTATAACTATGATTGACCCTTTCCATTAAAAGCGTTACTGGGTGTTTTGTTAAAAAGTCTTATCCATATCGCTTCACTCGAGGACCTACAAAAGCTTCCCACTAATTCTTCTGATCAGCAGAGTAATTAGTGGCATACTTATACCTAAATATTCTACGTATCCATTCAATCATCGCCCTCGCTCGAGTGTATTGGAAGAGCTTGATGGGCGAACAGATTACTTAGGACCTGGCAAAAACAGTAGCATTCCTCTTTTCTGGGGTTGAACCTGTCTGCTTTTGTACTTCAAGATTCGAGCGGTACCCAAACTCGGCAAAGACTCTCTGACCAATGTATAATTTAGATCTTTCTTGGGCTTGGTGATAGGTGGGGTGATGGAAGCACAGCCATATTTAAATCACGCTTCAGGACGATCCCATTGACTGCCTACATGAGGCTAAAGTTTTTGTTTTGCTTGAGCTCCTGAAAATGTAAGTGCGGAGAGGAATTCCGTTTAGCCATGCATCTAAATTGCTTACTGATCTGGCAAGAACCTCTGAAGTACCTCTGTAGTACTAGAATTCTCAAGAGCGAATAAATTCAGTGGCCGTGGAGTGTACAACTAGTGCATCAAGTTCTATTGCAATCAACTAGGTACTGACTTACTGACGAAATCTCTTATCTTACTCAATCCATGGTCCTATTTGTCAACTGGTGATATGCAAACAAGGCTACGATCAAGACATTGGCAGTCCCTTAATGAAATCACCTGGCGAGCACCAAATTGTTTATTGCTGGAAAGGAATCGCTGAGCTAGTGGTACATAAGGCTCTCTCTCATCTCAGCTTCGAAGATTTATTGCAGCAAATTACCTCCCTCAAATCGGGTCTAGGCTCTCTTCAACACCACGTCTGCTCACAAAAGAACCTGAAGACATGTAAAGAATGCCGAAGAGAGGGAGGGGGCATGGCTTCCATTCAAAGGAAACGAGCTGCAGTTGCGTGATGGACCGGGGGGCCTGCAGCAGTAAGCAAGGACGCTCAATCAGAGGGAAAGTTCAAAGAGCTGTGCAGCGGTCCTTCCCTTTCATTCCCCTCACACTCGGCGGAGGCGCCGGCGCAGCCTCCCTCACCCACGTACCCTCCCCCGCTCCCCCTCCCGCGCCCGCGCTGCTCTCGTACATCCATTCTGTGGCCGAAACGACTGGGGTTAGGTGCCCATAACTGGATTCTGTTAGTCGATCTATCCATTCGGTGGCCGGAACGACTGGGGTTACGTGCCCATAACGGGATTCTGTTAGTCGATCTATCCATTCTGTGCAATCTGTAGACATATAAAGTACTTGCTACCTTAGTTTGTGATGGCTGGCTTCATTTGCATATTTCCGTCCCTTTCTCCTTTGTTTTGCGGACGTTATAAAGCACCATTCCATTCCATTCCGTTGCTTTTTAATGGTGGTTGGCATCCACGAGCGGAACTCTATATAGATCTGTCACAACAATTTCATGTAGCAGCCGGAGTCCTGTCGATGTCCAGTATATTTGCAAACTTGTAGTAGCACGTCAATGTGACCGGACCGAACTTTGCAACCATGAAAAATATATATATAATTGAAAAACTTCGATTGGAATGCAACAAATAGCTATCAGTTGGGTCCAACAAGTGGGTCCATTGTCCGGTGTTGTCAATTGGTACCAATGGTTGCTGACGTCCGGGCTGTCTCTAGTCCACCATTCGGGCCTTTTTGTACGTATGCGGAGTCATGTGGAGTTCGTCACAATGTTTGTTTTCAGAACATTGAAGAAAGAAGACTGTGAACGAGGAATGATTAGTTGCGTTGGTGTGATGCCAAAAAGACTCGGTTTTGCAATAGATAAATCGGAGAATGGTCGTCGACTCCGACAAGCATAGCCCAGCACAATCACTTGACATAACATGCAGAGACAGAGATTTGAAAAATGAAAGTGCACTGCACTGTTGTGGTGTTGTAGGAACATGCTTCCTTTTCTTCTCCCACAAAACATGGTTTACAGTACTTTAAAGCGAATCGTCCGACGCGGTACTCACATGACAACACACCCCCTTCCCCGAATTGTTTTTTGCGGCCCCTAACCCCTTCTCAAGGGCTTGGTCCAATGCTATGTTTGCGGCATATATCGATTTCGTTCTATGCACAATTTTCCGCCAAGGTGTGCGGAGTTACTTCGGACTAGATGATATACCATATCCGTCGTCTCCACCATAAAGACATTTAAATTTTGTCCGACCTAGCTTTCATCTACATAGTAGATTCCACATTTTACATCCAAAAATGTGGCAGTTAACGCTGAGAAGTTCAGAGACTCATCCATCTGGGCGACGAGAAAAAATACTGGGCATCTTTTACACAGGAGGCTGCATCCTTCAGAGCGAACGGCTGAGATGAGCGGAGATGGACGGTATGTGGGAAGAAACGTGGACGCAGGCAGCACCGCGCAGGCGAAGGGGAGGAGGCAGAGTACAAGAGAGCGAAGAGCGCGATGGATGCTGCCCGAATTATTTTATGAATGTGAGTTCACCTGCCTTGGGTAACAAGAGGGCGGTGAAATCTGGAGCTGCAATCTGCTGCTGTGGCATTTCTATGTCCGAAGCTCGCAGCTCAAGATTTGCGAGAGAGAGACAGAGAGAGATCGATGGGTGTTTGCATGGAGTTTGCATGAGCTTGGGCACTGGACTGCTGGAGCTGCTGCTGCTAATTCCCCGATCTGACAATGCTCGAGCCCCATCCCGCTGTTATTAGTTTGACGTCGCCTCCAGCTCTGCTGGGTGTGTTGTCTTAGAGGACTGTCGTAGACATTGATTGTTTGCAATAGTTGCAGGAGCTGTGCCGCTGAAGAGTTTGGTAGATAGAGCCATAGCGAAGGTTGGAGGAGAGAGAGAGGGGTAGAGCATAGGCGGGGGTGTAGAACATTGTTCCGCTCCCCTATAAATTCTTGTAAGCAGCTGCACGCTGGTTGGGAGGAGTGAGAGGTGTTCAGATGCTTTTTCTCGGGACAGGTTGGTGCAAAGGCAGTTGTGAAAGCGCGCGTTCTCTCTTTCTCTCTCTCTCTCTCTTATTGTGTGCTAGGCACCTGAGCGTGTGAATTGGCTGCTGCGGACAAGGTCCTGTTGTGGATCGCACTTCATCTGTACCTGCACTGGGATTGGAGGCCTGATAGCACCTCAGATTCAATTGTAGGTTCAAGTGCTCCCTTTCGACTTTCGACCTCCACATCATGCCTTCACACCGCAGTGACTATCCGGGCACTGCACTGCAGTTGCATACTCTCCTCCCCTTCGCTAAGACCTGCACACCACGGACAGACCTTAGTTTCGATAACCTGTCGTATCCTCAGACACCACAAGTAGACGCGAGCGACAGTTCCTTACGTGTCTCTGGGCAGTCCGCAGGGGAATGCCGGCCCTCTCTGTTGGATGTTCAGCAGCCGTCAGAAAGACGAATGGGTGCGGCAGATGATGTGGACATGGATACTCTACTTCAGCTGGGAGACCTTCAAGAATGGTGGCCACATATTGGGAATGGCTCTGAGGACAAACCTTCGATCAGCACAGACATCAACCTTCCAAACCAGCGTAAGTTTCTACAGAAACAGTCGAATTTGAAATTGGAATGAGGTTGAGAGTAAAGATCGGGGCCTGGAAGCAAATGGACAGAGGTAGAGAGTCTCATTATGATTGAGAAAAAGAAGCTTGCGTTTCCTGGAATGGTGTATTGATCGGGCGTGCGCCAGTCAGTCAGGCATGCTCGGAGGATGCCCGAATGTTGGGGCTCTCAGAGGAGCAAGACCCTGTATTGATCCTTGTCGGCTATGATGTAAGCGGAACAGATAGTGATGTACACATATGTGCCCTGAAACGAAAGCTAGACATTGCCAGGAGTTCACCATGCTTAACCCCCGCAGCAACTCCCAGGGCTGATGGACAGACCTCTACGGTACACCAAAAATTGGCCATGCCAGATGGTCACAAGATTTCCTCCAGTCAGTATTGGGAGGAGCTATTGAACCCACATTCAATAGAGATTTGCTCTTGTGCCTAACGTACCCGTGGTGTAATCGTCAACTCGTGAACATGGTCCAGCAGAAAATCAGGCAGCTCCAATCCTGTACTCATCCACGTGCTCAATTCGAGATGTTTTGTTGAGAGATTTGTGGTATAGAGAGTCTTGGTTAACTTCGCAGATTAAGGGCCGCCGTCACCCTGGCCCAGCCAACTAGTGGCAGACTAGGCCTGCGACAGCAACCTCATAGATCATGTCAGCATTTCCAGTTATGTACATTACTAATTAGTGGTGACAAATTGTAATGCTGAGACTCGTTGTGCTCAGGTCGCACTCCGGTTCCATACAGGTTTATCATTGTAGTCCGATATACAAGGCTCATCCGGATCATAACCTCATGATTTAGAACTGTATAGGATCTTGTGCACCGAAGAGAAAGTTGATGTTGGAAGCCTGTAGTTCTCTTCAGGTGAAACACTAGTGTAATACACTTTGCGCTCTCTCTCTCTCTAGGTCCATGCATGCTGTAAGCTGTGGTCATGACGTTATCGTGAATCCATCTTTGGATTTCAGATGGGTGTGAAGATAGGCCCAGCAACGTGGTCTTCATGCACGATTTGGGAAGGGACGAGCAAACTTTTGATCTGCAGTCTTGGTGTGCACCCTCTAATGGCGTGCAAAGTCTGTCCAAGACTACAGCTCCCAAACCATTGTGTATAACCCCCAAGCTGAACCTGGCCACAGCGGTGGAGCCTCTGACTCCGACTATTGAGAGCGCTATGGGGGAGAAGGGGGCCCCAGTGAGTCCACCCGCCAATGCTGGTGATTGTACTTCAACAAAAATATCAGTAGAGAAACACTTGGGTGTCCAAAAGAAGTGGACCGGTAAGAGACCTGTGTCACAGCGAGAAAGCCACATTTGGTCGGAGAGACAGCGCCGTAAGGGCATGAACCACTTGTTCTCAACACTGCGCTCACTTCTCCCTCAACCCACCTCCAAGGTAAACTGAGAAACCTTAGCGTTGGCAACGAACGTTTCCTCCCTAATCTATCTTGTGCCTTTTTCTCTTTGGTTGGTGCGGGGAGGGGGGATGGGATGGAAAACGGAAGAACCGTGTAGAGGGGGTGAGAGTTTTAAGTCTGATTGCTTATGCTGGCAATGCTATGTTTTTTGTCCGAGGTCTTATTGCAGACCTACATACGAGCAGAGATCTGTCAACTCAGTATGTGCATGATCATGTTCTTTCAACTGGGGGAGAGTATGATCCGTCTAGTCTCCTCTGAACTCAAACCTTCAGACTGTGGATGCTGGCTCTCTGTAATGGGACGTTGATGGCCACTTCCACGAGATCAGGAGGTTAAATTGTGGGTAGTCCCAGACAGATTCAAGATAGAGTAGAGTAGGTAGCGATATTAGTCAGATACATCCTGAAGTCAACCTAAGATCAAAGGATCTTCCACAGCAACTCACTATGGGCTCGCCGATGATCATGTAAGAAGAAAAGTTAAGTGCTACTCACGCTCAGGTATTGAAGATCCCAGTCACATCATCACTGATCTCCAGTAAGATGGACATAATTTGCAAAGAACAAACTCAGACCTGCTTACCTGGCATATACGAATCAGCTGTCTGAAAGACTAGAGCTCTTGAAGTTGTAGATCCAAAAGTTGAACAGCAGTCATAGAAATCTCCAAGCTACTGCCATTTGTCCCTCTGTGTAAGTGCTTGTTCCAGTTACTTCCTGATAGAACATGTATGGTGTGGTAAGATAAACCCCTCTCAGATTCTCTTTGTTCTAGGCTCTACATAGTGAGAAATGTGGGGACATCTTGGCCATGGATGAAATTGTGTACAGGTGCCCTGTGTGACAGCTGGAACATTCTGCCCAAAACCATAGTTGTATGCATAGATCCGGTTTATGTTTTCTCTGGTATGTTCAATTGCCACGGACCACAATTTTTCTCAACTTGTGAATAGTACTTCTTATTCATGAGCCTTGCCATATGTAAGTTTTTACTTCATGATCTCATGCTGGAGAACCACTGTGGCTGGGGTGGGGCAGACAGACAAGTCAACAGTTGTCTCCGAAATTATCAACTACATAAAAGCATTGCAATTGAAACTGGAGAGCCTCAGTAGGAGGCGTGCTCAGGTTCTGGCAAGTAGATGCCATCGAACAGCCGTGCTTCACCCCACTGAGAATATTGCTAAGCCATCTCCATCCAATGGACGGTCTCTTGCAGAGGTCAACACAGTGGACTCTATTGCCATCACAGCGTTGGCACCCTTACAGAAGCTGCCTGGAGCTGCTAGCCATCAAAACCAGAGTGAGTCCTGCCTTCAATCTTTCCTGGGAGCAAATGTGGGCCTCCATATCTGTGGAAGCAATGCGTTCATCACCATTAGTAGCCCTCGGGGACAGCGGGGTCTCTTTCAAAGAATTTTGGTGACATTGCAAAATCACCAACTGGACGTGGTGAATGCCAATATCTCCACCAGCAAAGCCTCCATCTTCCATTGTTTGCATGTCCAGGTACGTCTAGGGCTTCTGGCAGACCACATCATATCATACAAATTTCTCTCCCATTCTGTCTGATCCTTCAATACCTAACAAGTGTATGTAGTCCGTTACACTGCAGAGGCCCCATAACGTCTACACGGCAGGTTTAACCATGACTAAGCTACTCATTTGCATGCCCAGGATTTTGTCCTTCTCACGGGCCTCATCAGAGTCTTTAGTCTGCAGCTTGGACGACCCATGTACAGTATATATGTTATGCAAAGTAGGGACCAAAACTGTGGAGCCTTAGCCACAACAAGAGCCAGGTGTACTCTCAGGCATTAGACGCCCATACACTTTACCTCAGACCGTTTGCGAACAGAGTCTCTCTGTATTTGCCCAGACATCATGGGTCTAGCTTAGGAGGCTAATTACTTTGGTGGTGGAAAGTCAGCCTAGCAGATATTGTGCCCTGACTTTTCCCACGATCTGTCGGCCAAAATCTCTGCATATCCAGTTTCTTTCTTGCCATTTGTGCGGTTGTACACGTACAACTTGCTTACACAAGTTGTCTCGAAAGAATGTGGATGTTGAAGAACCCAGTATGAGTATGTGGGTTTTTATCCTCACACAATCAGTGTCTTAGTACGTAATGTCCAAGATGATCTGATGAGACCTCTCAAAGTCGACGAGAAGGTCATGAGTCCTACTCGTGAAGAAGAAAGATGCACACCAAAGTTGCAGTATCATCACATATACAGACCTGTGCTTGTAATCATAGGCCTATAGATAGGAGGTAGGCAGCCCACTTCCACCGATAGAGTGGTACTCCCCTTTGCTTAAAGTCTTGGAATCTCAACGTCCGCTTTGCTTTTCGATGTGCACGGCCAAGATCACGTGCCTGTCACGAAGTCGTTCTACCCTCACTGTATTTTCTTTCTAACTAGTTTTTTTCAGGGTAATCAGCCAAAGAGCGATCTGTCACAGAAAATCCATTAGAGGAAAAATTAACCTCCTTCCACTTTGCGAGATCATCCCGCACCGCCTAAGAGAGGGGGGCAGTTGGGCTTCATGCTTCATCTTTCCAGACTTTTTCTTGACAAATTTTCTGCGATGGTGATGTGGGTGTGTACGATTCTATGATTCGAAGAACACCATGTGCGAAATTTGGGTCCACTTGGTGATTGATAGGGTTATCCCAAATTCTGTACAGAATTGTAGGAGTGTACTTGTGTACAGCGCGATGAAGGCCTGAGCACAATAATAGGGAATGATGGCCGAGTGTTTAAAGCCTGGGGTTTCTGGTCGAGAGAACGCGGGACAAAATACTTTAAAGAATGCGACGAGAAAGTGCAATCAAATCAGTGCATTTATTGCGACCGCTGCGCTCGCCCATACCCCCCTCTGACACTCTTGACGAGGACGAGAGCTCCATAACTTGTCTTTACTGCCCTCATCATCCTTGAGGTACAGCAGTGTACTTGGTGATGGGCACGTACCGGACAGACCCATCAACGTGATCAACTCCACGCTGCCTTGTACCTTCCTTCAGGGCTGATGAATCTGAAGTAGGCCTAACCGTGGCATCCTACGCAGGTAGGAGCGTAGCAACCAGTGTAGCAACGGAGGAAAGTGATGAATAGATCCTTTAACTCTTCTGATTCTGCTGAGGCGTGGAAGTCTCAGTATGGCCTGTTGACAGAGGGATCTCTTACAGCTCGGGTTCCAGCTCCATTGAGAGGCTCTGGTATTTCGAATGTCCTCGTGGACCAAGATTCGCCAACAAGATTGGTTTCAGTGGGAGGGATCTGCTTTTCAGTTCCGGTTGATTTTCATTAAATGGGTGCATTAGCAATACTGAAGCAGGCGGTAGTGTACATTGGCGACTACTTTGTACATGGCGAACTGACGCTTTGGTATTTGTTGATAGGCCGCACACGGCGCCGAGCTACCGAAGGAGGAATTGCTCACAGCTATCCAGAGCGTGATCACAACCTCAGTTTGACGGCCAGTTTTGAATGTTTCCAACGAGGGAATTCTACGTAGATCCTCAGCGCTTTTTGGTGTCAGAGAGGACGTGCAGGCCAACACAGACCAGCACAACCCACTCGTTCTGGGTGGTTTTTGGCGAGCTTTTGGTGAGGAGTGAACTTTGACGAGTGTTTTTGTAACGAAAGCGAGACCGGCCCTTCTTTTTCCTGGGAGTCCGATATCGTGGAAGGTTTTGAGATGTAGGAACAGCTTCGTCTCATTGTCCGGAATTGTACATTCTAGAGCTGACATCACTCTCCCTAAGAGTTGATCAGTCGTCCACTTTTCAATTTGGCGTATATAATACATACTTTTCCAACTCAGCTTTGGCCTACTACCCAGAGCACCTTCTCAGAACTACAGATCTTCCGGTCTTGTGGAATTTTCTTAGAAGTGCCTGCTGCATACATACCGCTTGCTTCAGAGAAAAAGTTCAAACTAAAGTAACAATAAGATGAACTCTAGTGATAGTTCTTCGATGGAGCCTTCTGCAAGTATCGGAAATTTGAATCTAGCAATTTGTTAGCGATTACATGGAGGAAGGTAGCCAAGATTCAAAGCGTCGATTCCATGCCTGACAAGAGCTTGGAGTTCTATGGTTTTGTAGGTGTTTGAGCACATCCCTTCAATTCTTGCTTATCTTGACATGTGATTCTATCGTTGTGAATTTCGAACAGCAAGGATACTACTAGGTAATCTTGCATGTACTTGCAATTTGTAGTTTTGAGGTTAGACCAAGGTACATCTGTGTTTCCGGCCATTATTGCCTTCCGAACCAGGAGCCATTTTCCCCAGGGTTACACTCACTTGCTAAGATCATTTTATTTTCCGTCTTCTGCAACTCTGCTATCACAACCATATCACCAGCTCACAACTACCTTTACTGATTCTTTTCATCAACTAACATACATCAATCACTGTCGATTTTGAGGCAATTGTCTGTTTAGGAATGCCCTTGTCAACATGTATGCCAGGTGTGGAAGCGTGGTGGATGCCAGGAGAGTGTTTGATGCTTCCATAATTACAGCAACAGGAGCTAGCTGAATGCATCATGTTCTGAAATTAGAACCACAAAATGCTGCAGTGTATAATATCTATGCTGTAACTCGGATGTGGACAATCTAGAAAAGACCAAAAAATTGATGGAGGATAGAAGTCTGAAAAAGGTGGCAGGGCGAAGCTGGATATAGATCACACCCACAAACAGGGGAGATCTTTCCAATTTTGAGACATTGCGGAAGGGGATGAAAGAGAGGACATGCTTCTAACACATTTTGTGTTGCGTACTCTGGATCATGTGCAGAAAATGGTAGTTTGCATATGTGGAGTCCTCACATGGACAGGGATTGAAAATGCATGAGCGGTGAGCGCATGAGCATGAGTATTTCGAACCTCGCCCGAACCTACACCAAGCCACAATGAGAACCAAAAATAAAGCTTCCCGACGTCCCGCTTTATACATAAAGGGAACAATTTCAAATTTAGGGGGTAGAACGTCTATACCCGTGCCCGGATTTTGGGTGGTATAGTCGCCACCGACTACAACAGAGCATGCGAATTAGAATTAATCGAATTCTACAAATTCATTCAATTTCAATGTGGTGAAAAGAACTTGGTTATTATTATGTGGCGAAAAGCAGTTGGTTGTTATTATAGTCGGCACAGTGGTACAACAACCTTCATAAATTTACGAACTACGTTCATGAGCATAGGTAACAACCTTCATAAAATTACGAACTACGTTCATGTAGTCGGCACGGACTACAATTGCCATCGACTTCATGTCCCAACTGAAATGTGGCAAGTGAATGGGCTCTGTCTTTCAAACTCCATACTACGCATTACATAGCTACAGCCATAGGTTTTGGAATGGCTCACAAAGCATGCAAACGAAAAGTGCGTGTGGGTTACCTTGTCCAATACATTAGCATTGAAGAGCATGGGAGCTATTAAAGCAGAGTACAAGAGAAATTTAAACCCGCAATATTCAGATCCACGCACATCAATGGACTATCATACCAAACAGATGAAGGTGGCACAGAAAAGCCGACAGTGTACTCAATGAGAATTGGGGCCATACTAAGTAATGCATCTGATGACACCATAGTCGGCCACGATATGTGGGTGCTCTCTACGGTAACCAAGGACAATGGTCGCGAACTAACATTGCCTTCACCTCATTTATGGTGAGATTAGGGTGGTTGATGTCCGCCGAGTCTTTCGGAATCTTGAGGCGACGCAACAAAATAGTATATGTGCTTGCAATGGGTGTAAGTGGATTTAGCCCTTTTCATTTTGCTAAAGTCAGGGCAGGTGCACTCTGGACTTCCGGAGATGCACACATTGTAGACCTCCCCTGCTTTGGCCGGTGTAAAAATTTTGATGCATAAAGATATCGGTGACCCCATTAAATCTGGGACCTTAAATAATGAAGGTGCCCTTGCTTATGAGCCTTTTTATCCTGTGCAGAGTTGATCAATCTTCTCCCACCCATTGCATGTAAAACTGGTATGAGGGGCTTTGACCATGTATGTCATCACCCCATCTGTCGGTTGAGGATACTGCCACTTTTAAT
Source organism: Takakia lepidozioides (assembly GCA_030704615.1). Taxonomy (NCBI): domain Eukaryota; kingdom Viridiplantae; phylum Streptophyta; class Takakiopsida; order Takakiales; family Takakiaceae; genus Takakia; species Takakia lepidozioides. Next base: position 38,606,891 of record CM060731.1, read on the forward strand.
AATTGATCAATTTCGCCTTCTGTCGTGTGATGTACACATACTATCCCACCCGCAAAAAAGATTCCGAACAGAAAACCCTGTCCTCCTTTATGCCATGGCTTGAGGGCTCACACAGGGGGACAAAATTTCAAAGATGAAACTTCCCTCCTTTCTTTGGCAGCTTCCCAGTTCTCAAGCAATGCCAAGACCTCAAGTGGGAACCTTGGGAACCAGTCACGGACGTCATTCGTCATGAGTGACGAAGCAGACAGTCCACACGGAGCGACCTTTTGTCACTCGCAGCACATCAACACAAAACTGCAACCCACTCTTCAGGCACCTTAGGAAGAAAAACATGTGTTGCCCTATTCCCTCACCCATTATCCTTAGGGACCTTGTTGTCAGAGGATATAATCACACGCATCTGCACCAACAACTGCTTGATATCAAAGGGTTTTCCCAGGTACCCGTCCATGCCATGCGAGAGGCATGTCTCTTGGTACCCTTGAATGGCATGTGCAGTGAGTCCTAGTATCGGCAGTCTGCTCCACCCTTGCTTTGCTTCCTCCTTTCTTATGTGTTCAGTTGCTTCCAATCCATCCATGTTTGGCATCTGCAATTCCCATCATGACGAGTCACATAAGTTTCTATCTCTTGGCCCTCTTGGTTCTCATCTAACCCATTCACACTCTCATGGTGAGGGAGGCCATCTTTATTTATCTTTGCAAGTGCTTAGCCAGATGACAACTTGAGACCAGGGATTTATACAAGTCACTTCTTGTCGACCTCTCATCCGCATCAATCCATCGTTGGTCTAGATTGACTCAAGGCTTCAAGATTCCCCTCTCAAACCTTGGATACACTAATGAGACATTGGCCCAAAAGCAAATTAATAGCATGTTCATTAGCAACCCAAGGAGGATGTTGCAGCATGTTTGGTTCTGATCCCAGAAGAACATTGTATGCTAACAAAAAGCCACAAAATGCTACAGCTAGAAAAAGATCCCAATGATAGTGCTACAAAACACGGAAACATAACTTGGCCCCTGTGACTTGCTGTCTACTGGAAGAATGTTTTTACCTGAACATCCATGAGGACAAGGTCAAATGCATCATGGTTGGCTCGTACAGCTTCTAGAGCCTGCTTCCCATCCCCAGCAATTGTAACCCCATGCCCATGTTTCTGTAGCTGCCGCGTTGCCACTTTCTGATTTATCAGATTGTCCTCCGCCAGTAATATTCTGTATTTCATGTCTGCATTATAATCGCAGCCAACAAACTCCGCTTGAGGCACTGTTTTATGGGTAGTTGCTGCCCTGTGGCGAATCAGAGGAGCTAATCCTGATGTTTGACCCATGCACAGTGAAGAATCTGTGCCTAACTCGGCCCCATGTTGTGCATTACTCTTTACATCTGAATCATGTGAGATTGATGGCTCTAGCGGCACATCTTGAGAGGTAGGTGACTCTGTTTTTCCTGTTGAAATTGTATTTGGAACCTGAATAGGTTTCTGGCTGAGGTTCCTTGATGAACCGCGGCGACCTAGATCCCGTTTCCTTGAGATGCCTTCAGGCCATGATGCCCTAGCCAACAAATTCTCATCTCGTCTTGACTCCCTTTTGTTTGATGGCATGTCTTCTTTTGATAGGATCCTAACCCCTTTGTTGAGGGGCACATTGCCTCTCTTGATTCCCTTGGATGGTGGAAAAGTCTTTACAGATGAAACAATTTGAGGGGAATCCACAACGAGGGACTCCACACTGTCACCTTCCCCTTTTGTGGCTGGCAAACTGAACTTCACCGTTGTCATAAGAACGCTTAGAGAGTAAGCACGCCTATGCTGCAGCCCATTTACAATGGCCTCCTTTGATGTAGGCAAGGCATCCAGTGAAGAGAATCTCAATGGCCTCTGACTCGCATCAGATTTGGAGGGGCATCCATTATTGTCAGCCTGAGGGAATGGTAACTTGAAACCAAAAGTACTTCCCTTACCCACCTCGCTCTCTGCCCAGAGTGTGCCTCCCAAAAGCTCCACAAATCTGCCAAAAAGAATTTTTTTCGGTACTTGAGCAACTCTTCAAATGACAATGCAACCATTAAGTCTGAAGGCATTGACCATCAAACCGACTTCCCAGACTGGACATGTGACTCACAGTGGGATAAAATTCAAAACGATCTCTCCCTCTACAAAATAAAATTGCCTTCTTTTTCTTGTCTCCCTCCCTTTTGTTCACCTCCCCCCTAGGAAAAAAAAGCGACATAGGCCATACCTCTGGACAATGCAAAGGCCAAGGCCAGTGCCCCCATAAAGCCGCGAGGTTGAGGGGTCGGCTTGTGTGAATGGATTAAACATGTCCTGCAGAGTCTCCTTGTTTATTCCAATGCCTGTATCACGAACCTCAAATTCCACATTTACCATTTCTGACATTGAAGGAGTTATCATTTGTGAGTCAAGTGGAAGCACTGGGGCCACTTTCGTTGATCCCAACCCTTTCAAGCCATTGTCAGTGCATTCGTAGACATCAATGATGGTGCACCTAGGATTCTCCTTGTCAAGTTCCCTTTTGAAGTGAGGCCCAGGCCAGCTTGACCAACTTTGCAGTCTGGCAAATGTGGTAGAAGGCTTTGGAGGCCTTGGGAAAATTGGTGGAGTTGCTGGTTTATCCCGCTTCTGTTCTCGAGAAAGTGCAATGCGCACCGTCACTGAGCCTTTGTGTGTAAACTTGAGAGCATTCCCCACTGCACATGTGACCATGTAACAAGCAAGCACATATTATATTCATAAGTCTTGCAATGCAATAGAAGGGGATTCCGCACAAGAGAGCCTGGACAATCGAGATAGTACAGAGAAAAGTTCCTTGGAGCAAAGACATCCAGTTGCCCAGCAAGCAGAGGAACGTCATCTCAAAATAATTTCCTCTCAGATCCAGCCAAAGCTGACTAGTCTGGTTATACTAGAAGATGCAAAAACTGCCACTAGTTGCGCCTTTGTGTTTTGACAACCCTCTGGATGCCAACTAGCCTTTCCATCAAGGCTGTCAATCTTTCAATCATCATATGAAACAGGCATCATTTGCACACTAGAAAGATAGACACTTCTCCATGCTACTCTCACTTCAGGAATTAGAGAAGGATCACTGTAGCTATTATGAAGGTCTGGTCCATTGAATATTTGATTGGAACATACCAAGGTTAAGGAGGCACTGCTGGAGCTTCCCTGGATCTCCAACAAGCAGATCAGGCACACCTCCTTCCACTTCCCAAAGGAGTCCGAGACCACAAGCTCGTGCCCGGACCTGCAGCATGCGGAGTGTACTGGAAGCTGTTTTACGAATGCTAAAAGGCACTCTCTCGACTTCCAGGCGCCCAGCTTCAATCTTGGCAAGGTCCAGCACGTTATTGATAATGTGTAGCAGCAAATCAGCACAATCTTTCACTGAATGCAAACTTTCACTTTGATCTGAAGACAGCTCAGACTCCAGCAGCAGTGTAGTCAGCCCGAGTATCCCATGTATTGGAGTCCTGCCATTTGACCAAGCAATAACTTTGAACACACTATTAGTACCCTCTAACTCAACTGAAGCTGAACTGCATTGCGAGCTACGAAGGACAGCACTCACCCTCCCTTGATGATCAGACACATTCATCAACTGCGTGTAACCTATTAGGCTTGCTGTAACGACCTCCTTCACACCAATAGCCTTGCCAAACCTTTTCCTCACTGCAGACTGGCATCCTTCAAAGCTCTCAAATGTATTACAGGGCAGCCACCTTATGTCATTCAGAAGCGGCTACCTGTAGCTGCTGTGAGGGCCACTGACTACCATGACATCAGGCAAGTTGTGACATTCTATGACCACCTGCAGTCAGCTTGGACTGGACTCTCTGGTCAAGTAACTCCATTTCACTTCTGCTTGATATTTGAACATCCAGGGTGGGAGCAATAGCTTGTTGAACTATGCGGGCACAAGAGTTCGAACGGGAGAGGCCCTGTAGAAAGGCACCTGATTTCATGGCTCATGTTGGCAAGGAATTCAGATTTAGCGTGGCTGGCATCTTCGGCATTTTTCTGCGAGATTTGAAGCTCCTCATTGGCCTTCACCAGCTCCTTTGTCCGCAAGGACACCGTATGCTCCAGGTCCTCATTGACCCTATTTAGGTCCCTTGTTAACTGCATCCTCTCTTTAACAGCTGCTGCTAGAACTATCCCTACCAGCCCCATAATTGAGACAAAGAGCTCGATCTGAATCACCAGACCTGCGGATGCCTTGTCTTTAGGGCTTCCAGCCATGTGATACAGAGTGTTGTCGCGATGCAGGGTTCCCCATGAACAGAAAAGAGAGATGACAGTGACCACTAAAGCCCAGCCAACCCTATTAAACCGAAAGGCCGCAAAAATTGTCACGGGAAAGAGCAGATACGGCAAAGGCCGGATGACGATGTCAAGGGAAAACAGAAATAATAAAATAAGGAGGGACAGCGTAACAAACCAAATGATGAGGGATTTGAGAAGGTTGAAAAACTTGGGTGTTTGGAAACGGGGAGGGGGATAGCGACATGCCAAGAGATGTATCACAGAAGGAGAGACGGTGAGCATTCCTGCGACTACACTCAACCAGGTCGTAGCCCAGAAGCGCATTAAGCTTTTCCATTCCACCATGGTTGTCATACACTCCGCCACAGCAATCAGAGTGTCAAACACCAGAGAGCACGAGACCACAATCACAATATAGCAAAAGGCCTGCCTGACATTGTCAATTGTTGGGATCTTCTTCCTAGGACCTCCACTTGGGCACAAAAATTTCCTCAACAACCAGGCAGACACCTGAATCTCCAGTGCTCCCAGAAGTGCAAAAATGATCATACAAAACATTCGAAGCTCGCCCACTTCGCCAGACCCTCGCATCCCCGAATAAATACGGCCCAAGTAAAAGCCCACAAAGTTGCCCAGGGCGACAGAGCCTTGATACTTTGCTGCGATAGCTAAGCCCAAGGCATGAGGGAAATACAGAGGGAAGATTACTGATTTACGTTTCATTCTTTGCAGCGCGGGCGTGGAGAGCTCATACACAAGTATGCCACAAACCCCTGTAATAACAATTGTCAAAGCGTTTATCCAAACAAGTGTGATGTAAGCCTTAAAATCCCGGGGCCGATCCTCGGACTGCAGACCTGAGAACAAATAACTTGAGACGATTTTCGGCGCCCGTGCCAAGCACCTGCGGGAAGGGAGGAGATTTGAAAATCTGGAACCTGATAGTAGGGAATGACGACGAGGGCTGTGCATGCTGGCATTGCTGGGAAGCCTCTCCATTTCCACCCGCTGCTCGTCTACCACCTGTCCTCGCTGCACGCGAGCAAGCAAGATGCGACGACAAACTCAAACCCCCACGGCCAATTTAAGCCCCCCTCTAATCGATCCACCTCCTCCCCTTTTCTCCCCCCGAGTGTGGACTCGCCGAACACCCTCTTTCATCGTTCCTTAGTGAAACACTTCTCCCAAACTTCCTTCCCCAAGCTGCATCAAAGTAAAGCCCTGCTGGTGATACGCTGCGTCCTACCATGCGTAGCTTCTTCCGTCGGCTTCTTCCGTGGACACTCGAGCAAACCCATAGCTCAACAGCCCAAGTAGAGAGTAGCCTCATCCAAAACCTCGGTGAACGCATAAACTCCACAACCACAGCTACGCAAAAACACGCCGATCATACCTTCCCGAACAAACTCTTTACTTGAGCAAACACATGCTCCAAACCATCGCTCAAGCCCTCATCCCTCGAGGAAAACAAAAGCTCCTCGGAGGATGTTGAGCAGCAAAAAACGGGACTTGTCGGGCGGAGCTCGCATGCGGCCATAGCCCAAATGTTGCGTGAAGAATGAGTGTGAAATGGAGAGAGGCGAGGCCACCAACCAGCAGCGGCAGTGTGTCGACGCAGTGCACAGCCCCGCAGTGCGTCGCTGCGACAATTCGTTGATAGAACCCCCAAGCGTATTGCGGCCTCCCATGTGGCCCTTGGGGGTCCCCTCTCTGCCCCTTTTCCTCCCGCACGTGTTGCCTTGTTTACCGCAGACTCAAGTTTTGACTGCACCGAAATTACCTCATTTCGTGAACAGCGCTGTGGGTCGGGGGCTCAAACCCCTATGCTCTCGTTTGCCTTCAGATCGAGGGTTACGGGTTGGTAGCCCCATCGCTCGGGTTTCTTTAAATAATAACAGTAAATGATGTTTTGAAGCTTATAAATAAATGTGGACCATCAAGCCCCTGCCTTCGGTGTGAAGGTGGGCACGTTTTGAACTTATAGAGGAGCTATTGCTCCGATTTAAGAGCCAATGGACGAATGTTGAAGGATTGAACCCACGATCATCTCCGGTACTGCCAAAGCGAACTAGATGGATTATATGCCGGAAACAAAAGAATTGAGATGAAACGTGAATTGCATGGAACAGCCTGCAACATCAGTAAGAAATGATTTTTTTCATGTGAAGGGCCTTTTTTTGAATTATTTTATTTTATTTTTTATTGTTTATTTTGGCTTTGGGGAAAAGGGGGGCGCCCCCTCCTGGAGTCAGGCTATAGGAACTTTTTTTGGGATTAACTTTTTCTGAAATGATTAATAGGAGAGTTTTTTTTTTTTCTCAAAGGAATGGTAGCCCTGATTATTTTATTATATTTTTATTTTGTTTCGTAAAAAGGGGGCAGAGGCCCTTAAACTCAGATGAAAAAAAAACAATGAAGGTTGTCTTTGTAATTATATTGACAGCCACGAGCAGAATATTCCGTGGCTGGAATACGTCACTCTGCCCGGAGAGGGCAGCAGGGAGTTGTCGTCATCTGGGCAGGGGCAGGGGGAACTTTTGAGCTTTGCTTTTACGAACTCGTACGTGCAAAGCCCTAAATCATAAGGGGGGTTTTTGCACTCATCTGTAACATTTTCGTCTCTACTCCGATGAAGGTGATAGTTGCAGGAAAACGTAGCCCTGAATCCCAGATTTCTAACGGTCCCTAGCATGCTAATTACAGATCAACACTCGATTTGTTATTAGTTTTATAAGTAATGTAAGAGCCAAAAAACAAACAAAAAAACAGCTGTCTCGGTGTCGGGCTGCAGCATCTCGCTGCCCGAGCTGCCCGAATCGGCACACACTAGGCCCCCAAACTGTTTTAGGGGAACCCCGCTGCGAATCCCCGCTGCGAATCCAAGGGCGCATTCAGTGGGCCAGCGCTGCGTGGCATCCCGGCACTGGCTGCAGCTGTCGTCCTTGGGGCCCGCCAGACCCGGGGGCCCAATAACGAGGCTAATTCATGAGCGCTAGACATGTTTTGGCAAAACATGTGCCCTCACCTAGGGCAGGCCCAATCTGGCCACGGAAACGGCATTGGGCCCTCCCTAGACTCTGTAATTTCGGTGGAGGTCAAACACTATTTAACTTTCAGCCAACTGGTCAAAACATTTCTGAATTATTTTTACTAATGTGTGGGGGTGTCAGTTCGTGAGTGGGCCCCTTTGTATATGGATGCCATTTGGATGGCAGGTATGGATTTGGTCTTTTGGGCAGGGAAGGTGTCAGGCCCAACTCTGGCATATTGGTCTTAAGCTTCCCAGGAGGAGGAGGAGGAGGAGAAGTTCTGAAGCTTCCGAGAAGGAGGAGGGGGAGTTGCTATGTATCAGGTTTTGGGCTGTGTGCCTTGTCTCCAGGTACGTGTGTCAGTTGAGATGTATAAGCATTGTTAATGTAGAACAGCTCTGCAAAGCTAGAGTTATAAAGGACCCAATATGAGGTGACTGTAGAAGAACAATATGAAAGACAATCAATGAGAAGCTTGGTCCTTTTCCGCCCAAAAACAATGAACCCATCCCCACCAATAATAGTTGTTGCGTGCCAGCCCAACTTTGCTTTGGTGCTTGCTTGCTTTCCATTGAGCTTTTCCAGATTTCATTGCTAGTCCAACATGACTTAGCTTGGCAAGGACGGCAGGTCTAATGTGTAGAGCTGCTGTGGGCCCTGTGTCCAACGATGAGTAAGTGAGGGAAAGGAAGAGGGAGGCATGCGGAAACATTCCAGCTCCTACATTCCTGGTTCCTTCTTTCTTCCTTCCTTCCTGGGAGTTTGAGTGAGGCTTGCAAGCTTTGGTGCTGGCACCCCAATCCTTTCCTAGTCTGCAGCAGCAATGCAGTTGTGTTGCCTACCCAGCATAGGCCCCACTGCTGTCTGCAGCAGCCATGCATAATCAATCAGTGAGCCTCAAACAATTCCATCACACCTACTCCGACGTATTACAACAGTAGGTTTTATAAGGACACACACTCTGCCCGTGCCGTGCATGGAAGAGCTGTTCTACTAGCCTAGTATTGTGTTGCTTTGTTGGCTCCTCTTTATTCTAAAGAGGGGACTACGCATCGCTGTCAAAAATCGCTAAGCGACTGTTGTGTTCCCCAGGTGTCACTTCCTCTCCTTTGCTGAAAACTGCCTCCTCATTTGCCTTCCCTAGTAACACCTCCCTCCTGTAACATCTCTCTTATTGAACAATTTATGAAAAAATGGATGATTTTTTAAGGTTATTATGGATAAAAGTTGATTTCCAAATTGGTAAAGAGGAGCCATAAATAAACAACTAGCCGATTGTTTTTTCACTTGCTCCACTATCATCCTTCCTTGCGATTTGAATGTTGCTTGAGCCCCTTAGTTCTCTCTGTCTGGCACTTTTACCTCTTTTTTCTTTTTCCAATTTTAAGAGGGGATAGAAGCCCTCACATTCTATGCGGGGAAAACCTCTTTATTTGCCATGATAATGTGAAGACTAATAGTTCACGATAACTAGGGTAGCCTATGGCGCCGTTGGCCCAAGTGTAGAGTGTCATCTAAACAATCCCTATGTATCCAAGTGCGTCTACTATGTCGAGGCCCACGTGTGAAGGATAGTAATCCAATCATTGTTCCAGGAAAGCCCACTTTGCTATTTTTCACAAATTTTCGACGACCAAAAGTACTTGAATAGCTATTAGATAAGTCTTGAGGGAATACACATGATATCTCCTACATTGTTCCAAGAAAGCCCACTTTGCTCTTTTTCACGAATTTCCTATGACCAAAAGTGCTTGAGATTCCATATCTCCTACAAGAAGGGCCAATCATTGCTCCAGAAAAGCCCACTTTGCTATTTTTCCCGAATTTCCAGCAACCAAAACTAATTGAAATTCGATATCTCCCACACCGCAGGTCCAAAAATTATGAGACCAAGCCGGTGCACCCTTCCTAATCGACTACTTTCCAACGGTAACAAGCACCAGGGCTGGGCCCGCGGTTTGGGAGATCTCATCGACGCTACAAAACAAAACAAAACAAACTTAAACTGGCTTGCTTCATATATTGACTAGGGTAGCATGTGCCGTTATTGAAATCTAAGACCAAGTGCAATTTCCTATGTATCCAAGTGCGTCTCTTATGTTTAGGCCCATCTAAGCCCAAGTGGAATCTCCTATGTATCCAAGTGCTTCTCCCATGTAGAGGCCAATGCGACCCTCTAGTGTCATTCCAACACTTCATTTTGTACACCAAAATTGTTCATATCAATCTATGAAGCAAGACGTTTGTTTGTTTGTTTTGTTTTGTTTTGTAGCGTTGAGATGTCCCAAACCGCGGCCCCGGTGCTTGGTACCGTTGGAAAACCCTCAACGAGGAGGGATGCACAGGCTTGGTTTCACGAGTTTTGGACTTGCTGTGTGGGAGATATAGAATTCCAAGTACTTTTGGTCGCTGGAAACTCACAAAAAATAGCAGAAATGGCACAAAGTGGGCATTCTTGGGACAATGGTTGGAGCCTCGACGGGAGAGATATCAAGGGAAAGGTCTCCGGTTCAAATCTGGTCGTAGGTTCTATAGAAAAAAAAATGATTAGATATGGCTTGCTTCATATATTGATGCACTTGGACTTAGATGACATTGGACACTTGGGCCAACGACACAGGCTACCCAATGAATGGAGCCTCGATGGGAGATATATCAATAATGATTGGATATATTACGACTCAATAGTTTATGGAAAAACTAATATGGGGCTTGACATGGGAGACGTACTTGAATACATAGGAAATTGCACTTGGACACTAAACACTTGGGCCTCTACATGGGAGATGAACTTGGATACATGAATAGGCTTAGATGGGCCTCGACATAGGAGATGCATCGGGATACATAGGAAATTGCACTTGGTCTTAGATTTCAATTCTTCACAGATGGGCCAACCTAGAGGTTGCACTTGGGCCTTAACATAGGAGACGCCTTGGGATACACATAAGATCTTACACTGGGGCTTAGATGACATTGGACACTTGGGCCAACGGCAAATGCTACCCTAGAGGTTGCATTTGGGCCTCGACATAGGAGACGCACTTTGATACATAGGGGATTGCACTTGGACTTAGATGACACTGGACACGTGGGCCAATGGCACAGGCTACCCTAGTCAATATATGAATCGAGACGTTTGTTCGTTTGTTTTGTTTTGTTTTGTTTTGTTTTGTAGCATTGAGATGTCCCAAAACCGCATGGCCCCAACGCCGGTGCTTGGTCCCGTTGGAAAGCCCTCGAGGAGGAGGGGTGCACGGGCTTGGTCTCATCATTTTTGGACCTAGGGTGTGGGAGATATGGAATTCCAAGTACTTTTGGTCGCTGGAAATTCGTGAAAAATAGCAAAGTGCGCTTTCCTTGGACAATGATTGGATATATGAAGCCTCGACAGGAGATATATCAATAATAGAGTAAATTCATGGAAAAAAATAAATTGGTACTTCTGTTTGCTGGAAATTTGCAAAAAACAGCAAAGTGGGCTTTCCTCAAACAATGAAATGGATATATTACTACTACTCACTAAATTCATGGAAAAAATATATATTGGTTTTTTCAATATATGAAGCAAGTAATTTATTTTGTTTGTTTTGTTTTGGGAGATCTCAACGGGGTGCACCAAGTTCGTCTCATGATTTGCGCTGTGGGAGATATGGAATTTCCTCGAACAATGATTGGATATTATTAATACTCAATAAATTCATGGAAACAAATGGGAGATATGGAAAAACAGCAAAGTGGGCTTTCCTGGGACAATGATTGGATATATGAAGCCTCGACAGGAGATATATCAATAATAGAGTAAATTCATGGAAAAAAATAAACTGGTACTTCTGTTTGCTGGAAATTTGCAAAAAACAGCAAAGTGGGCTTTCCTCGAATGATTGGATATCTCACTAAATTCATGGAAAGAAATAGATTGGTTTTTATTGCTCGCTGGAAATTCGGGAAAAATAGCAAAATGGGCTTTCCTCAAACAATGATTGGATATGTTACTACTCAATAAAGTCATGGAAACCAAAACTAAACAAAACAAACAAACAAACTACCTTGCTTCATGTATTGAAAAAACCAATTTATTTTTTTGATATATTACTACTACTCACTAAATTCATGGAAAGAAATAGATTGGTTTTTTCAATATATGAAGCATGGAAACCAAAACAAAACAAAACAAAACAAACAAACAAACTATCTTGCTTCATGTATTAAAAAAAACCAATCTATTTTTTCCCATGAATTTAGTCTATTATCAATATATGAAGAAAGCCAGTTTGTTTGTTTTGTTTTGTTTTGTTTTGTTTGTTTGTAGCGTCATTGAGATCTCCCAAACTGCGGGCCAGCCCCGGTGCTTGGTACTATTGGAAAGCCCTCAATGAGGAGGGGTGCAACAGCTTGGTCTCATAATTTTTGGACCCGCGGTATGGGAGATATCGAATAGTACTTTTGGTCGCTGGAAATTCGTGAAAAATAGCAAAGTGGGCTTTCTTGGAGCAATGATTGGCCCTTCATGTGGGAGATTTGGAATTTCAAGTACTTTTGGTCGTTGGAAATTTGCGAAAAATAGCAACGTGGATATATCAATATATGAAGCCTCAACAGGGGAGATTGCAAAAATAGCAAAGTGGGCTTTGGGATTGCATTTGGACTTAGGTGACATTAGACACTAGAGGTCGCACTAGGGCCTCTACATGGGAGACGCACACGGATACATAGGAGATTGCACTTGGGCTTAAATTTGAATTCTTCACACATGGGCCAATGGCAAAGGCTACCCTAGATCTCCTAAACAATGGGGGCTCTGGATTGCACTTGGACATATATGACACTAGACACTTGGGCCAATGGCACAGGCTACCCTAGTTTATATATGAAGCAAAGGTTGTTTGTTTGTTTCTTTTGATTTGTAGTTGCTTCGTTCACATCTCAAAAGGTATTTTCGAAAATGTACCAATAAGCTAAAAATATATAAACCCCTCACATACGAAGATGGATATCATTATTTCCTTTCATATTCATCCAACATTTTTCTCCTTCATCTACAAAGAAGCATGCCTCCTAGACGTCGTGGCAGTGTTAGTTTATGTACAGAACGTGCACGAGCACGCGGGCAATGTGCTGTTAGAGCAAGAAATGCGGAAACCAATGACGAGAGGGAAGAAAGGCTACGTGCTCAGGCCGCTTATCAAGCACCCCATGTAGCAACCGTTAGGGCCGCAGAGACCTCTGCTCAAGCGGAAGAAAGGCTGGTAGCTCAGGCCGCTTATCAAGCACCCCATATAACAGCGGTTAGGGCTGCAGGGTCCTCCGCTCAAGCGGAAGAAAGGCTGCTAGCTCAGGCCGCTTATCAAGCACCCCATATAGCAGTGGTTAGGGTCGCAGAGTCCTCCGCTCAAGTGGAAGAAAGGCTGCTAGCTCAGGCCGCTTATCAAGCACCCCATGTAGCAGCTCTTAGGGGCGCAGAGTCCTCCGCTCAAGCGGAAAAAAAGCTGCGATTGCAAGTGAATTATCAAGCGGCACATGTAGCAGCGGTTCGGGCTGTAGAGTCTTCTGCTGAAAGGGAAGAAAGGCTCCGAGCGCAGGCTATGTATCAAGCACCACATATAGCAGTTGCTAGGGTTGCAGAGTCTTCTTCTGTAGCAGAAGAAAGGCTGCGAGTGCAAGCAGCCTATGTCGCTGACGTACGGACCGAAGAGATGGAAGAACAACGAGCACAAAGATTACGTGATCAAGCTGTCTATCAAGCTAGACAAAGGGCACCGTTCTTTGAAGCATGGGTGCGCCATAACTTGGGCAATATGTACTACTACGTTTGGAGGGGGTTAGCAATGCCCCAGCGACCTCCAACCGCCGCGATTAGCGACAAAAATACTCTACGGCGCCCGGGGCGCGCCAAGGGCATCCAAAGGCCTTCCAAGAAGAGACCTCCATGGATGTCGATGGATATCCATTATATCGAAGGAGACATAACATTGGTCGCGGTTATGAAACATGAGGACATTTGGTGGACAATCGGAATGTGGTGCCCTATAATCTATTCATATATAGGAAATACGAGTGCCACATCAATATAGAGGTATGTGCTTCAATACTCGCTGTAAAATATATTCATAAATATATTTACAAGGACATTACCGAACTACTATGCAATTTGGTCAAGAACCAAATGAGGTTGAGCAATACCTTGATGCTCGATATGTTAGTGCATCCGAGGCGGCATGGCGTTTATTTGCGATGGAGATGCATGAGGAGCAGCCAAATGTGGTATGTCTTGCTCTCCACTTGCCGGGGATGCACAGAGTGGTATTCAATGAAAACGAAGATGTCCAAATGGTCCTTCAAAGAGCAGAGCGCGAAACAACAACGTTAACTGCGTATTTTTGCTAGATGTGCAATAGATCCAAATGCTAGGCAATACACATATCTTGAAATCCCACAACACTATATTTGGAAGGCTGCTACAAAAGAGTGGAGACCTAGAGTACTTGGATTCGCGTTAGAAAGGTTGTACTTTGCTGATCCAACTGCCTGAGAACGTTATTACCTCCGGTTGCTTCTTACGATAGTTCGAGGACCTGTCTCATTTGAACACCTCTGAACAGTGTGTGGTCATGTTTATGACACATTTAAAGAAGCATGTTTTGCAAGGGATTGCTGGAAGACGATAGAGAGTGGATTGCACGTCTAGAAGAAGCTTCACTTTTTCGTATAGGATCACAACTACGACATTTGTTTGTGACATTACTTATGTTTTGTACGCCTAACCAACCTGGACAACTGTGGGAACAATTTCGTCATCATCTATGCGATGATTTACGACATCGGCTGCAAGTACAACACCATCTTGACGACCCCACTAAACATGAAGTATACGATTACGGATTATTTCTCATTGACGAATCTTTGAGGGAACATCACAACACTTTATTGTCCGCCATAGCAGGCCAGGTATGCCGCAATCCATATTGGAGTGGATAGTACATTGCCCAAATCCACTTATTGAAGAACAACTTGACTATAATCGTTGAAGAGCTTGCATCCATAGTCGAAGAACGTGTACCCCAATTTGATGCTCAACAATCTATTGCTTATCACGAAGTCCTAACAGCAGTGAACGAACATCGTGGTACAACTTTTTTCATCGAAGGACCAGCCGGAACATGAAAGACATTTGTTTACAACACCATCACCCCTGTACTTCGTGCACAAGGCAAGATCGTTTAACTAATTCGTTCTTTTAACTAATTTTGGACTTTTGTTTGGTCCAGAAATAATATGAGACATATGAATAAACAGAATTTATTATTGAAATAAAGCGATATATATATGATTATTTGGCTATTTTATGCACAATATAACCATGATTAATAATCCTCCAAACATTTTTTGGAGACAATATAAGTATGTATTGTGGTTTTAGAAGAACATCCACTGCCAAGTTGACGTTCACGAAAAAAAATGGGAGGATGCAATAAATTACACAATGATGTGAGGTGAGATATGTAAAACTTTTTTCACAAAATGGTTGCCATATCAGATGACATACAAAACCAAACATAGAACAATCATGGCATGTGATGAAGAGGATGACATGAAAGAAAAGCAGCCTTTTGGGAAGGGTTGTTGGCGCAGTTTGGCGGGACGTTGAAAGACGTGTTGAAGGCGGCTAATGTCACTTCCACCAAAGCAAAATTTAACGCATAAGGAACCCGACACCTTCGAGGGCGTCCGAAATCGGAAGGCACTCAACACCTGGTTCTTGGAGCTAGAGCAGTACTTCCGGGCGGCCAAGTTGAGTGACGAGGATCGGGTGGAAGTGGCTCCCACCTATTTGAGGGGCTATGCTCAACAATGGTGGTAGAAACGCCTTCATGACCGAGGTCCAAACCCGGAAACCTTGAACTGGAGTGGGTTCAAGGAACTGACGAAGAGACAGTTTGTGCCCCTCAACGCGTCCTGGCTCGCCCGGGACAAGATGAGGAATCTGAAGCAAACGGATGACATTCGGGGATATGTTCAGGCTTTCAATGTGCTGTTGCTCGAAGTCGTAGACATGACAGAACCAGAAATGGCCTTCAACTTCGTGGCGGGACTGGCCCCATGGGCCAGACGGAAGTTGGAGGAGAAGCCACCTAAGACTTTGAACGAGGCAATTGAGAGGGCTGAATGTTTCTCGGATGTCCCTAGGGGCGAAAAACAGGGCCGTACGGAGCTGAACCACAAGAAGACTTGGCAAGAGGGTGACTCCTTTTGACCGGAAAAGAAGTGGGATAGGCCACGCGGCGACAATGACACTTGGAAATCGAAGGGAGGGCCTCCACACGCTAAGAAGACACCCGGTGCTCCAAAAAGAAAATCAGGTGCGACGCCTTATGACGGACAAAATGCGACTTTCGATGGAGTGTGCTTCAATTGTGGGGAGTCCGGGCACATGGCCAAGAAGTGCACGAATCCCCAACAATTGAATATGACTCGGGCAACCATGGAGTTGTCCGAAGCCTCCATCAGCCGCTTGGTGGAGGCGGTGGTCGCCAAGACTTGCAAGGTAGGCAACTACTCTTGTGAGTTGTATCAGGAAACTGGCGCCTTGCGAAAAGGGAGTCGGTTAATATTTGTGAGTGGGATAATCTCCGGAACTAACGTGTCGTTGTTGATGGACACAGGAGCGTCGCACTCCTTCATGACACCGGCAATGGCACGGAAGCTGGGACTCTCGACAAATGATGTGGGGGCCTCTATTGAGGTGCGTTCTGCTAAAGGAGTACCACAATTAGCGACGAGATTGGCGTTCGATGTTCCTCTTCAACTCGGGAGTTGGGAGGGACGTGAGAACTTCACCATTTGCGAGATCGATGGAGTGGATCTCATTTTGGGGATGACATTTTTGAGCAAATCCGGAGCGGTCATAGATGGCCGCAAGAGGGTAGTCACGCCACCGTGTGAGAATGGTGGCGAAGTTTTATGAGTGTTGGAAACGCCCAACCCCGTGGGAGGGCGAATAAACCTTCTGTCAGCAAGGGAGTGGGTCGTGGAGGAGTCACACGAGCCCCAGTTTTTGGTTTATGTAAGACAAGTGAAGGGAGAAGGCGATGGGGAGCTGAGCCCAGATTGGATCAAGGGGATTTTGGAGAAATACCAGGATGTGATGCTGGAGGATTTACCAAGCGGTTTGCCACCGTGAAGAGGAGTTGACCACAAGATTGAGGTGATATTGGGAGCTAATGTCAAAGGGGTACATCCGGCCGAGTAAGTCACCTTATGGAGCCCCGATGCTATTCGCAGACAAGAAGGATGGGACACTGCGGATGTGTGTCGATTACGGGGCTCTAAATAAGGTGACTATAAAAAACCAGTACCCTTTGCCAAGGATCGACGACCTCTTTGATTGGTTGGCAGGAGCGAAGTATTTCAGCCGGATCGATTTGCACTCCGACTACCATCAAATTTGAGTGGCAGAATGAGACGAGGAGAAGACCGCGTGCAGGACAAGGTATGGTTCATATGAGTTCTTGGTGATGCCTTTTGGGCTCACCAACGCTCCCGCGACCTTTAGCACGCTAATGAACAGCCTTTTCCAGGAGTGGTTGGATGACTTTGTGATCGTGTACATCGACGACATCTTGGTGTACTCGAAAACAAATGAAGAGCACCTGGAGCAGCTAAAAAGGGTGTTCCAGAAATTGCGGGAAGGGAAGCTGTATGCCAAAGCTTCAAAATGCGAATTCAGGGTCACGAAAGTGGAGTTCCTGGGGCATGTGATTACACAGGATGGGATCAAAATGGATGACAGAAAGATGAGGGCGATTTTGGACTGGGAGCCTCCGACTTCGGTCCCGGGAGTGCGATCCTTCCTAGGACTCGCCTCCTATTACCGGAAGTATGTGAGAAATTTTCGCCAAGATCGCGGGGCCGCTGTCAACCTCCTGTGTAAATCCAAAGTCTGGGTATGGAACACCTTTTGTGGCCAAGCTTTTGCGAGTTGAAGCAGCGGATGGCGGAAGCTCTAGTCCTCAAAATTCCGGAGTTCGACTGTCCATTTGAGATCCATACAGATGCGTCGGACTTCGCAATTGGGGGTATACTCATGAAGGATGGACGTCCAGTGGCTTACGAAAGTAAGAAACTGAATGAAGTGGAGCGACGGTGGCCTACGCACGAAAAAGAAATGAAGGCGGTGGTGTATTGCCTTGAGCTTTGGCGCCACTATATTGGTTCCAACCCGGTGAAGGTGTTCACGACAATGTCACGGTGAAGTATTTTTGCCACGCAGCCTAAGTTGTCCCCAAAACAAATTAGGTGGCAAGACACTTTGGCACTATCGACGTGGATATCCAGTACAAACCGGGACGGGACATGTGGTGGCCGATGCTTTAAGTAGAAAGCAGCAGCTCATGATGGTGTACAGGGGCGAGACGACGCTCCAAAGGAAGATCCGGAAGGCTTACCGGAAGGATGAGATGACGAAGTCCGTGATGCGGGACTTGAGGATGGGAGTTAAATCGCAGTTCCACTTGCAAAATGGACTGCTCCGGTATAAGCAAAAGCGTCTCTACGTGCCGAAGGGAGGGATCAGAGATAGTGTCTTAAGATAATGCCATGATGGCTCGCTTGCGGGCCACGGCGGAGCCAAGCGCACCGCGACACTCTTGAAGAAAGAGTATTTCTGGCCCAAACTGAGGGAGGAGGCCGAGGAGTATGTCAAGACATGCACACATGCCAACAAAACCGGAGCGAGTACAAAAGCAAGCGGGCTGTTACAACCCTTACCGATTCCAGAAGGGTCTTGGGAAGTGTCTCGATGGATTTCATGACTGCCATGCCGCTGTCAAAATGATTCGATGCAATCATGGTGGTGGTGGATAGGTTCAGTAAAATGGGTCATTTCATCCCCACCAAGGAGACGGCAATGGCACAGGATACGGGGGGACTTTACTTTGCCCACGTCTTCAAGCATCATGGACTCCCGAAGGATATTGTCTCGGACCGCGATCCAAAGTTTACGAGTAAATTTTTGAGGAAACTTTGGAAGAAGATGGGGACAAGGCTCAAAGTGAGCACCGCCTTCCGACCTATGACGGACGACCAAACGGAAACGGTGAATTCCGTGGTGAAGCAGATCTTGCGGAATTGCGTGTCGGCAGATCAATCGGACTGGGTGGAGCACTTGGATGAGGCATAGTTCTGTTATAATAACACAAAACATTCCACAACGGGAGTTTCCCTCTTCGTATTGGTTTATGGAAAAGCACCTCCGGTGTCGACAAGTTGGGCCGCCCAAGACGTTGAGGAACTGACAGCAGCGGCATTGCTGGAAGAACGCGAGCGTTTGTTGAAGCTCGCAAAGTACAACATTGCCAAAGCTAGGAAACGGTATGAACGGCAGGCGAATTGGAAGCGGAGGGAGGTTAAATTTGAGGCAGGCACGGAGGTCTGGTTGAACATCAAGAATTTTCGACTACCTCCGGAAATGAGTTCGAAGTTCGTACCTTCGTATGCGGGACCCTTTCGCATCCAAAAGGTTATGAATGAGGATGTGTGTGAATTGGAGCTGCCGGCAAACAGCAAGGTGCATCCGGTATTCCACGTCTTCCTTTTGAAGCTTTACTTCAAAGATGAAGCGCATCCGAATCGACATCAGTGTTGCGTCCGCCACCCTGTGCTGTTGGATCATGAAAATGAACCTGAGTACGAGGTGGAGGCAGTGCTTAAGTCGAGGAGGTTCAAGAATCGAGAAACAAAGTATCTCGTGAAATGAAAGGGCTATCATCATGTGGAGGAATCTTGGGTGCGTGCCTCAGAAATGGGAAACGCATCCGAGGCGGTTGCAGCTTTCGAAGGGCGACCTCAAAAGCGGAAGAAGCGTTGATGGGGACATCAACCTTGAAGCGTGGGGGAGGAAATGCATGCTTAGCCCGGTTTAACTAGCTCAGGAATCCGATTGCAAAAACTTGTATTGTACAAATTTTGTTATAAATGAAATGGTTTCCAATGTGTGCGTCCTATTTTGTTTGGAATGGTGATGCATGGTATGGTTGGCTAATGTGCAGAATGCATGCTAGCTTATAAAAGTGGGAGAGGTAAATTGGGTTAATTGTGTATTTGCGCAGTGCCGAAATCGGGTGACTCCCACCCAAGGGGCACGGAACCTGCGCCTTCTTTGGGAGTTCACGTGCTAGTGCGCCCTAGCGCGTGCGCGTACTATAACTGCGCTACCGAGGGGGTTGCCTTGTAGTGCGGGCTAACGCGGAAGCTACGTGCTTCCGTTCACGTACTATAATCGTGTAGCCTCGGGACGAAGTCGTACTGCGGCTTCGGCGTGTTCCCGTACCTCAGGCCAGCATTCCAAGGCGGACCCAATTGTAGTGATTGGGGCGCACGGTTGGTTCAAGGTTATCTTCTTAGTCAAAAAAAGGTTCAAGGAGAACCCTTGCTCAAGGTGATGCCAAAAAAGTGGCATCACAAGCGGTCACAAGCAAATGTTGTTGCAGTAAGGCGATTTGATCCTGGCCGGGACTTGGAGGAAGTCGGCCGAACTAGCTAGTGGAGAGTAGAGTCAAGTGGGGGTTTGGTTCTTAGCCATGGGACGCCATGGTGTGGAAACAAACTCCTTGATGTGGGACGCCACAACTTGGATGTTCGTTTCTACAAAATTGACAAGTCGATGAGGACATCGACCCCTGTTGGTAGGGGTATGTGTCGCGGCCCTTTGCCTTGAGGGCAGGGGGGGGGGACACAAGAGGGGCTGCCCCTGTGGTGGGGGCAGAGCGATAGGTACGGGGGCTGAAGCACCCTTGAGTGCCCAAGGCACTCAAGGAGGCAGAGGCGCTCACTAGGTGGAGCCCCGCACACGGGTTGCGGTGGGGGGGGGCTCCACAAGGGGTGTGGTAGCTTAGCGGGACTTAGTGGGGGTGGCATAGGACTCACCATGGGGGGAGACCTCGAGGTGGGAGTCGTGGGGAGTCTTGGGACTCATCACGGTCCATTGGGCCGGTGAGTGGGCCAAGACTCACCGCGACTCACCACCGGGAATCGAGGGTTCGTGGTGGTTCGCCATAAAATGGCATGGCTGGTTGTGAAACCCCCGCGGACAGCTACAGAAGTATATATAGGGAGTAGTAACCCCGAGAACGGTGCAAGCCCGTTGGTGACCAAAAACTAGTGAGTAATCGTGCGAGCCGGAAAGCGACCAAAGAGTGGGAGCTGTTCCGGACTGCCAACCAAAGGGAATTCCCCTGGTTCCAAATCGGTGGAGGGTCTTTGGGAACAAAGGGGGACCGTTATGCCCCGGTGAGCAGCCGAAGCTCCAAGTTGGCCCGGCGGCCAGGTTGGGAGTCAGGCGCGCGCATCAAAGCGGTAACTATGACTTGAAGGGGAGTTTACCGAAGTGAGGTGCGCGACATTTGGTATCAGAGCTTAGAGTTCAGTACGCGATCGTCCTTGGGATCGGCCTCATCATGGGGTCGGGCAAGCCGAAGCGAAAGCGGAACGGCCAAAAGATGATGATCCCGGTGAGCCCGATGGGGGCGACGTGTCACCGAGGCGGCCGTTTGAGGAAGCGATGAATGTTTCGAAAACGAGGCCGCTCAAGAGCGGGAGGAATCCGAGGAGTCGGAGCCCGAGGAATCCTGAGAGCTCCGACAAACCAAGAGATGCCTCCCATGCCGGCAGCCTTTTGGGAAGGGTTGTTGGCGCAGTTTGGCGGGACGTTGAAAGACGTGTTGAAGGCGGCTAATGCCACTTCCACTAAGGCAAAGTTTAAGGTGAAGCCTAAGGAACCCGGCACCTTCGAGGGCGTCGAAACCGGAAGGCACTCAACACCTGGCTCCTGGAGCTAGAGCAGTACTTCCGGGCGGCCAAGTTGAGTGACGAGGATCGGGTGGAAGTGGCTCCCACCTATTGAGGGGCTATGCTCAACAATGGTGGCAGAAACGCCTTCACGACCGAGGTCCAAGCCCGGAAACCTTGAACTGGAGTGGGTTCAAGGAATTGATGAAGAGACAGTTTGTGCCCCTCAACGCGTCCTGGCTTGCCCGGGACAAGATGAGGAATTTGAAGCAAACAGATGACATTCGGGGGTATGTCAGGCTTTCAATGTGCTGTTGCTCGAAGTCGCGGACATGGCAGAACCAGAAATGGTCTTCAACTTGTGGCGGGACTGGCCCCATGGGCCAGGCGGAAGTTGGAGGAGAAGCCACCCAAGACTTTGAACGAGGCAATTGAGAGGGCTGAATGTTTCTCGGATGTCCCTAGGGGTGAGAGACAAGGCCGTACGGAGCTGAACCACAAGAAGACCCGCGGGAAGGTGACTCCTCCCGACCGGAAAAGAAGTGGGATAGGCCACGCGGCGACAATGGCATGTGGAAATCGAAGGGAGGGCCTTCACACGTCAAGGCGGCACCCGGTGCTTCGAAAGGAAAAGCGGGTGGAGCGGGTTATGGCGGACAGAAGGCGACCTTTGATGGAGTGTGTTTCAATTGCGGGGAGCCCGGGCACATGGCCAAGAAGTGCACGAAAACCCGACAATTGAACATGACTCGGGCAACCACGGAGCTGTCGGAAGATACCATCAGTCGCTTGGTGGAAGCGGTGGTCGCCAGGACTTGCAAGGTAGGCAATTATTCTTGTGAGTTGTATCAGGAAACTGGCGCCCTGCGTAAAGGGAGTCAGTTATGTTCGTGGATGGGATAATATCCGGAACTAACGTGTGTTGTTGGTGGACACAGGAGCGTCGCACTCCTTCATGACGCCGCGGCGGCGCGAAAGTTGGGACTCCCGACAAGTGACGTGGGGGCCTCTATTGAGGTGCGTTCTGCCAAAGGAGAACCACATTGGCGACAAGGTTGGCGTTTGATGTTCCTCTTCAACTGGGGAGTTGGAGGGACGTGAGAACTTCACCCATCTGCGAGATCGATGGAGTGGATCTCATTTTGGGGATGACCTTTTTGAGCAAATCCGGAGCGGTCATAGATGGCCGCAAGAGAGTAGTCACGCTGCCATGTGGGAATGGTGGGCGAGGCTTACGAGTGTCGGAAACGCCCAAATCCGTGGGAGGGCGAATAAACCTTCTGTCAGCAAGGAGTGGGCCGTGGAGGAGGCACACGAGCCCCAGTTTTTGCTTTACATTAGAGAAGTGAAGGGAGAAGGCGATGGGGAGCCGAGCCCAGATTGGATCAAGGGGATTTTGGAGAAATACCAGGATGTGATGCCGGAGGATTTACCAAGCGGCTTGCCACCGCGAAGAGGAGTTGACCACAAGATTGAGGTGATACCGGGATCGGAACCGCCTGCCAAGGCACCCTACCGGTTGAGCCACAGAGAGTTGGTCGAGCTGAAGACTCAGCTCAAGGATCTAATGTCAAAGGGGTACATCCGGCCGAGTAAGTCACCTTACGGAGCCCCGGTGCTATTCGCAGACAAGAAGGATGGGACGCTGCGGATGTGTCGATTACAGGGCTTTGAATAAGGTGACTATCAAAAACCGGTACCCTTTGCCAAGGATCGACGACCTTTTCGATCGGTTGGCAGGAGCGAAGTATTTCAGCCGGATCGACTTGCGCTCCGGCTATCATCAAATTCGGGTGGCGGAAGGAGATGAGGAGAAGACCGCGTGCAGGACAAGGTATGGTTCATATGAGTTCTTGGTGATGCCTTTTGGGCTCACCAATGCACCAGCGACATTTAGCACGCTGATGAACAGCCTTTTTCAGGAGTGGTTGGATGACTTTGTGATCGTGTACATCGACGACATCTTGGTGTACTCAAAAACAAAGGAGGAGCACCTGGAGCACCTCAAAAGGGTGTTCCAAAAATTGCGGGAAGGGAAGCTGTATGCCAAAGCTTCAAAGTGCGAATTCGGGGTCACGAAAGTGGAGTTCTTGGGGCATGTGATTACACAGGATGGGATCAAAATGGATGACAGAAAGGTGAGGGCGATCTTGGACTGGGAGCCTCCGACTTCGGTCCGGGAGTGCGATCCTTCCTAGGACTCGCCTCCTATTACCGGAAGTATGTGAGAAATTTCGCCAAGATCGCGGGGCCGCTGTCAGACCTTCTGTGTAAATCAAAGTCTGGGCATGGAACACCTTTTGTGGCCAAGCTTTTGCTGAATTGAAGCAGCGGATGGCGGAAGCTCCAGTCTTGAAAATCCCGGAGTTCGATCGTCCGTTCGAGATTCATACAGATGCGTCGGACTTCGCGATTGGGGGTGTACTGATGCAAGATGGACGTCCAGTGGCTTACGAAAGTAAGAAACTGAATGAAGTGGAGCGACGGTGGCCGACGCACGAGAAAGAGATGAAGGCGGTGGTGCATTGTCTTGAGCTTTGGCGCCACTATGTTGGTTCCAACCCAGTGAAGGGTTTCACGGACAATGTCACGGTGAAGTATTTTGCCACGCAGCCCAAGTTGTCCCAAAACAACTTAGGTGGCAAGATACTTTGGCAGTGTTCGACGTGGATATCCAGTACAAACCGGGACAAGACAACGTGGTGGCCGATGCTTTAAGTAGAAAGCAGCAGCTCTTGTTGGTGTACAAGGGCGAGACGGCGCTCCAAAGGAAGATCCGGAAGGCTTGCCGGAAGGATGAGCTGGCGAAGTCCGTGATGCAGGACTTGAGGATGGGGGTTAAATCGCAGTTCCACTTGCAAAATGGACTGCTCCGGTATAAGCAAAAGCGTCTACGTGCCGAAGGGAGGGATCAGAGATAGCCTCTTGAGAGAATGCCATGATAGCCCGCTTGCGGGCCACGGCGGAGCCAAGCGCACTGCGGCACTCTTGAAGAAAGAGTATTTCTGGCCAAACTGAGGGAGGAGGCAGAGGAGTATGTCAAGACATGCACCACATGCCAACAAAACCGGAGCGAGTACAAAAAGCAAGCGGGGCTGTTACAACCCTTGCCGATTCCAGAGGGGACTTGGGAAAGCGTCTCGATGGATTTCATGACTGCTATGCCGCTGTCAAAAGGATTCGATGCAATCATGGTGGTGGTGGATATGTTCAGTAAAATGGGCCATTTCATCCCCACCAAGGAGACGGCAAGCAGGAGACAGGGCGACTTTACTTCGCCCACTTAAAGCATCATGGAGTCCCGAAGGATATTGTTCGGACCGCGATCCAAAGTTTACGAGTAAATTTTGGAGGGCACTTTGGAAGAAGATGGGGACGAGGCTGAAGATGAGCACCGCCTTCCGACCTACGACCGACGCCAAACGAAAGAGTGAATTCCGTAGTGAAGCAGATCTTGCGGAATTACGTGTCGGCAGACCAAACAGACTGGTGGAACACTTAGACGCGGCAGAGTTTGTTATAATAACACAGAACACTCCACAACGGAGTTTCCCCTTTGTATTGGTCTATGGAAAAGCACCTCTGGTGCCGACAAGTTGGGCCGCCCAGGACGTTGAGGAACGGCAGTAGCGGTGGTACTGGAAGAACGCGAGCGTTTGTTGAAGCTCGCAAAGTACAACATTGCCAAAGCTAGGAAACGGTATGAAAGGCAGGCGAATCGGAAGCGGAGGGGGAAGTGAAGTTTGAGGCAGGCAAGAGGTCTGGTTGAACATCAAGAATTTCCGACTACTCCGGAAGTGAGTCCGAATTTGTACCTCCGTATGCGGGACCCTTTTCGGAAGGTATGAATGAGGATGTGTATGAATTGGAGCTGCCGGCAAACAGCAAGGTGCACCCAGTATTCCATGTCTCCCTTTGAAGCCTTACTTCAAAGATGAAGCGCGTCCGAATCGGAGTGTTGCGTCCGCCACCTATGTTGTTGGATCATGAAATGAACTGAGTACGAGGTGGAGGCAATACTTAAGTCGAGGAGGTTCAAGAACCGAGAAACTGAGATCTCGTCAATGGAAGGGTATCATCATGTGGAATCTTGGGTGCGTGCCTCAGAAATTCCGATTGCAGCTTTCGAGGGCGTCAAAAGCAAGCGGACATCAACCTTGGAGGTGGGGGAGGAAATGCATGCTTAGCCCGGCTTAGCTAGTAGGAATCCGTTGCTATTGTGAGAAAGGATTCCAAATGTTGTGGTCCCCTGTCGCGGCCCTTTGCCTTGAGGGCAGGGGGTCGGGACACATGAGGGGCTGCCCCTGTGGTGGGGGCAGCGGCACGATAGGTATGGGGGGCTGAAGCACCCTTGAGTGCCCAAGGCACTCAAGGAGGCGGAGGCGCTCACTAGGTGGAGCCCCGCACACCGGGTTGCGGTGGGGTGGCTCCACAAGGGGGTGGTAGCTTAGTGGGACTTAGTGGGGGTGGCATAGGACTCACCATGGGGGCGGAGACCTCGAGGTGGGAGTCGTGGGGAGTCTTGGGACTCATCACGGTCCATTGGGGCCGCGGTGAGTGGGCCAAGACTCACCGCGACTCACCACCGGGAGTCGAGGGTTTCGTGGTGGTTCGCCATAAAATGGCATGGCTGGTTATGAAACCCCGCGGACAGCTACAGAAGTATATATAGGGAGTAGTAGTAGTAACCCGAGAACGGTGCAAGCCCGTTGGTGACCAAAAACTAGTGAGTAAGCGAGCGAGCCGGAAAGCGACCAAAGAGTGGGGAGCTGTTCCGGACTGCCATCTACCAAAGGGAATTCCTAGTCCCAAATAGGTGGAGGGTTTTAGAGGAAGCGAAGGGGACCGTTATGTCCCGGTGAGTAGCCGAAACTCCAAGTTGGCCCGGCGGCCAGGTTGGGAGTCAGGCGCGCGCATCAAAGCGAGTAACTATGACTTGAAGGGGAGTTACCGAAGTGAGGTGCGCGACATTGGTATCAGAGCTTAGAGTTCAGTACGCGATCGTCCTTGGGATTGGCCTCATCATGGGGTCGGGCAAGCCGAAGCGAAAGCGGAACGGCCCAAAAGATGATGATCCGGTGAGCCCGATGGGGGCGACGTGTCACCGAGGCGGCCGTTTGAGGAAGCGATGAATGTTTCCGAAAACGAGGCGCTCAGAGCGGGAGGAATCCGAGGAGTCGGAGCCCGAGGAATCCTGAGAGCTCCGACAAACCAAGAGATGCCTCCCATGCCGGCAGCCTTTTGGGAAGGGTTGTTGGCGCAGTTGGCGGGACGTTGAAAGACGTGTTGAAGGCGGCTAATGCCACTTCCACTAAGGCAAAGTTTAAGGTGAAGCCTAAGGAACCCGGCACCTTCGAGGGCGTTCGAAACGGAAGGCACTCAACACCTGGCTCCTGGAGCTAGAGCAGTACTTCCGGGCGGCCAAGTTGAGTGACGAGGATCGGGTGGAAGTGGCTCCCACCTATTTGAGGGGCTATGCTCAACAATGGTGGCAGAAACGCCTTCACGACCGAGGCCCAAGCCCGGAAACCTTGAACTGGAGTGGGTTCAAGGAATTGATGAAGAGACAGTTTGTGCCCCTCAACGCATCCTGGCTTGCCCGGGACAAGATGAGGAATTTGAAGCAAACAGATGACATTCGGGGTATGTCCAGGCTTTCAATGTGCTGTTGCTCGAAGTCGCGGACATGGCAGAACCAGAAATGGTCTTCAACTTTGTGGCGGGACTGGCCCCATGGGCCAGGCGGAAGTTGGAGGAGAAGCCACCCAAGACTTTGAACGAGGCAATTGAGAGGGCTGAATGTTTCTCGGATGTCCCTAGGGGTGAGAGACAAGGCCGTACGGAGCTGAACCACAAGAAGACCCGGCGGGAAGGTGACTCTCCGACCGGAAAAGAAGTGGGATAGGCCACGCGGCGAAAATGGCACGTGGAAATCGAAGGGAGGGCCTTCACACGTCAAGGCGGCACCCGGTGCTTCGAAAGGAAAAGCGGGTGGAGCGGCTTATGGCGGACAGAAGGCGACCTTTGATGGAGTGTGTTTCAATTGCGGGGAGCCCGGGCACATGGCCAAGAAGTGCACGAAGCCCGGCAATTGAACATGACTCGGGCGACCACGGAGCTGTCGGAAGATACCATCAGTCGCTTGGTGGAAGCGGTGGTCGCCAGGACTTGCAAGGTAGGCAAATTCTTGTGAGTTGTATCAGGAAACTGGCGCCTTGCGTAAAGGGAGTCAGTTATTGTTCGTGGATGGGATAATATCCGGAACTAACGTGTCGTTGTTGGTGGACACAGGAGCGTCGCACTCCTTCATGACGCCGGCGGCGGCGCGAAAGTTGGGACTCCCGACAAGTGACGTGGGGGCCTCTATTGAGGTGCGTTCTGCCAAAGGAGAACCAAGTTGGCGACAAGGTTGGCGTTTGATGTTCCTCTTCAACTGGGGAGTTGGGAGGGACGTGAGAACTTCACCATCTGCGAGATCGATGGAGTGGATCTCATTTTGGGGATGACCTTTTTGAGCAAATCCGGAGCGGTCATAGATGGCCGCAAGAGAGTAGTCACGCTGCCATGTGGGAATGGTGGCGAGGTTACGAGTGTCGGAAACGCCCAAATCCGTGGGAGGGCGAATAAACCTTCTGTCAGCAAGGAGTGGGCCGTGGAGGAGGCACACGAGCCCCAGTTTTTGCTTTACATTAGAGAAGTGAAGGGGAAGGCGATGGGGAGCCGAGCCCAGATTGGATCAAGGGGATTTTGGAGAAATACCAGGATGTGATGCCGGAGGATTTACCAAGCGGCTTGCCACCGCGAAGAGGAGTTGACCACAAGATTGAGGTGATACCGGGATCGGAACCGCCTGCCAAGGCGCCCTACCGGTTGAGCCACAGAGAGTTGGTCGAGCTGAAGACTCAGCTCAAGGATCTAATGTCAAAGGGGTACATCCGGCCGAGTAAGTCACCTTACGGAGCCCCGGTGCTATTGCAGACAAGAAGGATGGGACGCTGCGGATGTGTGTCGATTACAGGGCTCTGAATAAGGTGACTATAAAAACCGGTACCCTTTGCCAAGGATCGACGACCTTTTCGATCGGTTGGCAGGAGCGAAGTATTTCAGCCGGATCGACTTGCGCTCCGGCTATCATCAAATTCGGGTGGCGGAAGGAGATGAGGAGAAGACCGCTGCAGGACAAGGTATGGTTCATATGAGTTCTTGGTGATGCCTTTTGGGCTCACCAATGCACCAGCGACCTTTAGCACGCTGATGAACAGCCTTTTCCAGGAGTGGTTGGATGACTTTGTGATCGTGTACATCGACGACATCTTGGTGTACTCGAAAACAAAGGAGGAGCACCTGGAGCACCTCAAAAGGGTGTCCCAAAAATTGCGGGAAGGGAAGCTGTATGCCAAAGCTTCAAAGTGCGAATTCGGGGTCACAAAAGTGGAGTTCTTGGGGCAGTGATTACACAGGATGGGATCAAAATGGATGACAGAAAGGTGAGGGCGATCTTGGACTGGGAGCCCGACTTCGGTCCCGGGAGTGCGATCCTTCCTAGGACTCGCCTCCTATTACCGGAAGTATGTGAGAAATTTCGCCAAGATCGCGGGGCCGTGTCAGACCTTCTGTGTAAATCCAAAGTCTGGGCATGGAACACATTTTGTGGCCAAGCTTTTGCTGAATTGAAGCAGCGGATGGCGGAAGCTCCAGTCTTGAAAATCCCGGAGTTCGATCGTCCGTTCGAGATTCATACAGATGCGTCGGACTTCGCGATTGGGGGTGTACTGATGCAAGATGGACGTCCAGTGGCTTACGAAAGTAAGAAACTGAATGAAGTGGAGCGACGGTGGCCGACGCACGAGAAAGAGATGAAGGCGGTGGTGCACTGTCTTGAGCTTTGGCGCCACTATGTTGGTTCCAACCCAGTGAAGGTGTTCACGGACAATGTCACGGTGTGAAGTATTTTGCCACGCAGCCAAGTTGTCCCCAAAACAACTTAGGTGGCAAGATACTTTGGCAGTGTTCGACGTGGATATCCAGTACAAACCGGGACGGGACAACGTGGTGGCCGATGCTTTAAGTAAAGCAGCAGCTCTTGTTGGTGTACAAGGGCGAGACGGCGCTCCAAAGGAAGATCCGGAAGGCTTGCCGGAAGGATGAGCTGGCGAAGTCCGTGATGCAGGACTTGAGGATGGGGGTTAAATCAGTTCCACTTGCAAAATGGACTGCTCCGGTATAAGCAAAAGCGTCTCTACGTGAAGGGAGGGATCAGAGATAGCCTCTTGAGAGAATGCCATGATAGCCCGCTTGCGGGCCACGGCGGAGCCAAGCGCACTGCGGCACTCTTGAAGAAAGAGTATTCTGGCCCAAACTGAGGGAGGAGGCAGAGGAGTATGTCAAGACATGCACCACATGCCAACAAAACCGGAGCGAGTACAAAAAGCAAGCGGGGCTGTTACAACCCTTGCCGATTCCAGAGGGGACTTGGGAAAGCGTCTCGATGGATTTCATGACTGCTATGCCGCTGTCAAAAGGATTCGATGCAATCATGGTGGTGGTGGATAGGTTCAGTAAAATGGGCCATTTCATCCCCACCAAGGAGACGGCAACGGCGCAGGAGACAGGGCGACTTTACTTCGCCCACGTCTTAAAGCATCATGGAGTCCCGAAGGATATTGTCGGACCGCGATCCAAAGTTTACGAGTAAATTTGGAGGCACTTTGGAAGAAGATGGGGACGAGGCTGAAGATGAGCACCGCCTTCCGACCTACGACCGACGGCCCAAAAAGAAAGAGTGAATTCGTAGTGTGAAGCAGATCTTGCGGAATTACGTGTCGGCAGACCAAACAGACTGGGTGGAACACTTAGACGCGGCAGAGTTCTGTTATAATAACACAGAACACTCCGCAACGGGAGTTTCCCCTTTCGTATTGGTCTATGGAAAAGCACCTCTGGTGCCGACAAGTTGGGCCGCCCAGGACGTTGAGGAACCGGCAGTAGCGGCGGTACTGGAAGAACGCGAGCGTTTGTTGAAGCTCGCAAAGTACAACATTGCCAAAGCTAGGAAACGGTATGAAAGGCAGGCGAATCGGAAGCGGAGGGAAGTGAAGTTTGAGGCAGGCACAGAGGTCTGGTTGAACATCAAGAATTTCCGACTACCTCGGAAGTGAGTCCGAAGTTCGTACCTCCGTATGCGGGACCCTTTCGCATTCGGAAGGTTATGAATGAGGATGTGTATGAATTGGAGCTGCCGGCAAACAGCAAGGTGCACCCAGTATTCCATGTCTCCCTTTGAAGCCTTACTTCAAAGATGAAGCGCGTCCGAATCGGCATCAAGTGTTGCGTCCGCCACCTATGTGTTGGATCATGAAAATGAACCTGAGTACGAGGTGGAGGCAATACTTAAGTCGGGGTTCAAGAACCGAGAAACGGAGTATCTCGTCAAATGGAAGGGTATCATCATGTGGAGGCATCTTGGGTGCGTGCCTCAGAAATGGGCCACAGCTTTCGAAGGCGACTGAATGATGGGGACATCCTTGGATGGGGGAGGAAATGCATCTTAGCCGGCTTAGCTAGCTCCGATGCAAAAACTTGATTGTACGATTCCAAATCCGCATGGTATGTGTCGCGGCCCTTTGCCTTGAGGGCAGGGGGTCGGGACACATGAGGGGCTGCCCCTGTGGTGGGGGGCAGCGGCAGCGATAGGTATGGGGGGCTGAAGCACCCTTGAGTGCCCAAGGCACTCAAGGAGGCGGAGGCGCTCACTAGGTGGAGCCCCGCACACCGGGTTGCGGTGGAGGTGGCTCCACAAGGGGTGGTGGTAGCTTAGTGGGACTTAGTGGGGGTGGCATAGGACTCACCATGGGGGTGGAGACCTCGAGGTGGGAGTCGTGGGGAGTCTTGGGACTCATCACGGTCCATGGGGCCGTGGTGAGTGGGCCAAGACTCACCGCGACTCACCACCGGGAGTCGAGGGTTTTCGTGGTGGTTCGCCATAAAATGGCATGGCTGGTTATGAAACCCCCGCGGACAGCTACAGAAGTATATATAGGGAGTAGTAACCCCGAGAACGGTGCAAGCCCGTTGGTGACCAAAAACTAGTGAGTAAGCGAGCGAGCCGGAAAGCGACCAAAGAGTGGGGAGCTGTTCCGGACTGCCATCTACCAAAGGGAATTCTCCTAGTCCCAAATAGGTGGAGGGTTTAGAGGAAGCGAAGGGGGACCGTTATGTCCCGGTGAGCAGCCGAAGCTCCAAGTTGGCCCGGCGGCCAGGTTGGGAGTCAGGCGCGCGCATCAAAGCGAGTAACTATGACTTGAAGGGGAGTTTACCGAAGTGAGGTGCGCGACACTTGGTATCAGAGCTTAGAGTTCAGTACGCGATCGTCCTTGGGATTGGCCTCATCATGGGGTCGGGCAAGCCGAAGCGAAAGCGGAACGGCCCAAAAGATGATGATCCCGGTGAGCCCGATGGGGGCGACGTGTCACCGAGGCGGCCGTTTGAGGAAGCGATGAATGTTTCCGAAAACGAGGCCGCTCAAGAGCGGGAGGAATCCGAGGAGTCGGAGCCCGAGGAATCCTGAGAGCTCCGACAAACCAAGAGATGCCTCCCATGCCGGCAGCCTTTTGGGAAGGGTTGTTGGCGCAGTTTGGCGGGACGTTTGAAAGACGTGTTGAAGGCGGCTAATGCCACTTCCACTAAGGGCAAAGTTTAAGGTGAAGCCTAAGGAACCCGGCACCTTCGAGGGCGTTCGAAACCGGAAGGCACTCAACACCTGGCTCCTGGAGCTAGAGCAGTACTTCCGGGCGGCCAAGTTGAGTGACGAGGATCGGGTGGAAGTGGCTCCCACCTATTTGAGGGGCTATGCTCAACAATGGTGGCAGAAACGCCTTCACGACCGAGGCCCAAGCCCGGAAACCTTGAACTGGAGTGGGTTCAAGGAATTGATGAAGAGACAGTTTGTGCCCCTCAACGCGTCCTGGCTTGCCCGGGACAAGATGAGGAATTTGAAGCAAACAGATGACATTCGGGGGTATGTCCAGGCTTTCAATGTGCTGTTGCTCGAAGTCGCGGACATGGCAGAACCAGAAATGGTCTTCAACTTTGTGGCGGGACTGGCCCCATGGGCTAGGCGGAAGTTGGAGGAGAAGCCACCCAAGACTTTGAACGAGGCAATTGAGAGGCTGAATGTTTCTCGGATGTCCCTAGGGGTGAGAGACAAGGCCGTACGGAGCTGAACCACAAGAAGACCCGGCGGGAAGGTGACTCCTCCGACCGGAAAAGAAGTGGGATAGGCCACGCGGCGAAATGGCACGTGGAAATCGAAGGGAGGGCCTTCACACGTCAAGGCGGCACCCGGTGCTTCGAAAGGAAAAGCGGGTGGAGCGGCTTATGGCGGACAGAAGGCGACCTTTGATGGAGTGTGTTTCAATTGCGGGGAGCCCGGGCACATGGCCAAGAAGTGCACGAAGCCCCGGCAATTGAACATGACTCGGGCGACCACGGAGCTGTCGGAAGATACCATCAGTCGCTTGGTGGAAGCGGTGGTCGCCAGGACTTGCAAGGTAGGCAAATTTTCTTGTGAGTTGTATCAGGAAACTGGCGCCTTACGTAAAGGGAGTCAGTTATTCGTGGATGGGATAATATCCGGAAAACTGTGTCGTTGTTGGTGGACACAGGAGCGTCGCACTCCTTCATGACGCCGGCGGCGGCGCGAAAGTTGGGACTCCCGACAAGTGACGTGGGGGCCTCTATTGAGGTGCGCTCTGCCAAAGGAGAACTCAGTTGGCGACAAGGTTGGCGTTTGATGTTCCTCTTCAACTGGGGAGTTGGGAGGGACGTGAGAACTTCACTATCTGCGAGATCGATGGAGTGGATCTCATTTTGGGGATGACCTTTTTGAGCAAATCCGGAGCGGTCATAGATGGCCGCAAGAGAGTAGTCACGCTGCCATGTGGGAATGGTGGCGAGGTTTTACGAGTGTCGGAAACGCCCAAATCCGTGGGAGGGCGAATAAACCTTCTGTCAGCAAAGGAGTGGGCCGTGGAGGAGGCACACGAGTCCCAGTTTTTGCTTTACATTAGAGAAGTGAAAGGAGAAGGCGATGGGGAGCCGAGCCCAGATTGGATCAAGGGGATTTTGGAGAAATACCAGGATGTGATGCCGGAGGATTTACCAAGCGGCTTGCCACCGCGAAGAGGAGTTGACCACAAGATTGAGGTGATACCGGGATCGGAACCGCCTGCCAAGGCGCCCTACCGGTTGAGCCACAGAGAGTTGGTCGAGCTGAAGACTCAGCTCAAGGATCTAATGTCAAAGGGGTACATCCGGCCGAGTAAGTCACCTTACGGAGCCCCGGTGCTATTGCAGACAAGAAGGATGGGACGCTGCGGATGTGTGTCGATTACAGGGCTCTGAATAAGGTGACTATCAAAAACCGGTACCCTTTGCCAAGGATCGACGACCTCTCTTCGATCGGTTGGCAGGAGCGAAGTATTTCAGCCGGATCGACTTGCGCTCGGCTATCACCAAATTCGGGTGGCGGAAGGAGAAGGATGAGGAGAAGACCGCGTGCAGGACAAGGTATGGTTCATATGAGTTCTTGGTGATGCCTTTTGGGCTCACCAATGCACCAGCGACATTTAGCACGCTGATGAACAGCCTTTTCCAGGAGTGGTTGGATGACTTTGTGATCGTGTACATCGACGACATCTTGGTGTACTCGAAAACAAAGGAGGAGCACCTGGAGCACCTCAAAAGGGTGTTCCAAAAATTGCGGGAAGGGAAGCTGTATGCCAAAGCTTCAAAGTGCGAATTCGGGGTCACAAAAGTGGAGTTCCTGGGGCATGTGATTACACAGGATGGGATCAAAATGGATGACAGAAAGGTGAGGGCGATCTTGGACTGGGAGCCTCCGACTTCGGTCCCGGGAGTGCGATCCTTCCTAGGACTCGCCTCCTATTACCGGAAGTATGTGAGAAATTTCGCCAAGATCGCGGGGCCGCTGTCGGACCTTCTGTGTAAATCCAAAGTCTGGGTATGGAACACATTTTGTGGCCAAGCTTTTGCTGAATTGAAGCAGCGGATGACGGAAGCTCCAGTCTTGAAAATCCCGGAGTTCGATCGTCCGTTTGAGATTCATACAGATGCATCGGACTTCGCGATTGGGGGTGTACTTAT
Organism: Takakia lepidozioides; assembly: GCA_030704615.1. Taxonomy (NCBI): domain Eukaryota; kingdom Viridiplantae; phylum Streptophyta; class Takakiopsida; order Takakiales; family Takakiaceae; genus Takakia; species Takakia lepidozioides. Next base: position 38,641,163 of record CM060731.1, read on the forward strand.
GCAAGATGGACGTCCAGGCTTACGAAAGTAAGAAACTGAATGAAGTGGAGCGACGGTGGCCGACGCACGAAAAAGAGATGAAGGCGGTGGTGCATTGCCTTGACTCTGGCGCCACTATGTTGGTTCCAACCCAGTGAAGGTGTTCACGGACAATGTCACGGTGAAGTATTTTGCCACGCAGCCCAAGTTGTCCCCAAAACAACTTAGGTGGCAAGATACTTTGGCAGTGTTCGACGTGGATATCCAGTACAAACCGGGACGGGACAATGTGGTGGCCGATGCTTTAAGTAGAAAGCAGCAGCTCTTGTTGGTGTACAAGGGCGAGACGGCGCTCCAAGGAAGATCCGGAAGGCTTGCCGGAAGGATGAGCTGGCCGTGATGCAGGACTTGAGAATGGGGGTTAAATCGCAGTTCCACTTGCAAAAAGGACTGCTCCGGTATAAGCAAAAACGTCTCTATGTGCCAAAGGGAGGGATCAGAGATAGCCTCTTGAGAGAATGCCATGATAGCCCGCTTGCGGGCCACGGCGGAGCCAAGCGCACTGCGGCACTCTTGAAGAAAGAGTATTTCTGGCCCAAACTGAGGGAGGAGGCAGAGGAGTATGTCAAGACATGCACCACATGCCAAAAAACCGGAGCGAGTACAAAAAGCAAGCGGGGCTGTTACAACCCTTGCCGATTCCAGAGGGGACTTGGGAAAGCGTCTCGATGGATTTCATGACTGCTATGCCGCTGTCAAAAGGATTCGATGCAATCATGGTGGTGGTAGATAGGTTCAGTAAAATGGCCCATTTCATCCCCACCAAGGAGACGGCAACGGCGCAGGAGACAGGGCGACTTTACTTCGCCCACGTCTTAAAGCATCATGGAGTCCCGAAGGATATTGTCTCGGACCGCGATCCAAAGTTTACGAGTAAATTTTGGAGAGCACTTTGGAAGAAGATGGGGACGAGGCTGAAGATGAGCACCGCCTTCCGACCTACGACGGACGGCCAAACGGAAAGAAAGAGTGAATTCCGTAGTGAAGCAATTCTTGCGGAATTACGTGTCGGCAGACCAATCAGACTGGATGGAACACTTAGACGCGGCAGAGTTCTGTTATAATAACACAGAACACTCCGCAACGGGAGTTTCCCCTTTTGTGTTGGTCTATGGAAAAGCACCTCTGGTGCCGACAAGTTGGGCCGCCCAGGACGTTGAGGAACGGCAGTAGCGGCGGTACTGGAAGAACGCGAGCGTTTGTTGAAGCTCGCAAAGTACAACATTGCCAAAGCTAGGAAACGGTATGAAAGGCAGGCGAATCGGAAGCGGAGGGAAGTGAAGTTTGAGGCAGGCACAGAGGTCTGGTTGAACATCAAGAATTTTCGACTACCTCCGGAAGTGAGTCCGAAGTTCGTACCTCCGTATGCGGGTCCCTTTCGCATTCGGAGGTTATGAATGAGGATGTGTATGAATTGGAGCTGCCGGCAAACAGCAAGGTGCACCCAGTATTCCATGTCTCCCTTTTGAAGCCTTACTTCAAAGATGAAGCACGTCCGAATCGGCATCAAGTGTTGCGTCCGCCACCTATGCTGTTGGATCATGAAAATGAACCCGAGTACGAGGTGGAGGCAATACTTAAGTCGAGGAGGTTCAAGAACCGAGAAACGGAGTATCTCGTCAAATGGAAGGGCTATCATCTTGTGGAGGCATCTTGGGTGCGTGCCTCAGAAATGGGAAACGCATCCGAGGCAGTTGCAGCGTTCGAAGGGCGACCTCAAAAGCGGAAGAAGCGTTGATGGGGACATCAACCTTGGAGCGTGGGGGAGGAAATGCATGCTTAGCCCGGTTTAGCTAGCTCAGGAATCCGATTGCAAAAACTTGTATTGTACAAAAATTTGTTAAAGGAAATGGGTTCCAAATATTGTGCGTCCTATTGTGTTTGGAATGGTGATGCATGGTGTGGTTGGCTAGTGTGTAGAATGCATGCTAGCTTACAAAAGTGGGAGAGGTAAATTGGGTTAATCGTGTGTTTGCGCAGTGCCGAAATCGGGTGACTCCCATCCAAGGGGCAAGGAAACTTGCGCCTTTTGGGAGTTCACGTGCTAGTGCGCACCTGGCGCGTGCGCGTACTATAACTGCGCTACCGAGGGGGTTGCCTTGTAGTGCGGGCTAACGCGGAAGCTACGTGCTTCCGTTCACGTACTATAATCGTGTAGCCTCGGGACGAAGTCGTAGTGCGGCTTCGGCGTGTTCCGTACCTCAGGCCAGCATTCCAAGGCGGACCCAATTGTAGTGATTGGGGCGCACGGTTGGTTCAAGGTTATCTTCCTAGTCAAAGAGGGTTCCAGGATGAACCTTGCTCAAGGTGATGCCAAAAGCGGCATCATGAGCGATCGCAAGCAATGTTTGTTGCAGTAAGGCGATTCGATCCTCGGGGAGGATCGTTCCTTGGCCTTGAAGTAGGCCAAGAAGAGTGCACTGGGAGGAGCTGGAGAGGCTCCCCCCTTGGCCGGACTTGGAGGAAGTCGGCCGAACTAGCTAGTGGAGAGTGGAGTCAAGTGTGGGGTTTGGTTCTTTGCCATGGGACGCCATGGTACGGAAACAACTCCTTGATGTGGGCCACAACTTGGATGTTCGTTTCTACAAAATGGACAAGTCGATGAGGACATCGACTCCCTGTTGGTAGGGGTGTGTGTCGCGGCCTTTGCCTTGAGGGCAGGGTCGGGACACATGAGGGGCTGCCCCTGTGGTGGGGGCAGCGGCACGATAGGTATGGGGGGCTGAAGCCCTTGAGTGCCCAAGGCACTCAAGGAGGCGGAGGCGCTCACTAGGTGGAGCCCCGCACACCGGGTTGCGGTGGGGTGGCTCCACAAGGGGTGGTGGTAGCTTAGTGGGACTTAGTTGGGGTGGCATAGGACTCACCATGGGGTGGAGACCTCGTGGTGGGAGTCGTGGGGAGTCTTGGGACTCATCACGGTCCATTGGGGCCGCGGTGATTGGGCCAAGACTCACCGCGACTCACCACCGGGAGTCGAGGGTTTTCGTGGTGGTTCGCCATAAAATGGCATGGCTGGTTGTGAAACCCCCGCGGACAGCTACAGAAGTATATATAGGGAGTAGTAACCCCGAGAACGGTGCAAGCCCGTTGGTGACCAAAAACTAGTGAGTAAGCGAGCGAGCCGGAAAGCGACCAAGAGTGGGGAGCTGTTCCGGACTGCCATCTACCAAAGGGAATTCTCCTAGTCCAAATGGTGGAGGTTTTAGAGAAGCGAATGGGGACCGTTATGTCCCGGTGAGTAGCCGAAACTCCAAGTTGGCCCGGCGGCCAGGTTGGGAGTCAGGCGCGCGCATCAAAGCGATTAACTATGACTTGAAGGGGAGTTTACCGAAGTGAGGTGCGCGACATGGCTAGTGTGTAGAATGCATGCTAGCTTATAAAAGTGGGAGAGGTAAATTGGGTTAATCGTGTGTTTGCGTAGTGCCGAAATCGGTGACCCCCATCCAAGGGGCAAGGAAACTTGCGCCTTCTTGGGAGTTCACGTGCTAGTGCGCACCTGGCGCGTGCGCGTATTATAACTGCGCTACCGAAGGGTTGCCTTGTAGTGCGGAAATGCGGAAGCTACGTGCTTCCGTTCACGTACTATAATCGTGTAGCCTCGGGACGAAAGTCGTACTGCGGCTTCGGCGTGTTCCGTACCTCAGGCCAGCATTCCAAGGCGGACCCAATTGTAGTGATTGGCGCACGGTTGGTTCAAGGTTATCTTCCTAGTCAAAAAGGTTCAAGGACCCCTTGCTCAAGGTGCCAAAAAAGTGCATCACAAGCGGTCACAAGCAATGTTGTTGCAGTAAGGCGATTTGATCCTCGGGGAGGATCGTTCCTTGGCCTGAAGTGGGCCAAGAAGAGTGCACTGGGAAAGCTTGAGAGGCTCCACCCTTGGCGGACTTGAGGAAGTCGGCCGAACTAGCTAGGAGAGTAGAGTCAAGTGGGGGTTGGTTCTTAGCCATGGGACGCATGGTGTGGAAACAAACTCCTGATGTGGGAGCCACAACTTGCGTTCTACAAATTGACAAGTCGATGAGGACATCGTTCGCGCACCTCACTCCGGTAACTCCCCTTCAAGTCATAGTTACTCGCTTTGATGCGCGCGCCTGACTCCCAACCTGGCCGCCGGGCCAACTTGGAGCTTCGGCTGCTCACCGGGACATAACGGTCCCCTTCCTTTCCCCTAAACCCTCCACCTATTTGGGACTAGGAGAATTCCCTTTGGTAGATGGCAGTCCGGAACAGCTCCCCACTCTTTGGTCGCTTTCCGGCTCGCTCGCTTACTCACTAGTTTTTGGTCACCAACGGGCTTGCACCGTTCTCGGGTTACTACTCCCTATATATACTTCTGTAGCTGTCCGCGGGGGTTTCATAACCAGCCATGCCATTTTATGGCGAACCACCACGAAAACCCTCGACTCCCGGTGGTGAGTCGCGGTGAGTCTTGGCCCACTCACCGCGGCCCCAATGGACCGTGATGAGTCCCAAGACTCCCCACGACTCCCACCTCGAGGTCTCCACCCCATGGTGAGTCCTATGCCACCCCCACTAAGTCCCACTAAGCTACCACCACCCCTTGTGGAGCCACCTCCACCGCAACCCGGTGTGCGGGGCTCCACCTAGTGAGCGCCTCCGCCTCCTTGAGTGCCTTGGGCACTCAAGGGTGCTTCAGCCCCCCATACCTATCGCTGCCGCTGCCCCCACCACAGGGGCAGCCCCTCATGTGTCCCGACCCCCTGCCCTCAAGGCAAAGGGCCGCGACACACACCCCTACCAACAGGAGTCGATGTCCTCATCGACTTGTCCATTTTGTAGAAACGAACATCCAAGTTGTGGCGTCCCACATCAAGGAGTTTGTTTCCGTACCATGGCGTCCCATGGCAAAGAACCAAACCCCACACTTGACTCCACTCTCCACTAGCTAGTTCGGCCGACTTCCTCCAAGTCCCGGCCAAGGGTGGAGCCTCTCCAGCTCCTCCCAGTGCACTCTTCTTGGCCTACTTCAAGGCCAAGGAACGATCCTCCCCGAGGATCGAATCGCCTTACTGCAACAACATTGCTTGCGATCGCTCATGATGCCGCTTTTGGCATCACCTTGAGCAAGGGTTCACCTGGAACCCTCTTTGACTAGGAAGATAACCTTGAACCAACCGTGCGCCCCAATCACTACAATTGGGTCCGCCTTGGAATGCTGGCCTGAGGTACGGGAACACGCCGAAGCCGCACTACGACTTCGTCCCGAGGCTACACGATTATAGTACGTGAACGGAAGCACGTAGCTTCCGCGTTAGCCCGCACTACAAGGCAACCCCCTCGGTAGCGCAGTTATAGTACGCGCACGCGCCAGGTGCGCACTAGCACTTGAACTCCCAAAAAGGCGCAAGTTTCCTTGCCCCTTGGATGGGAGTCACCCGATTTCGGCACTGCGCAAACACACGATTAACCCAATTTACCTCTCCCACTTTTGTAAGCTAGCATGCATTCTACACACCAGCCAACCACACCATGCATCACCATTCCAAACACAATAGGACGCACAATATTTGGAACCCATTTCCTTTATCACAAATTTTTGTACAATACAAGTTTTTGCAATCGGATTCCTGAGCTAGCTAAACCGGGCTAAGCATGCATTTCCTCCCCCACGCTCCAAGGTTGATGTCCCCATCAACGCTTCTTCCGCTTTTGAGGTCGCCCTTCGAACGCTGCAACCGCCTCGGATGCGTTTCCCATTTCTGAGGCACGCACCCAAGATGCCTCCACAAGATGATAGCCCTTCCATTTGACGAGATATCTCCGTTTCTCGGTTCTTGAACCTCCTCGACTTAAGTATTGCCTCCACCTCGTACTCGGGTTCATTTTCATGATCCAACAGCATAGGTGGCGGACGCAACACTTGCTGCCGATTCGGACGTGCTTCATCTTTGAAGTAAGGCTTCAAAAGGGAGACATGGAATACTGGGTGCACCTTGCTGTTTGCTGGCAGCTCCAATTCATACACATCCTCATTCATAACCTCCGAATGCGAAAGGGACCCGCATACGGAGGTACGAACTTCGGACTCATTTCCGGAGGTAGTCGAAATTCTTGATGTTCAACCAGACCTCTGTGCCTGCCTCAAACTTCACTTCCCTCCGCTTCCGATTCGCCTGCCTTTCATACCGTTTCCTAGCTTTGGCAATGTTGTACTTTGCGAGCTTCAACAAACGCTCGCGTTCTTCCAGTACCGCCGCTACTGCCGGTTCCTCAACGTCCTGGGCGGCCCAACTTGTCGGCACCAGAGGTGCTTTTCCATAGACCAACACAAAGGGGAAACTCCCGTCGCGGAGTGTTCTGTGTTATTATAACAGAACTCTGCCGCGTCTAAGTGTTCCATCCAGTCTGATTGGTCTGCCGACACGTAATTCCGCAAGAATTGCTTCACTACGGAATTCACTCTTTCCGTTTGGCCGTCCGTCGTAGGTCGGAAGGCGGTGCTCATCTTCAGCCTCGTCCCCATCTTCTTCCAAAGTGCTCTCCAGAATTTACTCGTAAACTTTGGATCGCGGTCCGAGACAATATCCTTCGGGACTCCATGATGCTTTAAGACGTGGGCGAAGTAAAGTCGCCCTGTCTCCTGCGCAGTTGCCGTCTCCTTGGTGGGGATGAAATGGGCCATTTTACTGAACCTATCTACCACCACCATGATTGCATCGAATCCTTTTGACAGCGGCATAGCAGTCATGAAATCCATCGAGACGCTTTCCCAAGTCCCCTCTGGAATCGGCAAGGGTTGTAACAGCCCCGCTTGCTTTTTATACTCGCTCCGGTTTTGTTGGCATGTGGTGCATGTCTTGACATACTCCTCTGCCTCCTCCCTCAGTTTGGGCCAGAAATACTCTTTCTTCAAGAGTGCCGCAGTGCGCTTGGCTCCACCGTGGCCCGCAAGCGGGCTATCATGGCATTCTCTCAAGAGACTATCCCTGATCCCTCCCTTTGGCACATAGAGACGTTTTTGCTTATACCGGAGCAGTCCGTTTTGCAAGTGGAACTGCGATTTAACCCCCATTCTCAAGTCTGCATCACGCACTTTGCCAGCTCATCCTTCCGGCAAGCCTTCCGGATCTTCCTTTGGAGCGCCGTCTCGCCCTTGTACACCAACAAGAGCTGCTGCTTTCTACTTAAAGCATCGGCCACCACATTGTCCCGTCCCGGTTTGTACTGGATATCCACGTCGAACACTGCCAAAGTATCTTGCCACCTAAGTTGTTTTGGGGACAACTTGGGCTGCGTGGCAAAATACTTCACCGTGACATTGTCCGTGAACACCTTCACTGGGTTGGAACCAACATAGTGGCGCCAGAGTTCAAGGCAATACCACCGCCTTCATCTCTTTTTCGTGCGTCGGCCACCGTCGCTCCACTTCATTCAGTTTCTTTCTTACTTTCGTAAGCCACTGGACGTCCATCTTGCATAAGTACACCCCCAATTGCGAAGTCCGATGCATCTGTATGAATCTCAAACGGACGATCGAACTCCGGGATTTTTAAGACTGGAGCTTCCGTCATCCGCTGCTTCAATTCAGCAAAAGCTTGGCCACAAAATGTGTTCCATACCCAGACTTTGGATTTACACAGAAGGTCCGACAGCGGCCCCGCGATCTTGGCGAAATTTCTCACATACTTCCGGTAATAGGAGGCGAGTCCTAGGAAGGATCGCACTCCCGGGACCGAAGTCGGAGGCTCCCAGTCCAAGATCGCCCTCACCTTTCTGTCATCCATTTTGATCCCATCCTGTGTAATCACGTGCCCCAAGAACTCCACTTTTGTGACCCCGAATTCGCACTTTGAAGCTTTGGCATACAGCTTCCCTTCTCGCAATTTTTGGAACACCCTTTTGAGGTGCTCCAGGTGCTCCTCCTTTGTTTTCGAGTACACCAAGATGTCGTCGATGTACACGATCACAAAGTCATCCAACCACTCCTGGAAAAGGCTGTTCATCAGCGTGCTAATGTCGCTGGTGCATTGGTGAGCCCAAAAGGCATCACCAAGAACTCATATGAACCATACCTTGTCCTGCACGCGTCTTCTCCTCATCTCCTTCCGCCACCCGAATTTGGTGATAGCCGGAGCGCAAGTCGATCCGGCTGAAATACTTCGCTCCTGCCAACCGATCGAAGAGGTCGTCGATCCTTGGCAAAGGGTACCGGTTTTTGATAGTCACCTTATTCAGAGCCCTGTAATCGACACACATCCGCAGCGTCCCATCCTTCTTGTCTGCAAATAGCACCGGGGCTCCGTAAGGTGACTTACTCGGCCGGATGTACCCCTTTGACATTAGATCTTTGAGCTGAGTCTTCAGCTCGACCAACTCTTTGTGGCTCAACCGGTAGGGCGCCTTGGCAGGCGGTTCCGATCCCGGTATCACCTCAATTTTGTGGTCAACTCCTCTTCGCGGTGGCAAGCCGCTTGGTAAATCCTCCGGCATCACATCCTGGTATTTCTCCAAAATCCCCTTGATCCAATCTGGGCTCGGCTCCCCATCGCCTTCTCCTTTCACTTCTCTAATGTAAAGCAAAAACTGGGACTCGTGTGTCTCCTCCACGGCCCACTCCTTTGCTGATAGAAGGTTTATTCGCCCTCCCACGGATTTGGGCGTTTCCGACACTCGTAAAACCTCGCCACCATTCCCACATGGCAGCGTGACTACTCTCTTGCGGCCATCTATGACCGCTCCGGATTTGCTCAAAAGGTCATTCCCAAAATGAGATCCACTCCATCGATCTCGCAGATAGTGAAGTTCTCACGTCCCTCCCAACTCCCCAGTTGAAGAGGAACATCAAACGCCAACCTTGTCGCCAACTGAGGTTCTCCTTTGGCAGAGCGCACCTCAATAGAGGCCCCCACGTCACTTGTCGGGAGTCCCAACTTTCGCGCCGCCGCCGGCGTCATGAAGGAGTGCGACGCTCCTGTGTCCACCAACAACGACACATTAGTTCCGGATATTATCCCATCCACGAACAATAACTGACTCCCTTTTCGTAAGGCGCAGTTTCCTGATACAACTCACAAGAAAATTTGCCTACCTTGCAAGTCCTGGCGACCACCGCTTCCACCAAGCGACTGATGGTATCTTCCGACAGCTCCGTGGTCGCCCGAGTCATGTTCAATTGCCGGGGCTTCGTGCACTTCTTGGCCATGTGCCCGGGCTCCCCGCAATTGAAACACACTCCATCAAAGGTCGCCTTCTGTCCGCCATAAGCTCCACCGCTTTTCCTTTCGAAGCACCGGGTGCCGCCTTGACGTGTGAAGGACCTCCCTTCGATTTCCACGTGCCATTTTCGCCGCGTGGCCTATCCCACTTTTCCGGTCGGGAGGAGTCACCTTCCCGCCGGGTCTTCTTGTGGTTCAGCTCCGTACGGCCTTGTCTCTCACCCCTAGGGACATCCGAGAAACATTCAGCTCTCTCAATTGCCTCGTTCAAAGTCTTGGGTGGCTTCTCCTCCAACTTCCGCCTAGCCCATGGGGCCAGTCCCGCCACAAAGTTGAAGACCATTTCTGGTTCTGCCATGTCCGCGACTTCGAGCAACAGCACATTGAAAGCCTGGACATACCCCCGAATGTCATCTGTTTGCTTCAAATTCCTCATCTTGTCCCGGGCAAGCCAGGATGCGTTGAGGGGCACAACTGTCTCTTCATCAATTCCTTGAACTCACTCCAGTTCAAGGTTTCCGGGCTTGGGCCTCGGTCGTGAAGGCGTTTCTGCCACCATTGTTGAGCATTAGCCCCTCAAATAGGTGGGAGCCACTTCCACCCGATCCTCGTCACTCAACTTGGCCGCCCGGAAGTACTGCTCTAGCTCCAGGAGCCAGGTGTTGAGTGCCTTCCGGTTTCGAACGCCCTCGAAGGTGCCGGGTTCCTTAGGCTTCACCTTAAACTTTGCCTTGGTGGAAGTGGCATTAGCCGCCTTCAACACGTCTTTCAACGTCCCGCCAAACTGCGCCAACAACCCTTCCCAAAAGGCTGCCGGCATGGGAGGCATCTCTTGGTTTGTCGGAGCTCTCAAAGATTCCTCGGGCTCCGACTCCTCGGATTCCTCCCGCTCCTGAGCGGCCTCGTTTTCGGAAACATTAATCGCTTCCTCAAACGGCCGCCTCGGTGACACGTCGCCCCCATCGGGCTCACCGGGATCATCATCTTTTGGGCCGTTCCGCTTTCGCTTCGGCTTGCCCGACCCCATGATGAGGCCAATCCCAAGGACGATCGCGTACTGAACTCTAAGCTCTGATACCAAGTGTCGCGCACCTCACTTCGGTAAGCTCCCCTTCAAGTCATAGTTACTCGCTTTGATGCGCGCGCCTGACTCCCAACCTGGCCGCCGGCCAACTTGGAGCTTCGGCTGCTCACCGGGACATAACGGTCCCCTTCGCTTCCCTCTAAACCCTCCACCTATTTGGGACTAGGAGAATTCCCTTTGGTAGATGGCAGTCCGGAACAGCTCCCCACTCTTTGGTCGCTTTCCGGCTCGCTCGCTTACTCACTAGTTTTTGGTCACCAACGGGCTTGCACCGTTCTCGGGGTTACTACTCCCTATATATACTTCTGTAGCTGTCCGCGGGGGTTTCATAACCAGCCATGCCATTTTATGGCGAACCACCACGAAAACCCTCGACTCCCGGTGGTGAGTCGCGGTGAGTCTTGGCCCACTCACCGCGGCCCCAATGGACCGTGATGAGTCCCAAGACTCCCCACGACTCCCACCTCGAGGTCTCCACCCCATGGTGAGTCCTATGCCACCCCCACTAAGTCCCACTAAGCTACCACCACCCCTTGTGGAGCCACCTCCACCGCAACCCGGTGTGCGGGGCTCCACCTAGTGAGCGCCTCCGCCTCCTTGAGTGCCTTGGGCACTCAAGGGTGCTTCAGCCCCCCATACCTATCGCTGCCGCTGCCCCCACCACAGGGGCAGCCCCTCATGTGTCCCGACCCCCTGCCCTCAAGGCAAAGGGCCGCGACACATCGACTCCCTGTTGGTAGGGGTATGTGTCGCGGCCCTTTGCCTTGAGGGCAGGGGGGTCGGGACACAAGAGGGGCTGCCCCTGTGGTGGGGGCAGTAGCAACGATAGGTACGGGGGCTGAAGCACCCTTGAGTGCCCAAGGCACTCAAGGAGGCGGAGGCGCTCACTAGATGGAGCCCCGCACACCGGGTTGCGGTGGGGGTGGCTCCACAAGGGGTGGTGGTAGCTTAGCGGGACTTAGTGGGGGGGCATAGGACTCACCATGGGGTGGAGACCTCGAGGTGAGAGTCGTGGGGAGTCTTGGGACTCATCACGGTCCATTGGGGCCGCGGTGAGTGGGCCAAGATTCACCGCGACTCACCACCGGGAATCGAGGGTCTTCGTGGTGGTTCGCCATAAAATGGCATGGCTGGTTGTGAAACCCCCGCGGACAGCTACAGAAGTATATATAGGGAGTAGTAACCCCGAGAACGGTGCAAGCCCGTTGGTGACCAAAAACTAGTGAGTAAGCGAGCGAGCCGGAAAGCGACCAAAGAGTGGGGAGCTGTTCCGGACTGCCAACTACCAAAGGGAATTCCCGTTGGTTCCAAATCGTGGGTTCTTTGGGAGAACAAAGGGGACCGTTATGCCCCGGTGAGCAGCCGAAGCTCCAAGTTGGCCCGGCGGCCAGGTTGGGAGTCAGGCGCGCGCATCAAAGCGAGTAACTATGACTTGAGGGGGAGCTTACCGAAGTGAGGTGCGCGACACTCAAGGAGGCGGAGACGCTCACTAGGTGGAGCCCCGCACACCGGATTGCGGTGGGGGTGGTTCCACGAGGGGTGGTGTTAGCTTAGTGGGACTTAGTGGGGGTGGCATAAGACGCACCATGGGGGCGGAGACCTTGTGGTGGGAGTCGTGGGGAGTCTTGGGACTCATCACGGTCCAATAGGACCGTGGTGGGTGGGCCAAGATTCACCGCGACTCATCACCGGGAATCGAGGGTTTTCGTGGTGGTTCGCCATAAAATGGCATGGTTGTTTGTGAAACCCCCGCGGACAGTCACAGAAGTATATATAGGGAGTAGTAACCCCGAGAACGGTGGAAGCCCGTTGGTGACCAAAAACTAGTGAATAAGCGTGCGAGCCGAAAAGCGACCAAGGTGTGGGGAGCTATTCCGGACTGCCATCGACCAAAGGGAATTTCCACTAGGCCCAAATTGGGAGAGGGTCTTGTGGAGGAGTAAAGGGGGACTGTTATGTCCTGGTGAACAACCGAAGCTCCGAGTTGGCCCGGCGGCCAGTTAGGGAGTTAGGCGCGCGCATCAAAGCGAGTAACTATGACTTGAAGGGGAGCTTACCGAAGTGAGGTGCGCGACAAGTATGACATCACTTGTAATTTCACAAAGTTCAATCACACATTACACCATGATATTATTAATATCTCAATTAATTTTAATGCAAATATATATTAAATTTAGTCCGAATTTAAGCCAAAAGTCCAGAATTAATTAAAATAATGTTGTTATATGTGTTGCTTCCTCTGGTATTGCTGCTATCCTACTTTGATGATGGACGAACTGCACATTCTACTTTCAAACTTCCAATCACGTTCTAGCATCACGTTCTGGAGGTACGTGGGCCTATAACCGCGGAGGAACCTATTACCGTGGGAGCGCAAAGTTTTTTTTTCCAAATCCTAATTGCAATTTCAAAGTTTTTTCTTTTACATCTTCTTTAAGGAATATGTGTGATATCCGACATAATATCCAACTATGTAGAGAAGTTGTCAAAATTTGCTGAACTAATACTATCCTCGGACAATATGGTAATGTCGTCAATGTAGACCCTAGCCCTAGCATTAAAAAATGTGCTCCTCGAGTTGCGAAGACAAGCTATGGGAGAGGGCATGGAAGCAACCTCCCGAACGATTGCCTCCACGTAATGTGGGAGGTGATAAGACGGCGAAGGGCTCTTCAAAAGAGCATTGTGCACATAGGCAGGGCGGGTCCCATTGGAAGGGTAATGACTCCTGCAACACAACATGATACTTGTGGAATCAGACATTGACGAGCAGCAAGCACACTGAACCAAACTGAACCATATTGAACCAAACTGCATCACCAGACCACGACAGACATTCCACATCCGCAATCAATGTACGTCAACGCATACCATTCTGTATGGCCCAATTTCTAGATACAAAGCATGACTGAGAGAATCATTGCTGCTCCGATCTCGTACCACAATAACAAAACACATAGGCCCCTTAGAAATGGTGTGAGTCAACGCACACCATTCTACGTGACCCCATTTCTAGATGCAGAGCCTACATGAGAGCGATTTTATTTTTTTATTTTTTTTTGGTTGGTTTGGAAAATGGTGTGCAGTCAGTAGCCAATGCTCAGGTAGAGGAGCAATGGACATGAGTGTCTCAAATGGCAGAATGGTCAGCGCTAAAAAAGGCGGCTTTGAACGCGGTCGGATACAGCCCTATGTGGATGGGGAGGCGGAGGAGGGTTCTGGAAGCGAGGAGCCAACAACGGAGGAAGAATCCTCTGATGATAGTGGTGAGGAGGAGCAGTGGGGACAAAATTACAACCCCAGAGAATGGTCTTCAGGAAACTGAGGGTCCACATTTGGGGACAATTGTACCTATGGCATTTTGTGGACTCACATCTTTTATTCCAAATTTATTTTTTATTTTTTATTTTTTCCCAGTTGATTGGAAAGATGGCGTGCGTCAATGCACACCATATTTTCTTGACACACACCTTGATCAAATCTGCAAGAATGCTTCGTGCTCCATTGGCAGGTACAATGTAAGTTCCGCATCCGAGATATGGTCAACTCACACCATTTTTAAGGGGCCCATTTCCAGATACAAAGCCTACATGATAATTTTTTTTTTAAATTTTTTTTCGGTTGGTTGGAAAAATGGTGGGCGTCAACGCACACCATTTTATTGATGCACATCTTGGTCGAATCTGCAAGAATGCTTCGTGCTTGACTGACAGGCACAATGTAAGTTCCGCATCCGGGATGGGTGTACACAATCATGACATCCACATCTGTTTTGCAGGAGAAGGCCTCCAACATTACAGTTTCAAAATTTCCCAAATTGCACATGTCTCGATTTTGTTATCATATTGCCGACTAGTCTAGTAAAAAGAGGGAAGTTTGTTCCATGTAAGTATTTGTATTTATTGCGGTTCAGTGCTTCTTCTCTGCGTAATTGAAACAAGGGGTGGATGCAAATTCACCAGTACTCAAATTGTATATCTGAAATGCATATTTCCGTGAGCTATGCTTTAATATGAAGACATTTTTCTGGAGAGATATGTGTTCAAGTACATGAGGCCTGGTGCGGTATATGGATTGAGTTACAACAAAAAAAGTGACGCTACACAACCAAGTTCAGTGTTGGAACGATGCAATTATTTGGGAATAAGATAGTCACAACAATCTTTATGGGTGTAATGCACTCTTCTTCAATTCTTATTGTGTCGGTTTCATTGAAAAAGACAACAGAATTCGCCAATGTAGATTGAACATTTCCCACGGTTACAGGCCCCTTGGGTATAGATGTCCGATCTGCCGCCACATGCTATGTACGTGCATGCTGACGTGGCATGAGCGTTGGGTCACGTGGCCACGTCATGGCGCTTGAGCCACGTCAGCAAATTGTGAGCCTGGGTTCACACGCTCACGGCCCACGCTCATGCCGTAGCGTCGCTGCTTCTATGAATGGTAGTGGAATGGGATCTTTCTTGGTGCAAGCGTTCAGCTTCTTGTAGTCGACACATACTCTCAGATTCCCATTCTTCTTTGGCACTATCACAATAGGTGATAGCCATGTGGTGTGCTCTATTGGATATATGAATTTGGCCTCAACTAATTTCTTGATTTCTTCTCCTACTTTCTGAGCATAGTTAGGATTCATTATATATCTTGCTTGTTTGATTGGAACAGAGCCTGGTTCCACTCCAATTTTATGTGACAAATCTCAAAGGTATCCCCTCCAAATCATCATAGCTCCATGCAAATACATCCTTGTATTTGATGAACAGACTCTTGGCTTCCTCAAAGAATTCTTCTTCCAGATCTGTTCCAATTTTAACCATCTGTGGTGCTTCTTTAGTACGCACATTTATTTCCTTTATTTGCTCATTTTCCGTGATTGTCTATCCTGCTACTTCTTCAACATGTAGACTGAGGGTGGATGGTACCTCTAGTAATTTTATTCATCTTTCTTCATAAAAATGAGGGGGGTAGTTACTCTCTTCTTTTACTGGTACAACCGTTACTGCCCCACAACATATTCCCTGTAAGCAACTCAACCTGGATTTTGAAAAAACATTCGATAGGGTAGAGTGGTCTTTCCTTTTGGGAGCCCTGATGAAGATTGGGCTACCACAATCCTTTTGCCAATGGGTGAGAATTCTTCTAACTACTTCAACAAGCAGAGTTATTGTTAAATGGCCACCTCTGTAATTCTTTTCCTCTTCAGCGGTTAGTGAGCCAAGCGTGCCCCCTAGCCCCATTCCTTTTTCTTATAGTGGCTAACTCGTTGGGATATATGCTGTAGCAGAACCACCAGATTACAGGCCTTCATATTACAAACTACATCACTCAATAACTTACACACACATAATAGACTCCATGTTTATGGACGACACTTTCTTTATGCTGTAAGCCATGCCTAAGAGCCTAGACATGACTGTGAATACTCGAAATACTTTCTGTTCAACATCTGGCTTCAAAGTCAACTTGAACAAAGACCCCAATATCTGGGTAGTCTTAGCATATTATACATGTTTTGATATTCATGTTTCGTTTCATGAGAGAGAATAGGGTTAACTAGGATATAAGTTCCGACATATTCTATGGCATATTCAATGGAAAACTCTTCGGGTATCTAGAGTATAAACCCTGTATTTTTTTTCAGTTTTTTCCTGAGAAAATATATCTCAAAATATAAAAGTAGTTTTACGGGTCAGAGTTTGCCATGCGAAATTATCCATGGGTGAGGACCTTAAATATGACCTACAGTCGCACCGCCCACTCTCGCGCCTATAATGAAAAGGGTCTGGTACAACGTGAGGAAATCCACGCTTATAGGGTAGCATGTTTGTCAGGTATAGGGGTTACTTGTTTTTTATGTGTTGTAACTAGTGCTCATCTAAACCATTGGAAATAGTTTCGCAAGTTTATGAGTTTTGTAATTAGTGTTTCACTCTAAAATATTCTTCGGGTATCGGAGAAATTTGTAGAATATGCTCACGTGCTACCCAACGTCGGCATGAGCATGCTTATGTGATACCTAACCTCGACCCGGACCCACCTAATGGATCCAAAACTCGTTATACCCGCTACCCGGAGCAGTGAAGTAGGTCGGGTATGGGGTGAAGTTTAATAATTATATACATATATAGGCATACATTAAGGATTTTTTAGGCTGATTCTGTCGTTTTAGAGGCACAAGAAGCAGAGTATGCAGTGCTGGCGCAATATGCTTTGGCGTAATCGTAGGCCTAATTCTGTACAGCCCATTACCACGTCGAGCCAATCTGAGGCTGCAGAGCTACTCATTATCCTCTTAAAATTATCACCAATTTGACTTTGTAAAAAGACCGTTAAGGCGGTCCCACCATTGAGATTATTTTAGTGTATTTGTTAAGCATGTTTTGTTTTGTCTTATTTGGACTTGTCTTTTTACTCACATTTTTCATCCAAGGTGGATGAATAGGGACACCTTAAGTACTCATTCGTTGTGTAAACTTGGGAGCTAGTTCTTCCCACCTTTGGGAGCTGTTTCCGTGAAAAAAGACATTCCCAAAGGGTTCCATATTCCAAAAGAGATGCTAGTAAGATCTTTGGAATCCCCTTCAGATTTCCTATCCATAGGATTTTTATTTTTATTTTTATTTGTTATTGATTATTTTGCATTGTTTAATCTGTAAATTGAGAGCCATTGAGTGGTGAATTATCCGGCCCCCCTTAAAACCAACAATTGGGTTTTAAGGAGTGGTGGGTTGAACTCAACGACTTGGGAGTTAGATAGGTATTGGGAAGAGGTATTTATCAACTCGGATTAGGTGCTTTGTGAAGGCATTATAATTAATTTGCCCCGACTATCTCTGGGAGTTAGGCTTGTAGAAACTAGTAATAAAACAAAGACTTGGAAGACAATACAATTAAATGAAAACAACATAAAAATTAATCATGGGAACTTCCTACAAATGCAATCTCGCCAGCGTTTTTTTTATGCGCGAAATTTCGCCACTTTTCGATCCAGAAATTGGCCTCACGAAATTTACAAAGGAATTATGGGTTAAAATATGGCACTGTTTCGCATTATTGCCCTCCCTAATGCCATCATGTCACTACAATGAGGACGCCGCCTGTACAACTGTCGCACAGGGAAAGAGCCACATGCCATTTGGGTTCGTTAGATCCAGATGATCTTACCTATCGATTTCTAAGAACCCTACCACCCTGCCAGCGCAAGGAGCAAAGCCTTGGGTTCAAACTCTTCCCGCTTTCGCCAAGGGGTCGAGCTATGGAGGGAACTCTCATTTAGGTTTCGCTTACCCGCCTAGTATCCGTGTCATGCACATCTATGTAAGCAGACTTGCACTGCCTCTTGCACTAGCACATGAGGCTTTGAGCAGAGTTGTTGATCTTGCACAAGATTAGTCATATTTGTCAATGGATTGTATCCATGTGACAGAGTTGTGCTAGGCTTTGCAAGATGCAGTATCGTTGTTACTTAGAAAAATTACCTCCCTTGTCGCTTCCACAAACCAAACACTACATGAGTTGAGTTTGCATAAAACTCATCAAACATTCTTGACAGTAGCCATGGGTTCGAGATCACATGCCACAGAGTCGCCAATTGATCTTCCTCATAGGCCAGCCAGGAGCCAATGTGGCTCAAGTTCTTAAATGAAAAAAAAAAATGTTGAATCTCGCCCTATGAGGTAGGGAGTTGGAGATAGGACTTAGAATTGATCATTTGTAATAGTTGTCCCCCACTAGTGGTCGAACCCTCTCTGCACTAGCCGTAACTAGGTGGGTGGTTCATTCGAGCCCAACCCACATCGCTACCCATCATGGTCCCGCATAATTAGTTTGTATGTCGTCACACTTGGCGCACACGTCAAGGGCTTGTCAACATGCGGTCCAATGTACATTAATATATTTTTAAAATATATGGGACCACCAGTACTGACGGTTTCAATTTAATTTAAAATATTTTAAAGATATATGGGAACAACAATGGCGGCCCCAATTTAAATTGTTATATTTTAAAAAATATGTCGAGACCGCCAGTGTCCTAATTCAATTTAGCTAAAATAAGAAGATATTGGACCGTCAACAATATCGGTCCTAATGGTATTTTAAATAATTTCAAAATATATGGTACTCAAATCAAATCAAATATATGTAATATTTGTTTAGCCGATGTGGCATTTTTCTTATTTTTTTTTATGGCATGCGGCTATTTTTGTATTTTTTAAAAAAGCATATGTAGATTTTTTATTTTTTTTACCATTTTTCTTATTTTTATATAAAACTGACGTGACGCACTCCCGCGTCAGCGTTGGATTTTATGCGACCTAACGTCACATCATTGTGCAACCCTGGTTAAGGTAGTTGTAAATCAATATATGAATCGAGTGTTTGTTTGTTTTTTTTTGTTTTGTTTTGTAGCCAAACCACGGGGGGCCCAACGCTGGTGCTTGGTCCCGTTGGAAAGCCCTCGAGGAGGAGGGGTACATGGGCTTGGTCTCATCATTTTTGGACCCAGGGTGTGGGAGATATGGAATTCAAGTACTTTTGGTCGTTGGAAATTCGTGAAAAATAGCAAAGTGGGCTTTCCTGGGACAATGATTGGATATATGAAGCCTCGACAGGAGATATATCAATAATAGAGTAAATTCATGGAAAAAAATAAATTGGTACTTCTGTTTGCTGGAAAATTTGCAAAAAACAGCAAAGTGGGCTTTCCAACGGTAACAAGCACCAGGGCTGGGCCCGCGGTTTGGGATGCGGTTTGGGAGATCTCATCGACGCTACAAAACAAAACAAAACAAACTTAAACTGGCTTGCTTCATATATTGACTAGGGTAGCATGTGCCGTTGGACCATGTCATGTGAAGAATCGAAATCTAAGACCAAGTGCAATTTCCTATGTCTCCAAGTACATCTCTTATGTTTAGGCCCATCTAAGCCCAAGTGGAATCTCCTATGTATCCAAGTGCTTCTCCCATGTAGAGGCCCAATGCGACCCTCCAGTGTCATTCCAACACTTCATTTTGTACACCAAAATTGTTCATATCAATCTATGAAGCAAGACGTTTGTTTGTTTGTTTGTTTTTTTTTTTTTTTTTGGTAGCGTTGAGATGTCCCAAACCGCGGCCCCGGTGCTTGGTACCGTTGGAAAGCCCTCGACGAGGAGGGATGCACGGGCTTGGTTTCACGAGTTTTGGACCTGCGGTGTGGGAGATATAGAATTCCAAGTACTTTTGGTCGCTGGAAATTCACAAAAAATAGCAAAAATGGCAAAGTGGGCATTCTTGGGACAATGGTTGGAGCCTCGACGGGAGAGATATCAAGGGAAAGGTCTCCAGTTCAAATCTGGTCGTAGGTTCTATAGAAAAAAAATGATTAGATATGGCTTGCTTTATATATTGATGCACTTGGACTTAGATGACATTGGACACTTGGGCCAACGGCACATGCTACCCAATGATTGGAGCCTCGACAGGAGATATATCAATAATGATTGGATATATTACGACTCAATAGTTTATGGAAAAACTAATATGGGGCTTGACATGGGAGACGTACTTGAATATATAGGAGATTGCACTTGGACACTACTTGGGCCTCTACATGGGAGATGAACTTGGATACATGAATAGGCTTGGATGGGCCTCGACATAGGAGATGCATCGGGATACATATGAAATTGCACTTGGTCTTAGATTTCAATTCTTTACATATGGGCCAACCTAGAGGTTGCACTTGGGCATAGGAGACGCCTTGGGATACAGAGAAGATCTTACACTTGGGCTTAGATGACATTGGACACTTTGGGCCAACGGCGAATGCTACCCTAGAGGTTGCATTTGGGCCTCGACATAGGAAACGCACTTTAATACATAGGGGATTGCACTTGGACTTAGATGACACTGGACACGTGGGCCAACGGCACAGGCTACCCTAGTCAATATATGAATCGAGACGTTTGTTTGTTCGTTTTGTTTTGTTTTGTAGCATTGAGATGTCCCAAAACCGCGGGGCCCCCCGTTGGAAAGCCCTAGAGAAGGAGGGGTGCACGGGCTTGGTCTCATCATTTTTGGACCTAGGGTGTGGGAGATATGGAAATCCAAGTACTTTTGGTCGCTGGAAATTCGTGAAAAATAGCAAAGTGGGCTTTCCTTGGACAATGATTGGATATATGAAGCCTCGACATGAGATATATCAATAATAGAGTAAATTCATGGAAAAAAATAAATTCTGTTTGCTGGAAATTTGCAAAAAACAGCAAAGTGGGCTTTCCTCGAACAATGAAATGGACATATTACTACTACTCACTAAATTCATGGAAAAAAAATATATATTGGTTTTTTCAATATATGAAGCAAGTAATTTATTTGTTTGTTTTGTTTTGGGAGATCTCAACAGGGTGCACCAAGTTCGTCTCATGATTTGCGTTGTGGGAGATATGGAATTTCCTCGAACAATGATTGGATATTATTACTACTCAATAAATTCATGGAAACAAATGGGAGATATGGAAAACAAGCAAAGTGGGCTTTCCTGGGACAATGATTGGATATATGAAGCCTCGACAGGAGATATATTAATAATAGAGTAAATTCATGGAAAAAAATAAATTTGTACTTCTGTTTGCTGGAAATTTGCAAAAAACAGCAAAGTGGGCTTTCCTCGAACAATGATTGGATATCTCACTAAATTCATGGAAAGAAATAGATTGGTTTTTATTGCTCACTGGAAATTCGGGAAAAATAGCAAAATGGGCTTTCCTCAAACAATGATTGGATATGTTACTACTCAATAAAGTCATGGAAACCAAAACAAAACAAAACAAACAAACAAACTACCTTGCTTCATGTATTGAAAAAACCAATTTATTTTTTTGATATATTACTACTACTCACTAAATTCATGGAAAGAAATAGATTGGTTTTTTCAATATATGAAGCATGGAAACCAAAACAAAACAAAACAAAACAAACAAACAAACTACCTTGCTTCATGTATTGAAAAAACCAATATATTTTTTCCCATGAATTTAGTCTATTATCAATATATGAAGGAAGCCAGTTTGTTTGTTTTGTTTTGTTTTGTTTTGTTTGTTTGTAGCGTCACTGAGATCTCCCAAACTACGGGGCCAGCCCCGGTGCTTGGTACTATTGGAAAGCCCTCGATGAGGAGGGGTGCAATGGCTTGGTCTCATAATTTTTGGACCCGCGGTATGGGAGATATCGAATAGTACTTTTGGTCGCTGGAAATTCGTGAAAAATAACAAAGTGGGCTTTCTTGGAGCAATGATTGGCCCTTCATGTGGGAGATTTGGAATTTCAAGTACTTTTGGTCGCTGGAAATTCGCAAAAAATAGCAACGTGGATATATCAGTATATATATCAATATATGAAACCTCAACAAGGGAGATTGCAAAAAATAGCAAAGTGGGCTTTGGGATTGCATTTGGACTTAGGTGACATTGGACACTGGAGGTCGCACTAGGGCCTCTACATGGGAGACGCACATGAATACATAGGAGATTGCACTTGGGCTTAAATTTGAATTCTTCACACATGGGCCAATGGCAAAGGCTATCCTAGATCTCCTAAACAGTGGGGGCTCTGGATTGCACTTGGACATATATGACACAGGACACTTGGGCCAATGGCACAGGCTACCCTAGAGGTCGCACTTGGGCCTCGACATATGAGACACAATTGGACTTGGGCTTAATTAGATGACACTGGACACTTGGGCCAAGGGCACATGCTACCCTAGAGGTTGCATTTGGGCCTCGACATATGAGACACAATTGGACTTGGGCTTAATTAGATGACACTGGACACTTGGGCCAACGGCACAGGCTACCCTAGTCCAAGTAAATATATAGGCCTAACATTAAAGTCCAAGCTATTTTTAATGGTAAGATAGTTGTAGACCATGTAATGCTTAGTCAAGACAAGATTACCTACTTCTAACATTATGTTCCAAACTATTTTTAGCATTAAAGTAGTTGTAGACCCAAATGAATGTGTAGTCATTGTCTTAAGGTATGTCCCAATAAGGAGGAGAAGTCAGTTTTTCTATAAATTTATATATATATGTATTGGAATCATCAATTTTGATTTGTTTCGACGGCATTGACTTATACAATGTTGCCTATTATTCAATTGGACAGGCAATATTGATCATAATATGCTGGTGATATGTTAACATTGCAGATTTATCATTTGTCTGCATTGACAAATGTTGTATCAACATCGAACCTTTGAAAATGTCTTGATCTTTTATCAATACTTTTGAATAAAAAATCACAATAGTTTGTGTGTCTTAGTAGTAACTTTCATTCAACTTTTATTTAACATGATTGTATAGAAAGTCGAATCAATATGTAGGAGCGCAATTAGACCTCAACTTCTTTCGTGAAGCATACAATAACAATATGGATGCCAAAAGTGTGTTCAAAATAGTGTTGATACTTCTATGTCTCATAGTTTCTATAGTCCCAACTTGTTGTCTCATAGGTTCGGCCCAAATCCCAGCTTGTTGTATTCCAAATTCCAGCGGGACTTGTTGTTTATATCAATCATACAACCTAAATATGTTTGGAATATACTACCTCAATAGTCCGTCTTCGACATACAATCTTGTCATGCAAAGGGACTGCAATTTGGTGCTATATAAGGTAGGTATTATTCAAGCTGTACTATGGAGCAGTGGCACATATGGTAAAGGTTCCAACTGTTACGCTAATATGCAGATTGATGGAAATTTGGTGGTTTACGATGGAGAATTCCGTGAGCTTTGGAACTCTGGTCCACATATTTGTCCACAAGGAGATGCACAAGAATTCGTCCTTATGATACAAGATGATGGGAATCTTGTTATTTATTGCGTCGGTGCCTTAGCGGTCGATCCTGTATGGAGTACTGGAACAAATGGTGAATAGTAATATTGTAAAATGACTTAGAGATGCTAGCTCTAAATGCAATAGCTCAAAAATATGCTACTCGATGATGATGATGATGATAACATTTGAGATTTTTATGTCAAATAATTTATGGATTCATTGGAGTAAGACCATATTTTTAAATAAACTGCAGTGTAGTTTTGGGTTATTAAAAACTTGGTCATTTTGAGCATTGATGTGAAGTGGATGGACAATTGCACAATCATCCAACTTACATTGTATGGATGAAGAAATGAAGTGGAGATTAGGGGATGAATATAAGTCATGAGGGGGATGAATGAAGGGAAGAAGACGGATGAACTTTCAAGCATGAAGGGTGTTCATCCGAAATCAAGTATGGGTTCAAATTTGGATCTAAGAAAGTGAAGTAACATCTGTTCAATTACACGGTGCAGATTGCTCAACGTAAGGGAAGAGGTCTATATAAGCTAAACAGCCTACTACTTAAATTGCCCTCATACTAACATAGGTTGCTTCAAGCTTGGACCCAGGCAGGGTTGGACAAACTGAACCCTACTGGTAGATTTCTTTCCAAACTAAGAGCAGTCAACATAGCAAGTCAACGAATGAGCCAAGTTCTGGCAGCCATTAAAAAGAGGGTTGCAGCCCTTACCAATAGTCTCAAAGTCTGTCAAATCAGATTGGAATCCCCTCGTTGTGATGAACATACATACCACACCTATGTAAAGACAAGGAACAACCTTGACATACATCAGGAACTTCAGGAACGAAATGAAAACTATAAGCTGAAATCAGTAGGTCAACCAAGGGTGGAAAAATGACTAAGTACTTTTTTGACAAAGACCAAGCTGAGGAGGGCCTCACAGAATATTACAGAACTCACTGACCAAACATCTGGTCTCTCTGCAACCTCTCCCAAACCATGGCTGAACTGACCTCCAACGACTTCAAGTCGTTTTTTCATAGTGATCTCAACTACCTCTCTCTAGCAAACCTTCAAAAAACATGTCTGGAACATACTCTGACTATTCTTACACCACATACAACTTCTGTGCTTGAAGGTGAGTTCACCAACATGAAACTCAAAGATGCCCTCTCCAAACTTCAAGACCACAAATCTTCAGGCATTGATGGAATTACTGTGGAGTTTTACAAAGCACTCTGGTTGGACATTTCCCAGGATTTCACCTTAATGATTAACCATGTCTTTCTCCAGCACTTTTTGCCTCCTTCTATGTCTCAGGGTGTCTGATACTCTGATTTACAAAGAAAAAGACAGAACGAATATCTAACTACCGTCCCATAACCCTAGTTCTCAACACTACAACAGAATGTCGTATTTATGACTACATAATGACTATCCTGCAGTCATAAACGGTACATATGACTCCAATGACTGCAAGAGATGTAAACCGTGTGAATAGAATGACTACACGATGGCAATGACTATAGTCATGTGAACCAAGTCATATTGCTCATTGTAGTCATATATACCATACTGCAGTCATATATTTACCTTTCTCTCATAACTGTGCTGCGCCACGTGACGAGACGCAACTGCTTAAAAAATTAAAAAGAAATAAAATTAAAATTATGTCAAATGCCACGTTGTGCCACGTGGCATGATGCATTTTTATAATAATAATAATAAACCACGTGGCAGTCCATCTAGTGTGCCATGTGCTATCCCCTATTCACCTACTAACCATATGGCCATCTTATCCATTTGATTATACTTGGAGAAGTTCGAACCGGCAACCTCTTTGCTATAAGACTTATCATTTCTGTAGAATAAAAACTATAATGAATTCCAATGACAGAATTAATCAGTTCAAAGTTCGTTCACAGGAAAAGCACAATACAATGATGAAATAACGATACCAAACTGCTCAATTCTTAAATTCCCTTCTAATTGGTTTCTACCATCAATTGTCAACATCTAATTCGATTAATGACATCCCATTCCCAAAGTTATTATTCCAATTAATTCTGGGTATCCCTCAAAAGGTCTGTACCAAACTTATATCCAAATTGCCTCCAGTAACAGACTCTGTATAGGATCGACAGCTCTATATTCCATCATTTACTCACAAGTTCTAATTTAAACATTTATGCGTCAATGTAGCACAACATTTTAAATATCTCGATCGATATATCATCTGGTAATCTCGTAATTAACTCCTGTGCATAATTCTCTGTCTTTTCATTGATATTCATTCTCTCTATCTCAAGATAATGTCACAGTTTAACCACTTCAGAAATCAATACATTTTCCTTTATTGACTCTCCCTTTCACTCTTCCTCAGGTTTCTTCAACAGAAAATACAATTTCTTTCATTTTTTTTTTTCCCACAGTATGTCAAAGTATAGAATTGCAAAACTAATCTACCATTGAGGAATATGATCTATTGTCCTATCTTCTTCTCTATTCTACATACTCTCACACACACTCACTCATTTTCCTGGTCACGGCTCTTCTGGCTCATCTGACATCGATTAATTCAACAGCAGCTTAGACATAGCGAAATTGGTTCAACAACTATTGCAACCACTTCTAACCTCTTCTATTCATCCAAAAGTTCCATCCAATGTTTTCATCCAATATCGAATAAAATCAGATTATCCAGTCTCAAGAAGTCCCCCAAGTTAATGCCCTTCAATCCGAGCAAGCAATTGCGCTATAAGAGTTGTTTTTCAGAGAACTGACGTTGTAGGGCTTTTGATGAGTTGCATACATTTTGCAAGTTTGATGTATCATGGACACCCGCACACAAAAGCATAGCACTCACCTTCCATTGGATGATAATTGCGTTGAGCCTCAGATAGTACCTCGCCAACAATGACATGAATTTGCAATTCGGTTACCTGCCAAAATCAAGTGGATGATCCTTGTTCTGCTTCAGGAAGCTGACGATCATATATTCCACAAACCGGAGGATTAAATTTAGGAAGTGGGAGAACTACCTCCCCGTCATTCAAAAACTTGTCATCCGACACTAAATCAGGAATATAAAGCCAATCAAAAGTAGTATTTGAAGCAATGCTATTTGGAGGTATCTGAAATTCGTTACGAATTGTTGGACAATCAATTTTAGGTGGATCCTAAACCATTGGAGGATCGATCTCAGGTTGGCTCAAACTAGAAGAAAGCACCATCGCATGACACTTGACACCATCAGGAATTAGAAAGAGAAGACTCTGGCCGAGACCATCGTAACTCAAAACCACTTCGCTTCACGGCTACTGCCCTTTTTTGGGGGTGGGCCCTATAAAGAAAGTAGGTGTCAGGGGACACCAGGTAGCCAAGGGAGAGAGGTGCCTAGGGTACCAAGAGTACCAAGGGTACCTTGGGGTACCTAGTGTATCGAAGGGGGGTTGGATTCAAGTTGTCGCTTAAGGTAGTTACACCCAAATGTGAGTAGGTCTCAAAATGGAGCCCTATTTTTGGGGTCTAAACTGGTCCTGCCTACCAAATGGCGACCTTACATTCAGCGGGCTGATCTAGGTTCCTTTATGGACATTGTGGGCTACATGTAGCTCTGTTAGGTGAACAAAACCACTCTGAATACTGTGTGCAGTGTATTTACCAAATGGAGGCTTATTAATAAAGTTGAGTGCTTAATGTAAGCACATTGTTATTCTAATTAACTCTTTATGGTGTATAGGGCTGATCAGAATTGCTTTGAGATTTTTTCTAAATGCCTTGGCGGCTGCTCAATTTCAGATTCAAGTGGGTCCCGTTCACTTTGGGTGGTCCTGTTTACAACTCCATGAGGTGAGGTTAGGGCGCGAGAGGACAAGAGGTGGAGGGCCCTAGCCTACGATAGGTCGATACAAAGATTCTCTTAGTTTAAGTGAGCACCATTGTGGAAGAAATGGGGGTCCATTTCGGGTTGCAGGTGACCATTTGGCAAACATCATGGCGACAACAGGGCTTACTGCACTTCACTTATCCCATCTCCTTCATTTCGCTACTGCACCATAGGATACCATTTGCTTGAGGGGTATAGCCCACTTTGAGAATATATATCAATTAGCCACTTGGGCCAAAATTCAGGCAATTGATACCACAAGCTGTTTGTTCAATTGCTCATCTGCTCATATAATTTTTCCCCTACTGCACAGAGTGGGCACATCTGCTTAAACGCTCACATTTGGGTGTAGCTACCTTATATTTAGTAATAATAGCTATGAGGGAACGAAGTGCTGTGAGGTGGCGCTGTTGCCTTGAAGCCTAGTTGTTACACGTCGGACGTCACGTCCAAACCGGACGTTGATCCGTGTATTTTTTTATTTTTTATTTTTACGATATACTTTTATAATGTATAATGACATGGCAGCCACGGTGTAAAACACACATGGACAATGTTTTATTTTAAGGCGCGACCGCCAACGGACGGGCATCCGTCCGCAGGCATCAATATTGGCGGTTTGCCGTTTTTTTTTTTTCAAATAAAGTGACCATAATTTAGGCGATCGTTTTTTTTTTGTTTTTAAAGAAAATCAGGCGTCCGCCAATATTGACATCCCTTCAAATTTTTAAAAAAAAGAGAATAAAGCGTTTTCAATAGGCGTTGGGTCAAAAGGGACTATGTCATTAGTAATCCATTCCTTCCATAGAGGATACTAGGGTAGCCTATGCCGTTGGCCCAAGTGTCCAATGTCATCTAAGTCCATCAAGTGCATCAATATATGACATTGGACACTTGGGCAAAGGGCACAGCCTGCCCTAGTATTGATGAAAGCAGAACTGAAATATCCTCATTTTCGAAATTTGCATATAGTAAGGTGACCACTTACCAAGGTCAGGGTCAACCAAGAGGGAATTACCTAACCTTGTTCAATGCCTCCACTCCCTGCCTGCAGCACCTCTGTTCCAGAGAAGTGTGTGTGTTTGTCGGGCTCCCCCAGGACCTTCAGGATCATAAAAACTGGAGCCTCGTACTTTTCTTTGCCTCCCCTGTATGGTTACTCTCATTGCAGACACAGACCCCTGGATAAAACAGCATAGACCTTAACATTGTACCAACATAAAGAATGAAATGGAACTTTATATCGTCCGCCCAAAGTCTTGATACTTCATGCCAAACTGAATCTGGGGCCAGTGATTGATAACTGCCAAGGTTGTGAGTATTAATGAATCTTTCTGGCCAGCTTGTATTATGGATCAACAACATCAAGTTCATCTGTGGAAGGTTATGCGAGACCCCACCATCGGGTGTTCACCTCGACCTCTGAGCCAATCCCTCATCCTGTCACTTGTCCTCACAGTCATTGATTCCTCAGTATGTGTACAATTTTAAAGCTTGCAAGTGTGCACAATGGTGTTCTGGATATAGACCAACGGTCCAAGATCACCCGATTTCAGAAACAATTGCAACAATGAGGTGGTGTGCATTGAGTGTTCGCTGAGCTCACCTTGGGTGAAAGCAGAGACAACTGCCATGGTACAACATCGAGCACAATCTGCTGATTGTCAGACACATGCTGGGGACGATTTTAAATATCATCCACAGTCACCCTGGCCTGAAGAACAGGCAGAGGGAGTCAACAAGAAGTCTGCTGGCACTTGTAATGATGTGAGGGCATTAGGCGGCTTGGGAAAGCTTGAAGCTCGGAGGCTCTAAGTGTAGCATCGGATTCGCACCTGCGGCGAATTGGGCTGGAGCAGTCGCGGAGGTTGGCTGTCACGGTGCCGGCTATCGAGGCTGCGGTCGAGCTTTCTGTGAGTGAGTGAGTTGATTGGCTTCCTGCTCCTGTTTATGTGTCAATAGCGATGTGGTAGTAATAAGTCCAATTGACCTGCTTTAGGTTTAGGGTTTCAGTCGGATTTTTACTTTTTATGGGGGTGGCGACGAGCGCGGGTGAATGTGGTCCTCATTGGCGTGATAAGGATATTCTCCGATTTTATGTTGTGGGTTTTCTGATTTCTGATGGGAACCTGTAGTGTTCATGGTTTAAAAGATGATTTCTTGAACCAAAGGGCTTTAGTTGTCAGAAAACAGTGCATGCTTAGGATTGCCTCTTGAGTTTTCCAACTTCAGTTCTGGAGCTGGTTGCCTACTTCTCGTTGCTCTTCGACATCCATGACTATAGATGCGAAATCGGGATTGGTGGCGAATGGAATTGTTGGGCAGAAACGCATGCGGGAAGAGAAACGTGAAGAGAAATAGCGAGGTGATGAGAAAATCTAGTAGGGTATGGTGAAAACGATCGTAGGTTTCTCCGTTTCTGGGTCTGTTGTGGTGTATGAATACCCCGAAGGCCTCGCGTTCTCAGTCACACCGCTCTGGCTCCGCTGTGTATTCTGGGCGCCCGCTCCGCTCAGCTCTGTATTCTGAGTGCTTTGTCGCTCCCCTTTGTGTTTGTGTGCGGCCGGGCCCATCGCTGGTTAGTAACTCCATCTCTCCCTCTCTTCTCATCTGTGCATCCCATCGCTGCGGTCTGTCGATCGATGGTGGTTGATTTTGGCCGCTTCAATTGTCAAGTGTTTTCTGTGGCGATGTTGCAGTGGGTGGGGGTTGGGGTGCCATCTTGCAGGGTTTGTATGCTTGTAAAGACAGCTGCGGCATTACGGGGGATACTATTCTTTGTTGTGCTTTTGCTGTTTCTCTTCATTATGTGCCTGGTAGTTAATTTGTGTGAATTGGAGAACAAATCCTTGCAGGCGCTGTGTGAGTGTCGCTTGCGGAGAAGCTCTTTCCTCTAAGTTTATGCTCCTATGGAGCGTATTTTTTGGAAATCGGAATTATTTGGGCCCGTTGGGGTTTTAACTACTCCTGATGGCAAGATCGACTTCCGTAGACTTGGTAAGGAGTATGGGTTGGATCCGATTACCATCAAACTCGGTGGGATCGATGGTGGGATCGGTGTTCCTACAGATGCCGACCTTTTGTCAAGGTCTCTGTGGACAGATATCAAGAACTACTTGAGTGCAGAAGGAACGAAAGAAGATCCCGTGATTGTCAGTTGTCGTCCTAAAGGTATGTGTTGCTTCGTTTCCCTTTGTGCTCTATTCTTAAACCTTGAGGCGATTGTTTCCTTAGTTTGCTGTGTTGAAACCCAAACATCTGATTTATCTGATTTTATTACGTTTCATGCTTTGATTTGCCCCACGATTGGGATTACGAGCTAATTAGTTACTAATTAGACAGCGCGAAGATTTGCATTCGTCTCATAGATAGTTATGTCTTTGTTTGTTTAGGATTCTTTGTTTTTTCTTCAAGAATCGGATGCTTGTGTTTTTCATGGCATATGAGGGTTACCCTGTTGTAGTGAAACTTGTGCCGTCTGGTTCAGAACGTGCAGAGGTGATGCTTCTTTCTTTTGATGGGATCCATTGTTGTGAAAGTTTTAAATGTATATTTGCGTTACATGTAATATCTTGTGTGTACAGGCTCTCTTGACTGAGATAAGGGCCTATAACAAGCTGAAGAAGTACTGGGGAAAATACGTACCGGAGCTTGTATCGTATGGGACTACTGCGGGGGGCAAAGTTGTGTACATTACAACCGAATTCATCAACGGTCATGAAATTGGAATGGGTATGTTACATAATGAGCTTGCTTTTACTGTGTTCGTGTAGTAGGGCAGTCTTTACTGTGTTACATGTAGTAGGGTACTAATATGTTGGATGCACGATTTGCAGCAGGAGTTTTGACCCCAGAAGCGGTGAAGGCGACATTTGATCACTCAACGTTGTGCATGAATTCTTCATGGGGACATCCGGAGCAATAATATCTTGGTTGTAAAGAGAGAGCAGGGAGTTCGTTTAATTGATTTTGGGTTTTCTAGTCCCATCACCAGCATTGAAGAGTGCAAGAGAGAGCGTGCACAGCTGGAATACATGTTGAAACAATTTTCTGGTTCTCATTGGTTCCGTTCAAATGGATACAAGTTTCGCATTGCGTGATGTGGAGAAGGAGCAAAAGGAATTTTCTCTTTGCTACCACAGTGAAAAGCTTGCCATTGCTTTTGGGCTCATCAGCACATCCCCTGGGACAACTATCCGCATCATCAAGAACCTTCGGGTTTGTGGTGACTGCCACACAGCCACAAAATTCATCTCAAAAATTGTTGGGCGAGCAGTTGTTGTGCGGGATGCCACCCGCGCTTTCACCACTTCCAAGATGGGGTATGTTCTTGTGGGGATTACTGGTGATACAAGTAGCTTATCAGCAGCTACACAAATGCTTGTCCAAAGAATATTCTCCTCAGAGACAACTCGCATTTGAACTTACTGCTGGTGTCAGGAAGCCTAAATTTGGAGACCTTCACACATTACGCATGTGAAAAAACAGTCGGACAATATATCACCCAGCCTGAACTACGGTCCAGTGAGGTAAATATCTGTGGGCTAGCTATGAGATGATTATGCAAGTCTGCTGTGTCTTTCAATTATTTTCATTTGAATGTCAGATGACGTAATTTATGTCAAGAGGCACAGGTTTTCATCTTTTGAAATTTGGTCTTCAAATCTGATCACAGACTTAACAGATTAATTACACATTTTCTGCAGAATACTGAACTTTCAGGAATCCTAACCTGTGAGACCCATGGACATGTGCTGGCATAATGTTTGTGTGAGAGAGAGAGAAAGAGAGAGAGATGAGAACATCACTATAGTTAGCTTGCTATGGGCTTGTGGCCTTCGACTTTACACAGCCCAGAGCAGAGATGATGATATCTCATTGTTTGTTCCCTGGGAAGGAGATGCATTTGAGGGCATTGTCCACATGGGATACTTAACCATCTGTAAGTTGTGGTGGAGTTCTATGAGCCAGAACTTGCCATAGCTTGGACATAGTTGGAGATTTGTTCTCTAGATTTTGCTTGCTGTCTCCTGGTGAGCATAGACCATGCACCCAGTTTGGTGGGAGGAGGGAAGGGTAGGAGATGGGTTTGGCAGAGGACAGCAGAATGGGGCCCACTGCTATCGCTGCCGGTGCACTGCACCAGTAAGACCTACCTGAGATTGAGTTGGTACTGGCCGACACAAAACTTATGGCTCTAGTATCAACTGGAGACGAGAGATGACGGAGTTTCGACTGATTGGATGCCTTTGTTGGCCAGGTGTCGAACACATTCTACTTCACATGCTCACTCGACCCTGCAGCTGTGAAGGTTGGTACATTATGTGCGCAGAGTGATGCCTGCCACTGAAGAAGAGGGGCGTGGCTTATCTTGCTCGCTACGATGCCAACCACCTGGTTAACTCTTGCTTACTTACCTATTAAGTTTGCCAATGTATCTGTCTGTTGGAGCCTCTAGACGTCACTTTCAATCATAACCTTCAACAAGGTGGGAGGGAGGCAAAGTCACTCCTAATATCCCCACTGTGTGGAGCATATCTGAAAGGACCCTGAACTGTGAGAAATCCAAAAGGCCCTGGGACATTTTAGTTGGTTCACCATGGACACATGCTCAGTAACTGTATATCTCATAAAAGCTGAATTGGTCATAGGGTCCTCCATACCTGCTGCTAGTGGTTTGACCTGAGGTCCCCAAATGACAATGATGATGAAAGTTGAGCTCCAAGAAAATAGTTATATACAATTTGGATGCTCACACAAAACCCTGGCTAGACGACGCAAATCATCTGGCACCTCGAAATTGTGCTCTGCCAGCCATTTTCAGGTGGCAAAAATTTATGGTTTGGAATATCCTTAAAAGTGCTTAGCAGAGTACGTGATGTTTTATCAATCGTAGCTCATCCCATCAAGCAACTTTCACTTTTCCTGATATGGAAACTAAAGTTCCATACAAATTTGTTTACGCAGTCCATAGAGGGACTGAAGGCCTCCCTGGAGTCTATCCTGCCCGTTACAGCAGTCGCCATCTTGTCGGCAACTTTTCAACGTGCTGCCATGGTCTCCTGTTTTCAGGAGTTGGACAGGCCCATTCAAAGACCTTGGCTGCCACACACAGAGAAAGAGGTGACTCCAGTTAAAGTCAACAATATCAAGAACCTCCTCCCTCCATAGAAACACTGCCCGATACTTTAAGTCACTAAAGGCCAAGTTACATGATGCAAAAAGGACCCAAGAGTGCTATGTGCGGTCTTTTTAGAAGACTCCAAACTCTTGCAGTTCAATTCTTTCTTTATGGATATGGAGGGATGGACTATTGCACTGGGCATCAAGAACTCCCTGGTACCAAAAGGCCAGCAGCAGCTAACTGGGGAGTTCCTCTACATCTACTCTAGAACCTGGTAAGCTAAGAATTTAGTTTGTGTTCTCATTGAAAGCAAATGCTGGAAGATAAGCAAATGAATTCAAGTGTAGCTAACTTCACATCTCGAAAGTTGTTGCCACAGTGAGTAATGATGTACAGGAGTTACAAGAGACTTATCAACGTGCCCAGGTATGTGCCCAATACAACTGAAGGGAGTCCAGCTTGGCGTGCTTGGACCTTAGTGACAAGTATCAAGGTTTCTACAAACTAAGCGGCTTATTAACACTTGCTGCAATTGCATTTAAACCCTGGACTACCACAGTTTGTGGATGTTGCATATGGAAAACTCAATTAGAGTTTGCGAGCTAGGCCTTCAATGTCTAACTTGTCCAGGCATAATGCCCGATGGGTGGGTGCCTTGAAGACTTGCCCACTTTCAGATACAATGTTCATGGTGTTTTCTCCATCCACCCTCTTCAGGACCACCAAGAACATAGCCCCTGCGCCTCTGTTCAGCAACTTTCGAAATCTCTGTCAAGTTAAATAAGCACAGTGTGAAAACAGCTAGAATAAAACTAGTTATTTGTATTTAACACTTGGAGTTAGGTCAAGTGTTAAATCAGGTGTCAAGTTTAGTTTGACACCTGGTCTATCTTATCTTCACGAGAGCGGCAGTCGTGCAGCTCATCTTTCTCGAGTTGAGCCTGCGCGACCGAGCTCCTGCATGTGTTTAGGTTTTAGTGTGCTTATGTAGGGATACAGGTTGTTGTGGGGTGGAGTCCCCATAGCTTGGGGTGCCCCTGGCTCGACTTCAGTTTCAATGAGTGATAGCGATGGATTTTATATTTCTTGTGTTGGGAGTGTATGTCCTTTCAAGCTTCTTTATCACTCGAGAGAGATCAGCTCTTACCTGTGAGTGCAAGGTAGGAGTTGTGGGTTAGCACTTGCAAGATTACCTGTGTGTAAGTAGTGCTTAGTTTGAGAAGCATATCATTGAATGTGATCACAAGATTCAGCGTGCCCTGAAACGCCTGGAGGATGACGATGCCGGAGCCACCACTGTTATTGCAGTCGCTAAAGCTACCAAGTCACCAGAGGCTTTGGAGTACACGAGGAGAGACTTAAAAATGCAGCAGCAAATGCTAGTTGGCACCTATGCGTGATCCTTGAAGCTGGATGATTGTTTCCCCAGTAAGCTTAGAGAGAAGCTCTACCGTGCAGCATGGAGCAGCGCTGGCAAGCGGTGAACGCTGATACCTGCACTCTTGCAGTCTTGGAGTCCAAGCTAGGACACAGGGAATATGACCGGTCAACAACCAAGGTGCTGCATTTGATCAACAATCCTGAAGTGGAGGGAGAATTGCGATGGCCGCAGTAGCGCCATCTGCAGCGGAGGTGCGGGCGCTGTTGAGAGGCTTTCTCAGAGAAGCGTGAAGATTTACGCACTATAATGTGCGGGAGTACGTGAAACGGCGAAGTCGGGAAGCGTTTAAGGACAATTCCGAGCTGTCGGATCTTTCCAGCGTTGTCTCTGCTTTCAATCAGGGGAAGCAGCAGCTGGAATTGACTAGGCGGCAATCGGTTGTGTATTCGTTGTATCAACCTCGAATGACGAGTATAATGGACTTGAAGATTCGCAAGGGGGACTCGGACTCAAGGACTCGATTCTGCTGGGAAGAAAAGGATTTTGGTCTGCAGATTGGATAGTCCATTCCGATTGTACATCCCGCCCGTCAAACTTGCATAATAACGTGGAAAGTTTAGGTTTCAGGCTGTCCTGTGTGCTTGATGTGAAATGGTTGAGTGGAATAGTAAAATCTCTGAGAATGTAACAGGCTCGAGACAAAGTCAAAAGCTGGACTCTGCAGGTGAAGGGGAGTTTTCTTCTGGTTTTCTTTCATTTGGTGAGCATGCCGGGAGCGTGGAGGTGTGAGGAGTGGCAGGGCTTTCATCAGTTGCATCTTTCTCAGCTGCTGTGTGTTTCACTAGTTGAACATCTTCGAAGCTGAATTACGGCTTAATTGGAAACCCGTACCCTGCTACTTCTGCCTATCAAGGTTATGGTGGGGGTGGATCAGGGGGGCAGGTGTTCCAGCTCCAGTTGTGTGCATATGTAACCTACCTCCCCGTAATCTCTTTTAGTTCTCCTCTAGGAGAGGTTACTTACTTGGACTGACAGGACCTGGATCAGTCTGGAAGAAAGTTTGACCTGCGAATAACGTCCGTCCTTGCGATCCTTCTTCCTGTTCAAGAACCAGTCAGGTATCTTGAACTGCCGGGGATTCGCGACAATCACCATCAAGTTCTCCAGCTCCGCACCCGACAGCTCACCAGCTCTCTTGCTGGTGTCGACGTCCGCCTTCTTGCAGACCAGGTTAGCGAAACGGCGCCCCACTCCCTTGATGGAGGTCAAAGCAAACATGATCGCTACCTGAATTGAGATAGTGCCTTGCCCTATCGGAGTATGCAGACCTATGCTCCAAGCTTCAACTAAATGACGAAGCTGATCTGGTTACTCTCCACTTTGTGGATAGTCCAACACAGTTGCCTTTGTCAATAAGCTCCTTCACCACTTCCACATTTGACACTAGGTCCGAAGATTGTCTGAAGAGAGAGCAAGTGCAGATGGCAGCTGCCCACCAGGTTCTGACAGAGTATCATCAGAGCTTGTCCCTGCATTAGGGATGGCTCGAGTGCTTGCATCACGGGAAATAGATGCCTGACGCTGCACAGGCCACCACCATCGCCATAGCCATCCACCCGAGCTCGAGAGTCGTCGCTGGAGCAAAGCAGCTCACTAAGCGAGCAAGTCTGTGGTGCATCTGTAACCACAAATGAAACCCGGGAACGGTTCTTAATGGCGGGAACGTTTTGGTGTTTAAAAAAAAAAAAAAAAAAAACTTTGATATAATTTAAATGATTTAGAGCCTGGTTGGTCATAACTTTGTCAAATGGACTCCGTTTGACTCAGTTTTTGGGTGGATAGCTGCAGAAAGGGGAAATCTACATGTCTACACCATGGTTTTTTGTTTTGGGGACTCTGCTAAAAATCTGTGGAATTTTTAGAGTGTGAGTGTGCTATAAAAGATCCACAATTCTGTGTCCAGAATCTGTTGTGGTCTACATGAGACATAAATCTGTGGATGTACTCCATGCATGGCTGGGGGAAATGAGGACGTAATTGAAGGGCAGGTCTCTTCTCTTAGCCTGTGCACACAAGGGGACAGGATCTATGTTTCCCAAGGAACTCAGACTGATTTGAGTGGAGAACAGTTGGACGAGTTGATTGCATACTGGGAGTCAGGCATTAGCAGTAGACAACAGACTGCTGTAGTTGGCATTGAGGGCCTCAATATCGCCTTGGACAGTCAGAACTCTGTTGGAGCCAGCAGTTCTGCAGCTGTAAGTGAAATACCAAAGTGGGTGAAAGCTAGGCTTGGAACACAGCCAAAGACAGCCCCGGGGACCAAGGTGTTCAGCCACAAGGCCGTGGTGTACTGGAGCAGAGGAGCAGGAGCTGCACAAGTTTGTGCAATTAGACAGTGTTGCAGTCGGACACGCTCTGCACAAGGCAACCACGAGCGGGGTTCATTAGCGAGGACAAGTTTGTTCTGTTTGAAGGCGATCCAGTCATTCGCAATGAAGACACCCGCAACCGTCTCAAAGCTTTCGAGTTGAGAGACTATCAGACCCTACCTTTGTTTTCTTTAGTGTTCAGTGAGCGGGAGATAGCAGAGTGTTGCTTTGTCTCTACCTGGCAGAAAGAGGAGGAGGGTTGGTTAGAGCGAGCTACTGTAGCTTGGGACAAGGTTAGTGGCAGGTTTCTGGACATAGATATACCTCCTACACCTTACCATCAAGCAGAGCGAGGCACTTTGAGAGAAGTCTGGAAGTTGATAGCATAGATCAGGATTAGATCTTGCTTGGGCGGGGCTTTTATTCTTCCCCTCCATCTCTGTACTATTTTCATTACCTTGTACTTGTAGTTGCCAAAGCCTCTCTTGGTGGAGGCCAGTCAGTCCGGGGTCTTGGGCTGGGATATTCTGCAGGATCAGCGTTGCTGCTGGATTTTGGTGTGGGGGTGTTGATGTTTTGATTTCGTGTGTTTGGATCCCCCCCAACACCTGCATGCTTGACTGTGCGCCATGTTGGTTTTGTGTGGGCGCTTGCTTTCATAGGGATTAGGCCGGATTTGATCACCGGTCAATCCTAGAGTATGCTGTCGGTGGTGAGGCTGGAGTGATGACCAGCAAGACCACCAGTGTTTCTTCTATGGTGAGGCTGGGTTGATGACCAGCCAACCATAGGAGTTCTTGCGGTGGATGCAGGTGCAGGTGCCCTGAGCCACTGGGATATGACCCTTAGACTGCAACAGGTGCCCACCCGTGTCACTATTAGATTAGTACTAGAGCCTTATAGTGTCACTGGAGGAGGTGCACATTGTGAGTGTCATTACGGAGTTACCCAAGGGTTTTGAGGGGAGTACGGCTACAGGCAGTAACAGTGAGAGTGGGTTCACAAGACGAGGTATTCGGTTCAGACCACCTTCACCGCCACCCTCAATTACTGTAGAGTCAGACACAGGCTCGGAGGCTTCATCAACAGGTGTGCACTTTCATTCGCCATTGTTGTGGGACGACATGGAGGAGATGTATGGAGCTACCAAGGGGCCTCGTAGGTACTCTGGAGCTGTGGGCACAATCGAGTTGGATGACTTTATCCAGGAGTTCGACAGCTGGTGTGATTTGCAGCAGATGCGCAATCCACATCTATTCACCCCATTCATGGCATGGAAGGGACTGTTCCAGCATTTGGAAGGCCCGCCTATGGACGATTACCACGAGTTCAGGCGAGGACATGAAGCAGAGATTGAGGAGTGGAGGATGTATTGGTCACCTGACTACATCTCCATTACTCGAGGCATGACGCGACCAGTAGCTGCATCAGTACCAATAGCTCCCACTGCCAGCACTAGTAGTGGAGCAGGTAGTGCTGGTACTTCTGCCGGTGGTACCAGTTCAGAAGGTGCTACTACTCCTCCTGCCACAGCTACAACACATGTGCCTAGATTCAACCCGGTGGTGGAGTTCTTCCAGGAGTTGCGGAGGAACTACCAAGGTGTACGGACAGAGAAGCTGCGAAGTTTGCAAGACTTCCAGCGCAAACCCAGTGAGAGCCTGCGAGAGGCGTACACTCGTATGAGGCGCTTGATAAGTGTGACCCAAGGGGTTACTGAAGCTCAGGCAATCCAGTTTTGGTATGGAATTCTGGACAAGGAGCTCAAGAGAAGGGTGCGAGATGCAACCCTGTTACAAGCAGCCCAACCCACATTAGCAGATGTGTTTCTGCTGGCTGAGCGGATTGAGCTCAACATGGTGGAGGAACGAGTTGTTACAATTGGATTTGGCAAGGACATGCCTGTACGGGGCACAGCTGTCAGCCCACAAGCACAAGGGACTGCCCAACAGCGTGGTCAGGGGGGCAAGGTTGCCCAGCCCAAGTTCCATGGAGCTTACAGGGGACCTCAGGTGCAGAGGCCCGTGGCATCTTTTGCAGGCCAACAGCAACCAGGGGTGATATGTTGGACATGTGGAGGACCCCATGTCAAGAGAGATTGCCCAGAGAGTGGCAGAAGGCCGGCACAAGCACAGCCTGCACAGTTGCAGTGTGGGCATTGTGGCAAGTATGGGCATGGAGATGCCCAGTGTTATGACTTGCATCCTGAGTTGCGCCCAGGCCAGTTCCAAGGGAACAATGGTGGCCGGGGGCGAGGTGGACCAGCCCAAAGAGGACGAGGTGGTCGGGCACGAGGTGCAGGCCAAGGGCAACCTCCACATGGCCAAGGACGCGGAGGTCAGGGTGTTGACCAAGGCATGGCCAATCGGCTTCAGCAGCTAGAGCAGAGGCTCGCTGCCATGGCTATAGCTCAGGCGGTACCGGCTCCCAGGCGGGATGGCCCACCTCCTGCTCCTGAGGGAGGAGATATGGGAGGAATGGGATTCATGTGCGGAGCAGCACTACCATTAGAGCAGGTGGAGTCTGCTGCAGCCGTGACTCGAGGAGCAACACGAGTTCCTGAGCCACGAGGTGCAGAGGTGGAGTTGGATCCACAACGTGGGGAGGCAAGCCGTCAGGCAAGGCTGCCTCAGTCATTCACCTTGGCGGAGACAGTGTCAACGCCATCCATGGCACCTAGTTCTCGCCCGACTGTTACCGAGGCGGAGGTTACTATGCCATTGGGGAGAGCTACACGTGCAGCACTGACACCTGCTACCAAGGCTAGTGCAGCCGGTGTGTTATTGGGAGCAGCCACCTCTGTGTGTCAAGCCCCACTGTTCTCGGCAACCATGATTGCGACGCCGGGGGTGAGGCCAGCTGCAGTGTTCAGACTAGCAGCAACACTCTGTGAGAGTGGGGAGGTCACTTCATCTTCTGCGGAGTTAGTGGAAGGTGTAGTGGCAGAGGGATCCTCGGATTTGAGGGTCAAGACTGCCACGGCTGCGCCCTGGCAAGCTGCAGCTGCCAGGTTGACGGAGCTGCCAGCTAGGCCAGCCTTTGAGCGCGCCATGGTGACACCTGGAGTTGTCTTGTTAGACAACCAGGGAGGCATTTTCACTTTGAGTGGACCGGCAGGCAAGAAGTACCGGCCACTGCGGGTCTTGTTGGACTCAGGAGCTCAGCCACTGATGTTGGGCAGAGCTGCTATTGCAGGTTTGGGCCTCATGGAGGCGGATATGGAGCCTTGTCCTTTCCAGATACAGACATCTCTGGGAGGATCAGAGCAGGCTCGCGGCATGACACGGCATCAGTTGGCTATTAGACTGCAGCCGGATCATCCTGTAGATGGCTCAGTGATGCGAGCCAAGGCCATTGTGACAGACGCGGTCTCTTACGATGTCCTCGTTGGTGGGGCAGTGTTATACCCCATGGGCTTCACCCTGGATTTCTGGGAGGAGTCAGCATCCTACAGGCCTGGATGGCAGTCAGGGGATGGTCGCCGTGCACAGCTCCCTGTGACATTCATTGGGGGTATTGCAGCTGCTCAGCGGGGCAAGATGCCAACACTAGCCGCCTTCACAGCTGCAGTCAGCTGGCCTGGAGAGTTGCTGGAAGGCAATGCCCATGCAGAGGATGTGCCACCTCCAGCAGAGCAGGTGACATGCATGGTACGGCGGAGTTGCCTGCCATGGTTGCTCACACTCCGTTGTGGGGTACGAGCAAGGATTTGCAGCACGCTGCTGATGGACGGGTGCAACAAGCTTGGGTAGAAGCTTTTGTACCGTCAGGAGAGGAGGAGAATGCGGTGATTGTACCAGGGCCACCTCATTGTCGCCATTGGACACACACCTCTTGTGTGGCAGCGACCGGATGAAGGCATATGCCTTCTGGACTTATTTGGCGGGATCAGCACTGGATTGGCTGCAGTGCTGCAGGCAGGTGTACGAGTTCGACGTTACCTGTATGTGGAGAGGGATGAGACTGCACGACGTCTCACTGCTGCGCCATGTTGCTCAGATGGTGCAGCAGCATACCCTGAGTTGTTGCCGGTGTCTGCAGTTCGTGGATACAGCAGGCCTTGCCAGCAGACATTGCGTTGCTGGGGGCGCAGGATTTGGAGCGGGTTGGCTCCATTGATCTGGTAGTGGCAGGTTGGCCCTGCCAAGGGCATTCATCAGCCGGGCATGGCAATGGATTGCGAGACTCGAGGACGGGTCTGTTTTGGGAGATGGTGCGGATTTTGCGCCACTTGCAGCTTCATCAGGCTGTATCTCCGGCATACATCTTGGAGAATGTGCCACTGATGGGTGATTCTCGGGCCAGGGTGATGGCCAGTGTGCATCAAGTCCGGTCGTGGCTTGGGTCAGCAGTATTGCTGGATGCAGCTGCAGTGGGGTCACGGGCTCATCGTCCACGACTATGGTGGACTAACTTGATGCCACCCGCACTGCTCAAGCGTGCATTTGATGGGGTGCAGCGGCCAGCACACCTCACCGTGGATGGCATTTTGGACACGGGAAGGCAGTCTCAACGTGTGAGACACGATGACCGTTCGCCTTTGGCAGTGGTCAACAGAGTGGGTCAACCACGAGCAGCATTACCTACACTGCTCAGCTTCCCAGGATCCCATGCTTTTCGGGATGGTGGACCTGGCCTCCTGTGGGATGCTCAGTTGCAGCAGTTAGTGGAGCCTAATGCCGACGAGCGAGAGCGGGCTATCCACTGGGACCACGGCGGTGCCTTCCCTTTCTGAGGCATCACGTCGTCAGGTGTTGGGGCAAGCAATGGATCTCAATTGCTTGACCTGGATTGTCAGCTTGGCTATGGCTGAGCAACGTAGAGTGCGGAGTGCACTTCCCTTGATGGTCTCTCTGCCTACCGAGACGGTACAGGCAGCGAGTGGGGGCGAGCCGGTGAGGACCACGAGGTGTAGACATCCATGGCACATGTGGGAGGTGCTCGAGGTTCAGAGGGAGTTGGCAGCGAAGGCAGCTGTGATGGATGAGGTTGGGGATTCTTCTCGGGATGAGGAGGTTCTCAATGATGAGATGATGGGGCAGGATGAGGCCTTGTCATTGACTGAGCAGGAAGGGGGTACTGCTCAAGAGGTTGCAGCATAGCAACCACGGGACGCGTCCTCTACCTCTAAGCCCACTGGACTTAAGGTTGCAGTTACGGAGGACAATTGGGAGCCTGATATTGGACCCATTGTCACCGGAGGAGAGAGACGACGTATACGGCGGTTCCTGAGGGCTTACAGGAATTGCTTTGCCTTCAGTTTGAAGGACTTGGGAGCACTGAAGGGTCAAGAGATCCGTATTGAGTTGGCCACTGACACGCCAATCTTTCGGAGACCCTATAGATACAGTGACATGGAGAGGTCTTTGATTCAGATGAGGACTCAAGATCTCTGGGAGGCAGGTTTGGTGGAGCTCTCTGGTGGAGAGTATGCTTCAGCCACAGTGATGCCAGCTAAGAAGGATGTCTATGGCAATTGGACGGAGAGACGTATGTGCGGTGATTACCGGCCTGTAAATCGTCAGACCAAGTCCGATAGGTATGCCATGCCAACACCAGAGGAGATCTTTGATGCCATTGGGCATTCCAAGGTCTTTAGCACGTTTGGATTTACGATCCGGATATCACCAGTTGCCGATCAAGGAGGCGGATAAGCAAAAGACGGCATTCTGGGGGATCAATGAGCACGGGAAGGATTGCCTATACCAGTGGCGATTCTTACCATTTGGGCTTAAAAACGCTCCCGCTGAGTTTCAAAGAGTCATGGACAGGAT
Source organism: Takakia lepidozioides (assembly GCA_030704615.1). Classification (NCBI taxonomy): domain Eukaryota; kingdom Viridiplantae; phylum Streptophyta; class Takakiopsida; order Takakiales; family Takakiaceae; genus Takakia; species Takakia lepidozioides. The sequence continues at coordinate 38,683,832 of CM060731.1, forward strand.
TCTAGCAGGGGTGGAGTTTGCTCGGTGCTACATAGATGACATCATCATCTTTAGTGCTGCGGTGGAGGAGCATGAGAGACACCTTCAGGGGGTATTTGAGCGCTTGAGGACGCACGGATTGAAGTTACATCCGGGCAAGTGCAAGTTTTTCCACAACCAGATTGAGTACCTGGGTCACATGATATATCCTGGAGGATTGGGGGTACAACAGACTAAGGTAGAGTCCATTGCACAGGTTCCACGTCCCACGGATGTGAGCCGAGTTCGAGCTTTCATGGGGTTAGCAAACTATTACAGACGGTTTGTTAAGGGATTTAGTGCCATTGCAAAGGCTCTAACCAAGCTGACCAAGGTGGACCAGGAGTGGCAGTGGGAAGATGAGCAAGAACAAGCTTTTCAAGAGCTCAAGGCGAGGTTGACCTCGGCGCCCATCTTGAGACGACCTATCAGGGGGCGTCCCTTTCAGCTGCATACAGATTGGAGCATGCTGGGGCTTGGAGCGGTGCTCACACAGGTGGATGATGAGGGAAGAGAGTTCGTAGTGGCTTATGCTAGTCGCTCGAACAATGCTGCAGAGTCTAGTATAGCTCATATGAGGGAGAATGCTTAGCTGCAGTGTGGGCCGTGGCTCACTTCAGGTGCTATTTATACGGCAATCTCTTCACCCTTGTCACGGATCACCAACCACTCAAGTGGTTGATGGAGTCAGACAAGCTTACGGGGAAGCTTGCACGGTGGGCACTCATCCTTCAAGAGTATGACTTTCAGGTGGTGCATCGACCGGTTTGGTCAATCGAAATGCAGATGGGTTGAGTCGCAATCCATGCACGAGCCAGCAGGATGACACTGGAGCTCGGTGGCATGGTGAGACGGACGAGGAGATGGTGCCCGGATGGCATGCATCGGCATTTCTGTGTATCTTGGCAGCGGAAGGCCAGGTTGGACCTACAACAGGGATGACTGTAGATCAAGTGTCTGAGGACCCTGAGGCCAGCAATGAGCAGGTGGCGCCAAAGATATACATGAGGATTCAGTTGTGTTGGACTACCTCCGCAGTGGAGACACGGCAGCCACTTATGACTGCCAAGGAGAGGGATCGGATCCTACAACGAGCCAAGAGGTTCAGGTGGGAGGGGACACACCTGCTCCGAGTGTGGGAGGATGGTCGAGTGAGGATTGTGCCTCACCCAAACAGCGGGCACGGTTAGTGCGACATGCCCATGAGGAGTTGGGGCATTTTGGGGTGCGACGCACTCATAGTCTACTGCAGGGCAGTATTGGTGGCGTGGTATGCACACAGAGGTGCAACAATTTGTGGCTAGGTGCATGGTGTGTGACACGTGCTTCATTCAACGCCCCTACTCCACAATTGCACCCTCTTCCGATCATGGGATTGGGCTACAGGTGGAGTCTTGACTTCGCAGGGCCGTTGCCACTGACCATGCGCCACAACAAGTACGTGTTGGTGATGGTGGAGCACTTCTCCAAGTGGATTGAATTGGTTCCATTGCCTGATAAGGCTAGTGAGGGAGCTGCGTATGCATTCCTGGATTGTGTGCTTAGCCGATTCGGTGCTCCAGCTGAGGTACTCACGGACCAAGGGAGAGAGTTCTTGGGGGAGTTTCAGGCTTTGTGTGACAAGGCCTTGATAGACCACCGCACCACTTCTCGGGATCATCCTGAAGCCGATGGCTTGGCAGAGAGAGTTGTTCAGACAGTAAAGAGGGGTTTGCGCAAGTATGGCTTGCAGAAGGGACACCTAGGAGATTGGGACCTTCAGTTACCCTGGTTAGCCATGGGCTACAGGTTCAGCAAGCAAGCATCACTTGCCTCCTTCTCACCATACTTTCTTCTCTTTGGCCGAGAGCCGGATTTGCCTACATCCATTCGCAGAGAAGCTGCTACAGTTCTTAACCTTGACGATCCGGACGTGTGGGCACGTGCATGTGAGCAGCGTGCAGAGTTGTTCAAGAGAGTCATGCCCATGGCTTTCGAGAACCTTGCCATTGCACAACACCGTGATACGTTGAGGTATGCCACCATACGTGGTGGGGGCTATCGTCCTGGGGTTCGGAGACTCAACCCTGGTGACTATGTCTATCTGCAGCAGACTGCTCCTACGACCCTGGATGTGACTGCAGGACGTGTTATTTTGAGGGTTCGAGAGGTCTTGCCCTCAGGCGTCTTGGTCTTGGAGGGTCGGGATGGCATAACTTGGAAGGACCATGTGCGTAATTGTGCGCCATGTCACCTTCCGAATGTCGATGGCAGGATTGACCCAAACCTGGCAGTGGTATCTGCAGGTTTGAGGTGCATGTTGTGTGGGTCTGCTAAAGGGGCAGCCACCATGCTGGTGTGTGATCGATGCTCTAGAGGTTGGCATATGGGATGCTTGACTCCACCTCTTGAGATGGTTCCGGATGGGGATTGGTTATGTCCACAATGCATTGGATAGTGGGAGTGGATACAACCATGGAAGGCTAACAAGCAACGCAAGGCCCAGCTACAGGATACCTTGAACACACGAAGGCCTGGCTCAAGTTCACAGATTGCAAGACGGCGACTAACGATGGGGCTACTCTTGTACCCGGCCTCTTGGTCTATAGAGTTTGAGTACGATAGGGACAGTGATAGAGGACTTAGTACGGCTATGGCTATTACGTCTTGTAGCTATCTGGAGGTAGAGGGACCTATCCACCAGCTAGGGGGGCGATTGTGGTAGACTACTTTATTGTGCATATATGTGTGGTGTGGTTCGAACAGCGATGTAGTTGTGTAGTGATATGTATGCGCTGTCAAGTTAAATAAGCACAGTGTGAAAACAGCTAGAATAAAACTAGTTATTTGTATTTAACACTTGGAGTTAGGTCAAGTGTTAAATCAGGTGTCAAGTTTAGTTTGACACCTGGTCTGTCTTATCTTCACGAGAGCGGCAGTCGCGCAGCTCATCTCTCTCGAGTTGAGCCTGCGCGACCGAGCTCCTGCATGTGTTAGGTTTTAGTGTGCTTATGTAGGATACAGGTTGTTGTGGGGTGGAGTCCCCATAGCTTGGGGTGCCCCTGGCTCGACTTCAGTTTCAATGAGTGATAGCGATGGATTTTATATTTCTTGTGTTGGGAGTGTATGTCCTTTCAAGCTTCTTTATCTATTGTGGTAGACTACTTTATTGTGCATATATGTGTGGTGTGGTTCGGACAGCGATGTAGTTGTGTAGCGATATGTATGCGCATGACAGCTCGAAGCTGACCACCTCGATGGAATCTCCCTCCAGATATTTCATTAAAGATCCGAGGACATATGGGCAGTTTCAGTAAAAGGGCAAGGTCATTGGATGGCCTCGTAGGCCTTTAGGGGTGAATCAACCAAGAGACTGAATGAAGGATTCATCCTTTCATCACTTGTACAAGTAGCTTATCAGCAGCTACACAAATGCTGTCTTAGAATTTTATTTCAGAGACAACTTGCATGTGAGCTTACTGCTGGTGTCATGATGCCTAAATTTGGAGACCTTCACACACTGCGCATGTGAAGAAACAGTCGGACAAGGATGCAAGGCTGCACAAACATGTCAGCCTGCAATTACCTCGCGTTGCAAAGTGGAATCAACCAGTGGCTACAAATACTCTTCAACAGCTGGTGAAGCAGCAATTCTAGCTTTGTTGAGATATGCCTCATTGTTTGGCTCTCTGTCCTCCAACCTTCACAAAAGCACCACATCAACCCAACCTCAAAGGTTAGCAACAAAGAGCCTGCCTGACACTAGCACAAGCTTCCTACCTTAGCAATTTGCTTGACCAATAGATCCATCAAGATGGTTGCCATTAGAGTGTCAAGGTTGAGGACTTGGGATCCTACAAGGCATGTCCTTGCCGAGAGGTCAGAACCACTCTAGACACCAAAGAAAACATACATGTCCACAAGGGTATTGTTAGGAATCATATTTGGTACAATTTCGCCTTTCACAATGTCAGCATGGACCTCTTTGCCCTTTTGCAGAGCTGCCAAGCTGGAACACGCATTGCAAACGCAAACAAATGTGATCTGGTCTCACCCCTTCTGTCGCGGCCCTTTGCCTCGAGGGCAGGGGGGTCGGGACACAAGAGGGGCTGCCCCTGTGGTGGGGGTAGTGGCAGCGATAGGTATGGGGGGCTGAAGCACCCTTGAGTGCCCAAAGCACTCAAAGAGGCGGAGGCGCTCACTAGGTGGAGCCCCGCACACCGGGTCGTGGTGGGGGTGGCTCCACAAGGGGTGGTGGTAGCTTAGCGGGACTTAGTGGGGGTGGCATAGGACTGACCTTGGGGCGGAGACCTCGTGGTGGGAGTCGTGGGGAGTCTTGGGACTCGTCACGGTCCATAGGGGCCGTGGTGGATGGGCCAAGACTCACCGCGACTCATCACCGGGAGTCGAGGGTGTTCGTGGTGGTTCGCCATAAAATAGCATGGTTGTTTGTGAAACCCCCGCGGACAGCTACAGAAGTATATATAGGGAGTAGTAACCCCGAGAACGGTGCAAGCCCGTTGGTGACCGAAAACTAGTGAGTAAGCGAGCGAGCCGGAAAGCGACCAAAGAGTGGGGAGCTGTTCCGGACTGCCAACTACCAAAGGGAATTCCGTTGGTTCCAAATCGTTGGAGGGTTCTTTGGGAGATCAAAAGGGGGACCGTTATGCCCCGGTGAGCAGCCGAAGCTCCAAGTTGGCCCGGCGGCCAGGTTGGGAGTTAGGCGCGCATCAAGCGAGTAACTATGACATTTGGTACAATTCCAGCTCTCATGATGTCACCATGAACCTCTTTGCCTTTTCCCAGGTCTGCCAGGCTTGCACACACATTGCACATACACACGGACGTGATGTGGTTGGGCTTCACCCCTTTGCAGATCATTTGCTCATAGGTCTCCAAAGCCTCCATCCAACAACCAAGCTGGGCATATACTGCGATCATCGCACTCCAGGACACCACATCCCGTTCAGCCATATGGTCAAATATTCCCATTGCATCCTTGATGCTCCCACATTTGGTATACATATCTATGAGGGTAGTTTCCAAGATGATATTTGGTACAATTCCAGCTTTCCTGATATCACAATGGACCTCTTTACCCTTCTCTAGGGCTGTCAGATTCGCACACACACTGCAAATGCAAACAAACGTGACCTGGTTGAGTGTCCAACCTTCCAGGATCATTTGCTCATAGGTCTCCAAAGCCTCCCTCACACACCGATGTTGGGCATATCCTACTATCACTGCATTCGCGCATCATCTGCTCATATGTCTCCAAGGCATTCTTACCACACCCATGCTTGGCAAGTCCTGCAATCATTATGTTCCACGAGATCAAACCTCGTTGAGGCATTTTGTCGAACACTTGGTGTGCATCCACAATGCTCTTGCATTTGACATACATGTTGACAAGGGTGTTGTGTAGAAACACATTTGGCTTGAATCCACTTTGGATAATGTGAGCGTGCACCTTCTTTCCAGCTGTTAGGTCTTTCATCTTCATGCTCTTATGCAGGAGACAGACAGAAGTATATGAACATTGTGCTGAAATACCTCCTTGGTTCAAAGTTTGCAGAGCCTCTTTCAGTTGTCCTGCCTCACTTGGTGTCCTTTGCCCATAAGCACAAGAAGACATCCTCTGGACTCCCTCTCTTGGTCCCCTTTTGGAAGTGGTTGTCATGGTGGAAGTGCCTGATTTTAGCAGCTGTGGTCCCACTCCTGCTTCCAGTTGACCATCTACCCATGCAAATTTCTTGCAGCTATCAATCCACGGCGGCTCATTGGTACTCTTGCGCTTGAGATCTGGCCCTCTCGGATGGACCTGGACCCACAACTCCATCACGACCTCCAATTATCCCTGCCTTGGCAAAAACAAAATCTCCACCTTGCTGTTGAGAGCTACAATGACAAACCATAATTTATCTAGCAAACACCCCAACTGCACCTTCCAGACCTTTCATCTTGATGCACTTAAGCAAGAGACAGACAAACGAATCTGAATCTGCTGAAATACCTTAGAGCCAAATTGGTCATATCTTTGTCAAATGGGCTCTGTTTGACTCAATTTTTGAGGGGATAGCTGCAGGAAGGGAAAATCTACCTATCTAGACCCAGTGAGAGCCTGCGAGAGGCGTACACTCGTATGAGGCACTTGATAAGTGTGACCCAAGGGGTTACTGAAGCTCAGGCAATCCAGTTTTGGTATGGAATTCTGGACAAGGAGCTCAAGAGAAGGGTGCGAGATGCAACCCTATTACAAGCAGCCCAACCCACATTAGCAGATGTGTTTCTGCTGGCTGAGCGGATTGAGCTCAACATGGTGGAGGAGCGAGTTGTTACCATTGGATTTGGCAAGGACATGCCTGCATGAGGTGCAGCTGCCAGCCCACAGGCGCAAGGGACTACCCAACAGCGTGGTTAGGGGGGCAAGGTTTCCCAACCCAAGTTCCATGGAGCTTACAGGGGACCTCAGGTGCAGAGGCCCGTGGCATCTTTTGCAGGCCAACAACAACCAGGGGTGATATGTTGGACATGTGGAGGACCCCATGTCAAGAGAGATTGCCCAGAGAGTGGCAAAAGGCCGACACAAGCACAGCCTGCACAGTTGCAGTGTGGGCATTGTGGCAAGTATGGGCATGGAGATGCCCAGTGTTTTGACTTGCATCCTGAGTTGCGCCCAGGCCAGTTCCAAGGGAACAATGGTGGCCGGAGGCGAGGTGGACCAGCCCAGAGAGGACGAGGTGGCCGGGCACGAGGTGCAGGCCAAGGGCAAGCTCAACATGGCCAAGGACGCGGAGGTTAGGGTGTTGACCAAGGCATGGCCAACCGGCTTCAACAGCTAGAGCAGAGGCTCGCTGCCATGGCTACAGCTCAGGCGGTACCGGCTCCCAGGCGGGATGGTCCACCTCCTGCGCCTGAGGGAGGAGATATAGGAGACATGGGATTCATGTGCGGAGCAACACTACCACTAGTGCAGGTGGAGTCTGCTGCAGCCGTGACTCGAGGAGCAGCACGAGTTCCTGAGCCACGAGGTGCAGAGGTGGAATTGGATCCACAGCGTGGGGAGGCAAGCCGTCATGCGAGGCTTCCTCAGTCATTCACATTGGCGGAGACTGTGTCGACGCCATCCATGGCACCTAGTTCTCGCCCGACTGTTACCGAGGCGGAGGTTACTATGCCATTGGGGAGAGCTACACGTGCAGCACTGACACCTGCTACCAAGGCTAGTGCAGCCGGGTGTTATTGGGGGCAGCCACCTCTGTGTGTCAAGCCCCATTGTTCTCGGCAACCATGATTGCGACGCCGGGGGTAAGACCAGCTGTAGTGTTCAGACTAGCAGCAACACTCTATGAGAGTGAGGAGGTCACTTCATCTTCTGCGGAGTTAGTGGAAGGTGTAGTGTCAGGGGGATCCTCGGATTTGAGGGTCAAGACTGCCACGGCTGCGCCATGGCAAGCTGCAGCTGCCAGGTTGACGGAGCTGCCAGCTAGGCCAGCCTTTGAGCGCGCCATGGTGACACCTGGAGTTGTCTTGTTAGACAACCAGGATGACATTTTCACTTTGAGTGGACCGGCAGGCAAGAAGTACCGGCCACTGCGGGTCTTGTTGGACTCGGGAGCTCAGCCACTGATGTTGGGCAGAGCTGCTATTGCAGGTTTGAACCTCATGGAGGCGGATATGGAGCCTTGTCCTTTCCAGATACAGACATCTCTGGGAGGATCAGAGCAGGCTCGGGGCATTACACGGCGTGAGTTGGCCATTAGACTGCAGCCGAATCATCCTGTAGATGGCTCAGTGATGCGAGCCAAGGCCATTGTGACAGACGCGGTCTCTTACGATGTCCTCGTTGGTGGGGCAGTGTTATATCCCATGGGCTTCACCCTGGACTTTTGGGAGGAGTCAGCATCCTACAGGCCTGGATGACAGTCAGGGGATGGTCGTCGTGCATAGCTCCCTGTGACATTCATTGGGGTATTGCGGCTGCCCAACGGGGCAAGATGCCAATACTAGCCGCCTTTACAGCTGCAGTTAGTTGGCCTGGAGAGTTGCTGGAAGGCAATGCCCATGCAGAGGATGTGCTACCTCCAGCAGAGCAGGATGACATGCATGGTATGGCGGAGTTGCCTGCCATGGTTGCTCACACTCCATTGTGGGGTATGAGCAAGGATTTGCAGCATGTTGCTGATCGACGGGTGCAACAAGCCTGGGTAGAGGCTTTTGTACCATCAGGAGAAGAGGAGAGTGCGGGTATTGCACCAGGACCACCTCAGTTGTCACCATTGGATACCACACCTATTGTGTGGCAGTATCCGGATGAAGGCATTTGCATTCTGGACTTGTTTGGCGGGATCAACACCGGATTGGCTGCTGTGCTACATGCAGGTGTGCGGGTAAGGCGTTACCTGTATGTGGAGAAAGATGAGACTGCACGACGCGTCTCACTGCGCCATGTTGCTCAATTGGTACAGCAGTACCCTGATTTGTTGCTAGTGTCTGCAGTTCGTGGATACCAACAAGCCTTGCCATCAGACATTTCATTGTTGGGAGCAGGTTGGCTCCATTGATCTGGTAGTGGCAGGTTGGCCCTGCCAAGGGCATTCATCAGCCGGGCATGGCAATGGATTGCGAGACTCGATGACGGGTCTGTTTTGGGAGATGGTGCGGGTTTTGCGCCACTTGCAGCTTCATCAAGCTGTATCTCCAGCATACATCTTGGAGAATGTGCCACTGATGGGTGATTCTCGGGCCAGGGTGATGGCCGGTGTGCATCAAGTCCGGTCGTGGCTTGCTCAAGCGTGCATTTGATGGGGTGCAGTGGCCAGCACACCTCAGAGTGGATAGCATTTTGGACACAAGGAGGCAGTCTCAACGTGTGAGACACGATGACCGTTCGCCTTTGGCAGTGGTCAACAGGGTGGGTCAACCACGAGCAGCATTACCTACACTGCTCAGCTTCCCAGGATCCCATGCTTTTCGGGGTAGCCTCTTCCACTACCTGAGTCATGTCAATCTCAGGCCGACATATTCATTCATTCATTCATATACCTCTTCACTGCTGCAGTCGTCCTTCATTGAGTTGCACTCCGAATCAAATGCTCTGTCCGATATGCAACAAACTCTTCAAGATTGGACGGTAGCTCAAGGCAAGAAAGTGGAGGATCTATTGAAGGCTCAGGAGCAAAGGTACGATAGAAAGCGCCGGAAAGAACTAAAAGACCAGGAAACGAGGTTTCAGAAGGATTCTTCTAAGGCCAGCCATAGTGATATGTATTCTCGCATCCTTGCTAATTTGGATGTGCAAAAGCGTGATCTCAAAGCCAGACAGATTGTTGCGGATATCAGGTTGACTAGGGTCTGCGCATTGCTAGTTGACGACTCCCTCCGTTTTGCTGGAAGAGCTTTCTTTGACAAGTTCGTAGAAGCCTTCTACGTCAGTGCAGGGGTTCAACACTTGTATACAATTCAAAAAACTGCATGGCTGGGGTTACTGAGCCAGCAAAGCATGTTGGAATTCCCATCTACCCTTTCGGGAAGCGATGCAAGTTACCCCCACCTTGTTGGAGGCCATGAAGAATTTCAAGACGCTTTTGGGGTTGGGTAGCCAAATTAACAAATTGCATTTAGCATGACCGATATTGTTAAATAGCAGCCCGCAAGGGATTGAAGATGGATTTTTCATTGTTGTCTTGTTGATCAACCTACGCCATAGAATATGCATAATGTTGAATGTTGAATGTGAACATGCTAGACTTGTGATTGTGAACGAGGTGATACAAAGATGGCAAAAAAGAGCATAAGCAATACCGACCCTCGGCCATTGGATGGTCGAAATGTTTCTGGAGGATTATCGCTCCAAAGCGCCAAACTAAGGTGACCTAGTGTATGTTGCATGTTAATTTTGATCATTTTGATGCAAGCCTGTGTATTTGAAAGGTCATCAAACTTCTGATTTGCAAATCTTGATATCCTTGTGTTCGGGATGTTTAGGCAAAAATTTAAACTCCTTCACAGACTGAAGGCTGAGCCTTTGAACAAAGCAATTGCGTTTGATGGGGCATTTGATGACGAGCGTCATATCCTTGGCATGTGTAGAATGAATTGTCTGGAAGGAAATGGGCTTGCATAATGTTGATGTCATGAAAATCTGAATGAGTACATGAGGGCTAAAAACAAAGTCAATAAGAAAATCTCTTTTCACAAATCAACAATTTATCTGAGGATGAGACGGTAGATTGCTCGTGGCATATTATACTCTGAAGGAAAATAGGATATAAAATTGGAGATTTAGAGTTTAAATTCCAACTGGGTTTACTAGCCAATTACACCCCTCGATGTATCTCTCTGGGTAGTTTCCCATGTATCCAGGCCTTCACGGCCCTTATTTTTTCCTCTTGTATCTCATTATTCTCCTTTAATAAATTCCAGGGCCTCAGCCTCTGTTCTATTTTTATTTTATTTTCTTTTAAAAAAAAAAAACTAGCCAATAGGTTCTCAAACATTGCACGTCACTTTCTGACATTTTACCACATGGTTTTCTCAAACTATCAAAACAATCTCCCATTTGAATAAGAAAATATGACGCCTTTTCCATGTGACAACGGAAAATGTAAACAGCAACATGGACAGCTTTTCTAGTTGAACTTATCACGAACCCAAAAATTTCCTAATAAAACGGAATTTGATAACACCAGGTAAAAATGCTTTTACTTTGCTTAATGTCTGATCATGTTTGGGTTGCAGCTTTGCTTGATGTCTAATATTTCTTGATTAGTACAAAGCATCTAGTAAAATGCATAGGTAATTGCCAAGTAGTAACTCAAAATAATCTCCATGTAGAAAGGTACACAACCCAATAGGGCACCTAGTAGAGGACGAGTTGCAGATGGTGTCGAGACACACTTCAAATCACTGTCGAGATGTGTATGGGGGAGAAGAGAGCCTGGAAAGAATGAAGGAATTTTGGGACAGGAATATGTACACAACAAACAAACAGACCTTCAGAGACACAAAGTGAGGAAGATTTCAAGACAAGGTATAACCCAGCAGGGTTCAGGATATATATGAGTCTTGGAGTCTATAGGATGGAGAAACTAAGATTTTGAATCAGAGACCAACAGAGCGGACTAATCTTAGAACCCCAAAAGTGATAAGCATGGCCAACCATCCACCAACCAGCACCCGCAGTGCTGCCCTACTCATATTGGCCCCACCCAGACGAGCCCCTATTGCTCCAAAAGCAGCAAGTGCAGCTGTGGAGGCCACTACAATGACTGCCAGCCTGATTTTGAAGCTGGCAATGAATGACCCCGATAAGAGTGGCACTGCCCCACCCATGGCAAAAGCAAAGGCTGATGCCATAGCTGCTTGCAGTGGATTGGCGAGCGTGTCCATGTCAATGCCTAACTCGTCCCGCGCATGTGCTTTCAGCACATCCACTCTGGACATCTCTTCAGCCACCTGCCATGATAGGCACTGTTAGGCTGGGTTTTGGGGCTGATCGTGATCCTGATAATGTGAAGCTTTGGAAAATAAACATGCAAACTTCAAACTTGAAAGACGTGGACAGAGACTTGAGACTGCACAAAGACCTGCTTAGCAAGGTAGTAATTTAGTCCTCTTCCAACATATATTTGTGTAAGCTCTTCAAGCTCTCGGGCACAGGCCTCTGGTCCCTTCAAATGCTCCTGCACGTCACCATAGATTTTATAAACAGCATTACATAAAGGTTTTATGTAGCTCTCAGGTCAGAATTGGTGTTGACTTTTATTTCTCTCATTTGACCAACCACACATCCCATTTCTAGAGGATGTGGTAATCCTTGGGTGCAATGGTGATAACTTTCCCACACTTCCTCAATGCACTGCTATAACATTTGATAGTCTAGCTGGGAACATACCTAGCATCAGAAACTCGCCATCTCCTGCAGTTTTAGTCAAAGTTATGTACAAAGATTATTGACTTTGCAGTCATGGTTCAACGTCCCTGAGGTGAAACTCTCCCCACATTCTCCATACATTTCCTGGAGTAGAGTGAGTGTCAATATGGACCACGTAGTACTTTATCATTGTTGGAGACCAGACACAAGGGTTGCACGTTTTTCTGTAACATTTTAAGGACAATTTTAAGGTTTTCCTTGAAGCTCAATCCTGATGTGCGAGCTCTTTGATCATGAGCAGTGGAAGAACCAATAGGCCGATTGGCCTTTATAGCGAATTCAACTAGCAAGGTAGCCAATGCAGATGCACCCTCAAAGACTGATAACCATATGGGTTCCTTAGCCTATTGTGCAATTTTTGGTACTGGGAATGTGAGGGCAGCACTGACACCCTGGCGGAAGATTATGTCGTGCCACTCGTGTGAGTGACAAGTTGATGAATTGGGTCCTAACATTCACCAAAATCAAGTAGATGTATGTCGAACTATTTGCTTGGAGAAAAGGTGGGTGATTGTTGGACTAGAAGAGATTCAGTCATTCTTGAGAAACTCGTGTTGATTAGTGAGTGTGACTGCACAGCACTTCTGTTGACCATCATTGTAAGTTTCTTCGCTTGCCTAGACTGCCCAACGGATCCTTGATTACGTCTCCGCAGTGCTGTAATTAAAACTTGCGATAGTGTCTAGACAATACCATTCAACTGTGATAAATTTGGTCTGCTAATCCAGTTTTGCTTCATTTATTGCGCCTGCAACCTAAGATCTGATTATTGAGATCCAAATCGCCTAAAGAGTATACCTGACGCTCCTGCTCGAGGTCCGCAAGCTCCGTGTCCCGTTGGGAGAAGACTGACACAAACTCCCCAATGGCCATGCTGCAACCTCCAGCAACCAAACCTGCCAATCCGCTAAGTACCATGGTCTTCCCATCATACTTGGAGACGGCTCCGACTCCCAACATAAGGGAGGCGATCGACACGAGCCCATCGATAGCCCCCAATACCAGTGCTCTCAACCAGGGAGACCTATGGGAATAATGCCAGTGGTCCGGGCCTGGACGTAAAGGGTTGTCCATGTGATTGGACAAGTCAGTTGATGACTGCGGTGGGGAATCCGGATACGAGTTCATGGGATCTAATGAGGTCGCTGCAATGAAATGTTCTACAATTGGAATAATCGGAGAGGGAGCTTGGATCAGTAATATGTTTTTGGTCACAGCCAAATTGTCGATGCTGTCCGGGGCATCGGTGGACAACACGTGCCTTTCCGTGGAAAATTTTCCCATAGTTATGCTCTTTGGATTGAATGGCCGTTCTGGTGGGGAAATCCTACAAAAGGCTTGGATTCATTTGGGTCCCGCGACACACCAAACCCCTTTTTCCTTCAAGACAGCACATTGAGGAAAGGATCTCGAAAAGAAGGAGACAGTGTCTAGGTGTGTCTTGTCAGACACGCACATAACCATGCTGTCACTTACAGACACTGCAATAAACCGATGGCAAATTCAGTGTCAAGTCAATTGAGAACCGTTGCAGGCTTACTGGCATTATGAATTGGATCATACAAATTAATCTCAAAGTGAACCCAAAGTGAAATACGGACATCGACAATAGGAGCGACTTACTTGAACATAGATGTAAGATCTTTCACATAACCACAGCTAATCAAACATGGAGTCGATGGAAGAAAGGCCTGGAGATCACAGACCGAGGAAGAGAGAGGGAGGGGGACTAGAGCAGCAAGTTAACGAAAGATGCCACGCTTTGCTTATTTACAATCCGGTAACTGTTGCTGTCAAAAAGAAATGGCAGAGCAAACGCTTGAACCCCAAAGGACCAGAGAGATTGAACCAGAACTGGGTGATCGGAACAAAAGAGGGAGAGCTGAATAGGTGCGAGAGGGGAGGAGAGCGATGCGTGTGGATCAACTCCGGACCATGAAGACCCACAGACGGCGAGAAGAGCAGTAAGGGGCGTGTGGCGGGGGCACGGGCGTGAAGGAGGTGGCGCACGCTGCTCCTGCTAACCGGCAGTTCCTGCAGGCTGCCCGCTGCCCGCCCCACGCTGCCCCCTTAAAGGCCGGGTACAGCCGTCTGTACGCAGCGGGGTAAGTATGTACTCGATGCAACTGCTTTTTGTGCTTATGGGGGATGAGGGAAATGTGTCTGTGTCCAGTCAGTTCAAGGAGGACTTGTTACTGCCCATGGAGGAGAAATCCTTGAAAGCGGCTTATGGGTGAGACAAGTAATCGAGGTGTATTTTTCTACTAGTTCTAATCTGCATTCCTCAATGAATCCTCATGTGGGGAATGGATACTGAAACATACCCAGCTTTCATTGGTGCTCCTTCTAATGGAGCAGAGATTTAAAAGATTGTGCTCAATGTTGTTCAAGCACTCCTTCACATTCTGTGCCCAAATGGTGCTGAAGACATTGAAGTTGGGGGGGTTGTGGGGATGCTGGCAAAGAGAGGAGTGCTGTGGGAATAATGTACCATCTTCTCTCATCATTCCAACATGAGTGGACCCAGTCACAGACACGTGGAAGCATTGTGTCCACCCCTTATGCGCTTATGTGTAAGGTAAAGAGTTCGAAATCACTAGACGGTTGTAAGTTATTGATCACTGACCGGTTTATTTTCATGTTGTTTTTTTTTGCTCAAACTGGGGTATTGCTGCTGGGTACTGCTCTGGCATGTACAGATATATACTGAAAGAGAAGAAGCAGGGAAGAGCATTGGATCCTGTCACAAATTTCCATGTCCGGAACAGTTTACCTTTCCATATCCGTCAGAGTTTCTAATCGGAGTATCCAAGATAGGTCTGGATCTACACATTCCACATGTTTAGTGGCCTAGATATTTTCTAGAGCTACCTTGCCTTAAGTTGATCAACTGAGAACCCTGCAGTGACTTGCTTCTGAGTAGTTGCTTGGACAGGTTTGCTTTTAAAGGATGATTTGGGTTACTCATAACATGTATTGTGTATTGCAGCTACTTTCCAAACTGGTTGATTAAGTAAAGTGTGGCATGCATGGAATGTTGAGATGGAAGGGCATGGCTGGGAGCAGAGGTGGAGCGGCTGAATTGGATGGGGGTACATCATGCAAAGGTCTGGAGGAAAGTGCAGGAATCATGGTGAACTACATCTACAGGTATTATGCAGGTCAAACTCTCTAAGGACGGTTCTAAGGGGAGATGTGCAGGATTAAGTGCGGGAGCGTCAAGGGTGGAAAGGAAGTGTTCGACCAAGACTCAAACCATCCAATAATATTTTCCTTCCCAAGTTACCCCCCTTCAATTATTAACGCGTTGGGTTGTTCCAAGCCCTTTACCCAGCGGTCCGTTCCCGCTGCAGGACGCGTGACGCGCCCGCTCGGACCAGCAGTCCCATCCCCACTGGCCGTCGCAAGGACCGCGGGGTACAACAGTGTTAAATTTTTGGGGGCTGGTCCAAATTTTTGGGGGCTGCTGCTGATGTGGCTGTCGTGCAGTCTACCGAAAATATGGTCAACGCCTAAAGGCGCGCAGTGGCGGCAGGCCGCCCATTAGGCATAACCATGGCTTGGCTATTCCCAAGCTTATCCCCTTTTGGTGCCTCCTATTTAGGCCACACCATCATCATTATGGCATGTGTACTTAAGAAATGCATCATGGCTAACCCCAACCACATGTTAGTATGGTCTTCCTAAGCTTTTCTAACCTTGAAAGCCTTGTGACTAAGAATTTAGGCCTAAAAATTAATTTAGGTGAGAAATTAAATTTCCAGCGACCTTGAAAACTAAAAAAAAAGGCAAAAAAAGGTGTTAGCTTTCCCCCATTTCCTCTCTTTTGGGGGAGGGATGATGCTTAACTGCCGAGGCCACTTGAAGAATAAAAGTAGACCTAGTAAACACTAAGTCCTACTCACTTGCTTCAAAAGAAAGAACACAAAAACAACACAAAGATTTCAACTAAGCTTATGCAAGCATGTACTCAAGGGTTAGTGGGTTAGCTCTCTCACTCTCTTGGTTAACACACATACAAAGAGTGCCTAGTGGCCAATAAAAAGAGAACCTCTACCCATCTGAGAGTTACTCCACTACATGCACTATAGGGTTACATCTTTCCACTCTTAAGACAAAAACAAAGAAACACAAAACAAAATGACAACTCGTTGGGCCTTTTGGCCACTAAGGAGAGTTAATATCCCTCTCTTTCCCAAGCTCCCGCCACTCTCTTGTTAGTAGGACCAAGCTAAGATTAGTACAAAGGGCTTCCAATAAACAAAGCACAAAAGAACAGAGCAAGAAATGAACAAAGGACCAAGAGACATTTCTCTCCACTCTAGAATGTTTTCACTTGGCTAAGTGGACTACCAAAACCTAGGGGGAAGGGATAAAAGTTCACCTCTCCTATGGGGTTTCTTACTTCCTACCTCCTCTTCTCTCTCTAGGGGCTCGCCACACTCTCAAGTTGAAACACCACTCATTTTTTGGGAAAGATCTCTCTTTTTTCACTTCAAAAATGACATTTGGTCTCACAAGCTAGGCACCTAGGGTATCCCCAGTCTTCCTAAGCTTCACTAGTTGCTTCTTCCAAGCTTGCCCAAAGAAACTAGGCTAAGCTCTAAGCACACAAGCAAACTAGGACTTCACACTAAGTTGCATAAAGCAAAGCTTGTCTCTCTCCACAAACTCCTAAGCAACTAACTAACAAGCAACTGACAAGCAAAAAACTAGAAGTAAAGTGGTGAGCAAGCTCACCTCTTAAGCCCTATATACTAGAGATACTATAAACAATGATTGGATGGAACATCCAAAATCCTTGGATGAAAGAAGATTTCAACATTTCTTGGTTGGTAAGTGTTATATTTCATCTAACCAGCTGTCCTAGGGCGCTCTTAGATTTTTTAGGCTAAAAAATCCACTCCATTTGAATTTTTGTGGCCACGAATGCTCGAAAACTCCAAAAATAGTGAATTATTGCAAATTTCATTCAAAATTCTTAAAACTTGGCCAAATTTTCTTAAGGTATCCTTGTAATCCCCACAAAATTGCAACTCCATTTGGAAAATGACCAAGCCGCAATTCGACGTGAAAACATAGTTTTCAACGCGTAACATATTTTTTGGTTGTGGAAAAATCGACGCTTGGGGCTGAAACTCTTTCCACATGATATTGTACCGCTATCATCCACACACAAAAAATCCTTCCCCAAACAGCGTTCGATTCTGCCTTCGTCATATTTATTGAAGATATTTCGCATAGCAAAATCCCAGTCGCCAACTACTGCCGGATAAAACCTCTTTAGGATTTTTAGTAGGAGACCAAGACTCCTTGGAAGCTCCTTGAATTGAATTCACACACAAAAACTTAATTGTCCTCATGAGAAAAAGAATTCACTGCAGACAGTTTACAACTTGCGATACTACAGTGCCCGTTTTGCTTTAGTGAACTAAAACACCAGGGAACCATGCTTGATCCCTTATCCACTTTTGTCAAGGATGGCCAGCTTCCAAATACATAGCATTCGTTGGGTCGCACTGTTTCTTATAAGCCAGCCTTGGGGTCGCTCCAACGTTGACATCAGCTATTAATGAAGGCAGCTAGAAAGATTGAGTTTGGGGGACCTCGCGCCGCTAACTGATAGAGACATAAAGAGGGCTAAAACGAACGATGAAATGAAAGAAAGAGCAAGGATGACACTAAGAAGAGATTGGAAGAAAATCTAATAATCTAACTGAAGGAACAAAGCTAGAAATGAGAGATGAAGGATATAAGGAAAAAAAGAAGCTTTGACCTCAACTTCATTGCATGAGACATTAAAAGGAGAAATACAACGCAATCTGAAGGGTAATGAGTGGATTTGCATATCATTGGAAAGGTCCTAATCAGTACTTTAAGAGGTAGCCTACTGAAGGACTCGGGAAGCCACTGTCGACGATAGCCACTGGCGGAAACTCTAGCGAGAGAGAGGAAGAGACCTCTGGAGCCTCTTTCCGCAAACCACGGAGCTCCATCGCACCTCCCAAGAGTCAATTTGGCAAGTCACAAAAGAAAAAGAAAATGGCAAGTTCAGTTTTCCATTATAAATACATAAATACATATTATTAAATAAAAAAGTGAGATAAAAGCTTCAACTGCCACCCAAGTGGTCTTGGTTCAAATCCTTGCTTGCCCATTGCACACAGTGGGATGCTGAAACTCCATGCAAACATCCCAAAATAACTCCTTGCGCTGAGACGCTCGTGTGAGAGGGAGGAGTGTGGAGCTGAAAGGTGCACAAGAAGAAGGATGCGTGTGAAGTCGGTGCTGCTTTGGAGCTGCATCGTTAATTGGGAGGAAAGCGGGAATGAGATGAGACTGGATGGTTCCCAGCAAGCGCATGGGCGGCGATGCCACCGTCCAAACTCTACACCCGCGCTTTCCTTGTTGCTTCCCGGCCGAAGCTCTTCCCACCAATTTGGGAAAATCTCGTCTCCTCACTTAGGTAGGCTGAGTACTTACGGGTTTAAAGCCTACGATGCTTACGTGGTCCTTTAGGATGATCAGTCACACGGGGGCTGAAGACACGGCCCAGGATTTGTCTGGAAACATGGGAGCTGCTGGTTTTTTATTTTGGAGTTTGTAATTCGTAAGGAAAATGCGATATGACGGCGAAGATCTAGCGCAAGTACATTGGGCTTAGGCAGTGGAGTCATTTCCAGCGTCTGTCTTGGAAGACTACGTGGGCAGTGGTGCTGGAGTACCCATCCTCAGGTGAGGGAGAGGGAGAGCACAGCATTGTTGTACGATGATTTCGAACAACAATACCGCTCCTGTGATTGGAAGAACTTCCAGATAGAGACATAAGGCAAATTTAATCACTGGGTTTTCGATTACAGGAAGAACTTCCAGATAGAGATAAGGCAAATTTAATCACTGGGTTTTCAATTACAGCAAGAAGGGGCATTTTTGGTTCATAACCAAACGGGGAATTTATCCCTGTCAAATGTGACAGCGAGACTATTGTGATTCGTTGGGGGCTGCAGTACTTGCAGAACTAGTTCTCTGCTGGAGTAGCACCCTTAATCGAAATTCGAAATCGAGGTTATGCAGGGATGTGTATATAATAGACAATCAAGTCAAGCTACCTGGTTTTACAGTTGCATTCAAGAATTTTCGAAGGGATCAGAGGGCTGCATTCTGAAGAAGGTTTGATTTCTGTTTCGAGCAGAGGGCTAGACTAACAAGGAGCAGCAGCATTAGATGTCAGTCCATTATGGTATAGCAATCTCAGACAACCAAGCAGTTTTCATCTTGAGGACTGCTCTCTACTGTACCTGCATCTTGTGTACGAGGAAGCGGATAGCTGCAATCGTTTTTCCATGATTATTGTCTAAAAAAATTGGCATGAGATACATTGCATTTTCTTGGATTAAGGCCGTTCTTCTCTGTTTCCGAAGCCCAATCGGCCATCTTTTTGCCTGCACGCTTCAATTGCTATCAATGTTGGTGCTTTGTTCTATATAAGGACTGGTGTTTAGGCAACAGCACTACTAACTATTACTGTAATATTTGTCAAAGGTATCTTCACAGGCAGCCATGTCTTCCAGTAGGTGAATACTTTTGCCCTTATTTGGTTTGCAGAGGCACTGAGTGGACACCAGTTAGTCCGTTTTGAGTTAGAAAGAGGGGGTATTACACAATCTGGTGTTTGGGTGTGGTTGTACTCTGGTTTTTGAGCTAAATGAGACATGCTTCAATCTTACCCTGGTGCTACTTATATGACTTGTCTCCAGGTTTAATACAGGGATTGTGCCAGATGATGTCAAGAAGAAGATACAGGGGTTAATCCTGAAACAGTTTCCACTGAAGGAGGACAGAATTTGAAAAGTGTAGACCTGGTATCATGACAGTCCCCACATTTGAGAAGTTCTACTCGGAATGGGTAGAAGAAGGGAGAACCCTTGTGCATTCTCTTCGAAAGATGCTTGAGACTATACCGACTGACATTCGTCTGTCAAGTCTTGTGCAATGTTGCTACTACCACTACACAAAGTTTGTAGATGCCAAGATACAAGCAGGACAGGAGGATGCTTATTACGTAGCTGCGGGTATGGGGGAAAGCCCACTTGAAGCAGGGTTTATGTGGATGGGTGGGTGGCGTCCCACCGCTGCCTTTGTGCTGGTCTATTCACTTATGGGGTTGCAGATAGAAAATGATGTGCATAAGCTTATGGAAGGCATTCATGTCCCGTCCATGGCAGCTCTCTCAGCAAAGCAGCTCTCCAGGTCAGTGGCTTTCTGTGAAGTGGAGCAGTCTAAGATATCCATAAGTATGTGAATGACCTCTTTTGACATTGAGTGCTCTCACATTACTTTGGATTTACTGGAAGCTGGCCATCTTATACCTCAATGTTGTTGACCTTGTGTAAACATTTTCCTCTAGAAACAAAGACTTCTTCCAACTATTGGGTCGAAGCAGCTCAAGAACAGGTTGGTAAGGACAGGGCCGTGTGGACTAAGGCAGAAACACCCTTGGCAGTGGCAGGGATGAGATGTGACAAGCTGATAAGTTTTGATGGTGGACCTAGATGGTGCAAGTTCATCTGATCACCTGAAGCCGTTAACGTCATTCTTTGTTTTCCAGATTGAATTCCCTGCAGCAGCTGACACAACTTGCAGAGGATGGCCTTTCAAAGCGACTGGCTCTCTTGCAGGTTTTCCCCTCTTTGTCATCCCATTGTTCTGTTAAGTGTCATTGGAGGTTGAGGTTTAACAATTTGAAATAATTTGTCCCTTACCATGCACTTGAAGCATACAACTTTGAGTCCATCAAAAACTTGTGAGGGGACCTGCATTGCATTGGCTGTTGCTGGTTATGACCTCCCTGACCTTTGACTGAGGATGGGGATACCTGCTTATTGGCTGTTTCTCTGATCAATGTATGTTTTTATGGAGACCATATCGTCTTCATGCTGTGGTGAACCCAACAAATGTAAACATACTATTCTCCTGGTCACCACAAATTTCTCGTGTCTATTTGTAGCTGAGGAGACAGCAGACAGCGTGTTATAGAAGGATTTTGTAAAGTGTGGAGTTCTGCGATGGATGCAGATGCTGGTGGCTGATCAGGAGATGGCGCGAGCAACCACAGCAGAGCCTCCCCCAAGTGAGTCCTTTGACTTATCAGAGCTAAGGGAAGCCATGGAACCCAAGCTAGCGGGCCTACGGGACCTCTTAGTGGAGGCAGAAGTTGTGAGACTTCATACCCTCCGTGAAATCCTTACATTGTTGACACCGGTCCAGGCTGCACAGTATACTGTGGCTGCATTTGAGATGGCAAGTGCTCTCCACAAGTTGGGGAAGAGTGATAGCGATGCACACTCTGGGAGCCTCTACTCATCGCCTTTGGGGCAAGGAGTGGTGAACATAAGGGAGACTGCGTCACAGGGCAAGGTTGGGCAGCTTCAGGAGGTTTTGAAAATGGGGGTGGACCCTTCGGAACCTGACTATGACAGTCGGACCCCTTTGGTATGTACATATATGTTCCAACAGGATGCAAGAGAGGCCTTTTTGCAGATTGGTTGGTCAAGAAAGCCATTGAACTCAAGAATGTCGTCCATGTGTTGGTCTCTCTGGATAGGCAAATCAGAGGTATATAACCCTCTGAAACTGTTGGTCAAATTGTTCTTGGTTGACTCCAAACTTAAAGGTCGGAAGGTGTTTTGATATTGGTCTTTTGATTACAGCAATCAACTGTAGCTAAGCTCTTGTTGATGTGAATGGACAGCATGTGGCAGCATCCAGGGGGCATACCGAATGTGTGGCTTTGCTGGTGAAGGAGGGTGCAAAAGTCAATCAGAAAGGTGAGTCCCTTTTTGCTCACAGGAGGTAAAGTTCCCAACTGTGATGAATCATTCTCTTTAAACACACAAGTGGGGCAGATATCGGAACATCAGGAAATTTCTTCATTGGAGCCTTGGCTTTGATGAGAGCATAAAAATCATGTGAAGAGTTGTCTTGTATCCATCAATGGTGAAGCCTTCTCGATTTCAGCCATCTCTAGCGAAACAAGACAGGTGTTCCAGATTTCGTCAGGCCAACTTATAAGATCAGGGAGGGGGCACTTTCCTCCCTCCCCCCTTCTTTGTGTGTCACTGTTAACCTTCTCTTCGTAAAATGTGGGATGATGGTATGCGCAGATGACTTCGGCCTGACACCACTTTTGGAAGCTTTGAAAGGAGGCCATGATGCCGTGGCTCAGATTCTCATTAACAGTGGTGCCATACCTCACTTGCAGGTATAGTCTGGGTTTGTGAATAAGTGGGATTCTTAAGCAAATTCTATCTTAGAGAGAAGCCCTGTTGTAAAATGTCGGTGCAGCATTCTGGCTTTCTATGAATACCTCTTGGTGAGGGACACATTAGGCTCCTCTCAGATAGAGTTCAATTGTCCAGAGACTATTTCATGGAACTTGCTGTCCCCTGAAAGAGGGAACACAAGTGGATCTTCCCTGCTGAGTGTTGAGACAAGCCTAAATTGCAAGGTCGCTATAATGAAATAGGAGCATCCGGGAAATGGCCTAGTGGTTAGGCACAAACAGCCTTACAAAGTGGTCATGGATAAAAGCCACATACATATGTATGATGTCCAGACGGCACAGGCCCATTATAGCCAACCCAACGTTAAAAAGGGGTCCCGCGTTAACTGGTTACTTAATGCATACTTGGGGACTTCTGAGTGGATGTTTGGGCAACGGCGTTGTCCCCATTACTGTCGTGAGAAGGTGTCCACCTTCCTAGTAGAAGATATAATAGCCCTTCGGGGTGAAGTCACAACATAAGTTACTCCTGCTGTGACAAGAGTCTCCTCTCTAATG
Organism: Takakia lepidozioides; assembly: GCA_030704615.1. Lineage (NCBI taxonomy): Eukaryota > Viridiplantae > Streptophyta > Takakiopsida > Takakiales > Takakiaceae > Takakia > Takakia lepidozioides. The sequence goes on from CM060731.1 coordinate 38,706,604, forward strand.
AAATAGGTGGTCAACCAATGCTCATTTGTGCAATATTGCATTTCAACAAGATGTCATCATTTATGGGCTACCCAAAGCACTTCATTTGCATTATTTCTAGTTAGCTGCACCTTGCCTCTAACGTTACATGTCCCTGGCTTTTATCTGTCTCACTCTAGGAGGCAGGCACTGAGATTTGTAAAGCTGCAGCAAGTGGGGACATGGGGTATGTGAAAAGGCTGGTGAGGCATGGAGTAGATCCTAATGTGGTGGACTATTCGTATCGCACTCCGTTACATGTAGTTGCAGCGAAGGGAGCTGCTGAAGATGCTGAGTTTTTGGTGCATGTGGGTGCAGATGTTCTTGCCAGGGACAGGTTTGTACTTCCTTTCCTTTCTATTGGGAACAAGGACCATTACAAAATCCAGTGCACCAGTGATGCACGGAATAAACTACATCCATTTGTTCCTACTTGATAGTATGACCCAGCCCTGCTGCTGTTAACTCTCAAAATAAACAGCAATGTGCAGACAAAGCATGCAGCCAAAGCATGTTTAGCACTACGGTTTTCTCTAACACATTTGGCTGGAAATGTGGGAGCTTCCAACATTCAGGAAGCTCACTTAGTAAAGTCAAGTGAACCCTTTGTTTTGCTGAACTCTTTCATTCAACTCCCAGAATGGGAGTTGTGAAGTACTCATGAGTACCAAAGGTGTTTGAGCTTGCTCATCACCACCTTAGAATGTCAGGTGACATTTACCAAATAACACTTTAGCAGCAAACCTTTGATGAACTCCGTTTCATTTATCTGCCAAATATCTGCCAAATACTCTACATGATTATACTTTTGGCTTCTACAGGCTCTTTCTACAGACTCAGATGATTGTGTTTATGCAGGCATGGTTATACACCATTGGATGACGCGAGGCAATCGGACAATGAAGCCACTCTCAAAGTTCTGGAGGATGAAGTTGCGCGACGCCAGCTTGTGTTAGATCAGTCTTCTGGATCATTTGAGGATCAAGGAGATTCAATGGAGGGTAGTGTAACTTCTCGACTGGTCGCAAATGCACAGGACTAATTCTAAGTTCGTGTTGTGTAGAGCTTAGAAATGTATGCAAGTAGTTTGCTAGACAGGGCTGTATCTTACCTAACATACATTTGTAGTTGCACACGCCGTAATTAGTCCACAAGTGGGCTTTGCTGTTTCACCCTACTAATCAGGTACAATCTGATATCTGTATGATGGGGAGGAACATCAAAACTACATTGTTAGATCTTGGGTTGAGACAACAAATACTATTAGAGGACATTCCAAAGTAGCACATCTCATCAGTATTAGTGGCTTGCACTCTATACACACTTTTCTACTTGAAATCGAGAAATAAAAAATTACATGCATTGGGTGAGGTTATTTCTGCTAGCATGGAAGTAAGTCAAAACACCATTCTGCTCTAGTTCCCTTGCAGTAGAAATTTCTTTGGCCAGTAGCACGGTCATAGACCAAATATGTGGACTGTAGGCTTGGACTTGCTCAGTGTTTTAGTGATTTGCCATAACCAGTGTTGCAAAAACCCAAATTTATGTTAGATCTGATGTTGAAACTCTAGTCTGCAGTATCCAAGCATAATATTCACAGAACTTTTCCCCTTTCTGTCGACTTGAAGTCGCAAGTCATGCCAATAATGTAGCAACATTCCACTCCATAGTTACATATTGACCCAATATAATTAAATCTACCATGGGGGACAGTAAAACCAACCTACCCCTACAGCACAAACCATGTCATTTGTGACATTATAATGTGGATGCCAAAATGCATGATGACACATCATGACCAAATTTGGTAATTTCCTTTCCAAAATTCTTTCATGATCCATGTCTCAAGCCAGAATGTCCATACAAAAGTTTCAAGTAACACAAGTGAAGGGGGTTATGAGCTACAAGTCCTTCTTTCTACATCAAAAGAGTCCTTCTCAGGGGGTACAATATGGCCAATTGCTGACAGCAACTGCTTGATGTCAAAAGGCTTGCCCAAGTACCCATCCATACCATGCGAGAGGCATCTGTCCTGGTAACCTTGAATAGCATGAGCTGTAAGACCTATGATTGGAAGCCTGCTCCATCCATGCACCATCTCTTCCTCCCTTATATATTCAGTCGCTTTCAATCCATCCAAGTTTGGCATCTGCCATCCCACCCAGGAACAATGATATTTTCATCTGTTACTCTTAGTTGTATCTTGCCATTTCTCTGTCGGGGGACTGCATGCATCCAAGTTCTACACAATGGCAAGGTCCTACATGAAAACCTTACTGCTGCCAGTTAGAATGTAACAAATGCTTCAGACAAGAGACTTTACATTACTGAGAAGCTAACAAGGCAAAGGCAATTACAAGTTGTGTACTCAGTTCCGCCAAATCCAGTAATCCACCATCTGTTCTCTGCCTGAAGACCAAAAGAAAGAGAAGCTAGAGAAGCAAGAGAAGCAAGAGTCTCATACCTGAACATCCATGAGCACAAGGTCAAAGCAATCGTGCTGTGCACAAACAGTGTCAAATGCCTGCTGCCCATCACTCACAATTGTGACCGAATGTCCCTGTCTCTCCAACTGAAGGCTTGTGACCTTCTGATTGATGGCATTATCTTCGGCCAGAAGTATCTTTAACCTACACCCCTCTGCTGATCTCCTAGCTGAATGGATAGTACCTGGGGATATGCTGCTATCTATATTCTCTCCACCAATGGGCTGCTCTAGTTGTGTGGACTGCACTTTGGATGACTTTGGAGCCATCACAACACTTGAGTTCACGGGTTTTGGGGCCTGTTGGACACTAGTTAGACCCAGCATAGGCACAATTATATTACTTCTTTCACTTTCTGCTCCACTCCAGCTAACAGTATGGTCACTCTGAACCAAACCACCTTTGGACTCCATGGACTGTGTATAATCTCCAGTTTGCCCAGAGTTTGCTAACTCTGCAAGTCCTCCTGTAAGACTGCCTGCTTGAGTAGAAGCTAACATGGCATGGTGCAACTCAACAGGTTTTGAAGAGTCCCCAGAGAGCTCTTCTCCATTTGACAAGCTTTCAGATCCAGATTTGACACCTTCAGTGCTTCCGCCGAGGGCAAGAATTGGTGGCTCATGGCTAATGCTGGATTCTCCATTTTGTTGCATGTGGACGACATCCTCTGTGGGACGGTGGATAGTATCAATCTGCTTGTCAGGCACAGTTGCCTCACCATCATGCTGATTCAATGCTTGCTGAGGACCAGTATCGTAGATGGCTTGCTTTCGGCATGCTTCTCTAACTGATGCACACAAACCCACTTGCTGCCTCAGAGGCCAAGTCACCCTGTCAAACCCTAAACCTAATAATCCTTGAGCAGCTTTGAGGTTTAATGATGCTGCACCCCCCTACATGATAAAAAATCATTCATAAATGTTGCCATGTCCCCGGGGCCTACGTCCTTCTCTGTTTTCCGGCCTTTTGAGAGAGAATCTGAAGTGTCATTGGGCCTATTTTTGCAAATGGCAGTTTAGCCTTGCACTCAGCCTTAGACACCTCGACTCCACCCAGGCATTTATTGATGCAAATGTGAAAAAAAAGGTCTCCCATCAGGCTGCCTGATGGAGGGCGACGGTTACCTGCATAGGAAAACATGGTGGAAAATACACCAATCTTCAAATTAAATACCACCCTTCTCATTATAGAAAGAGGCTTACTGAAAGAGGTGTGTAGTGGTACCATGTGGTCAAAGCGAGAGCCTTACCACAAAAGCTACTGGTGTCAAGAAGTATGTGTCTCCATCTCTACTCTTTGGAAGCCTGTGGCTGGGTCTATGGCCACAAGGCTACAGTCGTCTCATGAGTACATTCTAAAACCAAAACAGGTGGAGTGGTACCATGTGGTCTACGCCATATCTTTACCACAAAAGCTAATGATCTCCAGAAGATTGTAGAAGCCATTACCTTTTCTATTTTGATAAGCTGCATATTACAGTTCTACTGATCATACTGTACTACAGGTTGGAGTTCCTCCATAGGGCCAAACCTTTATTTGCCGAAAGTGTTCTATCCAAGGGCTTGTCCTTGGTGTCAGTAAGGAGAAATGGAAGGCGAAAACGGAAGTTACTCCCCTTGCCCTCCTCGCTCTCTACCCAAATTGTGCCTCCCAACAGCTTCACAAACCTGCAAAGTATACAAGTTGTTTGCATTACTTAGCAGCTGAAGTACTATGAAGAGAGTCATCAGAATAACCTGCTTCTGCAAGATTCTAAGGATCCAAGTACTCCTGCTGCTCCAGAAGTAGAGAACCCTTGGGGAGCTGGGCACCCTCTCCTCCTATTTGTACTCTGTTTCAATGCCATGAATTGGCGTTTTTCTCTCCAAAAAAAGAAAAGGACGGGACATACAGTAGTTCAGAAGCATCGTACCTATGCACAATACAGAGACCAAGGCCTGTGCCCCCATAGAGCCGTGATATGGATGCATCAGCTTGTGTAAAAGGTTTAAACATGTCTTGCAGTTTCTCCTTGCTTATTCCGATACCTGTGTCTTGCACTTCAAACTCAAGTTTTAAGCTCTCTGGCTGTTGAGGCGTGTCTGGAGTCTCTGGCAACATAATTCCAGCCACTGCTGCCACATCTTGGCTGCAAGGTTCTGAGTCAAAACATTTGTAACAGTTGAGAACGAACATTCACTCAAGTCCAACACACTCTACTCTAACAATATAGTTTAATCCTCAGCTTCATTAAGGTCCAGAGTTTTCCTGTTAGTAAGTAACAATGATATTAGTATTGTCCATGGGTGCAATAAAAATGACATACTATTCCTCACTCCACTACGGCCCGCATGCAATATAGCAAATATATAGACAAAGATGCCCTACCATTTTCAGAGCTGAGCCCTCCGTCAGTCGATGTTGCAGTTGTTTTTGGTAGGGAAGCCTGAGCAACGGTCACACGCACCGTCACTGACCCCTGAGGAGTGAACTTCAACGCATTGCCCACTGCAATCATGCCCCTCAATCACGGCAACATAGACCATCAAAGGTGCCCTAGGTCTGAAGTTCTGCAAGCAGGAGGGAGGGAAGTTCTGACATACTGGGAGGGGAGGGGTGGTGGGTGGGTGGGGTAGTCTGGGTGAGGTATAGCAAAAAAGAGATGGAGTAGAGAGTGCAAAAGGATGAGGGGAAATCTGACCAAGGTTTAGAAGGCATTGCTGGAGCTTCCCCACGTCACCAACCAGCAGTTGTGGTACACCTCTGTCTACCTCCCAAAGCAACTGCAGGCCCCGCTCTTGAGCCCGTGCCTGCAGCATGCGCAAAGTGCTTGACACCATTTTACGAATTCCGAAAGGCACTCTCTCAACCTCCAGACGCCCAGCCTCAATCTTTGAGAGGTCCAATACGCTGTTGATTATATGCAGCAACAAGTCGGCACACTCTTTCACAGACACAAGGCTTTCCCTCTGATCCGCTGAGACTTCAGACTCCAGCAGCAGTGCAGTCAGCCCAAGTATCCCATGTATTGGTGTCCTGCACATGTGACACAGTTTATTAGCGAAGAAATAGAACAGCCATGAAGGGGAAATGTGCAGAAGTGAATCAGGGGGATCATTCTGAGGACTTCTATATCCACAGTTTATCCTACTAAAAAAGTTAAAATTTGGCACTGGCAGTGGACCAATTTCATCCTTATCTGTCCGTGTTGTTCCCTCCTCTGCTACCTTCAACGTGACTGGCTGTAGCTGTGACAAGATGATTTTATTTTGTCTGCATTTTAATCAAAGGGTCACCTGATCTCATGGCTCATGTTTGCCAGGAAGTCAGATTTGGCGAGGCTGGCTTGCTCTGCCTTTTTTTGAGAAATCTGCAAATCCTCATTTGCCTTCAGGAGCTCTTCTGTCCTTTGGTTGACCTTGAACTCCAACTGAAGGTTCATTTGGTGGAGTTTCCTGGTGAGCTGCTTATTTTCTTTCACTGCTGCTGCCAGGGTGATGCCCACCACACCCATGATGGAAACAAACAGCTCTACCTGGAAGGTTGCTACAGGCAAGTGGTTTAGAAACCATATATTGCTCACAATGACTACATAGGCATTTGGAGGACACTCTCACAATGTTAACAGCACACAAAAAATCAAATACACGATGTCAGTGAAAGAACATTAAACAGACGACACTTTTAACTACATCTGCAAAATGAAAAAGGGAAACTTCCTGACGTCCAGAACAGGAGTCTACTTCATATTTGCAGGGATGGTCATGTCCCAAGCTCCCCCACAATTGCGAACAAAGAATGGATGCAGTCCTACAGCAATGTCCCCACCAGGTACAGCCATGATAGTAGATAGTGCTCCAGAGTGGTCCTTCAGACGTTCTGGCTCGGCCATGAGTGATACTACAGCTCAGTACCCATACCCAGAGGCCCTTCAGAACTGCTGAGATTGAGGTGAATCACTAGCTTTATCACCACATTTAGTATTCCAGAAAGTATTTGGCCACATGTGTCAGGATTCTCAGGCATCACTATCTCAGCCTCCAAAGATTGGACGTTGAGAGGCCCAGGCAGCAGGATACCCCTGGAAGACCCACACGTACAATCTTCCAGAAATGACACAACCACACAGTAATTGAAACTCGACCAGCCCACGTAGAAAGCAACATCAACTATACTTAAATTAACTACGAGGATAGACTACAACCAAGATCACAGAGGTGTCTGCTGGCCTGGTTGACCTAGCCTTCTACCCAGCCAAAAGAGAGCTATGGCAAATGCAAAGCTTCAGACACCATCAGAAAGTCCAATTTCTCCGGTTCATAAGCTTGGAAAAAGGTGCTTTCTCTCTGGGCTACATCAAAACCTGTTATTTGTCCTGTCTGATGTTTACACCTCTGGAGCAGATTCATGCTTCCATCCTGTTGTTCAAGGAGCATGTGGCATTGACCAGCCAAACTTCTTCCCAGCTTAATCAGCAGCTAGAAAGGATTTGTCTTTAAATTCCACACAGTACGCTCTTGTAATTACTCTCTATCAGGGTACTTTTGGCCAGTCAGGGTCCATGGTGATCATCAGTGATTGTGCCAGGGTACATCCAATTCCAGCTTTCCTTACCAGACAACTGTACCAGCAATTTGTGAAGTACGATGAGCTCTTGTTGGAGTAACCATCACCTGAAGACAACTGTACCAGTAAATTGTGAAGTATGATGAGCTCTTGTTGGAATAATCATCACCTGAAGAATGAGCTCAGAAGATAGCACCGGAGGATGTCCTGCCATGGTATAGATTGCGCCCCGGGAACGAACGCTAGCCCAAGCACAGGCGAAGGAGATCGCAGCGACATGCAGTGCCCAGCCCACCCGGTTGAAACGGAAAGACATGAAGATAATAAGTGGATAGAAGAGATATGGAAGTTGGCGTATGAATGTTTGGATAGTGACGAGGAAGATAAGCATCAGCAGTCCTATAGTGACGGCCGCAACCATCAGGCACTCCACAACCTTCCGTGGTCGGAGGAGAGTAGGATTGAGTTCCCAAGCAAAAAGATGAGTGACAGCAGGAGAGATAGTGATCAGGGCGGCAAGTACACCCAACCACCAGGAAGCCCAGAAGCGCCAGTAACCCGACCAGGACACCAAAGGCGTGGTCACAATCAGCGTAGCAATGAGTGTATCGAAGACGAGGGAGCACAGTACCACAACAATGATGTACCAGACCGCCTCTGGAATTGTATCTATTGTTGGCACCTGCTTTCGTCCCCCATGGCAAAGAAATTTTCGCAAGTAATATCCACCTGTATGGCCCTCAAACAGTCCAAGTAGGGCGGCCAGAAAGAGAACCGTGATGTTCAGAGCATTACACCCAGAACCATCCCGCCACACCGTGTAGAGCCGTGAGAGATAGAGGCCCAGGAGATTTCCGGGAACGATAGACTCCTTCCATACGGATGCCAGTGATAGACTAAATGCGTGGGGAAGATAGATTGGATAGATGATTGTCTTATTAAGGCGACTTCGCAGCGAGGGCACGGAGCTTTCATAGGTGATGATCCCACTTACCACTACGAAAAACAACGTGAACAAATTCCGCCTAAGCAAAGTAGAGAAGTCGGAAGCAGTTTGAGGTCGCGTAGTCCAAATATGAAGTGGCAATCGTTTTATAACCTGGATCAACGTTAAGATGAAATTGCTGCGAGAGGTGGAAGGTGGAGAATCGGCTATATTGTCGAGTTTCATCGTGGCTGACCCTCTTCTTCATGTATGCATTACTACCCCTTCTCCATCACGCACTTCATCACCATCTTCCTGCCCTCGAATTCTCTTGCCAATCCTCTTCATCTCCCTTCTCCACCACTACCTTTTTCTTGGATATCACATCCCTGCCTAATCTCTATTGCCTTTTGACCACCCAACCAGCCTAAGCATCCCTACCTAGAAAACAGCCTGCAGAAACCACCCCCTGTACCTTACAGCGACAATCCCTCTCAATCAGGCCCCTTGCCGTCTTTTCCAGCTGCAAGTTCTCCCCAATGAGCTGAGCTGAGCCTCGCTCAGAATTATTTCCTAATCTTCTAGTGACGACGGGCGAACGGCTCTCTCTCTCTCTCTCTCTCTCTCTCTCTCTCTCTTCACAAGCAGCCGGTGCACGATGCCAGAACACCCATGCCTCTCTTCGGGAAACGGATAGCAACCTTCCACCTGCGAAGACAACCACATTCAGGCTCAAGAGGAGAGCTCATCAAATCCCATCCGCTGCCGCCAGCAGCTCAGCGCCGCCGAGCTCGATTACTGATCTTCCTCTTTGCATTTGCTGCTACAGGAACAGCACGTAATCCCAAATCTGCACCAAGCTCGAGCGGCAATGAGGAACAACCACCAGAGAACCGACAACGGCCCAAATAATACTGGGTTCAAATTCTACTACCTAGATGTGTGTGGTATTATATTCGTCCGCACAGCCCATGAGCGTTTTTTATGTTTATTTTTGATATGAGCGGTGATCGTTCTTATTGATGCCTCAGGGCAAGTGTACAAAGAAACAGCATCAATATCCTAAGCAAGCTAGTTTGCCTGTTTTTGTTTCGACATTGAGATCTTCGAAACCACAAGGCCTCCGAGGCTGTTTCATTATTTTTGAATTTCAAGTATTTTTCGTCACTGGACATTCATGAAGAATAAAAATTGGAATATTGGCCCTGCATTTGTCCTTCGGTATATCACATGGTCATACAAATAGTTGAAATATATTGGCATTTACAATATTGTTTCGGACCTCTTTTATAGTTGAAAATACGCATATACTTACAATATGTGCTGAACGGCTAAAGGCCACAGTAACCATTAACAGCACAATCCATGTGCACTATAGCCTAGCATCATTCATCACCTGCCCTAAAGGACCACTGAATAAATTGAGGCAAGAGAAGGAAAAAAAAACCCCACTTCCACCAGTCACAATTCTGCCTGCAACCGCACCTGGTTGTTGACGATTCGCCTCCATTGACAGAGAAGATTTGTGGAATGGGACAGTGAGCAACATTGGGTCCTGGGTAGACCCACCCATATAAATAGTAATGGCAAAGCAACCCTAAAGCAACCCACAATGCAATAAGTTAAGTTGGACAACCCACAGGACCAAGCAGACCAAGCAGGTAGACATGACAAAAACCGTTGAGGTGAGGAGATGTAGCCTAAAAGAATGGTGGAGGGTGATTGAATGAATTTGAGCCTGGGATTCCGAGCCCAAAAACCATAGAAATGGAAAGTGAGGGTTAGACAAACTCGCAAGGTGGCATGGGGTGAATTCAAATGTGGGTCTCGCATAGAGAGTACTCACAAGGAGGGGGACGGCGGGAAGCGTGTGTAGTGTGCACCTATCGGAGAGGGGTTAGCTGTCGCTGGTGCCGCCACGAATCCCCCCGCCTATACATCTGCCAGCAAGTGTCCTCTGAAGCGGGAAACCCGCAAAAACGTGCCCCGGCTCCATTGGCTGTCTAGAGCGCAACCCACACCGAGTAATACCCGGCTTCGCTGTCCTGCTCCACAGCTCAAGGTGCTTTGTCGAGTCTGGTGTCATCAGCGTATACATCTGTTAATGTATCGACAAAAAAAGCTATGGGGTCGACTCGTACCTTACAAGAATTTGGCAGCCTTTGCAGAGCACCCGCACCCTTGCTTCCCAGCATTCGCACAAGAAGCTGCTGTGCTTCACTTTGAGAGGGTCAGATCCTCATTTCCAAAAGAAATTGCTGTCTCCATCGTCTCCATCAGTGTGATACCACGAACACCATTGAAGAGCTAGATATGTTACATATCCCTTCTCTAGGGCAATCAATTCCAGTTCCATGTTGCCGACATGAATGTCAAACATGTAAACTATTTCTCTTCGTACCCTCTGCAACCTGAACCTACCTTTGCTTGAACAACTAAAAAACCAGTCGCAAAACAACTTGGGAGCAGCAGAATCACAAGCTATGGCCCTGATGGCGGATGGAAATCCTCAAACAGGAAGGCACCTCGATTGAAGTAGCCAATAGATTCAATCTGCCACTCATGATTACAAAATAGAAATTCCTAAAGTTACAACATAGAGATTTGCTCTTCCAGATGGCCCACTGCCTAACTGTATACTCTCCTGTGCAGCAGTCTATTTCCCTAGTATCACAGTAATGGCTTTTAACATAGCTCTAGCTCAAAGTCTTGGGCAAAGATAAGAAAAATGTTAAGTGGTACGTCAAAAAATGTACATTGCTTGTGCTCCGAGTCCCGCTGAACCAACTGTAGCATGATCCTATTGCCGCGCACAATTTCAAGTAGAAAAGAGACTAATTATCCCATCAATGACATTGGGACTCTCCAAATAAGAGAAATGAAATGAAATGGTGCTTTATAAATGGTGCTCTCCAAATAAGAGACCAAATAACTGAAAGCCCCCTATTCTAAGTTAAATGAAATGTGCAAGATCAATTACCTCAGATGAGGCCAAGCAACTTCTAGACACTAATTTTACTCCACATCTGAGTACAAGAGCAAGTAGCAATGACTGCCGATCCTGGTCTCCCCATAACTGTATCTCTACTTTTCTAATAGCTGTCGCAGCACATAATGAAGTATTCCTCCATGCTGGAAATAAGTCAATTCAACCTACAAACAGCCCCAATTGCATTGATAAGATCACATGTACAACACAGGAAGAGGTGTCCACCCTCAGAGAAAGAGATGGTGGAGAGAGACACGCAAATACAGACCCAGTCCTAAACCACCACTAGATTAGACACCAAGAGTCAAAACAATAAACATCTCACAAACAATCTCTAGCGGCTACTGGCAAGATACCACACATTCAAGACCAACACCTGTTGTTGCCAAAAACACCAAATGATGTTCAGAAAAGTCCATGGGTGAAACACACAACACCTGCTTGCTACAGGTGCCACACAAATTCGCATTTATGCACCCCTTCCATATCCGTCCAAGCAGAATACATAAGATAAGACCCACACAGAGAGAAGAGGTGGTGATAAGAACACGTTTGACAACTACCTGCGTGTCAAAGCGAAGAGTACAAGTGAATTCCTTCCCAGTATCAGTCTTGACGACCACATCCATGCCAGGCTTGATTTTCTTGGCATCAGTGGGTAGGTTTATGGTATACTTTTCATAACCGGTCAAACCAAGTGAGTCAGCATCCTGTCCTTGCTTGAAGCAAAGTGGAATCAGGCCCATGCCCACCAGGTTGCTGCGATGAATACGCTCAAAGCTCTTTGAAATCACTGCCTTTACCCCCTGTCAAAAGCATGTGGCCGTGTCAGTATGTGTGTCTTTGTCCCATGGGCCCTCAGGGCCCCGTGCATTGCATAAAGTTTCTTTCTTACCAATGTGTATGTGACTTATCAAGGCCAATTGTGTTGCACCAGACAGTTTAGCTAACATTCTCTCCCCAGCCTAATAGATGCACAGAAACTCCCCCATTTCCAACATTACACATATAAACAACTAGTGCACAATTACAAGAAGTGCTCACCTGCAAGTAGGGGCCTTTGGCAGCCCAATCACGAGAGCTGCCACTCCCATACTCAGCTCCCGCCAGAATGATCGTGTCTTTTCCTTCCTCCATATACCTCTGCAGGATGTCCACTCAAAATTTGTCGACAAACAATCCTGCAATCGAAAGCTTCGTGGATGGTTGCTGGACTTTGCACAACACATCTACCATATCGGAACCACAGCATTACCTTTGGAGATACTCACAAAAGACATGGGAGTGAAGGTACGTATATCTATGTAAGAGCCGAGGAGAACTCCAGGCTACATTTGCATTGGTACATCAACAAAAGAAAGAATGATCATATCCAAGGCAACAGCGACTGCACAATTAAAGAAGAAACTATTGAGAACAACAGAACATGGGAGTGAAGGACTAATATAGAAGCCAGGAAACATGCTGCAAACCCAAAGTCAATCATGCATTATGGCAGATGTTTTGACAACATTATTACCTTTGCAGCATCATAGATAAAAAGCTTCTCCTTTGATGGAACATGGATGGTCCTTGGTCCAACTTCCCCCTTCAAGAACTTGTTGACAATGCGAATGTTGGCAAAGGTACCTCTGGCCATGATTTCATCATTACCACGACGACTGCCATAGGAGTTGAAGTCCTTGCGCTGAACTCCATGATCCATTAAGAACTTGGCAGCTGGACTATCTTTGTTAATGTTACCAGCTGGTGAGATGTGGTCAGTGGTTATGCTGTCGCCAAAGTTGAGAAGGCAATATGCATCTTTCACAGTGTGCACACCAGGAGGATTCTTTGACATACTCTTGAAAAAGGGGGGTTCATGGACATAAGTGGACTCCGGATCCCAGGCATATTGAGACCCTTTGGGGGAAGCCAGCTGATTCCACATCTTGTTGCCTTTTGTGATGGCCTGATATGTCGACAGGAACATCTCTGGAAGCACTGACATTTGCACCACCTATAGCACAACCATCCGTGTAACAAGTACTATCAACAGAGTATCATTATAACTGTCGAATGGTGTACCCCAAAACAACAAAGATAAAGTAGAGTATAGAGGCTTGTTTAGCCACTCTCACTTTTGTTCAAATGTACTCTAGCCAAAACAACTGCATGTAATGAAAATGGTTCATTTCCTAGACCTCCAGGAGCATTCCATCATTTTGCCTGTATTGATAGAAAACAAGAGATGCGTTGCATAAATGCAACTTTGCAATGGGATTCAGGCGAAGAAGGCAATATATCTTAACTATTCTATGCCTTTCAGTAGCAGCCTCTTGATATGTCTGTGCGAAAATTAGCAGCTTTAGACTTTGAGAACCTCCCTCCCCAACTCCCCCTTTTTCACCAGAAAAGAAGTTGAGTGTTTCAGGGAGCCTCCTGAAGAATCACTCTTCTCATTAAGGATTTGAACAAAGGTGTATGGTCTGTTCTCATTCACTAAAGATTCCAAAACCCGCATTGGCAATCTCTTCATGGGAAGGTCGAGTGTCCCTCAAATACAAGGGCTTCCAGCTTCACTTTTCTATCTAAAAGATCTATGTTGAACTCACCTTGGCAATCTCCTCACTGGAAGGCCAGATGTCCTTCAAGTACACGGGCTTCCCACCCTTGCCCTTTCCAATTGGTTCCTTCTCAAAATCAATATTCACCTGCTCCATCATTCCAAGTGATAAGTCTCAAGGCCAGGCTGGTGCATTCAATTCTATTTTTAAATGCTATAATAGATTGTACTCATAAGACGTTGTTTGCCGTAGCCTTGTGGCCATTGACCCCGCGCCCAGTTTGAGCGGGAACAAAAGGGACAACTTATAAATGCTATAATAGAAATAAAATGAAATGAAATGGAACTTTATAACGTCCGCAGAAAGCTCAGAGCATTCTAGAGTATTCTTCTTTATTTGTTCAAGATTACAGAAAATTGGTGTACATAAGAGTTGTACCGACCCATTTTTAACTCTTTCAATGCCATATATAATAAGAGACCTCATAAAGACTATTCATGAAACAAGAGGAAGGGATAAGAGTTTTGATCTGTCTGATGATCTAGAAATTTTACAACACAGCAGAAGAATACACGTTCCCATGATAAGACTTGGACAAAAACCATTGCCGTTATCCAATGCACTGTGCACACTCACATATAAAGTCTTCTTTGAGCCTATTCATCACTAAATGTAACTGAATACAACATACAATATCCAATATCCAATATCCACCAGTCTCCACCAGTCAAAGTCATCACAGAGACTGATACAGACTCAGCACATTGTTAGCCTGAAACTCTCTAAGACACTCTGAGGTCAACTGGTTATTTATCTAGTGATGCCGCCTTCCCAACAGTTAAGAAAAACAACTAATCCTAACCAACAACATGAGGCTGATTGATAACCAACCGTCCCAGCAAATGCGTAAGCGACCACCAAAGGAGGTGAGGCCAGATAGTTTGCCCTAGTCAATGGATGCACACGACCCTCAAAGTTCCGGTTGCCTGACAGTACTGCTGCTGCGACTATGTCTGCACACAAGAAACCGCCCATAACTGGCATCATCATCTTGTACCAACTACAGACTACCTGACACTGAAAGAAATATTCGCATGGCCATGTCGTAAGTGTTACAGCCACATGTTCTGATTTGAAGATCTTTTGGTTACACACTCCACATGTCACTATTAATAACAAGGACCAGCTTTTCACCAATGAGTACAAATAACTTCCAAGCCCCGACTGAGGGGCAAGGAAGAACCATGCCCCCAAATAAAGCCTGGAAGTAGGATGGTCTGGAGAAAGTCATAACTGAAGAGTGGATAAGTGTCCATGTGGACCAGGGAATTCGTAAGTGAGAGACAGTATCTCAAAGACTAGACTTCTCCCAATCCAAAAGAAAAAGTAAACAGCAATCAGAAGTACACTGTAAAGCCTAATTTAACAGTTGTTGATGATGTGTGTGTTTGCACTTTGTTTCAGAACAAAAAGGCTTGCACACCATACCATGCTCGGCAATCGCGTTCGCAACATCTTCATGGAGCTCTCCAGAGTTCCCAATGCAGGTTGTACAGCCATATCCCACCAGACTGAAACCTTGTTTGTCCAGGTACTTGGTCAGGCCACTGCAATATCATAAAACAAAGACCATTTTTCTCTTGGAATAAAACCTCACAACAAGCATGTTGACTTTAATAAGATGTCAATATTGTTATAAAGATTCACAGACAGCGCATACACGTAGTATAAGGCACAGCTCTACCAGTTCCCAAATGCAGACCTAAACTTTGCCAACATGAGCAAATTAGGCATCGTGAGAACCAGTCTTGACCACAGGAAGGCCTACACAAGTGACTCATCAGCAGGCTCGCTATGTTGCTCAACTCTTGCCCACAGCATGTGTGTACGTGTGGCAAGTGTACCAAAAAGGCATTGTAGCTGTGCTGTACCTTTTCTCAAGGTACAGCGTGACAACTCCTGACCCCGGAGCAAGGCTGGTCTTCACCCAAGGTTTCACCTGTTCCATCCACCTAGATACTTAGATCTCCTCACAACATAAATGAAAGACTGGTGTAGCATACACACACATCAATTTTGCAGCTGGAGCCTAAGAGTTACAAGAAATTGGAAAAAAACTAATCAGAAGTCATGTGTCCACAAATGCATTCTCTGTAGAAAGCTCCAAGCATACATGTTGATGTTCACAAGATATTAGTCAATTGGAGAACACAATCTAGAGACCCCATGTCCATACTGCCCAGGTAAGAATAAAATACTACAGTGAAAATAATTGTTACTCCCAGACCAATCAAGACAGAGTGCAGAGAATGAAAACTGACTTCCAGTCCGGCCTCAGTTGCCTTTTTGGCCACAAGACCCGCGCCAAGCATCACACTAGGGTTGGAGGTGTTGGTGCAACTTGTAATGGCAGCTATCACCACACTGCCGTGCCTCAGCTCAGCAGTCTTGCCTTCAAACTTAAATGAGGCAACCTTCTTTTGGGCATCCTTGGGAATGGCAAACCCCTGGAAGAGAGTATCAAAAGACAAGATAGATGATATAACTGTCGCCTTGTTCAGGCCAAGAAAAGACGGACACCTTCAAAACAAAGTTTCTCCTATTATTACAATATACTTGTAGGCGCACAGCCAAGAAGCCTAACACTCAAAACAAGAAGCCCAGTAAGGTGGACATTAGTCATCAGTGAAGTAAACGAACCCAGCATATGAACAACATTGAAGTTGAAGACAGAAGTAACAAAGGAACAGAATAAGTATTGGAATATCATACCTTGAAGCCAACCTTGTTATCCAAACAAGCCTGCCAATCTTTCTTCATGTCTTTTATCATCACCCGGTCATGTGGCCTGGACTCCTTCTAAGCACTCAGTCAGACAACTTGGAGACTGGCAAGAGGTAAAGGGTACACGCTGTTTGCAGACATGAAAACCTCCATAGAGATGATAAAAGAGATGTTGGGAAGTCCACCATACTATGCTCAAAGCACATTAGCATTTGGATCTAAACAAAATAAACTGTCAAAGGATTTGATGGATGTACCGCTTAGGTCCAGAAACACATGGCTCCACTGTGTTGAGGTCCAATTCCAAATACGAGGAGTACTTGTTGTCTTTCTGAGGCTGCAAATGTATGACACTAAATGATCAAACAATCCAATGTCCAGTGACTTTCCATGAGCTTGCTACTAACACTTCCAACGTTGCTCAAAGCATTTCAAAGGTTTGCGTTATGTTAGCTATTATATCGCCCATACAACTAGCAGTAGATAGCGAACCAACAGGACATCAAATTGCAAAAAGTTGCTGAGACATAAGTGCACTTCACAGGGACATGAGAAAGGTGTTGCTGATCTGGTTTAACATGAAAACTCCCTATTAAAGCTACCAGGACCATTCAGCACGTCAGCTGCTCTACACTAACAAGTAAGAATAAAACTTGCCTTTTTATGGTCAATGAACATGTTGTTTGCTCGCAAATATTCTTCAATCTCCTTCACCTGTCTTGTTTAAATGAGAAACAACGTCAGAACCCATGGTGCCAGTCCTGAACATAGCAGATAGTGAACCAACAGTGAGCAGAAATGTAATAACATACATTCCAAGTGACCCAGGCATAAAGCACATAGAAGTGTTCTAAATATAGCTAACAAGTGTCAGTTCAGACAATTCACAACAACAAAACACGAATTTGCATTGTTGTCAGAAACTAGTAACAGTGGTCCCTATAAGTGCAAATAGAGGCACCCTGTACTATGTTAAACCTTAGAGTATTACTCCTGGCACAACCATGAATCCACCACACAATCGGATAAAATGCCTCGATCATCAAGATTACTTGCCTTCTTTTCGTCACGACCAGTCAATCTCAGGTACTGAAGTGTGACATGGTCAACTGGGAAGAAACCCATGGTGGCCCCATACTCCGGAGCCATGTTTGCAATTGTTGCACGATCAGCTAAAGAAAGCTCAGACATCCCCTTACCTGCAAATTATCAGCAGTCACAGTGCCATTTAACTTTCCAAATGGAAGTACCACAAGTCAGACGGAGGACAATATCAGCTACAAACTCCTAGGAAATAGATTATCAAAAAGCCTAGTGTCGCATTCACTTCTCTCTTCCAAAGAAGAATCATACTATGGGACTTGGCATCGTGCACATTTACACTGACAAAGGAGGATGAACTACGAACCATAAAACTCCACAAACTTGCCAACCACACCATGCTTTCGTAATATTTGAGTAACAGTCAGCACCAGGTCTGTGGCTGTGACTCCAGTCCGAAGTTTGCCATTCAACTTAAACCCTACTACCCCTGGGAGGACCATACTCATGGGCTGCATAAACAGACATTGAAAATGTCTCAACTTAGTGCACACAGATCCATACATGCAACCACATAAAGCAGTATACTAGTACGCTTGCACTGCCTGACCCTGCATCAGAAAGCCCTAGTATGGTACCTAAAACTGTCAGAATCATTGACACAAAGCCCAATGTTCTTTCCCATCACAATTTGTCATATGATCATTTCAAAGCTTTAGACATGCATCGTGTATCTGCGCCCACGTCACACAAGTTCCTGGGTCTTGCTGCCAATACCAGGTAGAGCTTTTTAAATAGATGACCAGCAAAATCACAATACTACTAACAAAATCATAACACGAGTATTTGGCTTGAACTGCACCATACTTGGCCAAGCATTGCTGCCTCTGCTTCAATGCCTCCAACTCCCCAGCCTGCAACACCAAGCCCATCTATCATCGTCGTGTGTGAGTCTGTTCCCACAAGACTGTCAGGGTACAAAATGCCATCACTGTTGAAAACAACTCGAGCCAGATACTCCAGATTCACCTGCAAAAGGTCAACAGATCATGTGACCATTCTCAGCTGGTAGTGACGTATGCCAAACAATTATAGGAGTAGTTCCAATTCAGTGTTAAGACAAGTTGGCATAAACCCTTTACTGCCTAGATCCTTCAGAACTGAAACATCTACACCCAACACCCCTGAAGATCCAATGACGGCACACAGTCAGGTGCAAATGGCTGTCCAGACCCCAACCTGATGCACGATACCAGAGCCTGGTGGAACCACGAGCATGTTCTTGAAAGCAGTTGCCCCCCACTTCAAAAAAGCAAACCGTTCCTTGTTGCGACTAAACTCTAACTCCATATTTGCCTGGAGAGCATTTGCCTTTCGTGCCACATCAACCTGCACTGAATGATCAATCACTAGGTCGACTGGCACCTGCAAACTTGCATCAACAGACCACCTTTGTTCAGAGGGTGAGGATGGAAGGGGCTACGGCAGCCATTTCCTCCAAAGCATACCATCTCAAAGGCACATTGTCCTCCGTTGTTGGGCAAGCTGTGACATCCATGATTGTGTATAACAAGGCTGGTCTACCAGGAATAATGAGTTAACAGATTCTGTGGAAACCTGTTCAACCCCCATTGCTGGCATGACATCCACAGTAAGAAGTTACGTCACCAACATGTGGAATTTGTGGCACTGGAAATGGACATCTGTTCTGAGGCAACAGAACAACCACTTTCTTGATTGATTAATAATGAGTCGAAGTTTTGCAGAAGCTTGCATGGAACTAGGCTAGCTACATCCCTATGCTTTTTAATCCCAGACAGCTATTGATGTGGATAAATTTCTTCTGTGTTATTTTCTATGCAAGTATCCAGGAGAAATGACATCATTCCTATTAATATTCCATCATTACTAACCATAAAGGATGAGAACTGGGGTAATAGATAGTAGATCTAATATCTCGACTATATAGTGCATTAGAGTACAGAAATTTCAGAGAGAACAGAATCCTCTCAAGGTTATCAGGCTCCAAAGAGCCCTCTGCTGATACCCTAATTGCCCCATGCTACATCCCCGGAGAGAATCGAATGTTACCGCATTGACCACTACCTCAGATCACAAGATGAAAGAAAACCAAAAGTTAACATGTTGACATCATGGCAATATAAATTGGACACACATTCCAGAGGTGTAGTTGAAATTCATTCTTACCAAAGGGTTGATTTTGTTTGGATCACCACCCAGACGTTTGATGGCATCGCGCATAGCAGCTAGATCAACCACAGCTGGCACTCCTGTGAAATCCTGGAGATGCATGAGAGGACGTTACCACTCTCTCGGGGGGCTCCCATGGACATTAGAATGTTCCTGTTACTTCCTGTCTCACTTACATTGATTTTGGGTCTTTTAGATCTCACTTGGAACTACATTTTTATCCCGTAGGCTGTTCAGGCTTTCAGTACACATGAGGACTTTTTCTCTCCCTTGATATATTTTGACGTAGCTCTCCATTTGTCGCATGGGCTCTCCTGACCCTTCGTGAACGTTACAAAAATTCTTTTTTCATTCTTGCTCTCTCTTCTTTCTCTCTCCTGCCCTTTTCAAAGGGCTATGGCATTTTGCTCAATACCCTTGTTTATGAAAAACCCACCACCAGGTCCAGAACTCAGGAGGGATGATATCTCACTGGGCTAAGCCCTCGAGGATCATAGATACTGTTCACAAGGAATTGTCTATATGTGGATTTCTCCCTCCACTACAAAACAAGATCTGCATTTGCCTCGACGAGGGAAGATAAGAGACCTCCACCACAAAGCCCCTCTTCCCAGAGCACACCAAAAAGGTGCATGCCATGGTATGACGATGTAGGAAAGTTATAGGAAAGTTAAGGACCTGTAGGATTACACGAGCAGGCTTGAAGGGAATTTCCACTTGTTTAGGAGCAGTCTTCTCCCAGTCCAAAATCTTTTCCACGTCTTCCTTCATCACCTGAAAGTTGTCACAATTCCTGATTGCCGATTCTAACAGAATCCTAATTGAATAGGGCAGCGAATCTGCATGGATATGCAAGTGAAATTCATGAGTAAACACACCAGTCACCCACCCAAGTCTTCAGAAACTCATAAGTACATACTGTGAAAAAATGTGGCATCTCAAGTATAACCTTTTCCGAACTTTCAAACTATTCAAGAATTATCATGAGGTAAAATTGATGTATATATGTTTAAACTTGATATGCTAGGGAATACTTATTGGACATGCTCAACATGCTGTCATGTAAGGTATTTCAATGCATTCTGGTCCTGGAAAGTCAAGAGTTACGATGCGTAATATGGAATGCAAAACCTAGTGCGTCCTCCCATCAGAGAAGATTGTGAAAAGCCTGAACTGGTTCACATGAACTTTCCTGTTTGATATGGAGACAAACTGATGTACTGCATGAACTGTGCACACTACCGATTGTAAACTTACTAACTCGAGGATCTTTAAGTTTGGGAAGACTGTAGTATTTGCCATATGAACCACCGCCGCTCTTGGGCAAATCAGTCAAAATCTTCCGGAAAGGATTTTCTGCTGCTGATACACAAAGAAAGCCCCAGTTAAATACCAAGGGGGCTCCAACATAAAAGCTGCTATGAGGACACTAATAGTGTATTGGCTGTGCGAGAAAATGTACTCATGAGACGTTGTTTGCATTTGTATTCAAGAAATATTTATGAAGCACAAAAGAGCATTGGTTAATCACATCGACATTCATGTGCCATTTCATAAATCTGTCCCAAGTTTGAAAAATCCACACTTCCATACTCACATGACAAAGCAACGCATTCTACATGGGTCCGCGACAATGCAATCAATTGCAGGATTAAGACCATCTTAGTAAAATTAAAATCATGTCATGCGAGTACCGTGAGAGGACATCGTCCTTGCACCCTGCAGCGGTGGCCTGGTTGAAATCGCAGCACAGACGGCCGCCTTATTCCCGGATCCAACACCAGAAAACCCTGGCCCTACACTATCGAAAGAAAAAAATGCCGATGAAAAACTCCTGTGCGACCTGCTTCCAAAGAATTCAGAATGCAGCAAAGCACAGTGTGTCCGCGGACCAAAATTCAAGGTAACGAGACACTTCGGCGCTCCGGCAGACCACACTGCAAAAGAGAGAGGCAGCCCTGCCAAACTAATGACATGTGAAGAAGAATTCGAACAAAACGGAGCCGAGGATCTCGCGTACGGACAGCAAGAAACAGCCAATTGCATCAGTCTACAAGAGCGCCACGCCCGCAACAACGGCAATGCTGCAATGACCTGCATTATGAGATACCCTTAGGCATTAGGGAGCCTCTGTAGGGAGCCCCCAATGCCCTTGCATTCCAAATTGCGCAAGATCGCAGGCCTCTCAAGAGGGAGAGAGAGAGAGAGAGGGCCCTAGCTCCAGAACGGGCAGCCGTTGCTCAGCCCGGGCAGGCTACCCCAGCCTCGTCCAGTAGACTCGGTATCAGGTTCGGAAGAGCTCCCTCTATTCCGGGCTGCTATTTAAATTTCTGTGGGACCCGGTGGACATGAAGGGCAAGAACGCAATCTCGGCACTTGGCAGCTTCTGCAAGTTCCTGCAGCCAATGTGGGCGGGGAATCTGAGCGATTTGCTGTTTGACCCAAGTTTCATGGAAGCGAGGAAGAAGTCTTGCCCGAATCTGCAGGCAGAACGAGCACTTCGAACTCTGGAGATTCACCACAGTGAGATCTGTTGACATTTGTACCGATTCCTTCTCTGAGTTCAGGATTCGACATGGTACCCAACAGCCGGTAGTATGAAGACAGCAGGGCCTCGACATCTGCAAGCCCCGGTCCCCGGACAGCAGGATCGGTGACGCCATCTCCAACTCCCAATCACCAGCGCTACTATGCCAAGCATGGCTGATGTTTGCAAGGCATTTGACAGGCAAAACAAAAGGCAAAAGAAAATGAGCCTGTCAAAAGAAAGGCAATGAGAAAAAAATGCCTGTCACAGTGAAAGTTAAAAACAAAAATAGCCTGTAAAAAGAAAGGCAGAAATTTCTGATAATTAGGGGTAATTTGATTACTAAGTCCACCTAGGAGAGGCTCACAAAGCCTGAAAGCTACAAATGAATAGAAAATCTGCAGAGATTACTGAAAGTTATTAGCAATTTTATTAGTAAGTCCACCTAGAGGCTAGGAGAGGCTAAAAAAGGTACAATTTGTTAGTAGTTTTTGTTAAGCTTACTAATAAGTCCACCTAGGGGAGCCTCACCGAGCATTGCCAGCAGTGTTTTTCTTAGGAAATTTGGAAACGGCGCGAGTGGCTACAGTATATTCTGTTCATCCACTGAAATCATCCACTTCTGCCATGAAAAACATGGGACTTTTGACAGAATATATATATATATATATATATATATGTTTGTTTTTTGTTTTTTTTTTAGGTCGAAATCTGGCAAAAATTCGCCTATAAAAAAAACGCTGACTGCAGCTGCCCTTCTTTGTGTTTCAAGCCTTAAACCTCTAAGCTTGGGCCCTCGCCGCACCAGCCTGCTACACTCTTACTAACTACTGCTACATAGAAAATTGCGGCCGCACTGAGATGTTTAAAATGTTTTAGCCATAACTATAGTTATCTATCCTAAAAACTTCATTCCTACTTTAGAGCAAATTTAGCACTACCCCCCCCCCCCCCCCCCCAGTGCTAAATCTAAACAGGCGCGCCGTTTTTGGGCAGCTGCCCGCGCCATTCTCTGCCATCGCCATTCCCATTCGCCATTTGCTTCTCATTCGCTCTTCCCTTCTCCTTCACGCTCTCTTTTGGTTTTAGTTTCTCTTGCTCGAGTGCTCCTGTTCCCCTCTCCTGCATTGCATCATGTCCACCACAACTCGACTTCAGAGAGGTCAGAGAGTGCAGCTGGTGAGGCGGTGGATTCGCATGCAGGTGAAGTACCTGCGACGCAGATTCCTGAGGGCTTACAGGAATTGCTTTGCCTTCAGTTTGAAGGACTTGGGAGCACTGAAGGGTCAAGAGATCCGTATTGAGTTGGCCACTGACACGCCAATCTTTCGGAGACCCTATAGATACAGTGACATGGAGAGGTCTTTGATTCAGATGAGGACTCAAGATCTCTGGGAGGCAGGTTTGGTGGAGCTCTCTGGTGGAGAGTATGCTTCAGCCACAGTGATGCCAGCCAAGAAGGATATCTATGGCAATTGGACGGAGAGACGTATGTGCGGTGATTACCGGCCTGTAAATCGTCAGACCAAGTCCGATAAGTATGCCATGCCAACACCGGAGGAGATCTTTGATGCCATCGGGCATGCTAAGGCCTTTAGCACTTTGGATTTACGATCCGGATATCACCAGTTGCCAATCAAGGAGGCGGACAAGCAGAAGACGGCATTCTGGGGGATCAATGAGCACGGCAAGGATTGCCTATATCAGTGGCGGTTCTTACCATTTGGGCTTAAGAATGCTCCTGCAGAGTTTCAGAGAGTCATGGATAGGATTCTAGCAGGGGTGGACTTTGCTCGGTGCTACATAGATGACATCATCATCTTTAGTGTTACGATGGAGGAGCATGAGAGACACCTTCAGGTGGTATTGGAGCGCTTGAGGGCGCACGGATTGAAGTTGCATCCGGGGAAGTGCAAGTTTTTCCACAACCAGATTGAGTATCTGGGTCACATGATATATCCTGGAGGATTGGGGGTACAGCAGACTAAGGTAGAGGCCATTGCACAAATTCCACGCCCCACGGATGTGAGCCGAGTTCGAGCTTTCATGGGGTTGGCAAACTATTATAGACGGTTTGTCAAGGGATTTAGTACCATTGCAAAAGCTCTAACCAAGCTGACCAAGGTGGACCAGGAGTGGCAGTGGGAAGATGAGCAGGAACGAGCTTTTCAAGAGCTCAAGGCGAGGTTGACCTCGGCGCCTATCTTGAGACGACCTATCAGGGGGCGTCCCTTTCAGCTGCATACGGATTGGAGCATGTTGGGGCTTGGAGCGGTGCTCACACAGGTGGATGATGAGGGAAGAGAGTTCGTAGTGGCTTACGCTAGCCGCTCGAACAACGCTGCAGAGGCTAAGTACAGCTCATATGAGGGAGAGTGCTTAGCTGCAGTGTGGGCCGTGACACACTTCAGGTGCTATCTATATGGCAATCTTTTCACCCTTGTCACGGATCACCAGCCACTCAAGTGGTTGATGGAGTCAGACAAGCTTACGGGGAAGCTTGCACGGTGGGCACTTATACTCCAGGAGTATGACTTTCAGGTTGTGCATC
Organism: Takakia lepidozioides; assembly: GCA_030704615.1. Taxonomy (NCBI): domain Eukaryota; kingdom Viridiplantae; phylum Streptophyta; class Takakiopsida; order Takakiales; family Takakiaceae; genus Takakia; species Takakia lepidozioides. Next base: position 38,731,227 of record CM060731.1, read on the forward strand.
GACCGGGTTTGGTCAATCGGGATGCGGATGGATTGAGTCGCAATCCATGCATGAGCCAGCAGGATGACACTGGAGCTCGGTGGCATGGTGAGACGGACGAGGAGATGGTGCCGGGATGGCACGCATCTGCATTTTTGTGTATCTTGGCATCGGGAGGTCAGATTGGACCTACAACAGGGATGACTGTAGACGGAGTGTCTGAGGACCCTGAGGCTAGTGATGAGCTAGGTGGTGCCAGAGATATACATGAGGATTCGGCTGTGTTGGACTACCTCCGCACGGGAGACACGGCAGCCATTGTGACTGCCAGGGAGAGAGATCGGATCCTGCAACGAGCCAAGAGGTTCAAGTGGGAGGGGATACACCTACTTCGAGTGTGGGAGGGTGGTCGGGTGAGGATTGTGCCTCACCCCACACAGCGTGCACGGTTAGTGCGGCATGCCCATGAGGAGTTGGGGCATTTTGGAGTGCGACGCACTCACAGTTTACTGCAGGGGCAGTATTGGTGGCGTGGTATGCATACAGAGGTGCAACAGTTTGTGGCTAGGTGCATGGTGTATGACAGGGTGCGTGCTTCATTCAACGCCCCTACACCACAGTTGCATCTTTTACCTATCATGGGATTGGGCTACAGATGGAGTCTTGACTTCGCAGGACCGTTGCCACTGACTATGCGCCACCACAGATATGTGTTGGTGATGGTGGAGCACTTCTCCAAGTGGATTGAGTTGGTTCCATTGCCTGACAAGGCTAGTGATGGGGCTGCGTATGCATTCTTGGATCGTGTGCTTAGCCGATTTGGTGCTCCAGCTGAGGTACTCACGGACCAAAGGAGAGAGTTCTTGGGGGAGTTTCAGGCTTTGTGTGATAAAGCCTTGATAGACCACCGCACCACTTCTCGGGATCATCCTGAGGCCGATGGCTTAGCAGAGAGAGTTGTTCAGACGGTGAAGAGGGGTTTGCGCAAGTATGGCTTGCAGAAGGGACACCTAGGAGATTGGGATCTTCAGGTTCCTTGGTTAGCCATGGGCTACAGGTTCAGCAAACAAGCATCACTTGCCTCCTTCTCACCATATTTCCTTCTCTTTGGCCGAGAGCCGGATTTGCCTGCAGCCATTCGTAGGGACACTGCTCCAGTCCTTAACCTTGACGATCCGGACGTGTGGGTACGTGCATGTGATCAGCGTGCAGAGTTGTTCAAGAAAGTCATGCCCATGGCTTTTGAGAACCTTGCCATTGCACAACACCGTGATACGTTGAGGTATGCCACTATACGTGGTGGAGGATATCGTCCTGGGGTTCGGAGGTTTAGCCCTGGTGACTATGTTTATTTGCAGCAGACTGCTCCTACGACTCTGGATGTTACTGCAGGGCGTGTTATTCTGAGGGTTCGAGAGGTGTTGCCCTCAGGGGTCCTGATCTTAGAGGGTCCGGATGGCATGACTTGGAAAGACCATGTGCGTAATTGTGCGCCATGTCACCTTCCCAATGTCGATGGCAGAGTTGACCCAAACTTGGCAGTGGTACCTGCAGGTTTGAGGTGCATGCTCTGTGGGTCTGCCAAAGGGGCAGCCACCATGCTGGTGTGCGATCGGTGCTCAAGGGGTTGGCATATGGGATGCTTGACACCACCTCTTGAGAAGGTTCCTGACGGAGATTGGTTGTGTCCACACTGCTTGGGATAGTGGCAGTGGACATGACTGGAGGCAGCTAACAAGACATGGGAGGCCAAGCTCATAGGAGTCAATACATGAGATCCCAAGCTCAAGTTCACAGGTTGCAAGACGGCGACTAACGATGGGGCAACTCTTGCACCCGGCCTCTTGATCTATCGAGTTTGAGTGTAGTAGGGATAGTGGTGGAGGACTTAGTGAGGCTATGGTCACTATCACATCTTGTGGCTACCTGGACTTAGAGGGACCTAAGCACCAGCTAGGGGGGCGATTGTGTGGACTAGTGACTGCCATAGTGGGCAGCGTAGTGGCAGCCTAGTGACTGACTAGTTGTAGCCTAGTGGTTGGACTAGTGGCTGGACTAGTGGTAGACTAGTGGTATACTAGTGTGTGGTGTGCACATGTGGTGTGTGGTTTTGGACAGCGATGTAGTTGTGTAGCGATATGTATGCGCACGACAGCTGTCAAGTTATTTTACCACTAGTGTGAAACTAGCTAGGAAATAGCTATCTTTTACATATTGACATTTGGGATTGGCCCAAGTGTCAATCCAGGGGTCAAGGCAGATTTAGGCCCTGGAGTGGTTATCTTCACGGCAAGTGCGGGAGGCTCATCTTTCTCGAGTTGAGCCTCACCGCGCCTAGTTATGGCGCCGTAGTGTGGATTCCCCATGGCGTGGGGTGCACTTGGCTTGACTTGTATTTGAGTGATGAGGTTATATATGCATGAGTTTATGCTTCAGCTTTGTGAGCTCGCATGAGCTTGTGCTTGTATTCTTCTTCTTTATCATTGTGTGGACTAGTGACTGCCATAGTGGGCAGCGTAGTGGCAGCCTAGTGACTGACTAGTTGTAGCCTAGTGGTTGGACTAGTGGCTGGACTAGTGGTAGACTAGTGGTATACTAGTGTGTGGTGTGCACATGTGGTGTGGTTTTGGACAGCGATGTAGTTGTGTAGCGATATGTATGCGCACGACATCATCAAAATGAACCTGAGTACGAGGTGGAGGCAATACTTAAGTTGAGGAGGTTCAGGAACCGAGAAACGGAGTATCTCGTCAAATGGAAGGGCTATCATCATGTGGAGGCATCTTGGGTGTGTGCCTCAGAAATGGGAAACACATCCGAGGCGGTTGCAGCTTTCGAAGGGCGACCTCAAAAGCGGAAGAAGCGTTGATGGGGACATCAACCTTGGAGCGTGGGGGAGGAAATGCATGCTTAGCCCGGCTTAGCTAGCTTAGGAATCCGATTACAAAAACTTGTATTGTACAAAAATTTGTTATAAAGGAAATGGGTTCCAAATGTTGTGCGTCCTATTTTGTTTAGAATGGTGATGCATGGTATGGTTGGCTAGTGTGTAGAATGCATGCTAGCTTATAAAAGTGGGAGAGGTAAATTGGGTTAATCGTGTGTTTGCGTAGTGCCAAAATCGGGTGACCCCCATCCAAGGGGCAAGGAAACTTGCGACTTCTTTGGGAGTTCACGTGCTAGTGCGCACCTGGCGCGTGCGCGTACTATAACTGCGCTACCGAGGGGGTTGCCTTGTAGTGCGGGCTAACGCGGAAGCTACGTGCTTCCGTTCACGTACTATAATCGTGTAGCCTCGGGACGAAGTCGTAGTGCGGCTTCGGCGTGTTCCCGTACCTCAGGCCAGCATTCCAAGGCGGATCCAATTGTAGTGATTAGGGCGCACGGTTGGTTCAAGGTTATCTTCCTAGTCAAAGAGGGTTCCAGGGAACCCTTGCTCAAGGTGATGCCAAAAGCGGCATCATGAGCGATTGCAAGCAATGTTGTTGCAGTAAGGCGATTCGATCCTCGGGGAGGATCGTTCCTTGGCCTTGAAGTAGGCCAAGAAGAGTGCACTGGGAGGAGCTTGAGAGGTTCCACCCTTGGCCGGGACTTGGAGGAAGTCGGCCGAACTAGCTAGTGGAGAGTAGAGTCAAGTGTGGGGTTTGGTTCTTTGCCATGGGACGCCATGGTACGGAAACAAACTCCTTGATGTGGGACGCCACAACTTGGATGTTCGTTTCTACAAAATGGACAAGTCGATGAGGACATCGACTCCCTGTTGGTAGGGGTGTGTGTCGCGGCCCTTTGCCTTGAGGGCAGGGGGTCGGGACACACGAGGGGCTGCCCCTGTGGTGGGGGCAGCGGCAGCGATAGGTATGGGGGGGGGCTGAAGCACCCTTGAGTGCCCAAGGCACTCAGGGAAGCGGAGGCGCTCACTAGGTGGAGCCCCGCACACCGGGTTGCGGTGGGGGTGGCTCCACAAGGGGTGGTGGTAGCTTAGCGGGACTTAGTGGGGGTGGCATAGGACTCACCATGGGGGCGGAGACCTCGTGGTGGGAGTCGTGGGGAGTCTTGGGACTCATCACGGTCCATACGGGCCGTGGTGAGTGGGCCAAGACTCACCGCGACTCATCACCGGGAGTCGAGGGTTTTCGTGGTGGTTCGCCATAAAATGGCATGGCTGGTTGTGAAACCCCCGCGGACAGCTACAGAAGTATATATAAGGGGAGTAGTGACCCCGAGAACGGTGCAAGCCCGTTGGTGACCCAAAACTAGTGAGTAAGCGAGCGAGCCAGAAAGCGATCAAAGAGTGGGGAGCTGTTCCAGACTGCCATCTACCAAAGGGAATTCTCCTAGTCCCAAATAGGTGGAGGGTTTAGTGGGAAGCGAAGGGGGACCGTTATGTCCCGGTGAGCAGCCGAAGCTCCAAGTTGGCCCGGGCGGCCAGGTTGGGAATCAGGCGCGCGCATCAAAGCGAGTAACTATGACTTGAAGGGGAGCTTACCGAAGTGAGGTGCGCGACACATTCATACTTCCCGGCTCCCCAACATAAATATCTACAAATTTTGCACTAGGATTGACAACACCCTGCAACACCATTGAGTAGTATCCAAGTCTATTGCGATAGTCGAGTTTGATATTGTTTGCAGGGGCTTGAATCCTGATTTGCGTACAATCGATTACACCCACTACATTTGGAATTCCAGATCTACGTTCGTTTTCGAGCATGGATGTCTTTAGGGTATCACCAGCCTCCCATCGAAGGTGGTGACCTAACACAGACACAATAGCAGGTACAACTTGACGTAAGAGCTCATATAGTGTCGCTGCACCAATTCCAAATGCTTCTGTCATTTCAGCAGTAGTTGCTGCCCATATCAATTTGTATAATACAGCCTCGACCCGCATGGGAACAGATAAGCATTTGCGATAGTTAGTGTCTTGCAGAGATATCGAAGGAGCAAGAGCATTTGCATAGCCAGTTGAAGGTACCTGAACTCATTTTCATGATCATGAGCCATCGAGCATCGTCATACTCCAATAGAAATTCCTGAAACCATGCTCGAGACCTATGCTTCACCCACATCCCAGATGAAATACAACCTCTAGGTTTGCAAAACTTGATAATGAAAAGTGTGTCAAGCGTTGAATGCCATTGCTGGATGCATTGGTCAAGGGAATCATCTTCGTCCACGTCCATTCCATGGACTTGGGAAAGTGACGCATCCACATGCAAACTTGGTGTCTTGGACCCTAACCAAAGAGCTCTGGAAACTGATCCATCATGTATTGCATGAGGACGAGAATCTCAGCAAATGCTAAGAAGACATCCTTGTCCATCATGGGTTCCATCCTGTGAGTTAGGCCCCCACCTCTTGCTTGGAAAATAGAATATTATGACAGCCTTCTCGTCCCAAAATGTTCAACAGTTGCTCTCCAAATTCATGTTTCCCAACACATTCCCGGTACCAACCCCATTTAGTCTTCTAGTAAAAGAAGCCTGAGATGATGATTGACCCTTCACTCAGAGCTGCTTGATGGTAAATGCCATCAAATCTAAACTATTTGACCATGGATAGAGAAGTGGCTCAGGTTGGACTAATTAACCAACCCTCATATCCGAGCTTATCCATAACACTTGGGGTAGACTGGAATCAGCGTGCTCCAATTGATTTCAAGAAGAAATGATCCAAACATGTAAGGTACACCAAGATCATTGACTCTAATTTCAATGGTTTTTTTACCTGGTTTGGCATTCAAGAAGCAAACTTTTCAGATACAACATGGAGATTCCTTGCAAACAGAATCCTCCTACCAATTATGTAGTCCTGAAGGTGCTGTGCCTATGCAAACATAAGCCTCACTTTGAAATGTGAGGGGCTCAATCCGGTGGGGGGGTTTTACTGAAGCGAGAAATGGATAGTGGCGGATCAGACTCCGTTGGTGTGGAATTTACAATATGTAATGTAATCAAGCAAGGAAGAAATAGCATATATCTGTAAATAGCAAGTACCAGTAGCACACACTGAACTAAGCATATGGTACTGGCATGGAACTAGGTATTCCAATGTTTGCAAACCTAAGCCATTGGATTATACTTCATGCGTGCAGTGTATTTACCTGGGTAGGAACAAACAGCTGACGAGGGTTGATTTCAAACTTCTGACCCAAAGTCATGTCTTCGACATCTTGGCAGCTCACTCTATCAACGGTGAAGCTAAGCGGACGCTCCACGCACTGGTTCATCACAAAAATCAAGTTCAGAATTTGTGACACCTATCCTGAGTTGTTGAAATACCAAACTAACTCATTCATGCATTCAGAGTTCCAATAATCCAAATCAAGGCTTTGTGTCTGTGCATGTCCTAGAATGTATTGCTGGTCGAAATGTGCAATGGGGCTGTGCTGCCTATGGCCACAATATACAGAGTCTACATCTCATGTTGTAAGTTTTGGGACTTCGGGAGCCCTGCATAAAAGCACTGGGATTACAAACACCATTGCCAACAAGTCTGCGCACCAAGGGTGTAGACCTGCGCCACCCACCATAGCATTATATTTATACATTGCAGCTGACCAGGAGAGCAAAGATCGAAAAGAGATCAAGGAACTTCCGAGATTAAGTCAGAAGCTTGTCTCTTGCAATTGGCAAAATGATACAACTGAAGTCGAAGCAACGAAGTGGCCTCTGTGACCCTTCCAACCCAAGTGACTCCTCAACTCGAGCTACCAAAAACCTGATCCAGCAGTGCTTGAAAGCCTCGAGTAATGTGCAGCATTGTGCTCCTGGCTCGTGATCTTGTCTCGTCGTTGCTCCTTTGGCTATGGCGAAAAGGAAGGAGGCGCGAGAAAATGGCGAGAGGAAGTCGGGCAGGGGCAGGCGAACACATGTTTAAAACTAACAATATGCACTTAAAACATGTTAAGCTAAAATGTTGGTGCGGTAGGGATATTGTTAGTTGCAGCAGCTGTTACGAAAACGGGGCTGCTAACCGTTAGCAAGTGTTCTACGCTAACAGCGCGGTGCGGCGGGGGCCTTACATAGGCTCTCCCTCTTTGTTGTGCATGCTCCAGCCTCCATTCTTAGTTTTTTTTTTTTTTTTGAGACGAGGTGTTGAGTAGACAGATATTTGGAAATATCCATTTTGGATAATGTGGGCATGCACTTGCTTTCTTGTTTCTAGGTCTTTACTCTTGATACACCCTTGTAAAATGCACAATTAAGTATTGGAGTCTGGTGGCCAAAATGAATTGCTGGTTCAAATTGTATAGTGCCTGATTGACTTGTTCTCCCTTACAAGGTGTACCCACAACCACAACAGTGCCAGAAAAATTCTTCTTGAGTCCCTCTCCTGATCCTGTTTCAAAAGCATTTCGACACGGCCATCCTGCATGACTCAAAATCTTAACTTACAATCAATTGGCATATTGTATTCCTAGCTCATTGATAAACCAAGCGTTCTCAAAGAAGAGAGGCTTGGGACTACGTATGAAGAGGTTAAAAATGCTAAAGTCTTAGTTAGAGAATAAGTGGTACAAATGCTACATCTTTGGGTTGGAACCCATGAAAATAGTAAAGACAATTCCATATGTATTCATGGACTGGAGCTTCACTAATTGTAGTTGTAAGAAGTTTATATTTTTTAGTTTTTTTAGTTTTTTGTTTTAGTTCATACTTCTTTTCATTTTTCGTTTCAATTTCATATGACAAAATTGTGTGAAAGGTCAAAAGTCTGTCAACCTGTCATGTGTAAGGCATTTTCTCAAAGTTGTATGTCACAGTGAAAGTCAAAAACAATTTAACCTGTCACAAAAAAGGTCGGGCTACCTGTCAAAAAACAACACTGATGCCAAGCTCCCGACAGTTCCACGTGAAGGTGGGCACTCGGGTGAAGGTGGGCACTGGGTAGGTAAGAAACGCTTCGCATTTAAAGCAGGGCGACAAACATGCGCACATGTTTAAGTTTAGACAAACATTCTGACACCTTGGATCTCGGCACACGTTTATACCTGCAACTGACCTACAAAAGGACCATGAGGAGGCTAGCAGCTACAGTACAACCTTGGGAGGTACAATCAGGGATCTTTGTTGGGAAGGGTGTTCCGTGTTCGTTCAGTTTGCACCTCCAGGCTCCAGCTGCCAGCAACGAAAACCAGTAGGACTACTAGGGTAGAAGGGTAGTAATAAACTGGTAACTATGTAAGTCCTAGCAGGAGAGGAAAGACGAAGAGACTACCCTTATCCGACGAGTTTAATGCGCGCGTGCGAAACTGACGGCACGGACGTCCGTCCTGCCCCCAGCCGCGGCCCACCGACTCCGCCGTGTCAAATCCCCGCCCCCCGTCCAAACCCCCCCGCCCCGCGCCGCGCCGCTCCCCGGCACGAGGCCGCGTCCGCCCGCCCGCCCCCGCCCACTTATAAGCGCCGCGACGGCCAGGCCCCTCACTATCTCTCGGGTAGCTCCGTGGTCGTGCCTCACACGCCAGCCCGCTCCCCGGTTCGAACCCGCGCGTCGAGCTCCTCGTTCCCCTCGCATGTCCCTCCCCCGCTCCCCTCGCGTGGCGGGTCTATGCTCCCCTCAAGTGGCGATCCCCGCTCCCCTCGCGCGGCGCTCCCCGCCCCCGCTCTCCTCGCGTGTTGCGACCCGCTTCCCTCTGGCACCGCTACCCCTCACGTGACCTTGCCCTCGCGTGTTGCGACCCGCTCCCCTCCAGCGCCGTTACCGCCCCCCTCCCGTGACGCTCCCCGCTCCCCTCGCGTGGCAGTCCCCTTCGGCGTGAGTCCCCCGCTCCCCTCTCGTGGCGCTCCCCACCCCCCCGCTCCCCTCCGGCGCCGCTACCGCCCCCTCGCGTGGCGGTCCCCTTCGGCGCATGTCCCCGCTCCCCACGCGTGGCACTCCCCGCTCCTCCGAAGGGGCGCTCCCCGCTCCCCTTCGGCGCCGCTATCGTCCCCCTCGAGTGACGCTCCCCGCTCCCCTCGCATGGCGGTCCCTTTCGACGCGAGTCCCCGCTCCCCTCGCATGGCGGTCCCTTTCGACGCGAGTCCCCGCTCCCCGCTCCTCCGAAGGGCCGCCCGCCCCCCGCTCCCCTCGCGTGGCGCTTCCCGCCCCCTCCGGCAGTTGTCCCCACTCCCCTCGGGTGTCCTCGCCTCGAGGTGGGCTCCACGCGACCCTCGCGTGCGTCTGGCGGCTCCCCGCTGGCCTCCTGTGGCTCTCCCCGTTCCTCCGGTCAGCCTCCCCGCTCCCCTCCTCAGCCGCTCTCCTCGCGATGGCTCCCAGCTCCCCCTTCTGTGACGCTCCCCCTCTCCCCCGCTCCCCTACTGCGCCGCGACGAATGCTCAGACACGTGGCTGTGTCGTTACCGTTCACCGCTGTATATATATGTATGAATGCTCTTCTCAGTTTTCATAGATGTTTGCTTTCTTCGGCAGCCTTGCAACAGCGACTCCTCTCGCTCCAATCCCGGGTGTTCAGTGATGGGTGTTCTCCAGCGTGGAATGTGTTCTCCAGCGTGATCCAGGGCTCCCCCTTGCCCTCTCCCCTCCCCGCTTCCCATCCGTCGCTCCGCTGCGATCGCGTCACCCCACCCCTCGCGCGAGCGACATGCGAGGGGAGCGGGGACCCACCGCGAGGGGAACAGGGGAGCGCGGCGCGCGGGTTCGAACCGGGGAGCTGCTGGCTGGCGTGTGCGAGGCGCGACCACGGATCTACCCAAGAGATAGTGAGGGGCCTGGCCGTCGCGGCGCTTATAAGTGGGCGGGTGCGGGCGGGGTGCCGGAGGCGTGGGGCGGGGATTTGACGCAGCGGACGCCGGCGGGCTGTGGCTCCGGGGGCAGCACGGACGTCCGTGCCGTCAGTTTCGCACGCGCATTAAACCCGTCGGATAAGGGTAGTCTCTTCGGTGGAAAATGGGGAGGGTGTTGGAAAAACAGATTCATACTTCTGGTGGGTGTCATGCGAGTTACCAATTTTGTGCAGGTGATATGGAATGATGTCAAAGAAAGTAGAGTCTGTGCAGCAAGATCTGAAGTGATCGCTTTCTTCCACGTGTAAGCTTACCAGAGAGTTTGAAACCCTCGAAAAAGTTGCCAAAATCGCCAACTGTGACTGCAGATTTTGCAACTGTCAGGGCTCTGCTTTCTGCATTCCACTACATGAGAACATGTCCCCCCCTGGCACCTTGGCACATTTTCATTTTTGTGGCCTCGCACCAATCTTCACCAGGATGGGTGTTGGGAAAAACAGAGGCCTCTGATTAGAAAAATATACTTTATTGAAAAAAAATCTTTTGAATTTTTGTGTGCAGGAATCATCCTGCGTATCAATTCAATGTGGAGATTATTTGCAGATTATGTGCTGCAATGTGGTTTGGAAACCATGCTAGTTTACAAAACCCATCTGAATCCAGGCCGCTCAATGGATGTGGATACTACTCTTGCAAGATTTATGCGAACAAAATGCAAATCCATCTTCAACAATGCACGCTCACTAAAGTTTTACAAACCTCGCATCTTTCTGCCAGGATATGCGAAATGTATGCATCTACTTCCCTCCCGTTACACATTTTTCCAGAAATGGATTACAAGCAATCATCCACCATACTACACACTTGCAGCAGCATGAGAGCCTTCATGTTCAGAGCCCACTTGCAGCACTTCCGGAAATAAAAGAGATTCCGGTTTGGTGCTCATGGTGTCAGATTTGGCAACAACTCCTTCAGATTTGGTAGCATCCTCTTCAGGTGCTGCAGGTTCAGAATTCACAGCACCCTCGACTGAAGTTCCTGACCCTTCAGTTTTGGAGTCCAGAAGAACATTCTCTTCTGAAGTTTGTGATGCCAGTTGTTGATGTTCAGTAGCATCTTCTTCAGGCCCAGCAGCCACCGAGTGCTCTAGCCCTTCAGGTTTCGAGTCGACAGTAATCTCTTCTGAAGCCTCTGATGGCTCCGCGGGTCCCTCCCCCTCCACTAGTGGTTCGGGATCAAAAGCATCCTCCTCAGGTAAAGCAGCCACGGAACTTTCTGGCCCTTCAGGTTTCGAGTCTAAAGTAATGTCTTTTGAAGCCTCTGATAGCTCCGCTAGTCCCTCCCCCTCAGCCAGTGGTTCAGGGTCAACAGCATCCTCTTCAGGTAAAGTAGCCACCGAGCTTTCTAGCTCTTCAGGCTTGGCGTCCACAGCATTCTGTACTGAAGTCTGTGGTGGTTCTGCCGGTGCTTGTCCCTCAGGTTCCATAACAGCCTGTTGTTCAGGGTCAGTAGCCTCCTCTTCAGATCCAGTAGCCACGGAGCTGTCTGGCCCTTCAGCCTCGGAGTCCAAAACATTCTCTCCTGAAGCCTCTGATAGCTCTGCCAGTGCTTGCCCGTCAGGTTCAATAGCAGCCAGTTGTTGACATTCAGTAGCATCTTCTTCAGGCCCAACAGCCACCAAGTGCTCTAGCCCTTCAGGTTTTGAGTCAACAGAAATCTCTTTTGAAGCCTCTGATGGATCCACTGGTCCCTCCATCTCAGCCACTAGTTCAGGGTCAATAGCATCCTCCTCAGGTCCAGCAGCTACTGAGCTTTCTAGCCCTTCAGGCTTGGAGTCCATAGCATCCTCTACTGCACTTTGTGATGGCTCTGCTGGTGCTTGTCCCTCAGGTTCAATGACAGCCTGATGCTCAGCTTCAGTAGCCTCCTCGTCAGATCCAGCAGCCACTGTGCTTTCTGGCCCTTCAGGCTTGGAGTCCACAACATTTTCTCCGGAAGCCTCCGATGGCTCCACTGGTGCTTGGCCCCCGGGTTCACTAGCAGCCAGTTGCTGAGGTTCAGTAGTGTCTTCTTCAGGCCCAGCAGCCACTGAGTGCTCTAGCCCTTCAGGTTTCGAGTCCACAAGAATCTCTTCTGAAGCCTCTGATAGCTCCACTGGTCCCTCCTCCTTAGCCAGTAGTTCAGGATCAACAGCATCCTCTTCAGGTAAAGCAGCGACCAAGCGTTCTAGCCCTTCAGGCTTGGCCTCCACAGCAGTTTGTGATGGCTCTGCTGGTGCTTGTCCCTCGGGTTCAATAACAGCCTGCTCCCCAGGTTCAGTAGCCTCCTCTTCAGATCCAGCAGCCACCGAGCTTTCTAGCCCATCACTCTTGGAGTCCACAACATTCTCTTCTGAAGTCTCTGATGGCTCCAGTGGTGCTTGGCCCCAAGGTTCAATAGCAGCCAGTTGTTGAGGTTCAGTAGCATCTTCTTCAGCCACAGACTGCTCGAGTCCTTTGGAGTCTACTACAATCTCTTCTGAAGTTTGTGACGGCTCCACTCGTTCCTCCTCCTCAGGTTCAATACCAGCCAGTGGTGTAGGGTCAACAGCATCTTCTTCGGGTCCAGCAGCCACCGATATTTCAGGCCCTTCAGGTAAGGATTCCCCAACATCATCTTCTAAGGACTCTGATGGAAACAGTAATGCAGCTTGCCCTTCAGGTTCTCTAACAGCCAGTTGCTCGAGTTCTGGAGAATCCTCAGCCACCGCAGTCATTGGCTCTTCAAGTTTGGAGTCCAGAACGTTCTCTTTTAAAGTCTTTGATGGCTCCGGTGGTACTTGTCCCTCAAGATCGACAATAGCCAACTGTTCAAGTTCAACCCCTTTAGCCTCAGTGGACTCTCTGAGATTTGAAGATGGCTCTAACAGTGTTTCCCCTTTCTCTCCAGCAGTCACTTCTTCCAAACTACTTTGACTCACCTCAGGTGATCCTTGTCCTTCAGGGCTGACAGCCAGTGCTTCAGGTGTGGAATCTGCTGCATCCTCATGGTCTTCATTGAGTACTTGTGATGTTTCAAGTGCCTCTCCAGCCACAAGCTCTTCCTGCATTTCCGAATCTGTCTGTTCCGCCAGGTCAATTCCCTTCTCCACCTCAGGATTCTTAGACTCCAAAGCTTCATCAACCCCACTTGTCAGTAGGTTTGGCTGAAGCTCCTCATTTGCATCTCTGACCACTGCTGACTCTGGCAGAACATTGGAGTCGTCCTCTGGCACTTCCTTTGAACCTGTACTCTCAGGCTCAGCCTTGTCATCAGGTTTGTCCAATGCCGCTGCATCACTCTCTCCTGTCACATCAGTCCCAACACCTGAATGCAAAAGAGTTATAATACTTGAAATTCAAATTGTTTCGTCTAAGGGTGACAAACAGAACTCAATGTTTAGTCAGGCTATGACACATTCCAGGAGGTTGTTAGCTCGCAGCCATTGCTGACAGAAATACATATGCACAGAAACTAAATAGCTGTGCTAGGACCCAAGTGTTCTTTTAGGGACCCAAGTGCTCACGTTATCTGTACCTTCTATGTTGCTCCCAGGAACTTCCTCTGAGGGCGACTTCTCTGCAATAGGCGTTGCCTTCTCAATTTCTTCAAGAGGCAAGACCCCCTCTCTTGCAATGACATTGCATTCTTCCCCCTCGTGTGCCCCCATGGGTGCCTCAGGCTGTGTCTCCACAGATTTGACAGTCTCAGAAGTCTCTGCCAAAGGTTCAAGATCCTCTCCAACCTCGACAATGGGTTCTTCCACAGATCCTCCCTCACCTTGTTGCAATTCTGACTCGGTTGGGGTTGGCTGGGATCTGTTGACTGTCGACAGCTGGCCTTCTGCCTTCTCGTCTCCAGGTTCTTCAATAGTGTCACCCACAATTTCTTTCTCTTCTGGAGCTGTCAGGGTTTCCTCTTCATCTGCTCCTCCAGTAATTGCTGGAACTGTTCCCGCTAGGGCAGATTGGTAAACATCTGGTGCTAGGGTATCCAAATCCATGTTCTCCTTTGTATCATCCAATGTCACAGCTTCTCCCCCACTTGTATCTGTTTTAAGGCCTGTAGACAATTTTTCTGGAATTTCTGCTTCTGTTGTAGTACATAGATCTGTGCGTGTTCCTTGGGTCTGTTGATCCTTGTCTGCCTGGGTTTCATTGTCTGCAATGCTTTCATCAAGTTTCTCTGGACCTTCCCTTGTCTTTGCTGGCCCATCAGCTTCTGCTGCTTGTGCAGACTCGATATTTTTTTCCACCTCAATGTTGTGTTGTGCAGCAGGTTCTCCAGAGGCCATAAGGTCCGTCTCAAAAACGTTGTGTTGTTCTGGTGAAACAGATTCCGAGTTATCTCTCACATCCATGTGCTTGTCTATGATTGGCTCAGAGCCTGTTCCTTCATCTGTTAGGCCACCCTTATATTCTTTCTCTGCTTCCCCAACTGCCTCACCATCAGTTTGTACAAAATCCCTCCTTCCATTGGTATTCTCTGCAGTGCCCTTGGGTGGAGCTTTTACTCCCACTTCTGCGTCCACAGCTGCACCTTCTTTATTTTCTTCAACGATTGCCATATGCCCCCCCTTTCTTGGATCTGCCACCCCATCCTCTGGTCCACTTCCTCCTCCTTGGTCAGAGGAGGTCAATGGTGGGGGGACGACAACGTCTTTTTCTTTGCCATCAAATTCCACAGACTCTGTGGGTGTCCCTTTCTCTGGTGCCGGTGCCCCATGTGAAGGCCCAACCTCTCGTTGGGCTGAGGCCAATGGTGCGTCTGCATCTTTTCTCACTTCATTCGAGTCACTTTCACCGAGAAAAGGTTGGTTCTCCTCTCCTCCATCCTGTTAGAGCAGTATCAAGCGTATGGATGTTAACGTTTTCCAAATATGTTCTCAAAACATCCCTATATAATGTGTACGGTAAGTTAAGATTCAAGGCTCAACATATTCCCGAACGAACCCTGAGGAAAGCAGTTCCGAGCAGAGAGGAATTATGATTTCGTGTTTTGTCTTGATCAAAGGCCTGGAGAGGCAGACCGCACCGCGTACCTCAATATCATCTCAAGATGGGACATGCATAACTTACCGGATCTCATATCCGGTCGAAATTTCACCTAGTATAATGTTATCCAGGTGTCTACAATTTCTGTAGAAGCTAATGATGCCAGGAAGCGTGTCTATAGTTGGCACTAATAATACTGAAATTGCTAACAATGCCTCAGTTCGCAAGTAGGTTCGTCTGCGTACAAATGCTGGAAGCTACCACCTCGACATGTTACGAGTTGGTCTGCAGAAAATCTTATGACACAAACGTTTTCAGAATAGTGTCGACTCATCAACTTTCCTCGAATCAAGCTCTGGGACTCCTCTCAAAGGTACACCAAAAAAATCATAAATTTGACTGCCCCTCCCATTGTCTACCTCTATCACGGGCCAAACCTCGATACCCTCAACGGAAAAGCGTAGCGATTCAAGCCACCTCTACAAATAATGTTCAGAAATCCCTCCTCTGAGCTGCACCTCTCTCACTGTCAATGCCCTTGTTAACAGATCAGACAGAGTGGATGGGAAATGCAGGAGTTGACTAACCTTCACAAACAGAGTTTGTAGAGATCGGTTGGACGTTAAGGTTTTCCTTGCAGCCTCAGAGGTCGCGGCGGCTATTGCGTCCTCACGATGGTGTGAGACTCCCTGCAAGCACTGACCCATGGCTTGTAATCACATCAACTGCTGCCGGCTTCCTCTATTTACAAGTCTGATGCCCAGTTCAGGCCCCTAGGACACAAACCAGGTCTGTGAGAATGCCGAGCTCTCTCTAGCTCAGGCGCGAAGTGGTGTCAAAGGGTGACTGTGTACGGAAGATGGGCGGCAGAGAACAGTAGCCCCCTGCTTGAACCGTGAGGGAAACTGCGTGTGTGACCTTGCGGTCTTAATGACCAAGGAATTTGAATGGGGACCAGCTTTAAGAGCGGAATTTACCTGCAGGGCCTTTTGTAAGGCCCTGCTATTAGTTATTACGTCACTAAGAAGATCTATCGATGTGGGCCCAGGCATCCGATTTCCATGGGCACCAAGCAACTGTAGCTAGGAAGCCCAAAAGCAGCTTTCATCACGATGGGCCATCACAAATGAGCAGCAGTGATTGCACAGCATTGATCGGCATCTATGTATCAATCTCAAAGCAACCGTCTGGAGCTGATTGAATCTTGCTGAAGGGCTAAGCTGTGTGACGTGTAAACACTAAACAGCTTCAAAAAGAAGGTGCGAAAAGATTAAAAGATGAAATGGTGTACGCCAGCGAACGTGGACAGCTTTTCCCTGGCCACAAACTGCGGACGAAAGTTGAGGCTCCGGAAGTGCAGTATTTCAGTAGGCCTGTTGTGGAAGCATGGAGGCCCGGGGGCCAACAACATCCGGCTCTCCTGACCACGAGCCCGCCAGAGCTGTCCTCGCTGGCCACGCCTCTTCAGCGATGGGTATCATCAGCTTCTACCCGATCAGATGGCTCATCTGCAGGCTTCAATAGGCAATGCTGACTGGTCAAAGTTGCTTTCTGCTCCGCGGGCAGTGGGTGAATCACAGACAGTATCGTCCCTGGACAACCTAAACATTTTGCGCCTAATAATAAAATCAATCATTCAAAAAATTAGAAAAATATTTCTCATTTTAGGCATCTTCATGCTATAATTTTTTAGAATTAGGCACATGAGAAGAGAAAAATATACTTTCTTAAGAGTAAAAATACAAAATAGAAACCCAATGCCCATAGGCCCTTCCAAGCTCCAGCTATCATTCATTTCCTTTGAAACCCTAAGCCCCTCTTTGTTGTACGCGGTGCTCCAAGGCGGAAGCGATGTGATCTCGGAAGCGATGTGATCTTGCATCGACCTTAGCGAGGAAGATGAATATGATGACATTGTCAAGTCCATGCAGGGGCCTTTCGAAGTTACATGGAGCTCTCGCAAATAGATTGTGATTTGTAGGAAGTTATTTCCGCACGCATATATTTGTATTGATTTTTGTTCAATGAAATTTTCGTTTTTTTCCATCTTATTTTCATCTTATTACAAACAACATGAGAAGAGGCTTGCAAGTTTTTTGCTGGAATTTTTAGTTCGGAATTAGGCCAAAATCTGAAAAATTCACAGAATTGGTTAGGCACTTTCATTTTGAATTAATTATCGCCTAAACGGTAATCCAGGGACGGTATACTATCTTGAAGCACATGTGCGAGCTCTTGTGTGGCAGACAGCTGCAGAAGCCCCACTGCTGGGGCCCTTTTCGCGTAGCTGGCTCCACAATATAAGTAGGTGGATTCTGGAAGTCCACCTAAGTAAGTTTGGCAGTGACTTTCTCTTTGCTATAAGCGTGCGCAGCACTCTCTGCTGCAGCCTGCTGATCCATACACATAAGCAGAAAGCCCGAGGAGTACCTCAAGAGTTCATAAGGAGTTCAAGAGTTCCTAGCTATGAGCGTTAAGAACAGATCCAAATCACATCACTGGAACTCTCACGGGCCAGGTTCATCTGCCAACCGCAGCAGCACATAAACTATTTTTGGCAGGACACTGTACTGTTAGAGGTTAAGGTAAAGGTAAAGAGAGATGCGAAGGCCAGCGTCTGACATCACCAGACAGACCAATGCTAATCCAGACCAGAGCCAATCAGATGGGCAGTGGCCACGGCTGGCACACGCAGTACGAGACCTGCGGTGAACCTGCGTGTCTTATTATTATGCTCGGCTGCTTCGCATCTGCCTTTGTTCGTGCGATCGGGCCCCATTCCATATTCCTCGCGGGGACCCAACACACGCACGACGGAACACCTGCGCAAAGGGAGGAGAGCTCCATCGCCCACGGTCACTTCATCTCGCACTCCACTGCGACTCCGCGAGCAGGCCACCCTGACACTTTCTCTTCTTCTACCCCAAACGTCACAAAAGGAGAGGCTGGCCGCTCTCGTAGCCTTGCCACTGCACTTCCCAGCACAGGTCAAAATTTTCCTGTGCCTCGCAGTGTGGTTTCTTGGTCAGAGTCTGTTGCATCATCAAAGTACAGGAAACTGGTCTTCTCTGTCACCCACTATGTTTCATCACCACGCAAGAGAAACCCCTCCATGAGTAGGGATGCCTTGAGGTGGTTTCATAATTTTTGGACCTATAGTGTGGAAGATATTGAATCTTTAAGTATTTTTTGTCACTAAAAATTCATGAAAAATAGCAAATTGGTTTTTCCTGAACGATCTCCTCACTTGCAGATTTTTTTTTTTTGTTTAACCCCTAAAGGACTAGAGGTGTTTTTGGGTTTTTGGACAATTCCGGGACCCACCCTCACACGTCAGCGGCTACCTGCCCACCAACGTTCATCCACGTGGATGAACTGTACAAACTGCTTCCTACCTACCGGATGCACAAGCCCCCCAAATTTGGGGAGATTCCACCGTGTAGTTTGGGAGATTATAACATTTGAAGACGGTGCATTTTTTTGAAAATGGAAAAACAAAGCAAAAGTTCATGTTTGACCAAGCAAATTATCCATGATCCCAAACTTTCCTGGGAGAAAAAGTGCTATATTCCTGTGAAGTGCACAATCCCAAACCCTCACATCAAATTTCACCCCAATCTGCCAAAATGAAGGGGGGGTGCTTTGTATGTGACTGGAATGGGGGTCCAAAAAGAGAATTTGCAAAGGAAATGGTATAGGCCCCATTGGGACCCCAAATTCTCCTTCATTTGGGAATTCCTTCGGTTAGTCCCTCATAGGCCAAGAACTACTCAAGCCTGCCCAAGAATTTCCCAAAAATTCCCTAAATTGCATTTGGGATGTGAGATTTTGTGAAATTTCCGGCCTCCTCTAGGTCTGGCAATTGGTGGCCGGAATTTCGCCTGAATCCGGGGACGTTTTCCGGGCCACGTCGAGGTTCCCCATTATTTGCCAAGGCCAGCGAGTCGTCCCCGTGTTCGTCGGCGTTTTGGGGAGGGCCTCCCAAGCCCCAAACTCCAATCCCACTCGCCACAAAATCCCACCCGCGTGGCCGCTACCACCTGCCACGTCGACGGTCAACTGCCGTGGCACCCCCCTCCACCCAAAATCCTACAATTTCCAAACTTCAAAAAATTCCTGACGGCGGAGTTTTTCTCTGTTGGGGGCGCCATAAAGACCTGCGTGTGCAGCTCGTTCCGCGCTACATTTTTTGTTGAAGCCGCTCGTTCATCGGACTTCATCCGTGTATGCTACAGATGGATGAAAAATCGGGCTGACTCGATTCGGGTTGGCTCGTCGTTTAGGGGTTAAAGAGAAGGGAAAACCCTGGGAGCGACAGCTCACAATTCAGGCCCTTTGATAGAGCGAGGAGAAAATAACCTCTTTCACAATAACCATGCCATGGAGGCTGAGAAATGGGACACCACCCAAGGGAAGGGGGAGAAGAGTATACCACACCCGTCAAGTAGCAGGATTTGACCCCATAATCATCTGGGTGGCACTCAGTGCACTAACCAACTGAGCTACTGACTGTTGGTATTTTTTATTTTTTTTCGAAATGAAACCGGGGCTACATATTGCCCCTTCATATGTCTTTTGGTACACATGACCATACATGTAAATACATATATATTTAGGCGAAGAACAGTACAATATATGCTCAATGGTAGAGGCCACATAGTTGGTATTCTGAAACAGTCAATGATGACCTGCACTTCCAATTGTTTTGCAACTGGTATCCTTTGTGTTACCCTATGAACTACATCTTGTTTATATATTTGATCTATAAATATGGATGAAATACTCCATGTACACCCCTCTTGAACTTATTTGTGAGTATCAGTGTTATGTTTGAGAACCCTCTGTGTAAGGTGGTGTTAGGTGCCAACAGAGCTTGGACTGGAACTGTGAACCAGTTTGCGAACGCAGAAGGCAACTGCTGAAGTTTCAGCAACTACTGACGGACAGCTGCGGGTGCAAAATCGGGCAAGCTCGTACGTCTCAAAAAGCTAGGGATTCGAGATGTGGAGAAGGAGAACCAGGGACGATGACGAAGAAGGTTGTGCTGTACATTTTTGGGCAAGTCTGGAATTGAGGAGATAATGTGCAGAGTTCCCATGAGGCCAGGACGAAACGAAGCAAAGACGTCGCTCGAGATTAGAAGGCTGGTAAAATTGCCACGATTTCGAGGTAAACCCTCTGTGAAGCTAGAAGAAATTTTGTCTTTCCTGGATACATTATAAGAATTCTTTGAGAACGACTATCCAGAAGAAGCCAAACTGTTGCTCTGCAACTCCGATGCTACCAAACTATGGTGGTCGCACCAGAAACATGAACGGCGTGAACACAGGAAATCACATGTGGATAGTTGGGCCATGTTTAAGGCACAATTCTTAGCCCATTATTTATGCACACAAAATGAAGGTAGAACTGTTCAGGCTGAAACAGGAAACCTTGAGCATTGATGAATTCAAGACCAAATTTGAAGCCCACGCTAGCTACTTTCCTTTCCCTCAGTGAAGAAGACAGAGTTGATTTATTTGTGAATAGCCTAAATGATTCTCTTAAGTATAAAGTCAAGGCCCATAATCCTCGAGCAGAAGCTGAGGCTTATCGCTTGGCATGAAATATTGAAAGTGAGATAAGAGCACAAAGAATTGTGAGTCAGGTTCGTGAGGTTCGTGAATTCACGTCAACTGCAACACCATCTTGGCAGCCAACCAAGAAAAAACACTATAGGAAAATGGGGGGGTTAGCGACGCTGCGGCGTTGTTAAAACCCCTTTTTGGGGCGGGGTAGAATGTCACGCACCTCAATTCGGTGAACTCCCCTTCAAGTCATAGTAACTCGCTTTGATGCGCGCGCCTGACTCCCAACCTGGCCGCCGGGCCAACTTGGAGCTTCGGCTGCTCACCGGGACATAACGGTCCCCTTTTTGCTTCCCTCTAGAACCCTCCACCTAATTGGGACTAGGAGAATTCCCTTTGGTAGATGGCAGTCCGGAACAGCTCCCCACTCTTTGGTCGCTTTCCGGCTCGCTCGCTTACTCACTAGCTTTTGGTCACCAACGGGCTTGCACCGTTCTCAGGGTTACTACTCCCTATATATACTTCTGTAGCTGTCCGCGGGGGTTTCACAACCAGCCATGCCATTTTATGGTGAACCACCACGAAGACCCTCGATTCCCGGTGGTGAGTCGCGGTGAGTCTTGGCCCGCTCACCACGGCCCCTATGGACCGTGATGAGTCCCAAGACTCCCCACGACTCCCACCACGAGGTCTCCGCCCCCATGGTGAGTCCTATGCCACCCCCACTAAGTCCCACTAAGCTACCACCACCCCTTGTGGAGCCACCCCCACCGCAACCCGGTGTGCGGGGCTCCACCTAGTGAGCGCCTCCGCTTCCCTGAGTGCCTTGGGCACTCAAGGGTGCCTCAGCCCCATACCTATCGCTGCCGCTGCCCCCACCACAGGGGCAGCCCCTCATGTGTCCCGACCCCCTGCCCTCAAGGCAAAGGGCCGCGACACACACCCCTACCAAGAGGGAGTCGATGTCCTCATCGACTTGTCCATTTTATAGAAACGAACATCCAAGTTGTGGCGTCCCACATCAAGGAGTTTGTTTCCGCACCATGGCGTCCCATGGTAAAGAACCAAACCCCACACTTGACTCTACTCTCCACTAGCTAGTTCGGCCGACTTCCTCCAAGTCTCGGGCAAGGGTGGAGCCTCTCCAGCTCCTCCCAGTGCACTCTTCTTGGCCTACTTCAAGGCCAAGGAACGATCCTCCCCGAGGATCGAATCGCCTTACTGCAACAACATTGCTTGCGATCGCTCATGATGCCGCTTTTGGCATCACCTTGAGCAAGGGTTCCCTGGAACCCTCTTTGACTAGGAAGATAACCTTGAACCAACCGTGCGCCCCAATCACTACAATTGGGTCCGCCTTGGAATGCTGGCCTGAGGTACGGGAACACGCCGAAGCCGCACTACGACTTCGTCCCGAGGCTACACGATTATAGTACGTGAACGGAAGCACGTAGCTTCCGCGTTAGCCCGCACTACAAGGCAACCCCCTCGGTAGCGCAGTTATAGTACGCGCACGCGCCAAGCGCGCACTAGCACGTGAACTCCCAAAGAAGTCGCAAGTTTCTTTGCCCCTTGGATGGTGTGTACAATATACTGACAAAGTTTGAAAACAAAACAAAAATCATTTGGATGGGCAACCATTCGTTGGCCTTTTGAATCAATTTTGATTGATCTCATATTTGTCCAAGACCTGTAAGATAGTAGATAGAACATACTGGCAAAATTTAAAAACAATAAAAAATTAATTTGGATGGGCAACCATTCGTTGGCCCTTTCAATCAGTTTCGATTGATCTCATATTTGTTGAGGACATGTCGGATGGTATGTAGAACATACTGGCAATGTTTGAAAACAAACAAAAACCATTTGGATGGGAAACCATTCGTTCGCCCTTTGAATCAATTTTGTTTGATGTCATATTTATCCAGGACCTGTTACATGGTATGGGTGATTGCAGCCTACAATGTCCATTTTTTGCTGTCACAACATTGTTTTTTCCAGACATAGAATAGTGGTAAATTATCATACTCCTACATGACAATGCCATCAATAAAAAGGGACTAATATATAGAGACTCATCTACATATACTTTCACACTTTTAAATCTCATTATCAAAAACCAGAATCTCTAGATGCTATGGACTTTTTTTAATATAGGAGTTAGAACAAAGTCAAGAAAATGGACTCTCTCAACCTTGCTTTGGAGAATGAAGAATCTGGAATGAAAACTATCATTCAAAAATATGAAGTTAAAAAAACATTATGTACTATATTGAGCCTCAAAAATAGCTATTTTCATAAAGTCTTTTAAGACTAAATTCTTTTGAAATAACAATTTTTTTCATTAGACGCATTCATTCACCATAAATGCAGAGTTGATTATGATCAATTTGTGAATTGATATTATCGCAATTTGAAAATCTTGGTTTTAATAGTCAATAATAGACGGTCAAGATTGTCAGTTGAAGCAAATCCGATGGTTGAGGATTTGCCACATCATCCTTTATGTACTCTTTATGGACTCATGATCTGCCATTTTTGGTCCACTCTAGTTTGCAATCACCCGTATATAGAACATACAAGCAAAGTTTGAAAACAAACAAAAATCATTTGGATGGGCAAACATTCGTTCGCCATTTGAATCAATTTGGATTGATCTCATATTTGTTCAGGACCTATCAGATGGTACGTAGAACATTCGCAAATTTTGAAAACAAACAAAAATCATTTGGATAGGCAACCATTCGTTGGCCCTTTGAATCAATTTCGATTAAACTCATAATATTAGGCCAGGGCATGTCGAATGTTATGTACAACATGCTGGCAAAGTTTGAAAAGAAACAAAAATCATTTGAATTGGGAACCATACGTTTGCCCTTTTAATGAATTTTGATTGATTTCGTACCTATCCAGGACCTATTTGAGGGTATGTACAACATGCCGGGGAACCGTATGTTCGCTCTTTTATGAATTTCAATTGATCTCATACTTGTCCAGGACCTGTTTGAGGGTATGTAGAACATGCTGGCAACCTTTGACAAAAAATAAAAATCATTTGGATGGGAAACCATTTGTTTTCCATTTTCATGAATTTCGATGGATCCCATACTTGTCCAAGACCTGTTTGAGGGTACATAGAACATGCTGGCAAACTTTGAAAAAAAAACAAAAATCTTCTGAATGGGGAACCATTTGTTTGCATTTTTAATCAATTTTGATTCATGTCATACTTGTCCATGACCTGTCACATGATATACACAACATGTTGGCAAAGTTTGAAAACAAACAAAAATCATTTAGATGGGCAACCATTCGTTCGCCCTTTGAATCAATTTTGATTCATGTCATACTTGTTTAGGACCTGTCACATGGTATATACAACATGCTGACAAAGTTTGAAAACAAGCAAAATTCATTTGGATGCACAACCATTTGTTCGCCCTTTTGAATCAATTTTGATTCATGCCATATTTGTCCAAGACTTGTCACATGGTATGTAGAATGTACTGGCAAAGTTTGAAAACAAGCCAAAATCATTTGGATGAGGAATCAGTCGTTCGCCACTTGAACCCCTTCTGATGATCTCGTACTTGTCCAGGACCCGTCATATGGTATTTAGAACATGGATGATGGTACTGAAGTTTGAAACATTACATCACAACCCAAAGGTTTGCCTCTGTGGACGTCGGATGGCTGTGAGATGCACTCCAACAAAACCCACCATTAAAAATTAGAACTTATTTCCTTTGTTGGGTAGGTTGAGTTAGTGTAGAAAGGCCAAACGTGTATCTCTTTGTTGTGGCTTCCACCAAAGCCACTTCAATAGATTATGTATAAGCTCAACACTACAACGTGCATCGACCTACTTGGATTGGTGACAGATGTAGAAGTGTTGGGCTGTCGCATTGCACTCTACATTCACATCCTTAGAATCACAGGTTCGTATATAGGTCACTGTTTTTTGTTGCTTACATCACTAGGGCCCAGGTGTCGCGCACCTCAATTCGGTAAACTCCCCTTCAAGTCATAGTTACTCGCTTTGATGCGCGCGCCTGACTCCCAACCTGGCCGCCGGGCCAACTTGGAGCTTCGGCTGCTCAACGGGACATAACGGTCCCCTTTTGCTTCCCTCTAAAACCCTCCACCTAATTGGGACTAGGAGAATTCCCTTTGGTAGATGGCAGTCCGGAACAGCTCCCCACTCTTTGGTCGCTTTCCGGCTCGCTCGCTTACTCACTAGTTTTTGGTCACCAACGGGCTTGCACCGTTCTCGGGGTTACTACTCCCTATATATACTCCTGTAACTGTCTGCGGGGGTTTCACAACCAGCCATGCCATTTTATGGCGAACCACCACGAAGACCCTCGATTCCCGGTGGTGAGTCGCGGTGAGTCTTGGCCCGCTCACCACGGCCCCTATGGACCGTGATGAGTCCCAAGACTCCCCACGACTCCCACCACGAGGTCTCCGCCCCCATGGTGAGTCCTATGCCACCCCCACTAAGTCCCACTAAGCTACCACCACCCCTTGTGGAGCCACCCTCACCGCAACCCGGTGTGCGGGGCTCCACCTAGTGAGCGCCTCCGCTTCCCTGAGTGCCTTGGGCACTCAAGGGTGCCTCAGCCCCCCATACCTATCGCTGCCGCTGCCCCCACCACAGGGGCAGCCCCTCATGTGTCCCGACCCCCTGCCCTCAAGGCAAAGGGCCGCGACACACACCCCTTACAACAGGGAGTCGATGTCCTCATCGACTTGTCCATTTTGTAGAAACGAACATCCAAGTTGTGGCGTCCCACATCAAGGAGTTTGTTTCTGTACCATGGCGTCCCATGGTAAGGAACCAAACCCCACACTTGACTATACTCTCCACTAGCTAGTTCGGCCGACTTCCTCCAAGTCCCGGCCAAGGGTGGAGCCTCTCCAGCTCCTCCCAGTGCACTCTTCTTGGCCTACTTCAAGGCCAAGGAACGATCCTCCCCGAGGATCGAATCGCCTTACTGCAACAACATTGCTTGCGATCGCTCATAATGCCGCTTTTGGCATCACCTTGAGCAAGGGTTCACCTGGAACCCTCTTTGACTAGGAAGATAACCTTGAACCAACCGTGCGCCCCAATCACTACAATTGGGTCCGCCTTGGAATGCTGGCCTGAGGTACGGGAACACGCCGAAGCCGCACTACGACTTCGTCCCGAGGCTACACGATTATAGTACGTGAACGGAAGCACGTAGCTTCCGCGTTAGCCCGCACTACAAGGCAACCCCCTCGGTAGCGCAGTTATAGTACGCGCACGCGCCAGGTGCGCACTAGCACGTGAACTCCCAAAGAAGGCGCAAGTTTCCTTGCCCCTTGGATGGGAGTCACCCGATTTCGGCACTGCGCAAACACACGATTACCCAATTTACCTCTCCCACTTTTGTAAGCTAGCATACATTCTACACACTAGCCAACCACACCATGCATCACCATTCCAAACACAATATGACGCACAATATTTGGAACCCATTTCCTTTATAACAAATTTTTGTACAATACAAGTTTTTGCAATCGGATTCCTGAGCTAGCTAAACCGGGCTAAGCATGCATTTCCTCCCCCACGCTCCAAGGTTGATGTCCCCATCAACGCTTCTTCCGCTTTTGAGGTCGCCCTTCGAAAGCTGCAACCGCCTCGGATGCGTTTCCCATTTCTGAGTCACGCACCCAAGATGCCTCCACATGATGATAGCCCTTCCATTTGACGAGATACTCCGTTTCTCGGTTCCTGAACCTCCTCAACTTAAGTATTGCCTCCACCTCGTACTCAGGTTCATTTTCATGATCCAACAGCATAGGTGGTGGACGCAACACTTGATGCCGATTCGGACGCGCTTCATCTTTGAAGTAAGGCTTCAAAGGGAGACATGGAATACTGGGTGCACCTTGCTGTTTGCCGGCAGTTCCAATTCATACACATCCTCATTCATAACCTTCCGAATGCGAAAGGGTCCCGCATACGGAGGTAGGAACTTCGGACTCACTTCCGGAGGTAGTCGGAAATTCTTGATGTTCAACCAGACCTCTATGCCTGCCTCAAACTTCACTTCCCTCCGCTTCCGATTTGCCTGCCTTTCATACCGTTTCCTAGCTTTGGCAATATTGTACTTTGCGAGCTTCAACAAACGCTCGCGTTCTTCCAGTACCGCGGCTACTGCCGGTTCCTCAACGTCCTGGGCGGCCCAACTTGTCGGCACCAGAGGTGCTTTTCCATAGACCAACACAAAAGGGGAAACTCCCGTTGCGGAGTTTTCTGTGTTATTATAACAGAACTCTGCCGCGTCTAAGTGTTCCATCCAGTTTGATTGGTCTGCCGACACGTAATTCCGCAAGAATTGCTTCACTACGGAATTCACTCTTTCCGTTTGGCCGTCCGTCGTAGGTCGGAAGGCGGTGCTCATCTTCAGCCTCGTCCCCATCTTCTTCCAAAGTGCTCTCCAGAATTTACTTGTAAACTTTGGATCGCGGTCCGAGACAATATCCTTCGGGACTCCATGATGCTTTAAGACGTGGGCGAAGTAAAGTCGCCCTGTCTCCTGCGCCGTTGCCGTCTCCTTGGTGGGGACGAAATGGCCCATTTTACTGAACCTATCTACCGCCACGACTGTGACGGGCTGTGACGGGCTGTGTAACCACCCTCTACAGTGCGCTGCTGTCACCCCTAAGGCTCATGTTGGTCTCAGTCTGTGCAAAAATTAAGGGTACCCTACAGATCCCGTATAAGTGTCTAAGTCCCTGACAGTCCTCTAACAGGTGCCGCCTTTACGTGTGAAGGCCCTCCCTTCGATTTCCACGTGCCATTATCGCCGCGTGGCCTATCCCACTTCTTTCCGGTCTTTTCAACGGTCGGAAGGAGTCAGCTTCCCGCCGAATCTTCTTGTGGTTCAGCTCCAATTTTGAAGACCATTTCTGGTTCTGCCATGTCCGCGACTTCGAGCAACAGCACATTGAAAGCCTGGACGTACCCCGAATGTCATCTGTTTGCTTCAAATTCCTCATCTTGTCCCGGGCAAGCCAGGACGCGTTGAGGGGCACAAACTGTCTCTTCAACAATTCCTTGAACCCACTCCAGTTCAAGTTTCCGGACTTGGACCTCGGTCGTGAAGGCGTTTCTGCCACCATTGTTGAGCATAGCCCCTCAATAGGTGGGAGCCACTTCCACGCGATCCTCGTCACTCAACTTGGCCGCCCGGAAGTACTGCTCCAGCTCCAAGAGCCAGGTGTTGAGTGCCTTCCGATTTCGGACGCCCTCGAAGGTGCCGGGTTCCTTAGGCTTCACCTTAAACTTTGCCTTAGTGGATGTGGCATTAGCCGCCTTCAACACGTCTTTCACAACGTCCCGCCAAACTGCGCCAACAACCCTTCCCAAAAGCTGCCGGCATGGGAGACATCTCTTGGTTTGTCGGAGCTCTCAAGGATTCCTCGGGCTTCGACTCCTCGGATTCCTCCCGCTCTTGGGCGGCCTCGTTTTCGGAAACATGCATCGCTTCCTCAAACGGCCGCCTCGGTGACACGCCGCCCCCATCGGGCTCACCGGGATCATCATCTTTTGGGCCGTTCCGCTTTCGCTTCGGCTTGCCCGACCCCATGATGAGGCCAATCCCAAGGACGATCGCGTACTGAACTCTAAGCTCTGATACCAAGTGTCGCGCACCTCAATTCGGTAAACTCCCCTTCAAGTCATAGTTACTACTCGCTTTGATGCGCGCGCCTGACTCCCACCTGGCCGCCGGGCCAACTTGGAGCTTTGGCTGCTCACCGGGACATAACGGTCCCCTTTCGCTTCCCTCTAAAACCCTCCACCTAATTGGGACTAGGAGAATTCCCTTTGGTAGATGGCAGTCCGGAACAGCTCCCCACTCTTTGGTCGCTTTCCGGCTCGCTCGCTTACTCACTAGTTTTTGGTCACCAACGGGCTTGCACCGTTCTCGGGGTTACTACTCCCCTATATATACTTCTGTAGCTGTCCGCGGGGGTTTCACAACCAGCCATGCCATTTTATGGTGAACCACCATGAAGACCCTCGATTCCCGGTGGTGAGTCGCAGTGAGTCTTGGCCCGCTCACCACGGCCCCTATGGACCGTGATGAGTCCCAAGACTCCCCACGACTCCCACCACGAGGTCTCCGCCCCTATGGTGAGTCCTATGCCCCCCCACTAAGTCCACTAAGCTACCACCACCCCTTGTGGAGCCACCCCCACCGCAACCCGTGTGCGGGGCTCCACCTAGTGAGCGCCTCCGCTTCCCTGAGTGCCTTGGGCACTCAAGGGTGCCTCAGCCCCCCATACCTATCGCTGCCGCTGCCCCCACCACAGGGGCAGCCCCTCATGTGTCCCGACCCCCTGCCCTCAAGGCAAAGGGCCGCGACACCAGGGGAGTGCATATTAGGTGAAGATGAGGGAGGAATAAAGCCCTTGGTATACGGTAATCCCGAACACTGTCAGTGCCACTGGCAGTGTTGAGTGCAACCTATGTGGACTGAAGCTTTCTTATCGTAAGGATCGGCTGCTCGCTTATCTTGGCTATAAATGTAGGAAGAACGTCAAGGTGGGTTTATGCCCTAAGGCATCTCTCCAGGTAAAAACCCATTTTGCCCAGTGTCGAGCCAATGTTCCAATGTCTTTGGATCTGGACACGACCTCTGAGTAGAACACTTCATCTTCCCGTCAGGATGCCCCAATTAGTACCCAAGGGGACTCTTGTGAGGCTTGAGGTGTCCGGGGACAAGTGGGTTGTGCCGGAGCAACACCTGCTTCAACACATCTTTGTATCCCTACACTTCAACGGAGTAGATTACGACAACAATCCATGCAGGAAAGCCTTAACTTGTCTGCAAAAAAACAGTTGGATAAAAAATGGGCGCAGTTTTTCTTCGAGGCCAACATACCGTTTAATGTGGCAAGACTTCCGACATTTGTTTCTGCCATTAGAGCAACCTCGGAGTCCAAATCCACGTACGTGCCTCTTTCTTATCAGAATCTCCGCACATGATTGCTAGAAGACGCCATGACACAGCTTACCCAAAAGGCAACGATGGACGGACGAGTCTCTGAGAAAATATGGAAGCACTATATGTGCCGATGGATGGACTTCTATTACAATAGACCATTGTTCAATGTCATGCTCGTATGTCCAGCTGGGGAACGGTTCTTGGGATCGGTGGACACTAGTGGCGAGAAGAAAGATGGACGTAATCAATGTCAGCTATTGACGGACTTCATCGAATAGGTCGGAAATGATAGAATCATGCAAATATGCACGATTCAATGCCGCTAACATGAGGAGCACTGCAAAGATGTTTATTGGTACGATATCCCCATATGTACTACCAGGGCTGTGCAGTTCATATCCTTGACCTCATTTTGGAAGATTGGGGAAAAGAACAGTGAGTGAAATAACTTGTGCGGTGAGCGAAGACCATTGTGTCGTTCATCCGCACACACCACATCCCTTTGACAATATATAGGAGGCATGAACCAAAATACAGCCTTCGGAATCTAGGCAAAACTCGTTTTGCCACTAACTTCTTGATGGTAGATCGGTTGGTGACGGTGAAGAGCAGTCTCGAGCACACCATCATCGCTCTTCAATGGGAAGGCTACACCGGACGTTGCGGGACTCGAGAAAAGCCAAGTCATTGCGCAAAAGTCGAAAGGTTAGGAACACCATTCGCAACGACGATTTCTGGAAGAAATGTGAGAACTTTGTTATATGGTAGAGCCGGTGGCTAATGCTTACATGAGTTTGATGGAAAGCAACCAGTAATGGGCAAGGCACGGTTACTAATGCAAAATCTAGAGAAGCGTGTTGTCGCGCACCTCACTTCGGTAAGCTCCCCTTCAAGTCATAGTTACTCGCTTTGATGCGCGCGCCTGACTCCCAACCTGGCCGCCCGGGCCAACTTGGAGCTTCGGCTGCTCACCGGGACATAACGGTCCCCCTTCGCTTCCCTCTAAACCCTCCACCTATTTGGGACTAGGGAATTCCCTTTGGTAGATGGCAGTCCGGAACAGCTCCCCACTCTTTGGTCGCTTTCCGGCTCGTTCGCTTACTCACTAGTTTTTGGTCACCAACGGGCTTGCACCATTCTCGGGTTACTACTCTACATACTTCTGTAGCTGTCTGTCGCGGGGGTTTCATAACCAGCCATGCCATTTTATGGCGAACCACCACGAAAACCCTCGACTCCCGGTGATGAGTCGCGGTGAGTCTTGGCCCACTCATCACGGCCCCTATGGACCGCGATGAGTCCCAAGACTCCCCACGACTCCCACCACGAGGTCTCCGCCCCCATGGTGAGTCCTATGCCACCCCCACTAAGTCCCACTAAGCTACCACCACCCCTTGTGGAGCCACCCCCACCGCAACCCGGTGTGCGGGGCTCCACCTAGTGAGCGCCTCCGCCTCCTCGAGTGCCTTGGGCACTCAAGGGTGCTTCAGCCCCCCATATCTATCGCTGCTGATGCCCCCACTACAGGGGCAGCCCCTCATGTGTCCCGACCCCCTGCCCTCAAGGCAAAGGGCCGCGACACACACCCCTACCAACAGGGAGTCGATGTCCTCATCGACTTGTCCATTTTGTAGAAAAAACATCCAAGTTGTGGCGTCCCACATCAAGGAGTTTGTTTCCGCACCATGGCATCCCATGGCAAGGAACCAAACCCCACACTTGACTCTACTCTCCACTAGCTAGTTCGGTCGACTTCCTCCAAGTCCCGGCCAAGGGTGGAGCCTCTCCAGCTCCTCCCAGTGCACTCTTCTTGGCCTACTTCAAGGCCAAGGAACGATCCTCCCCGAGGATCGAATCGCCTTACTGCAACAACATTGCTTGCGATCGCTCATGATGCCGCTTTTGGCATCACCTTGAGCAAGGGTTCCCTGGAACCCTCTTTGACTAGGAAGATAACCTTGAACCAACCGTGCGCCCCAATCACTACAATTGGGTCCGCCTTGGAATGCTGGCCTGAGGTACGGGAACACGCCGAAGCCGCACTACGACTTCGTCCCGAGGCTACACGATTATAGTACGTGAACGGAAGCACGTAGCTTCTTCCGCGTTAGCCCGCACTACAAGGCAACCCCCTCGGTAGCGCAGTTATAGTACGCGCACGCGCCAGGTGCGCACTAGCACGTGAACTCCCAAAGAAGTCGCAAGTTTCCTTGCCCCTTGGATGGGGGTCACCCGATTTCGGCACTCCGCAAACACACGATTAACCCAATTTACCTCTCCCACTTTTATAAGCTAGCATGCATTCTACACACTAGCCAACCATACCATGCATCACCATTCCAAACACAATAGGACGCACAACATTTGGAACCCATTTCCTTTATAACAAATTTTTGTACAATACAAGTTTTTTGATCGGATTCCTAAGCTAGCTAAGCCGGGCTAAGCATGCATTTCCTCCCCCACGCTCCAAGGTTGATGTCCCCATCAACGTTTCTTCCGCTTTTGAGGTCGCCCTTCGAAACGCTGCAACCGCCTCGGATGCGTTTCCCATTTCTGAGGCACGCACCCAAGATGCCTCCACATGATGATAGCCCTTCCATTTGACGAGATACTCCGTTTCTCGGTTCTTGAACCTCCTCGACTTAAGTATTGCCTCCACCTCGTACTCAGGTTCATTTTCATGATCCAACAGCATAGGTGTGGACGCAACACTTGATGCCGATTCGGACGCGCTTCATCTTTGAAGTAAGGCTTCAAAAGGGAGACATGGAATACTGGGTGCACCTTGCTGTTTGCCGGCAGCTCCAATTCATACACATCCTCATTCATAACCTTCCGAATGCGAAAGGGTCCCGCATACGGAGGTACGAACTTCGGACTCACTTCCGGAGGTAGTCGGAAATTCTTGATGTTCAACCAGACCTCTGTGCCTGCCTCAAACTTCACTTCCCTCCGCTTCCGATTCGCCTGCCTTTCATACCGTTTCCTAGCTTTGGCAATGTTGTACTTTGCGAGCTTCAACAAACGCTCGCGTTCTTCCAGTACCGCGGCTACTGCCGGTTCCTCAACGTCCTGGGCGGCCCAACTTGTCGGCACCAGAGGTGCTTTTCCATAGACCAATACAAAAGGGGAAACTCCCGTTGCGGAGTGTTCTGTGTTATTATAACAGAACTCTGCCGCGTCTAAGTGTTCCACCCAGTCTGTTTGGTCTGCCGACACGTAATTCCGCAAGAATCTGCTTCACTACGGAATTCACTCTTTCTGTTTGGCCGTCGGTCGTAGGTCGGAAGGCGGTGCTCATCTTCAGCCTCGTCGCCTCGTCCCCTCTTCTTCCAAAGTGTCCTCCAAAATTTACTCGTAAACTTTGGATCGCGGTCCGAGACAATATCCTTCGGGACTCCATGATGCTTTAAGACGTGGGCGAAGTAAAGTCGCCCTGTCTCCTGCGCCGTTGCCGTCTCCTTGGTGGGGATGAAATGGCCCATTTTACTGAACCTATCCACCACCACCATGATTGCATCGAATCCTTTTGACAGCGGCATAGCAGTCATGAAATCCATCGAGACGCTTTCCCAAGTCCCCTCTGGAATCGGCAAGGGTTGTAACAGCCCCGCTTGCTTTTTGTACTCGCTCCGGTTTTGTTGGCATGTGGTGCATGTCTTGACATACTCCTCTGCCTCCTCCCTCAGTTTGGGCCAGAAATACTCTTTCTTCAAGAGTGCCGCAGTGCGCTTGGCTCCGCCGTGGCCCGCAAGCGGGCTATCATGGCATTCTCTCAAGAGGCTATCTCTGATCCCTCCCTTTGGCACGTAGAGACGTTTTTGCTTATACCGGAGCAGTCCATTTTGCAAGTGGAACTGCGATTTAACCCCCATCCTCAAGTCCTGCATCACGGACTTCGCCAGCTCATCCTTCCGGCAAGCCTTCCGGATCTTCCTTTGGAGCGCCGTCTCGCCCTTGTACACCAACAAGAGCTGCTGCTTTCTACTTAAAGCATCGGCCACCACGTTGTCCCGTCCCGGTTTGTACTGGATATCCACGTCGAACACCGCCAAAGTATCTTGCCACCTAAGTTGTTTTGGGGACAACTTGGGCTGCGTGGCAAAATACTTCACCGTGACATTGTCCGTGAACACCTTCACTGGGTTGGAACCAACATAGTGGCGCCAAAGCTCAAGGCAATGCACCACCGCCTTCATCTCTTTTTCGTGCGTCGGCCACCGTCGCTCCACTTCATTCAGTTTCTTACTTTCGTAAGCCACTGACGTCCATCTTGCATAAGTACACCCCCAATCGCGAAGTCCGACGCATCTGTATGAATCTCAAACGGACGATCGAACTCCGGGATTTTCAAGACTGGAGCTTCCGCCATCCGCTGCTTCAATTCAGCAAAAGCTTGGCCACAAAATGTGTTCCATACCCAGACTTTGGATTTACACAGAAGGTCACAGCGGCCCCGCGATCTTGGCGAAATTTCTCACATACTTCCGGTAATAGGAGGCGAGTCCTAGGAAGGATCGCACTCCCGGGACCGAAGTCGGAGGCTCCCAGTCCAAGATCGCCCTCACCTTTCTGTCATCCATTTTGATCCCATCCTGTGTAATCACATGCCCCAGAACTCCACTTTTGTGACCCCGAATTCGCACTTTGAAGCTTTGGCATACAGCTTCCCTTCCCGCAATTTTTGGAACACCCTTTTGAGGTGCTCCAGGTGCTCCTCCTTTGTTTTCGAGTACACCAAGATGTCGTCGATGTACACGATCACAATCCAACCACTCCT
Source organism: Takakia lepidozioides (assembly GCA_030704615.1). Classification (NCBI taxonomy): domain Eukaryota; kingdom Viridiplantae; phylum Streptophyta; class Takakiopsida; order Takakiales; family Takakiaceae; genus Takakia; species Takakia lepidozioides. The sequence continues at coordinate 38,765,278 of CM060731.1, forward strand.
GAAAAAGGCTGTTCATCAGCGTGCTAAAGGTCGCTGGTGCATTGGTGAGCCCAAAAGGCATCACCAAGAACTCATATGAACCATACCTTGTCCTGCACGCGGTCTTCTCCTCATCTCCTTCCGCCACCCGAATTTGATGATAGCCGGAGCGCAAGTCGATCCGGCTGAAATACTTCGCTCCTGCCAACCGATCGAAGAGGTCGTCGATCCTTGGCAAAGGTACCGGTTTTTGATAGTCACCTTATTCAGAGCCCTGTAATCGACACACATCCGCAGCGTCCCATCCTTCTTGTCTGCAAATAGCACCGGGGCTCCGTAAGGTGACTTACTCGGCCGGATGTACCCCTTTGACATTAGATCCTTGAGCTGAGTCTTCAGCTCGACCAACTCTCTGTGGCTCAACCGGTAGGGCGCCTTGGCAGGCGGTTCCGATCCCGGTATCACCACCTCAATCTTGTGGTCAACTCCTCTTCGCGGTGGCAAGCCGCTTGGTAAATCCTCCGGCATCACATCCTGGTATTTCTCCAAAATCCCCTTGATCCAATCTGGGCTCGGCTCCCCATCGCCTTCTCCCTTCACTTCTCTAATGTAAAGCAAAACTGGGGCTCGTGTGCCTCCTCCACGGCCCACTCCTTTGCTGACAGAAGGTTTATTCGCCCTCCCACGGATTTGGGCGTTTCCGACACTCGTAAGACCTCGCCACCATTCCCACATGGCAGCGTGACTACTCTCTTGCGGCCATCTATGACCGCTCCGGATTTGCTCAAAAAGGTCATCCCCAAAATGAGATCCACTCCATCGATCTCGCAGATGGTGAAGTTCTCACGTCCCTCCCAACTCCCCAGTTGAAGAGGAACATCAAACGCCAACCTTGTCGCCAACTGTGGTTCTCCTTTGGCAGAACGCACCTCAATAGAGGCCCCCACGTCACTTGTCGGGAGTCCCAGCTTTTGTGCCGCCGCCGGTGTCATGAAGGAGTGCGACGCTCCTGTGTCCACCAACAACGACACATTAGTTCCGGATATTATCCCATCCACGAACAATAACTGACTCCCTTTACGCAGGGCGCCAGTTTCCTGATACAACTCACAAGAATATTGCCTACCTTGCAAGTCCTGGCGACCACCGCTTCCACCAAGCGACTGATGGTATCTTCCGACAGCTCCGTGGTCGCCCGAGTCATGTTCAATTGCCGGGGCTTCGTGCACTTCTTGGCCATGTGCCCGGGCTCCCCGCAATTGAAACACACTCCATCAAAGGTCGCCTTCTGTCCGCCATAAGCCGCTCCACCCGCTTTTCCTTTCGAAGCACCGGGTGCCGCCTTGACGTGTGAAGGCCCTCCCTTCGATTTCCACGTGCCATTTTCGCCGCGTGGCCTATCCCACTTCTTTTCCGGTCGGAAGGAGTCACCTTCCCGCCGGGTCTTCTTGTGGTTCAGCTCCGTACGGCCTTGTCTTTCACCCCTAGGGACATCCGAGAAACATTCAGCCCTCTCAATTGCCTCGTTCAAAGTCTTGGTGGCTTCTCTCTCTCCTCCAACTTCCGCCTGGCCCATGGGGCCAGTCCCGCCACAAAGTTGAAGACCATTTCTGGTTCTGCCATGTCCGCGACTTCGAGCAACAGCACATTGAAAGCCTGGACATACCCCGAATGTCATCTGTTTGCTTCAAATTCCTCATCTTGTCCCGGGCAAGCCAGGACGCGTTGAGGGGCACAAACTGTCTCTTCATCAATTCCTTGAACCCACTCCAGTTCAAGGTTTCCGGGCTTGGGCCTCGGTCGTGAAGGCGTTTCTGCCACCATTGTTGAGCATAGCCCCTCAAATAGGTGGGAGCCACTTCCACCGATCCTCGTCACTCAACTTGGCCGCCCGGAAGTACTGCTCTAGCTCCAGGAGCCAGGTGTTGAGTGCCTTCCGATTTCGAACGCCCTCGAAGGTGCCGGGTTCCTTAGGCTTCACCTTAAACTTTGCCTTAGTGGAAGTGGCATTAGCCGCCTTCAACACGTCTTTCAACGTCCCGCCAAACTGCGCCAACAACCCTTCCCAAAAGCTGCCGGCATGGGAGGCATCTCTTGGTTTGTCGGAGCTCTCAAGGATTCCTGGGCTCCGACTCCTCGGATTCCTCCCGCTCTTGAGCGGCCTCGTTTTCGGAAACATTCATCGCTTCCTCAAACGGCCGCCTCGGTGACACGTCGCCCCCATCGGGCTCACCAGGATCATCATCTTTTGGGCCGTTCCGCTTTCGCTTTGGCTTGCCCGACCCCATGATGAGGCCAATCCCAAGGACGATCGCGTACTGAACTCTAAGCTCTGATACCAAGTGTCGCGCACCTCACTTCGGTAAGCTCCCCTTCAAGTCATAGTTACTCGCTTTGATGCGCGCGCCTGACTCCCAACCTGGCCGCCGGCCAACTTGGAGCTTCGGCTGCTCACCGGGACATAACGGTCCCCTTTCGCTTCCCTCTAACCCTCCACCTATTTGGGACTAGGAGAATTCCCTTTGGTAGATGGCAGTCCGGAACAGCTCCCCACTCTTTGGTCGCTTTCCGGCTCGCTCGCTTACTCACTAGTTTTTGGTCACCAACGGGCTTGCACCGTTCTCGGGTTACTACTCCCTATATATACTTCTGTAGCTGTCCGCGGGGGTTTCATAACCAGCCATGCCATTTTATGGCGAACCACCACGAAAACCCTCGACTCCCGGTGATGAGTCGCGGTGAGTCTTGGCCCACTCACCACGGCCCCTATGGACCGTGATGAGTCCCAAGACTCCCCACGACTCCCACCACGAGGTCTCCGCCCCCATGGTGAGTCCTATGCCACCCCCACTAAGTCCCGCTAAGCTACCACCACCCCTTGTGGAGCCACCCCCATCGCAACCCGGTGTGCGGGGCTCCACCTAGTGAGCGCCTCCGCCTCCTTGAGTGCCTTGGGCACTCAAGGGTGCTTCAGCCCCCATATCTATCGCTGCCGCTGCCCCCACCACAGGGGCAGCCCCTCATGTGTCCCGACCCCCTGCCCTCAAGGCAAAGGGCCGCGACACGTGTTCAATCCCTGAGGCATCCTCCTTTCTCCTTGGAACTTGAGCTTGCGGACAATGTCGAGGATGCATTTTACGAGCGTCGGTCGATGGTCCGAACGGACTTGCATTATGCGGGGTCTTTACTCAATCTATTCTGCTCGACAATACCATGTTCCGAGACGACGCTAATGCCAAGGTCGTCCCCGTACGAGTGCTCATGCGATTGACTCCTTTGAACATGGCAGATAGAGCTATATCCGAGTACCAATGCTTTTCAGATCGCCACGACCCTTTCGAGGACATGCCGGATCCGAAAGAGCGGAACATGTTGCCACATGAATGGTGGGATTTGATTGGAGCTGGAGCAAGAACATTGACTCCCATTGCGAAGCATATTCTTGCCCAAGTGTGCTCTGCCTCATCTTGCGAACGCAATTGGAGCAGTTACTCATTGTTCACAACAAGATTCGCAACAAGTTGAATCCCGCGAGGGCTGACAAATTGGTATATGTGTATACCAATTGCCAACTGTTACGTAAGATGACAGCGGATGATGCTGCAACATGGTATGAAAAGAACTTGCATTCCGAAGACTATGCTTTTGAGGCAGATTCGATGAGTGACGATATTGCGTCTCTGAGGGACTCATCTGCCTCCGATAGTGGAGATGGGTCTGATGATGCTCCCAACAATGAGTATGACCCGTTTACGTTCACAGAGGACGATGCTTATATCCACCCTACCTTTGATGACCTTCTTGACGAAGTACGTATCGTAGATGAGGGTCAAGCTACAATTGTGTCCTCCCCAGAACGTGGTCTTCAAAATGAAGTCGGGGTCTACTCTCGCCCCCCCGTACACTCTGAAGCCACCGGTAGTGGCTGAATGGAGCTCAAGGGTGATGAACTACCACGACCGAGCGACGTACGCAATCCTGTTCATACAAACGATGTTGCCGAACCCATTGTACAGTCGACGGGACGGGAACATGCCTCACCGATACGACCAGCTCCACCACAATCCAAAAATCGATGCAGCTCCCCATCAAGACAGCGGGCATTAAGGAGCAATAGGGTTGATCTGTTTTTAACACGCACGCATCATTCTGCTGCATTGGACCGGGCAGAAGTTGAAGTCTCGGATGATGACAACTTGCCACTACAAAAGTTGCGATGGTCATTTGGTTATTTAAGGATTTCTTTACACATGTGTGGATCTGTTTCAGGTGGAGAACATCGACAGATTGGAAAAAGTGGACATGAAGAAGCATTGCATTACGAAGCAGGAGACACTACAAACAGAGCTTCAAAAGGCATACCATGTAATAGGTCCCGGTCTTATATGAGACGAAACAAAATTCATTCAATGGGCAATCGAATGATAACTGGTTGGGCATCCAAATGATTTTCGTTTGCTTTCAAACTTTGCCACTATGTTCAACATACCATGTATCAGGTCCCGGACTAATATGAGATGAAACAAAATTCATTCGATGGCTGATCGGATGGTTTTCCGTCGTCATTAGACATATGGTTCAAAAACGGAATAGAAAAAAAATCACGTGCACGCGAAACGCCGTCCAACAGGTCCAGAGCAGGATCAAAAGAAATTCATCCAACGGTGAATTTGGAATTGGTTCGCTTTGAGACTTTCCTAGTGTGTTCAATGTACCATCCAAGAGGTCCCAGAGTCTCGTGTTATTCAGCTGTCCAATCTTGCAAACTTGTCACTCGAACTTTTACCATTTTCGGCATCAGACTCCCCAGCCAAATCCTGAGCTCGTCTTTGCTATTCCGAGGATATGTGATTGAATGCCCACCCCATCCTCCCTATTGCCAATTAGGGATTTCAGTGGGAGGCTGAAATCGGCGCCGATTATCCATGTCAATGAACTGTTGCTTGCAGGGTGACTTCGATCCTCACAAGTCATTCTTGTTAGGCTAAATATATGGAGGACAATTGTTAGCATACTCTTATAGCGTTATTGAGTCTTAGTACATCTGTCAGGGAAATCGCCGCCGACTTTCCGTTTGTAATGGAAGAACATGGAAATTTTCTTTATTTGTCCTTCAATCCTTGACCGCTAGGGACAGTCTGTTTGATGTTTGCAGACAAATGAAACCTCCAATTTCTTTCCCTTGGTACATTTAGAAATCGGCACCGAATTCCACATTCCCCTGTGACGTTGGGGTGGGCTAAACTTTATATTGATTGTGGGCAATTTGTGATACACTTTGAATTGGTCGCCTAATTCTGACATCTGACTTCATGTCACTCCCATTCACTGAAAGCCATTCTTAAATGCATGTGGCCCATATATGCCATTGTGTACTTGGCTGACAATGCACCACATGCGAAGCTCACATGCCGATGAGTGTTCAGGTTTCAGAATTCGGCGCCGACTTACCATTACACGACACTTCCGCCCACCTTTTTGCGAGCTTCGGTGAGTTCATATCAAGTTCTTAGAATCTTCTCTGAATTAAAAGGTGTTTGGTTTCGTTGAGGGCTAATCGGCGCCGACTTTTCTATACGAATATATAAACTTTGTTCTATCGGAACTTCTCACATCCAAACTCTCATTCACTGCCAGAGAATGTCTGTTTCTTTTTTTTGTTACGTAAATAATCTGGGCATGGGTCCAGTGATATATTGCTCCAAAACCCATAGATGAACCCACCCAAGGGCCAGCAACTAGATAAAAGGACCCAAGATAAGAGGAAGGTACTCTTAACTTCCAAAGAAGGCATTCTTTCCATTCTTTCATAAGCAGGTTCCCTGTTAGGGAGGGGGGTTGTACATTAAGTCTGGAGTCACAATGCATTGATTTGAAGATATAGAAAAAAGCTCTTGATTCTTTAATTGGAAATGGTAAATCCCATCATGTTGGGATTTGGGATGATTTTCAAGGCTTTCATGGTTGACATTTTTCCAGATTGTTTCCAAGTATGGGACCTTTGACTTCTAAAGCTAGAGGAGTTGATGTGTGCTAAGAGTCTTGGTCTCTTCAATGGCCTTATCAACTCACTATTTCCCTTGGGTCTTATAGGACCCACCCCCAAAAGGAGGCAGTAGCGGGAAGGTGAAGTGGCTCTTAGTTACGCCACTTTGGCTGGCATCTTTTCTCTCTCTCTCTCTCTCTCTCTCTCTCTCTCTCTCTCTCTTTCTGGGATCTGTCTACCCTCATTGGAGTATTTGCTATTGGTGCAATCTGTTGTGTTGTGAAATGGTTGCATAAGGCCAGGCTGATGCTCCAGTTGCTTGGGCAGGCAAATTTCTCTTTAAATGTTTTTTGAGTTATTCACTTGAAGGGCTTGTTGCTCCACTCCAATTTCGGCATGTCCAAAGCCACCAGCTATGGTAATTGGTCCTCCCCACAAACTGAATGGTACTAAAATGGAAGGACACACTAATGCGATTGCTCTTACCAGATCACAGATATGGTGCTAGTGGAGTTCCCAGGTTCAATGAGTTGCCTACCCTCTAAAAGACAGGGTTTGGAGAGACCCATTTAACTATTGTTCTGGGACCTGAGAATACATTTGAAAGAAGCTGTAGATGTGGTCTCTGCCCCCAAGGTTGAAGAAGTATAAGATTGGGTTATCAAGTGCAGCAGCACTTGCAGTGATTTCACTTATAGTAGATGCTCATTGTGTAAGAGTTGATTAATTTTAAATGTCATCTTCAACAGTTCATTTTTTCGTCGTCATTTATCTGACATGCCACGTCATGTCACGTTCAAAGTTGCCATGCACTGGCTGCGAACGTCACGTGTATATTGCCAATATCTGACATTCAATAGTTGCCACATGAGTTTGCATAGGCAAACTTGACAATCCCACGGCCACAGCCAATGTGGTTGTCTACCAAGCTTCTATGACAATCCTGCCAAACAGGATTTTTCAAATACAACGGCTATGTTCGTCCCAGCAGGTGGACGTTGGAAGCAAAAGTCGAAATAAATCAGTCCTCCGCTCTTGCTTCCGGGCATGATTGTCTCTGAATGTTCGTCCCGCTCTGCCCCTATTTTCTTCAATTCCCAAATTAGTAGTAGGATGTCTTTATGCGACAGGCCCTCATGCATTCGGCGAACAAGTTGCCGACGTTCGCAATGGCGACAACCACAGATGGGAGACATTGTGGTAGAGTTGCAATTTACCATCGCAGGCAATACTCGCAGTGTCTCCCCGTTTCGAGCAGTTCTCTGCGACTTGCAATGGCTCAGACCGACAAGAGGAAGACAGAGGATCCTGGTTGTGAGGGATCGAGATGGTCAACGCCATGCTCGGCTCTTCCTCATGACCTGTTGTTGTGGCGAATTGGTGGCATCCTACACCCATTCCTACACTGCACCTCCACAATATTATCTCCCTGATCGAATTCATCAGTTGCTCTTGCACTCATTTGGGCCGGGAAATATCTTGCTGACTTTAACGCAGAATCGAAACAGGTTTTAGGTTGATGCACGGCAGTTCGACGGCAATGTAGAGCACCTACCTCCCGACCTGCACCAATATCTACAAGTCTTCACCAACCTCATGAATATAGACGTGTTATACCTTCATGTTCGTCATCTTGATCCAGCAATGAACAATGGGATGTGGAGGGCAGACTCGCCACTCCTCATTCTTGACATGTTTTTAGAGGATTCGCAGGTTCGTGCCGTGGATGTGAACACAAGAAGATAATGGATGTTTACTTTTTTCTGATCTTGTCTTGCCACTTTGCTTCAAGCACTTAGTTTGAAGTCTGAAGTACAGCGTGTGCTTCTATGGGCTTTCGTGCCAAATTATTTCAGTCTAGCCAAAGTTCTTCCCAGAGTAACTTGTGCTCATATTTCTACAAAAAATATCTGCTTTACTTCCGCTTTGGAGACGCTGCAGCTCCTAACAGTCATTGTGACGTATCATTTGACATATATTCTTTTGAAAACAAATGTTTGTGTTCCACTCGCATCATGGTTCAGTGAGCAAAATTTCAGTCCCCCATGGTCTTCCCATTTGAATCCCACACAGATTGTTTTTGGATAATGCTGCAATGGGAAATCGGCGCCGACTTGGCCCCAATTGCCAAAAAAATGCGACAGCCCATATTTTTAGGGTTTGCTTCGTGCTCCTTTTCTCCGCACTTTCAGCTTCACTTGCTGAAAGTTTCATTTTCCGTTTTCATTTTCTTTTCCTGCTGCATTTATTTGTACTTTGCAGGGGTGGATGGGTAATTCGGCGCCGATTTACACCCAGAATGTGCATATTTACACCCCGTGGAATTAGGCGGTGTAGTTTGTAATTCCGTCGAATGTGTGAATATACCCCTTCGATTCTCTTTTGCTCATGCTCATGGCCGGTTTGCTCACCGCTCATGAGAAAACAATCCCCAGTCATGGCGGTCGCTCTATTTATAAAAATAAAAATAAAACGACCGCCATTACTGGCGGTCGCTCTATTTATAAAAATAAAAATAAAACGACCGCCATTACTGGCGGTCGCTCTATTTTGAAATAAATAATAAATAAAAGCAACCGCCACTAATGGCGGTCGCTGCATTTGAAAAAAAACAAAAATATACAAGCGACCGCTGTTACAGGCGGTCGATCTATGCAAAAAAATAAAAATTAATAGCGACCGTCGTTACTGGCGGTTGTTGCATTTAAAAAAAAAAAAAAAATAACGACCGCCATTACTGGTAGTCGCTCTATTCAAAAACAAATAAAAATAAAAGTGATCGCCAGTAATGGCGGTCGATGAATTTAAAAAACTAAAAAAAAAAAACGACAGCCGGTAACGGCGGTCGCTCTATTTAGAAAAATAAAAAATAAAATTCTGCGTTTAAAATAAATAAAATTTTCCAAGCAATAAAACAAGCAAAAACAAAAAAATTAAAGCGACCGCGAGTAATGGCGGTCGCTGCGTTTACAGAAAATAAAAAGAAAAAACGTCCGCTTCATTTACAAAACAAATTAAATGGAAGCGACAGCCACTGACGGTCGCTCCATTCAAATAATAATATAATTGCAAGGGACCGCCGATTCTTTTAATATAATCGAATATTTGGGAGCGACGGTCGCTCCATTTTCAAGCAAAAAAAACCAATTCCATGCGACCGCCATGACACCTACAACCGACAACCGACAACTGACAATTTTCTGCAGAGTTATACGCATTGGCACAATTGTTTCTCATTACAAAAGCAAAACACCACTGAACACAAACATGAGCAAATGACGATGCCGCCTTCGCGGACATTTTGGGTGGTATACACAATGACAACATCTTTTATTTCCCAAGACATACACAACTACAAATACTTGATGCTCCGATGGCCTGAAAATCCGAGTCACCCTCGACTTCACCACCATTGCCATGATTAGTGCTGGAATCGTCCTCCTTATTCGACTTCCCATGTCCAAGCTTTTGAACCTGCAAGCGACCTCGAACCACATTTAGTTCTCTCTGAGGTCGATTCTCACTCCGGTCTTGAATACCATCCACAGTATCTGGTCTGTTTGTGGGCCGATCGTCTACAAAAAGCTGGATTGTTCTCTGTCGTTTATGGAGTTAGGACGCATTCGAAGGTGGTATCGAAGAAGGTCTCGGAAAGGGTTGTGCCTGAGATGGATCGACATTAGATGGTATGGCATGTGAGGAACCATGGGTTTGCTGCGCAACACGTCGGTTAAGGTGGAATTAATTCTCCCAAAATTGTCATTCAACGACATCCATGTCCGATTCTCCAATGCTTTTGACAATCGCCATACAGTTGTAATGACAATGTCCATCTCTCTTGCAACATTATCGACATCAGACATGGTATCAGATTGAATTGCGACCCTCGAACATTCTCCAGTTTTTACTACTGATTCACTGTATCGCGGCCCTTTGTCTCGAGGGCAGGGGGTCGGGACACAAGAGGGGCTGTCCCTGTAGTGGGGGCAGTGGCAACAATAGGTACGGGAGCCGAAGCACCAAAGCACTCAAGGAGGCGGAGGCGCTCACTAGGTGGAGCCCCGCACACCGGGTTGCGGTGGGGGTGGTTCCACGAGGGGTGGTGGTAGCTTAGTGGGTCTTAGTGGGGGTGACATATGACTCACCATGGGGCGGAGACCTTGTGGTGGGAGTCGTGGGGAGCTTGGGACTCATCACGATCCAATGAGGCCGTGGTGGGTGGGCTAAAACTCACCGCGACTCATCACCGGGAATCGAGGATCTTCGTGGTGGTTCGTTATAAAATGACTGGGTTGTTTGTGAAACCCCCGCGGACAGTCACAAAAGTATATATAGGGAGTAGTAACCCCGAGAACGGTGCAAGCCCGTTGGTGACCGAAAGCTAGTGCGTGTGAGCCGGAAAGCGACCAAGGTGTGGGGAGCTATTCTGGATTGCCATCTACCAAAGGGAATTTCCACTAGGCCCAAAGTGACATCTGGAGGGTCTTTTGGAGGAGCAAAGGGGGATCGTTATGTCCCGGTGAGTAGCCGAAGCTCCGAGTTGGCTCGGCGGCCAGTTTGGGAATTAGGCGCGTGCATCAAAGCGAGTAACTATGACTTGAAGGGGAGCTTACCGAAGTGAGGTGCGTGACACACTGGCGAAAGAGAGAATATTATTGACCCGAAACCAACTACTTTGGTATCCTCCCCAAGTAGTACCTCTATCTGAATAAATGCCCGTACGTTTTACCCATAATAGTTTTTAAAAGCTAATTTTCTAGAATAAAATGATTGTGGAAGCTAGAGGAGGGCTTCTGGGAGTATTCTGCAACGACTTCATAGAAATCACGGCAAAAAATACACCCCGCCTAGCCAATGGCCTCCTTCTCCACGTGACTACTTGTCGTAGAATGCACACTAAGTTGTGTGGAGAGGAAATGATGGGAGAATGAGCCTCCCTTGGCTTATACCCTTACCCCCCGCCCTCCCCATTCATCGGGCCACTCTGTCATAATGACAGGGGCCACCTATGTATAGGTTGACCGCCTATACTTGGGTAAACTCCTTCATTTTCAAAAATAAAAATAAAAGAAGCGACCGTCGGTAATGGCTGTCGCTTCATTTTGAAAAAAAAATAGTTTAAGCGACTGCCGGTAATGCCGGTCGCTTCATTTACAAAAAAAATAAATAGAAGCGACCGCCAGTAATGGAGGTCACTTTTATTTTTTTTCAAAAAGAAAGAGAAGCGACCTCAATATTGGCGGCCACTTTCATTTAAAATAAATAAATAGAAGAGACCGCAATATTGGCGGTCGCTTCATATTTAAAGAATAAAAACATAAAAGCGACTGCAATATTGGCGGTTGCTTCATATATTTAAAAATAATATACTAATAAAATTTATCAGGGCCACTGTCCCCTGTTCTATGACAAAAACAAAAAACGATCCCAATGTTGGCGGTCGCTTCATATTGTTTTTAAGAAAAAATAATAAAATTTATCAAGGCCTTTGTCCCCCTGTTCTGCCCAAAAAAAAAAAAAACGACCGTAATATTGGCGATCGCTTCAATTATTTTAAATATAAAAATTAATAAAATTCATCAGGGTCTCTGTCCCCCGTTCTACCCAAAAAAAAAAAAAAAAAAAGGGACCACTATATTGGCGGTCATTTCATATTTAAGAAAAATAAAGTCGTCCGTTGGCGGTCGATTCATAATTAAAAATAAAACATTAAAGCGACCGCAATATTGGCGGTGACCTTATATTTAAAAAAAACATAGAAGCGACTACAATATGGAACACACTAGACATAGGATGGGAGTTGAATGCGCGCGTGCCAGCCTGCCGGTTCGGTCGTCGGGCCCTGCCGGAGCCGGGACCCACGGGGGCCGCGGGGGTGGGGATTTGACGGCGGGCCCATCGGGGCCCTCCGTTAGCTCCGGGGATCATACCGGCAAGCTTCGCACGCGCGCATTCAACTCCCATCCTATGTCTAGTGTTAATAGTGGCTGTGGTTTTTTAAATGAGGGGACCGCAATATTGGCCAATATTGACATACTTTTGGTCATATATGTTGCTTTAAAATGAGGCGACCGCAATATTGGTGGTCGCTTTATTATTAGAAATAGAAAATTAAAGCGACCACTATATTGGCAGTCACTTCAATTTAAAAAATTGAAAGTAAAACCGACCAAACTATTGACGATCGCTTCATTTTTTAAAATAAAACAATTAAAACGACCGCCAATATTGGCGGTCGCTTCATTTTTAAAAACAAAACAATTAAAACAACCGCCAATATTGGCGGTCGCTTTTGTTTTTTTTAGAAAAAAAAACGACCACAATATTGATGGTTATTTTTAATTTAAAAGATGAAAAATAATGAAAATGATCAAAATACTGGCGATAGTTTTATATTTAAAAATAAAATAAAAACAACTGTAATATTGGCGGTCGCTTCATATTTAAAAATAAAAAAGTGGTGGTCGTATTTAATTTAATTTTTTTCATTACTTATCTGCCACCGCCACCGTGTTGGCGACGTCGCTGCTTAAGTGGCATTTTTTTACCTAGAAGTTTTTTTACTCGAATACCGCCTAAACCTGACGTGACGTAGGTACCGTCAGCATCAGGTCTGACGCGACCTGACGCTGATGAATAGAAACTGACCATCAGGCTTTGAAGTACTTGACCACGCAATCCCATTTGAGCCAGAGGCAGATTCGGTGGTCAGAACTGCTTCAACAGTCCCATTATAACCTACAGTATGTCAAAGGAAGGGAAAATGTGATTGTTGATGCACTTTCTAGGAGACCATTACAAGTTAATGTTGTCTCATGTATCAGTAACACTATATGGGTCCGTATGAGATCGATGGATTTTTCAAGGAACTATTTGAGAGTTTGTCTCGTGACCAGAGGACTTCCATTGAAAAAGAGAAATATCGGTCATACCTCTTGAGAGATGAGGTGGTGTTTTATAACGGTCGGTTGTGTGTCCTCATGATCCCAGACCTAAGATTGTGAATTATTCATGATAGTCATAATGTTCCAATCTCAGGATACCTGGGCTTTCAAAAGACCTACAACGTCAATACAGAAGCACTACTTCTGGCCGGGTATGAAAAGAGAAATCAAAGATTATGTGCAGAGATTCCTCTGTCAGGTTTCAAAGTCAGAAAGAGTCAGAGCTCCTGGATTGTTGCAACCTCTATCTGTTCATGTATGGAATTGGGAATCCATCAGCATGGATTTTATTGTTGCTTTGCCCAGGACCAGAAATGGTGGTTGTAAATAGGCTATCTAAAATAGCCAATTTGTTACCTATAAGGATGAGTGCTACGACATCTGATGTTGCATCCTTATTTATGAAAGAGATATTCAAGCTTCATGGTCTGCTTCGTGAAATTATTTGTGACAATGATTCAAAGTTTACAAGTCGCTTTTGGGCTGACTTGTTCAAGAAATTAGGAACCAAGGTGAGGCTAAACAAACTATTACCCAGAAACAGATGCCCAAACAGAAAGAACCAACCGTACAATTGAAGAAATGTTAAGGATGTATGTTGGTGAGAGACAGTCCTCTGGGGAAGAGTATCTGTACTTGGTGGAATTTGCCTATAACAAGCATTTTTACAGTGCCATTGGCATGAGTCCATTTGAAGCCTTGTATAGACGAGATTGTTTAGTTCCTGCTTCGTTTGTTACACCACCATCAAATGTGCAAAGTGTAAATGATAGAATCAAAGAAATGCGCTCTGTACTAGATCTGGTGAAGTGTAGTATGCAGGGTGCACAGGAACGGGCCAAGTTCTTTGCTGACAAGCATAAGACTTTTCGTGAGTTTTCTGTTGGTGATATATTGGTGTTCTTGAAGGTTACACCAAAAAAAAGCAATTTAACACTTGACAAGTGTTATAAGCTTTCATCAAGATTTGGGTGGCCCATTCAAGATCCTAGAACGTCATGGTAAAGTGACATATGAATTAGATCTACCTCCCACGTGGAAGATTCACAAGGTTTTCCCTGTCAACCTTCTCCGGAAATATATGTGAGACCCGTCATATATCTTGCCCACGTGCCTCAAGCTATACACGATGGTCAGTTAATAGTTGAATCTGAAAAAGTTCTAGAAACTCGAGTGAAATACAGGTGCGCAACTGATCTTGCAAAGAACATTTGATTGAATGGTTGCACTACCCAGAGACAGAGGCTACGTGGGAGAAATAAGGTGAATTGAAATTGAACTATCCTTCATTTTCTGTCATTGACGACAATGACCTGCCTTTGGAGGGGGAGCTTGTTAGGTGCCAATAGAACTCAAACTGGAACTGTGAATCAATTCGCAAATGCAGAAGGCAACCGCTGAAGTTTCGTCAAGTACTGACACACACCCGCGGGCGATAAATTGGGCAAGTTTGTAAGTCTCAAAAGGCTAGGGATTCGAGATGTGGAAAAGGAGAACCAGGGAAGATGGCCAAGAAGATTGTGCTGTAGATTTTTGGGCAAGTGATATGGAATTGAGGAGATAATGTATAGAGAATAAGGCACGGTGTGGTGGCTAGGTGGACCGGGAGTGTTCCCCGATACTGTGCAGTTAGAGTTAGTCGAAGTAGAGATAGTTGCGGGTTTCTCTTGCTATTAGGAACTAGAACTAAGAGCGTCTCTTTTGTACAGAGTCAACCCTCGTAAATCAAGCCAACAGAGCTTTGAATTGGAATGAGATCAAATTGAGTTGGGTTCCTGTCACGGTTGAGAACTGGGCTGAATCATACTTATGTTACGATTGAAAGCTAGTGAGCATCGTGATAGGTAGTCTGCCTTGGGAAGGCGGGGCCAACAAAAACACGCAAATCACAATTTACAAATATCCTTTGAGTAGTTATTGCATTTGTGCCAAACAGTCTTAAATTCAAACCTTGTCCAATTTAACGGCATTGGAAATTTACGGGGCAAAATCACAACCATGCAAAAATGGATAATTAGTCATCCGGCAGCCTTTTGAAACATCGGAGGACCGAGGTCTTGGAAATTTTATTTGAGATTACTGGAGGGAAAAAGAAATTAAAAGCCTCCAGAAAGCCATAAGGCGTACAGAAATAATAGAACCAAGAATGCTCCCTTTAAAAAAAAGAAAAAAGAGGACCGCAAAGAAACACCACAAAATTCCTGGATGGCCCAGTAGACCCAACAATCACCAGAATACTGGCGAATGCTGGGTGGAGAAGAGACTGAATGGAGACTGGAGAGTCCCTTCTCAATGTATTTCCAGGGCCTCCATCGACTGTTCTCTAAACAAAATAAAAAAAACAAAAAAAAACAAAAAAGAATGGAGAGTAAGCGGACAACACAGACACTAACTGCGTGCAATCAGCAAACCTGAAAGATTTCAGAGGAGCCAAGGAGGCTGTCTGAGAACGGAGTCCCTTGCAAGTGGTGGCTGTCAAACCTTCTGGAATGCCAATGAAATTAGGTGACAACACGAAACATTTTGCAGTTTTGAATTCTGGGGTCGCTGTGTTGTGTGCATCGTAAGATCCAGGCTTAGAATGCAGACAGAAACCAATCTAGTCTGGTCGAAGAAGCAAGAACGCACAGGGGATGGCAGACAAGGGCTGCAATTGGGAAAGTTGGCATGTAGGTGAATGCTGGAGCATGCAACAGCGCTTGCAGGAGTACTTTAAAGATCCTGCATGGTGGGACTACATCGTTGACAATGTGAGCTTTCTTCATGTAAGATTTGAAGGAGTTTTCATGGAGGGAGTTTGACTGACTCTGGTACTATAATGTTTTGTGGACTGGATTGTACACTTGGTTGTTGAGTGAAGTTAGAATCCCGACAGGCATTACCTGTTGGGCAAGAAGTTTATGTTCTATGTGGATCACCAGGCTCTTATATACCTGGTAAACAAACCTCTGATAAGCGGAAGAATAGCAAGATGGTCAATAATCTTGCACGAGTTTGAGTTCGAGGTTGTTTACAAGCCTGGGAGACTGCATCTTGTGGCGGATCACTTGTCAAGGTTATCATTCTGAAAAAACCGTTTATTGTCAGTGTTTTCAGTATCGTAGGTTGTGCTTCCTAAGCAGGGCATGGAAGTATGAAGTGCAAGGTCTTTTCCCTAGAGTTTGCAAGTCACTTGGGAGGGTTGATGGTTGTGGCCTGGTTTGGTTTATTCTGTGGCTGCTCAGCTGCTCCTTTTCACCTCATTAGCCTGGTTGCCACTTGTAAGTTGGGACTTGTTTGCGATAGAGCCCAGAGTGTGAATGTTGTTGAAGCTACTAGCACTCCTGAAAGGAACCTGTCAAAGTGTTGATGCTCTTCTAGTGTCTGGCATAAAGGTCAACATGGAGCATGGAAGAGCAATGGCGGAAGTTCTTAGGAGGATCGGTTTGGTCATAGGAGGTTGTCTTTAAACTATGGCTGTTCAGCTGCACAGTGATTTTTTCACAGAGCAATCCAAGATCTCCGGACTATAAACATAAGCAGCGGACACAAGAAGTCCTTTGGATCGAGGGTTGGTTGAGTGCTCCTTGGGTGAGGGAAAGCTAGCTACTTTGAGAATACACGTTCAAGGACAATGTGGTGAGGGCACCTTCTTCAACAGTTTTTTGGCTTGCTTTGTCCTCTTATCAGATTCACCCCTATTTTTTCATGTCAATGTTAACTCAATGGGTGGATCTATAATGTTACTGCCAATGGGGTATAGGCAAATATTTGAAAACCAACAACAGAGACGAGGAAAAGCTTTGGAAGGAGTATTTTTTGAACCCGAAGTCAATGGTGGGACAATCGAGGCAACAAGGTGAATGTCTGTTTTACCTTGCAGAAGACAGAAAGATGCATTGAAAAGCTTCTTTGCAAATTGTCATCTTCCCTCTCTCCCCAACACATTTTGGAAGTCTTGTCAGCAATTGAGCCTAGGAACTACTGTGTGGTAAGTAGGGTTGGGGTGTCTGCTACCTAAATTTTAGGTTGTCATTATCAGCTGCTAGCAACAAGGGGGAGGATCTGTGTTATTGTTGCCGAGCCAGGGATGGAGTCAGCCCTAATTCATCCAAGAGGGCCGGATTTAGCGCAAGAGTACCAATGAGGCCCTGTTGATTGGTAGCTACAAGAAACCTGCATGGGTAGATGGTCAACTGGAAGCAGCAGCGGCAGCACAGTTGATGACATCAGGCACCTTCACCATGACCACTGATTCGGAGACAGGACCAAGAGAAGGAGTCTACAAGATATCTTCTGGCACTTCTGGGCATGTAAGGACAATGTAGCATCGTAGATGCGCACCAGGTGTTCAACAAAATCCCTGCATGAAATTTGGTAATATTGGCAGGGTTCACCAAGCATGGGTGTGGTAAGAATGCCTTGGAGACATATGAGCAAATGATGCAGGAAGGGGTGAAGCCTAACCAGGTCACGGTTGTTTGCATTTGCAAGGCATGTGCAACCCTGGCAGCCCTTGACAAGGGCAAAGAGGTTTGTGCTGACATAGAATTGTACCAAATATGATTCTGAACCATGCCCTTGTGGACATGTATGCCAAATGCGGGAGCCTCAAGGATGCAAAGGTTGAACTTTGAAGTGCAGTAAGTTTGCTCCATACTTTGTAACTACTTTGATCACATGTAGTAGAGTACGCAATTTGGATACAGTATGGTAGTGCATATCATATGCTGAACTACATGTTGCTGATCACGCTCATCAAACTAACTCATAATTCCGAAATTGTGTAGAAGTACCTTATAATGGTTTGCATATGACTCCCTTGGGAGGGTAGGTGAGAGGTGTGCATTCCTAAATAGCGAGGTGTAACATGTATCAAAATGGATATTTGGTAAATGGTTGTATTTCATCTTGAATCTTGTTCAAACTAAGTTTGTATTGAATTTTGAGATGCAAGTAGGCTTGACCGTTCCTTTGGACAAGCTGCTGGACATACTAATAGCCCTTTCGCAACCTGTATTACAGGAAATGTTTGAATTATGTAGGTGATGGAAGTTTTAGGTGGACAGATGGTAACAATGGTACAATTTGGGTAATGATGTGTAGCCTACCTTCCTGCGATAGCAATGGTGGGCATGTATTTGGCTTAAATGAACAGCAGGGCTCCGACCTCTGACATTGATCAGTCAAATTTAATGCTTTGTGTTTCAAGAATCAAACTCAACTTTTCCACTACCAACCAAGTCCATATTTGAGGATTGAGATTATTCAACACTTCATCTGCCACAATATGCCTGGTATCAGTTGGGGGTGGTATCAAGTTGCCAAAGCTGAAGGCAATAGTTGTTGTGGATTAGCTTGGAAGTAGTGACCATGGTATGAAAGAAATAGACCAATGAATAACTCCTTGGTGTAGCACCAAAATTGTGGGGAGGCAGTGAGTTTTCAGTCCTTTGTGGATGTATTTGTGTCCGTAGTATCTGTATTCTTTCTAGAGAATGCTTTCTTTGGGGATCTGGCACTTCAGATGATCTGTTGCAAAAACGCAATTTATTTCTGAAGACTGTCATTCAGATTTCTCCGACACCAAACTCCTCTATGAACTAGCTAATTAGTAACCAACTCCAGTAAGAGTAGCCAGTTGACGAAGACAAGAAATCTAAGACTTCACAGTACTTCCCTTCCATTCTCTTGCTATCATATCTCTTCCCACCCATAAGGGCTGAAATCAGTTTTGTGGGACTCTGTTTGTGGTGGTCTAGTCAGATGTTTGGTGAAAATCTAATGGAACCAACCTGGCCCAAGTCTCGCGAAAAACATCCAATGTTTGTCTTCAACAACAGTTGCAAATATGAGATCATAATAGTTCTTTGTGAGTAACACTTCCATTGAGTACAGAAGAAGGTAAGACATTTACTTTATTTGCTGTTCCCACAATGAAATACTCTCACAACATCATCTTCAGATTCAATAGCATGCTCTCTACTAACAGTACAATATGAATAGTTCATAACAATTCTCTGGACTCCAGGCAAGCTTGTTCTCAGTAGTTCTTTGGCTCCCACCATCTTTGGCTCTCAGTAGTATCTTTGTCTCTCACGGTGGCTAACATCAAACGCCACACTGCAGTAAGAGAGCAAATACGTGAATCAGGCGCATGGGGCTGCTGCTTCCTCTCCCTCGTGCAAGATGTTGTCCATGATGGAAACATCCGAGTGTCTTGTCACACCGTTCTGACACTCGATGTCTATTGCTGCGCGTGCTCCTTTTTCTGTGGAAAACTGTGCATCGACAATTGGTCCCAGGGCACCCATGCTTGGCAGTTCAACTGGATGGTTACCTTCGGCATGCTCGAGGATCACAGGGGGAACACTATCTCTGTAGCTGGCAATGGTTTCCCGAAATATTTCCTCCAATGATCTAGGAACAGAGTCAGTTTTCACTGGGTCACCTTTCTCAGTGAACTTCCAGGGGAGTATAGATACATGGTCCTGTTCGATGGGAATACCTTCTTCAGGTGCCACTATCAACTCTGAAACTCCATCAATGTGCTCTTTTGGAGTTGTTGGCGCGTTGGCCACTTCGAAATCCTGCGAAGTGCCACCTTCTTTAGTCATTCTTTAAGTAAAGATGAGCTCTTTTAGTCAGTTTTTCTCAATCATGATCGGCTTATGTATATCATAAACCTCGGAGAGATTAGCTAATATGAGTAAGTAGCGACGGATGGATGCAGAGTAACAATGTGGACTTGCATTACCTGCACATCGTCAATCTCGCATGCTTCTCTTGAGCTTTCAATTAGGGGACCCCGAATGAAGAGAATTTCTGGACTCGTGCATATGGCCCCATCTTTCTGAGTCTCTTCGAGAGACGTCACACTTGACATTACGCTCCATGCATTGTTTTCTGCATTTGGACCTTCCCCTGTCGGTTTTACTCTTGTGGTAGGTGCTTCAGGCATCTCTTCTGTCTGGGTTGCTGCATCCTTGTATTTCACCACCTTCGCAACGCTATATGGTGTTACTTCGTTCTCACCTGATATGTACCAATTAAACAATTTCATGGGGTCACGATTAACTCAGTTGAAAGTCCATGAACATGCTGGATAGGCGTATTCTAGGTTAAAACTGAAGGACAATGTCATGGGAAGTACAAAATCTACGCAAATGTTATATTTTTGCCAAATTTTGCTGTACCTGTTGTAATTGCAGACGCCACCATCTCTGGCTCCTTGAATAAACGAGCATAGAGTTCACATCTTGTCTCCAAACAGGCTACCTTGGACGCTTGTATGGGTGTAATTATTGTTGTTCTCTCATTCCACTTTCCCTCAAGTTCGTGAAGGTCCAGCTGAGGTGCTTCGTTGTTCTTCATAGTGTCGTCTTCTAGCTCATGAGCTAGCTCATTCTGCGTTCCTTTTGTACACTGTTTCTCAGCTTCAAGAGTGGATGTGATATCCACAACATCAATTGTTGACTCACTCCCATTCTCCTCGAGTTCTTTGAGTGTGTCATCTCCCTGCACAATTATTGCTTTCGCATCTGAATCTGATCCAATCTTCATTGGCTCTGTAGGCGTCTCAGCTGTATCGGTTGTCTGGAAAGGAACCGTTTCTAAGTGTATCTCTTTCCATGCAAAACCTTCCGGATCCAGTTCCCTCGTTTCCTCAATGTTAGTTGCAGTCTCAATCTGTTTCTCAAGTGTTTCAATTGCCATTTCCCTTGGTGATTCCTCAACATTCATTGCGACTTTTGTTGGCTCCAACATGAACTCCTTGCCTGCATCCTGGCAGTCCAATTGCTTTGGTGTTTCCTCTGCCTCAATGGTGATTTTACTCAGCTCTTTCATACTGATTTCACTTGCCTGGATAGGCAGCTCTTCAACTGAGGTTCCTGAAGTAGTATCTCCAGTAGAAGCAAGACTAGCTGCAACACTGGCTGCCTCCAAACCAACCACTTGAGATATAGTCCAAAATCTCCTTAAAAATGTTTTTGTTTTTTTCTTCTCTTCATGTCTCTTGAGCTCCACCTTCTTAGGAATTGTTGTGCGTTCAGTTTCCTCAACACCAGAACCAATATGATGAAATGGAGAATCCACAACCACATAGTCTTGATCTAGACTCGTCGCAAGATCTCTCGTACCAACACCAAACTCCTCCATCAAGTTAGCCGTAGCAATCTCACCCTTCAACTTCTCTACTTTCGTCATGGGTTCCTCTTCCAATCCCGTGGCAAGCTTGGTGACGTCTAGTGTTGCGGTCTCGGCGTCTTCATGAGCAGGTGCAACCGGGGCCTCGGCAACAGCGCCGGGTGCCGGCTCTCCGGCCTCAGCTAGTACATCCTCCTCTGCAATTGGCGTCACTTCAGGCTCCAGCACGTCCTTTGCTTCTTCCTGCAATGGCACTTCAAGTTTTGTGGGCTCCTCCTCGGCAGCAACACTAGCAAGGGGCTCTGTGTATGGTGCAGCCTCGACAGGTGGCTCCTCTTGATCTACGGCAGCAATTGTTAGAGCGGCCCCCTCCACGGCAGCCTCCGCTTCATCGTGAACATCGGGTGCAAATGCCTTGGGCTGGAGATCCCTTGGTAATTCGGGTTCGTCGAGTGCTGCAACTGCAGCCTCTTGTTGCGCAATGGGTTCCTCCTCCACGAGGGCAACCTCCCTCTTGGCTACCAGCTCTGCAAGAGCTTCAAGCTCGAGGTCCCTTGCTTCTTCATGGACAGGTGCAACCGGCTCTTCCTCCAACTTGGCATCATGATCCTCAACTGGTTCAATAATATCGGGGGTGGCAGCTGCTTCATCCTCCGCTGGGACTGGATCAGCGGGAGGCGATGGTTCATCAACCTCCTTGACCAGCTCCTTCTCCTCTGACTCTGGCGGCGCAAGTACATTAGTGACCTCCAGCTCGGGTTCTTCGCGGGGTTCAACGGCGGTCTCCTCATCAATAGCGGCAGGCAGGGCAAGCTCCGTCTCCTTCTCGAGAGCAAGTTCAAGTTCAGGCTCAAGCTCCTTTGGTTCAGCTTCCAAGGCTTGCTCAACTGGTTCCTCCTCCACGGGGGCTGGTTCCCTCTCCGCTACTAGCTCTGCAAGCGCTTCGGGCTCAAGGTCCCTTGCTTCTTCATGGGCAGGTGCAACAGGCTCTTCCTCCAACTTGGAATCATGATCCTCAACCGGTTCAACAATATTGGGGGTGACAGCTGCTTCCTCCTCCGCCGGAACAAAATCATCGGGAGGCGATGGTTCAGCAACCTCCTCGACCAGCTCCTTCTCCTCAACAATATTATTAGGGGTGGCAGCTACTTCCTCCTCTGCCGGGACTAGATCAGGAACAGGCGATGGTTCACCAACCTCCTTGACCAGCTCCTTCTCCTCGGACTCTGGCCGTGCAACTACATCAGTGACCTCCAACTCAGGTTCTTCCGGTTCAACGGCGGCCTCCTCAACAGCGGCAAACGTCGCAGGCTCCAGCTTCTTCTCGGGAGCAAGTTCAAGTTCAGGCTCAAGCTCCTTTGGATCGGGTTCCGGGGCTTGCTCAACCAGTTCTTCCTCCACGAGGGCTGGTTCCCTCTCCGCTACCAGCTCTGCAAGCACTTCAGGCTCGAGGTCCCTTGCTTCATCATGGACAGGTGCAACCAGCTCTTCCTCAAGCTTGGCATCATGATCCTCAACTGGTTCAAGAATATCGGGGGTGGCAGTGGCTTCCTCCTCCTCCGGGTTTAGATCAGCTGGAGGTGAACATGGTTCAGCAACCTTCTCGACCAACATTTTCTCCTCAGCCTCTGGGAGCGCAACTACATCACTTACCTCTGTCTCAGGTTCTTGGTGTTCAACGGCAGCCTCCTTTGGTTCAGCTTCCGGGGCTTGCTCAACTGGTTCCTCCTCCACGGGGGCTGGTTCCCTCTCCGCTACCAACCCTCCAAGCACTTGAGGCTGGAGGTCCCTTGCTTCTTCATGGACAGTTGCAACAGGCTCTTCCTCCAACTTAGCATCACGATCCTCAACCGGTTCAACAATATCGGGGGCGGTAGGCGCTTCCTCCTCCTCCGGAACTAGATCAGCGGGAGGCGATGGTTTAGCAACCTCCTCGACGAGCTCCTTTTCCTCGGCCTCTGGCGGCGCTATGACCTCACTTACCTCCGGCTCGGGTTCTTCTGGTTCAACGACGGCCTCCTCAACAACAGCAAGCGACGCAGGCTCTCTCTCCTTCTCAGGAGCAAGTTCAAGTTTAGGCTCAAGCTCCTTTGGGTCAGCTTCCGGGGCTTCCTCAACCGGTTCCTCCTCCATGGGGGCTGGTTCCCTCCCCGCTACCAGCTCTGCAAGCGCTTCAGGCTCGAGCTCCCTTGCTTCTTCATGGACAGGTGCATTGGGCTCTTCTTCCAACTTGGCATCCTGATCCTCAACCGGTTCAACAATTTCGGGGGTGGTAGCTGCTCCCTCCTCCGCCGGAACAAGATTAGCGGGAGGCGATGGTTCAGCAACCTCCTCCACCAGCTCTTTTTCCTCGGCCTCTGGGGGTGCAAGTACATCAGTGATCTTTGGTTCGGGTTCTTCGGGTTCAACGGCGGCCTCTTCGATAGTGGAAGGTGGCGCAGGCTCTGCTACCAGCTCTGCAAGCGCTTCAGGGTCGAGGTCCCTAGCTTCTTCATGGACAGGTGAATTAGGCTCTTCCTCCAACATGGCATCATAATCTTGAACCGGTTCAACTATACCGGGGGTGGCAGTTGCTTCCTCCTCCGCCGGGACTAGATCAGCGGGAGGCAATGGTTCAGCAACCTCCTCGACCAGCTCCTTCTTCTCGGCCTCTAGCGGCGCAACTACATCAGTTACATCATCAAGTATATCAGCGACCTCCGGCTCGGGTTCTTCTAGTTCAATGGCGGCCTCCTCAACAGCAGCAGACGACTCTCTCCCCTTCTCGGGAGCAAGTTCAAGTTCAGGCTCAAGCTCCTTTGGTTTAGCTTCCGGGGCTTCCTCAACCGGTTCCTCCTCCACGGGGGCTGGTTCCGTCTCCACTACCAACTTTGCAAGCGCTTCAGGCTCGAGGTCCCTTTCTTCTTCATGGACATGTGCAACGGGCTCTTCTTCCAACTTGGCATCATAATCCTCAATCGGTTCAAAAATATCAGGGGTGGCAGGCACTGCTTCCTCCTCCGCCGGGACTAGATCAGCGGGTGGAAATGGTTCAGCAACCTCCTCGACGAGCTCCTTCTCCTCAACCTCTGGCGACGCTATTACCTCACTTACTTCCGGCTCGGGTTCATCCGGTTCAACGGCGGCCTCCTCAACAACGGTAGGTAGCGCAGGCTCGGTCTCCTTCTCGGGAGCAAGTTCAAGTTCAGGCTCAAGTTTCTTTGGCTCAGCTTCGAGGGCCTGCTCAACCGGTTCCTCGTCCACGGGGGCTGGCTTCCTCTCCGCTACCAGCTTTGCAAGCGCTCGATCGGGCTTGAGGTCCCTTGCTTCTTCATGGACAGGTGCAACAGGCTCTTCCTCCAACTTGGCATCATGATCCTTAACCAGTTCAACAATATCGGGGGTGGCAGGCGCTTCCTCCTCCTCCGGAACTAGATACGCAGGAGGTGATGGTTCAGCAACCTCCGCGACGAGCTCCTTTTCCTCGGCCTCTGGCAGCGCTATTACCTCACTTACCTCCGGCACGGGTTCTTCCGGTTCGACGACGACCTCCTCAACAGCGGCACGCAGCGCAGGCTCGGTGTCCTTCTCAGGAGCAAGTTCAAGTTCAGGCTCAAGCTCCTTTGGTTCAGATTCCGAAGCTTCCTCAACCCATTCCTCCTCCACGGGGGCTGGTTCCCTCTTCGCTCCCAGCTCTGCAAGCGCTTCAGGCTCGAGGTCCCTTGCTTCTTCATGGACAGGTGCAACCAGCTCTCCTTCCAACTTGGCATCATGATCCTCAATCGGTTCAACAATATCGGGGGTGGCAGGCAGTGCTTCCTCCGCCGGTACTAGATCAGCGGGTGGCAATGGTTCAGCAACCTCCTCGACCAGCTCCTTCTCCTCGGCCTCTTGGGGCGCTATTACCTCACTTACCTCCGGCTCAGGTTCTACTGGTTCGATGGCGGCCTCCTCAACAGCGGCAGGCAGCGCAGGCTCGGTCTCTTTCTCGGGAGCAAGTTCAAGTTCAGGGTCAAGCTCCTTTGGTTCACATTCCGGGGCTTCCTCATCCGGTTCCTCCTCCACGGGGGCTGGTTCCCTTTCCGCTACCAGCTCTGCAAGCGCTTCACGCTCGAGGTCCCTTGCTTCTGCATGGACAGGTGCAATGGGCTCTTCTTCCAACTTGGCATCATGATCCTCAATAATATCGGGGGTGGCAGGCGCTGCTTCCTCCTCCGCTGGGACTAGATCAGCGGGTGGCAATGGTTCAGCAACCTCCTCGACCAGCTCCTTCTCCTCGGCTTCTGGTGGCGCTATTACCTCACTTACCTCGGGCTTGGGTTCTTCCAGTTCCACGACGGCCTGCTCAACAGCGGCAGGCAGCGCAGGCTCGGTGTCCTTCTCGGGAGCAAGTTCAAGTTCAGGCTCAAGCTCCTTTGGTTCAGATTCCGGGGGTTCCTCAACCCGTTCCTCCTCCACGGGGGTTGGATCCCTCTCCGCTACGAGCTCTGCAAGCGCTTCAGGCTCGAGGTCCCTTGCTTCTTCATGTACAGGTGCAACGGGCTCTTCTTCCAACTTCGCATCATGAAACTCAATAATATCGGGGGTGGCAAGCGCTGCTTCCTCCTCCGCCGGGATAAGATCAGCGGGTGGCAATGGTTCCGCGACCTCCTCGACCAGCTCCTTCGCCTCGGCCTCTGGCGGCGCTATTACCTCACTTACCTCCGGCTCTGGTTCTTCAAGTTCCACGACGGCTTGCTCAATAGTGGCAGGCAGCGCAGGCTCGGTCTCCTTCTCGGGAGCAAGTTCAAGTTCAGGCTCAAGCTCCTTTGGTTCAGATTCCAGGGCTTCCGCAACCGGTTCCACCTCCATGGGGGCTGGTTCCCTCTCCGCTACCAGCTCTGCAAGCGCTTCACGCTCGAGGTCCCTTGCTTCTTCATGGAGAGGTGCAACGGGCTCTTCTTCCAACATGGCATCCAGATCCTCAACAATGTCGGGTGTGGCAGGCGCTCCTCCCTCCTCCGCCGGGACTAGATCAGCGGGTGGAAATGGTTCGGCAATCTCCTCATTCAGCTCGTTCTCCTTGGTTTCTGGCAGCGCTATTACCTCACTTACCTCCGGCTCGGGTTCTTCCCGTTCAACGACGGCCTCCTCAACAGCGGCAGGCAGCGCAGGCTCGGTCTCCTTCTCGGGAGCAAGTTCAAGTTCGGGCTCAACCTCCTTTGGTTCAGATTCCGGGGGTTCCTCCTCCACGGGGGCTGGTTCCGTCTCCGCTACCAGCTCTGCAAGTGCTTCCGGCTTGAGGTCCCTTGCTTCTTCATGAACAGGTGCAACGGGCTCTTCTTCCAACTTGGCATCATGATCCTCAATAATATCGGGGGTGACAGGCGCTGCTTCCTCCTCCGCCGGGATTAGATCAGCGGGTGGCAATGGTTCAGCACCCTCCTCGACCAGCTCCTTCTCCTCGGCCTCTGGCGGTGCTATTACCTCACTTACCTCCGGCTGGGGTTCTTCCGGTTCCACGACGGCCTGATCAACAGCGGCAGGCAGCGCAGGCTCGGTCTCCTTCTCAAGAGCAAGTTCAAGTTCAGACTCAAGCTCCTTTGGTTCAGCTTCCGAGGCTTGCGCATCCAGTTCCTCCTCCATGGGGGCTGGTTCCCTCTCCGCTACCAGCTCTGCAAGCCCCTCAGGTTCGAGGTCCCTTGCTTCTTCATGGACAGGTGCAACCGCCTGTTCTTCCAACTTGGCATCATTCTCCTCAACAATATCGGGGGTGGCAGGCGCTGCTTCCTGCTCTGTCGGGACTAGATCAGCGGGTGGCAATGGTTCAGCAACCTCCTCGTCCAGCTCATTCTCCTCGGCCTCTGGCGGCGCTATTAACTCACTTACCTCCGGCTTGGGTTCTTCTAGTTCGACGGCGGCCTCCTCAGCAGCGGCATGCAGCGCTAGCTCTGTCTCCTTCTCGAGAGCAAGTTCAAGTTCAGGCTCAAGCTCCTTTGGTTCAGCTTCCGGGGCTTCCTTAACCGGTTCCTCCTCCACTGGGGCTGGTTCCCACTTTGCTACCAGTTCTGCAAGCGCTTCAGGCTCGAGGTCCCTTGCTTCTTCATGGACAGGTGCAACGGGCTCTTCTTCCAACTTGGCATCGTGATCCTCAACAATGTTGGGGGTGGCAGGTGGTGCTTCCTCCTCCACCGGGACTACATCAGCGGGTGGCAATGGTTCAGCAACCTCCTCGACCAGCTCCTTCTCGTTGGCCTCTGGCGGCGCTATTACCCACTTACCTTCGGCTCGGGTTTCATCGGTTCCACGGCGGCTCACAGCGGCATACAGCGCAGGCTCCGCCTCATTCTCGGGAGCAAGTTCAAGTTCAGGGTCAATCTCCTTTGGTTCAGATTCCAGGGCTTGCTCAACCGGTTCCTCCTCCACGGGTGCTGGTTCCCTGTGCGCTACTAGCTCTGCAAACGCTTCAGGCTCGAGGTCCCTTGCTTCTTCATGGACATGCGCAATGGGCTCTTCTTCCAAATTGGCATCCTGATCCTCAACCGGTTTAACAATATCGGGGGTGGTAGGCGCTGCTTCCTCATCCGTGGCAACCTCTACAAGCTGCTCCTTTTCCACGGCCTTTGGAGGTGCAAGTACATCAGTGACCTCCGGCTCGGGTTCTTCGGGTTCAACGGCGGCTCCCTGAACAGCAGTAGGCAGCGCAAGCTCTGTGTGCTTCTCCGGAGCAAGATGTTCAAGTTCAGGGTCAAGCTCCTTTGGTTCATATTCCGGGGCTTCCTCAACTGTTTCCTCCTCCACGGGGGCTGGTTCCCTCTCCGCTACCAGCTCTGCAAGCGCTTCAGGCTGGAGGTCCCTTGCTTCTTCATGGACAGGTGCAACCGCCTGTTCTTCCAACTTGGCATCCTGAACCTCAACAATGTCGGGGTGGCAGGTGCTGCTGCCTCCTCCGCCGGAACTAGATCAGCGGGTGGCAATGGTTCAGCAACCTCCTCGACCAGCTCCTTCTCCTCGGCCTCTTGCGGCGCTATTAACTCACTTACCTCCGGCTCGGGTTCTTCTGGTTCGACGGCGGCCTCCTCAACAGCGGCAGGCGACGCAGGCCTAGTCTCCTTCTCGGGAGCAAGTTGAAGTTCAGACTCAAGCTCCTTTGGTTCAGCTTCCGGGGCTTCCTCAACCGGTTCCTCCTCCACTGGGGCTGGTTCCCTCTCTGTTTCCAGTTGTGCAATCGCTTTAGGCTTGAGGTCCCTTGCTTCTTCACGGACAGGTGCAACGGGCTCTTCTTCCAGCTTGGCATCGTGATCCTCAACAATGTCGGGGGTGGCAGGTGCTGCTTCCTCCTCCGCCGGGACTAGATCAGCGGGTGGCAATGGTTCATCAACCTCCTCGACCAGCTCCTTCACGTTGGCCTCTGGCGGCGCTTTTACCTCACTTACCTTTGGCTCGGGTTCATCGGATTCCACGGCGGCCTCCTCAACAACGGCATACAGCGCAGGCTCCGCCTCATTCTCTGGAGCAAGTTCAAGTTCAGGCTCAATCTCCTTTGGTTCAGATTCCAGGGCCTGCTCAACCAGTTCTTCATCCACAGGTGCTGGTTGCCTCTGCGCTACCAGCTCTGCAAACGCGTCAGCGAGGTCCCTTGCTTCTTCATGGACATGGTGCAACGGGCTCTCTCTTCCAAATTGGCATCCTGATCCTCAACCGGTTTAACAATATCGGGGGTGGCAGCGCTGTTCCTCCTCCTCCGCGCAACCTCTCAAGCTGCTCCTTTTCCTCGGCCTTTGGAGGTGCAAGTACATCATTGACCTCTGGCTCGGGTTCTTCGGGTTCAACGGCGGCCTCCTGAACAGCAGTAGGCGGCGCAAGCTCTGTGTCCTTCTCGGGAGCAAGATGTTCAAGTTCAGGGTCAAGCTCCTTTGGTTCATATTCAAGGGCTTCCTCAACCGGTTCCTCCTCCACGGGGGCTGGATCCCTCTCCGCTACCAGCTCTGCAAGCGCTTCAGGCTGGAGGTCCCTTGCTTCTTCATGGACAGGTGCAACCGCCTGTTCTTCCAACTTGGCATCCTGAACCTCAACAATGTCGGGAGTGGCAGGCGCTGCTTCCTCCTCCTCCGCCGGGACTAGATCAGCGGTGGCAATGGTTCAGCAACCTCCTCGACCAGCTCCTTCTGGTTGGCCTCTGGCGGCGCTATTACCTCACTTACCTCTGGCTCGGGTTCATCGGGTTCAACGGCGGCCTCGTCAACAGCGGCATACAGCGCAGGCTCCGCCTCATTCTCTGGAGCAAGTTCAAGTTCAGGGTCAATCTCCTTTGGTTCAGATTCCAGGGATTGCTCATCCGGTTCCTCCTCCACGGGTGCTGGTTCCCTCTGCGCTACCAGCTCTGCAAACGCTTCAGGCTCGAGGTCCCTTGCTTCTTCATGGACAGGTGCAACGGGCTCTTCTTCCAAATTGGCATCTTGATCCTCAACCGGTTTCACAATATCGGGGGTGGCAGGCGCTGCTTCCTCCTCCGCGGCAACCTCTACAACCTGTTCCTTTTCCTCA
The DNA here is from genome assembly GCA_030704615.1 of Takakia lepidozioides. NCBI lineage: Eukaryota > Viridiplantae > Streptophyta > Takakiopsida > Takakiales > Takakiaceae > Takakia > Takakia lepidozioides. The sequence goes on from CM060731.1 coordinate 38,794,819, forward strand.
GCCTTTGGAGGTGCAAGTACATCAGTGACCTCCGGCTCGGGTTCTTCGGGTTCAACGGCGGCCTCCTCAACAGCAGTAGGCGGCGCAAGCTCTGTGTGCTTCTCCGGAGCAAGATGTTCAAGTTCAGGGTCAAGCTCCTTTTGGTTCATATTCCGGGGCTTCCTCAACTGGTTCCTCCTCCACGGGGCTGGTTCCCTCTCCGCTACCAGCTCTGCAAGCGCTTCAGGCTGGAGGTCCCTTGCTTCTTCATGGACAGGTGCAACCGCCTGTTCTTCCAACTTGGCATCCTGAACCTCAACAATGTCGGGGGTGGTAGGCGCTGCTTCCTCCTCCGCCGGGACTAGATCAACGGGTGGCAATGGTTCAGCAACCTCCTCGACCAGCTCCTTCTCCTCGGCCTCTTGCGGCGCTATTAACCCACTTACCTCCGGCCCAGGTTCTTCTGGTTCGACGGCGGCCTCCTCAACAGCAGCAGGCGACGCAGGCCTAGTCTCCTTCTCGGGAGCAAGTTCAAGTTCAGACTCAAGCTCTTTGGGTCAGCTTCCGGGCTTCCCTCACCGTTCCTCCTCCACTGGGGCTGGTTCCCTCTCTGCCAGTTTTTTTGCAAGCGCTTCAGGCCTGAGGTCCCTTGCTTCTTCACGGACAGGTGCAACTGGCTCTTCTTCCAGCTTGGCATCATGAACCTCAACAATGTAGGGGGTGGCAGGTGCGGCTTCCTCCTCCGCCGGTACTAGATTAGTGGGTGGCAATGGTTCAGCAACCTCCTCCACCAGCTCCTTCTCCTCGGCTTTTTGTGGCGCTATTAACTCACTTACCTCCGGTTCGGGTTCTTCTGGTTCGACGGCGGCCTCCTCAACAGCGGCAAGCGACGCAGACTCAGTCTCCTTCTCGGGAGCAAGTTCAAGTTCAGGGTGAAGCTCCTTTGGTTCAGCTTCCGGGGCTTCCTCAACCGGTTCCTCCTCCACTGGGGCTGGTTCCCTCTCTGCTACCTGTTCTGCATGCGCTTCAGGCCTGAGGTCCCTTGCTTCGTCACGGACAGGTGCAACGGGCTCTTCTTCCAACTTGGCATCGTGATCCTCAACAATGTCGGGGGTGGCAGGTGCTGCTTCCTCCTCCGCCGGTACTAAATTAGTGGGTGGCAATGGTTCAGCAACCTCCTCGACCAGCTCCTTCTCCTCGGCCTTTTGGTGCGCTATTCCTCACTTACCTTGGTCTCGGGTTGTTCCGGTTTGACGGCGGCCTCCTGAATAGTGGCAGGCAGGGCAGGCTCGGTCTCCTTCTCGGGAGCAAGTGCAAGTTCAGGGTCAAGCTCCTTTGGTTCATATTCAGGGGGTTCCTGAACCGGTTCCTCCTCCACGGGGGCTGGTTCCCTGTCCGCTACAAGCAATGCAAGCGCTTCAGGCCCGAGGTCCCTTGCTTCTTCATAGACAGGTGCAACGGGCTCTTCTTCCAAATTGGCATCCTGATCCTCAAACGGATTAACAATATCGGGGGTGGCAGGCGCTGCTTCCTCCTCCGCGGCAACCTCTACAACCTGTTCCTTTTCCTCGGCCTTTGGAGGTGCAAGTACATCAGTGACCTCCTCCGGCTCGGGTTCTTCGGGTTCAGCGGCAGCCTCCTCAACAACAGAAGGCGGCGCAAGCTCTGTGTCCTTCTCGGGAGCAAGATGTTCAAGTTCAGGGTCAAGCTCGTGTGGTTCATATTGCGGGGCATCCTCAACCGGTTCCTCCTCCACTGGGGCTGGTTCCCTCTCCACTACAGGCTCTGCAAGTGCTTCAGGCTCGAGGTCCCTTGCTTCTTCATGGACAGGTGCAACTGCCTGTTCTTCCAACTTGGCATCCTGAACCTCAACATTGTCGGGGGTGGCAGGCGCTGCTTCCTCCTCCGCCGGGACTAGATCAGCGGGTTGCAATGGTTCAACAACCTCCTCGACCAGCTCCTTCTCCTCGGCCTCTTGCGGTGCTATTAACTCACTTACCTCCGGCTCAGGTTCTTCTGGTTCGACGGCGGCCTCCTTAACAGCGGCAGGCGACGCAGGCTCAGTCTCCGTCTCGGGAGCAAGTTCAAGTTCAGACTGAAGCTCCTTTGGTTCAGCTTCCGGGGCTTCCTCAACCGGTTCCTCCTCCACGGGGACTGGTTCCCTCTCCGCTACCAGCTCTACAAGCGCTTCAGGCTCGAGGTCCCTTGCTTCTTCATGGACAGGTGCAACCGCCTGTTCTTCCAAACTGGCATCGTCATCCTCAACAATGTCGGGGGTGGCAGGTGCTGCTTCCTCCTTCGCCGGTACTAGATTAGTGGGTGGCAATGGTTCAGCAACCTCCTCGACCAGCTCCTTCTCCTCGGCCTCTTGCGGCCCTATTAACTCACTTACCTCCGGCTCAGGTTCTTCTGGTTCGACGGCGGCCTCCTCAACAGCGGCAAGTGACGCAGGCTTAGTCTCCTTCTCGGGAGCAAGTTCAAGTTCAGGGTCAAGCTCCTTTGGTTCAGCTTCCGGGGCTTCCTGAACCGGTTCCTCCTCCACTGGGGCTGGTTCCCTCTCTGCTACCAGTTCTGCAAGCACTTCAGGCCTGAGGTCCCTTGCTTCTTCACGGACAGGTGCAATGGGCTCTTCTTCCAACTTGGCAACGTGATCCTCAACAATGTCAGGGGTGGCAGGTGCTGCTTCCTCCTCCGCCTGTACTAGATTAGTGGGTGGCAATGGTTCAGCAACCTCCTCGACCAGCTCCTTCTCCTCGGCCTCTGGTGTCGCTATTCCCTCACTTACCTTTGTCTCGGGTTCTTCGGGTTCGACGGCGGCCTCCTCAATAGCGGCAGGCAGGGCAGGCTCGGTCTCCTTCTCGGGAGCAAGTGCAATTTCAGGGTCAAGCTCCTTTGGTTCATATTCAGGGGGTTCCTGAACCGGTTCCTCCTCCACGGGGGCTGGTTTCCTCTCCTCTACAAGCTCTGCAAGCGCTTCAGGCCCGAGGTCCCTTGCTTCTTCATAGACAGGTGCAACGGGCTCTTCTTCCAAATTGGCATCCTGATCCTCAACCGGTTTAACAATGTCGGGGGTGGCAGGCGCTGCTTCCTCCTCCGCGGCAACCTCTACAACCTGTTCCTTTTCCTCGGCCTTTGAAGGTGCAAGTACATCAGTGACCTCCTCCGGATCGGGTTCTTCGGGTTCAACGGCGGCCTCCTCAACAGCAGTAGGCGGCGTAAGCTCTGTGTCCTTCGCGGGAGCAAGATGTTCAAGTTCAGGGTCAAGCTCCTTTGGTTCATATTCCGGGGCTTCCTCAACCGGTTCCTCCTCCACGGGGGCTGGTTCCCTCTCCGCTACCAGCTCTGCAAGTGCTTCAGGCTGGAGGTCCTCTACTTCTTCATGGACAGGTGCAACCGCCTGTTCTTCCAACTTGGCATCCTGAACCTCAACATTGTCGGGGGTGGCAGGCGCTGCTTCCTCCTCCGCCGGGACTAGATCAGCAGGTGGCAATGGTTCAGCAACCTCCGCGACCAGCTCCTTCTCCTCGGCCTCTTGCAGCGCTATCAACCCACTTACCTCCGGCTCAGGTTCTTCTGGTTCGACAACGGCCTCCTCAACAGCGGTAGGCGACGCAAGCGTAGTCTCCTTCTCAGGAGCAAGTTCAAGTTCAGACTCAAGTTCCTTTGGTTCAGCTTCCGGGGCTTTCTCAACCGGTTCCTCCTCCACTGGGGCTGGTTCCCTCTCTGCTACCAATTCTGCAAGCGCTTCAGGCCTGAGGTCCCTTGCTTCTTCACGGACAGGTGCAACGGGCTCTTCTTCCAGCTTGGCATCGTGATCCTCAACAATGTCGGGGATGGCAGGTGCGGCTTCCTCCTCCGCCGGTACTAGATTAGTGGGTGGCAATGGTTCATTAACCTCCTCCACCAGCTCCTTCTCCTCAGCCGCTTGCGGCGCTATTAACTCACTTACCTCCGGCTCGGGTTCTTCTGGTTCGACGGCGGCCTCCTCAACACCGGCACGCGACACAGGCTTAGTCTCCTTCTCGGGAGCAAGTTCAAGTTCAGGGTCAAGCTCCTTTGGTTCAGCTTCCGGGGCTTCCTCAACCGGTTCCTCCTCCACTGGGGCTGGTTCCCTCTCTGCTACCAGTTCTGCAAGCGCTTCAGGCCTGAGGTCCCTTGCTTCTTCATAGACAGGTGCAACGGGCTCTTCTTCCAGCTTGGCATCGTGATCCTCAACAATGTCGGGGGTGGCAGGTGCGGTTTCCTCCTCCGCCGGTACTAGATCAGTGGGTGGCAATGGTTCAGCAACCTCCTCGACCAGCTCCTTCTCCTCGGCCTCTTGCGGCGCTATTAACTCACTTACACCCGGCTCGGGTTCTTCTGGTTCGACGGCGGCCTCCTCAACAGCAGGCGACGCAGGCTCAGTCTCCTTCTCGGGAGCAAGTTCAAGTTCAGACTCAAGCTCCTTTGGTTCAGCTTCCGGGGCTTCCTCAACCGGTTCCTCCTCCACTGGGGCTGGTTCCCTCTCTGCTACCAGTTCTGCAAGCGCTTCAGGCCTGAGGTCCCTTGCTTCTTCAGGGACAGGTGCAACCGTCTTTTCTTCCAAGTTGGCATCGTGTTCCTCAACAATGTCGGGGGTGGCAGGTGCTGCTTCCTCCTCCGCCGGTACTAGATTAGTGGGTGGCAATGGTTCAGCAACCTCCTCGACCAGCTCCTTCTCCTCGGCTTTTTGCGGCGCTATTATTTCACTTACCTCCGGCTCGGGTTCTTCTGGTTCGACGGCGGCCTCCTCAACAGCGGCAAGCGACGCAGGCTTAGTATCCTTCTCGGGAGCATGTTCAAGTTCAGGGTCAAGCTCCTTTGGTTCAGCTTCCGGGGCTTCCTCAACCGGTTCCTCCTCCACCGGGGCTGGTTCCCTCTCTGCTTCCAGTTCTGCAAGCGCTTCAGGCCTGAGGTCCCTTGCTTCTTCAAGGATAGGTGCAACGGGCGCTTCTTCCAACTTGGCATCGTGATCCTCAACTATGTCGGGGGTGGCAGGTGCTGCTTCCTCCTCCGCGGGGACTAGATCAGCGGGTGGCAATGGTTCAGCAACCTCCTCGACCAGCTCCTTCACGTTGGCCTCTGGCGGCGCTTTTACCTCACTTACCTTCGGCTCGGGTTCATCGGGTTCCACGGCGGCCTCCTCAACAACGGCATACAGCGCAGGCTCTGCCTCATTCTCTGGAGCAAGTTCAAGTTCATGCTGAATCTTCTCTGTTTCAGATTCCAGGGCCTGCTCAACCGGTTCTTCCTCCACGGGTGCTGGTTGCCTCTGCGCTACCAGCTCTGCAAACGCGTCAGGCTCGAGGTCCCTTGCTTCTTCATGGACATGTGCAACGGGCTCTTCTTCCAAATTGGCATCCTGATCCTCAACCGGTTTAACAATATCGGGGGTGGCAGGCGCTGCTTCCTCCTCCGCGGCAACCTCTACAAGCTGCTCTTTTTCCTCGGCCTTTGGAGGTGCAAGTACATCAGTGACCTCCGGCTCGGGTTCTTCGGGTTCAACGGCGGCCTCCTGAACAGCAGTAGGCGGCGCAAGCTCTGTGTCCTTCTCGGGAGCAAGATGTTCAAGTTCAGGGTCAAGCTCCTTTGGTTCATATTCAAGGGCTTCCTCAACCGGTTCCTCCTCCACGGGGGCTGGTTCCCTCTCCACTACCAGCTTTGCAAGCGCTTCAGGCTTGAGGTCCCTTGCTTCTTCATGGACAGGTGCAACCGCCTGTTCTTCCAACTTGGCATCCTGAACCTCAACAATGTCGGGAGTGGCAGGCGCTGCTTCCTCCTCCGCCGGGACTAGATCAGCGGGTGGCAATGGTTCAGCAACCTCCTCGACCAGCTCCTTCTCGTTGGCGTCTGGCCGCGCTATTACCTCACTTACCTCTGGCTCGGGGTCATCTGGTTCACCGGCGGCCTCGTCAACAGCGGCATACAGCGCAGGCTCCGCCTCATTCTCTGGAGCAAGTTCAAGTTCAGGGTCAATCTCCTTTGGTTCAGATTCCAGGGCTTGCTCAACCGGTTCCTCCTCCACGGGTGCTGGTTCCCTCTGCGCTACCAGCTCTGCAAACGCTTCAGGCTCGAGGTCCCTGGCTTCTTCATGGACAGGTGCAACGGGCTCTTCTTCCAACTTGGCATCATGATCCTCAACAATGTCGGGGGTGGCAGGTGCTGCTTCCTCCTCCGCCGGTACTAGATTAGTGGGTGGCAATGGTTCAGCAACCTCCTCGACCAGCTCCTTCTCCTCGGCCTCTGGCGGCCCTATTAACTCACTTACCTCCGGCTCGGGTTCTTCTGGTTCGACGGCGGCCTCCTCAACAGCGGCAAGCGACGCAGGCTTCGTCTCCTTCTCGGGAGCAAGTTCAAGTTCAGGGTCAAGCTCCTTTGTTTCAGCTTCCGGGGCTTCCTCAACCGGTTCCTCCTTCACTGGGGCTGGTTCCCTCTCTGCTACCAGTTTTGCAAGCGCTTCAGGCCTGAGGTCCCTTGCTTCTTCACGGACTGGTGCAATGGGCTCTTCTTCCAACTTGGCATCGTGATTCTCAACAATGTCTGGGGTGGCAGGTGCTGCTTCCTCCTCCGCCTGTACTAGATTAGTGGGTGGCAATGGTTCAGCAACCTTCTCCACCAGCTCCTTCGCCTCGGCCTCTGGTGGTTCTATTACCTCACTTACCTTGGTCTTGGGCTCTTCCGGTTCAACGGCGGCCTCCTCAATAGCGGCAGGCAAGGCATGCTCGGTCCTCCTCTCGGGAGCAAGTGCAGGTGCAGGGTCAAGCTCCTTTGATTCATATTCAGGGGCTTCCTCAACCGGTTCCTCCTCCACGGGGGCTGGTTCCCTCTCCTCTACAAGCTCTGCAAGCGCTTCAGGCCCGAGGTCCCTTGCTTCTTCATAGACAGGTGCAACGGGCTCTTCTTCCAAGTTGGCATCCTGATCCTCAACCAGTTTAACAATATCGGGGGTGGCAGGCGCTGCTTCCTCCTCCCCGGCAACCTCTACAAGCTGCTCCTTTTCCTCGGCCTTTGGAGGTGCAAGTACATCAGTGACCTCCTCCGGCTCGGGTTCTTCGGGTTCAACGGCAGCCTCCTCAACAGCAGTAGGCGGCGTAAGCTCTGTGTCCTTCTCGGGAGCAAGATGTTCAAGTTCAGAGTCAAGTTCCTTTGGTTCATATTCCGGGGATTCCTCAACCGGTTCCTCCTCCACTGGGGCTGGTTCCCTGTCCGCTACCAGCTCTGCAAGCGCTTCAGGCTCGAGGTCCTTGCTTCCATGGACAGGTGCAACCGCCTGTTCTTCCAACTTGGCATCCTGAACCTCAAAAATGTCGGGGGTGGCAGGCGATGCTTCCTCCTCCGCCGGGACAAGATCAGCGGGTGGCAATGGTTCAGGAACCTCCTCCACCAGCTCCTTCTCCTTGGTCTCTTGCGGCACTAATAACTCACTTACCTCCGGCTCGGGTTCTTCTGGTTCGACGGCGGCCTCCTCAACAGCGGTAGGCGACGTAGGCTCAGTCTCCATCTGGGGGGCAAGTTCAAGTTTAGACTCAAGCTCCTTTGGTTCAGCTTCCGGGGCTTCCTCAACCGGTTCCCTCTCCACGAGGGCTGGTTCCCTCTCTGCTACCAGTTCTGCAAGCGCTTCAGGCCTGAGGTCCCTTGCTTCTTCACGGACATGTGCAACGGGCTCTTCTTCCAGCTTGGCATCGTGATCCTCAACAATGTCGGGGGTGGCAGGTGCGGCTTCCTCCCGCCGGTACTAGATTAGTGGGTGGCAATGGTTCAGCAACCTCCTCGACCAGCTCCTTCTCCTCGGCCTCTTGCGGCGCTATTAACTCACCTACCTCCGGCTCGGGTTGTTCTGGTTCGACGGCGGCCTCCTCAACAGCGGCACGCGATGCAGGCTTAGTCCCCTTCTCGGGAGCAAGTTCAAGTTCAGGGTCAAGCTCCTTTGGTTCAGCTTCCGGGGCTTCCTCAACCGGTTCCTCCTCCACGAGGGCGGGTTCCCTCTCTGCTACCAGTTCTGCAAGCGCTTCAGGCCTGAGGTCCCTTGCTTCTTCACGGACCGGTGCAACGGGCTCTTCTTCCAAATTGGCATCCTGATCCTCACCAATGTCGGGGGTGGCAGGTGCTGCTTTCTCCTCCGCCGGTACTAGATTAGTGGGTGGCAATGGATCAGCAACCTTCTCCACCAGCTCCTTCTGCTCGGCCTCTGGTGGTGCTATTCCCTCACTTACCTTGGTCTCGGGTTGTTCTGGTTCGACGGCGGCCTCCTCAATAGCGGCAGGCAGGGCAGGCTCGGTCTCCTTCTCGGGAGCAAGTGCAAGTTTAGGGTCAAGCTCCTTTGGTTCATATTTAGGGGCTTTCTCAACCGGTTCCTCCTCCACGGGGGCTGGTTCCCTCTCCGCTACAAGTTCTGCAAGCGCTTCAGGCCTGAGGTCCCTTGCTTCTTCACGGACAGGTGCAACGGGCTCTTCTTCCAACTTGGCATCGTGATCCTCAACAAGGTCGGGGGTGGCAGGTGCGGCTTCCTCCTCCGCCGGTACGAGATCAGTGGGTGGCAATGGTTCAACAACCTCCTCGACCAGCTCCTTCTCCTCGGCCTCTTGCGGCGCTATTAACTCACTTACCTCGGGCTCGGGTTCTTCTGGTTCGACGGCGGCCTCGTCAATAGCGGCAAGCGCCGCAGGCTTAGTCTCCTTCTCGGGAGCAAGTTCAAGTTCAGGGTCAAGCTCCTTTGGTTCAGCTTCCGGGGCTTCCTCAACCGGTTCCTCCTCCACGGGGGCTGGTTCCCTCTCTGCTACCAGTTCTGCAAGCGCTTCAGGCCTGAGGTCCCTTGCTTCTTCACGGACAGGTGCAACGGGCTCTTCTTCCAACTTGGCATCCTGATCCTCAACAATGTCGGGGTGGCAGGTGCTGCTCCTCCTCCGCCGGTACTAGATTAGTGGGTGGCAATGGTTCAGTAACCTCCTCGACCAGCTCCTTCTCCTCGGCCTTTGGGGGCGCTATTCCCTCACTTACCTTTGTCTCAGGTTGTTCCGGTTCGACGGCGGCCTCCTCAATAGCGGCAGGCAGGGCAGGCTCGGTCTCCTTCTCTGGAGCAAGTGCAAGTTCAGGGTCAAGCTCCTTTGGTTCATATTCAGGGGCTTCCTCAACCGGTTTCTCCTCCACGGGGGCTAGTTCCCTCTCCGCTACAAGCTCTGCAAGCGCTTCAGGCCCGAGGTCCCTTGCTTCTTCATAGACAGGTGCAACGGGCTCTTCTTCCAAATTGGCATCCTGATCCTCAACCGGTTTAACAATATCGGGGGTGGCAGGCGCTGCTTCCTCCTCCGCGGCAACCTCTACAACCTGTTCCTTTTCCTCGGCCTTTGGAGGTGCAAGTACATCAGTGACCTCCTCCGGCTCGGGTTCTTCGGGTTCAGCTGCAGCCTCCTCAACAGCAGTAGGCGGCGCAAGCTCTGTGTCCTTTTCGGGAGCAAGATGTTGATGTTCAGGGTCAAGCTCCTTTGGTTTATATTCCGGGGCATCCTCAACCGGTTCCTCCTCCACTAGGGCTGGTTCCCTCTCCACTACCAGCTCTGCAAGCGCTTCAGGCTCGAGGTCCCTTGCTTCTTCATGGACAGGTGCAACCGCCTGTTCTTCCAACTTGGCATCCTGAACCTCAACATTGTCGGGGGTGGCAGGCGCTGCTTCCTCCTCTGCCGGGACTAGATCAGCGGGTGGCAATGGTTCAGCAACGTCCTCGACCAGGTTCTTCTCCTCGGCCTTTTGCGGCGCTATTATCTCACTTACCTCTGGCTCGGGTTCTTCTGGTTCGACGGCGGCCTCCTCAACAGCGGCAGGCGACGCAGGCTTAGTCTCCTTCTCGGGAGCAAGTTCAAGTTCAGGCTCAAGCTCCTTTGGTTCAGATTCCGGGGCATCCTCAATTTTGGGGGCGGCAGGCGCTGCTTCGTCCTTCGCCGCATCACCTTCCACCAGCTCCTTTTCCTTGGCCTTTGGCGGTGCAAGTACATTAGTGACCTCGGGCTCGGGTTCTTCGGATTCAACGACGGCCTGCTCAACACCAACAGGCGGCGCAGGCTCGGTCTCTTTCTCGGGAGCAAGCTGTTCAAGTTCAGGCTCAAGCACCTTTGGTTCAGATTCTGGGGCTTCCTCAACCGGTTCCTCCTCCACGTGGGCTGGATCCCTCTCTGCTACCAGCTCTGCAAGCGCTTCAGGATGGAGGTCTCTTGCGTCTTCATGGACAGGTGCAACGGGCTCTTCTTCCAACTTGGCATCATGATCCTCAACAATGTAGGTGGTGGCAGGCGTTGCTTCCTCCTCCGCCGGAACAAGATCAGCGGGAGGCGATTGTTCAGCAACCTCCTCCACCAACTTCTTTTCCTCAAGCTCATTTGGTTCAAATTCCGGGGCTTCCTCAACCGGTTCCTCCTCCACGGGGGATGGTTCCCTCTCCGCTACCAGCTCTGCAAGCGCTTCACGCTCGAGGTCCCTTGCTTCTTCATGGACACGTGGAATGGGCTCTTCTTCCAACTTGGCATCATGATCCTCAACAATATTGGGGGTGGCAGGCGCTGCTTCCTCCTCCGCCGGGACTAGGTCAGCGGGTGGCAATGGTTCAGCAACCTCCTCCACCAGCTCCTTCTCCTCCGCCTCGGGCGGCGCTATTACCTCACTTACCTCCGGCTTGGGTTCTTCGGGTTCAAAGGCGGCCTCCTCAACAGCGGCATGCAGCGCAGGCTCCGTCTCCTTCTCGGGAGCAATTTGAAATTGAGGCTGAAGCTCCTTTGGTTCAGATTCCGGGGCTTCCTCAACCGATTCCTCCTCCACGGGGGTTGATTCCCTCTCCACTGCGTGATCTGGAAGCGCTTCGGGCTGGAGGTCCCTTGCTTCTTTATGGACAGGTGCAACGGGCTCTTCTTCCAACATGGCAACGTGATCCTCAACAATGTCAGTGGTGGCAGGTGCTACTTCCTCCTCCGCCGGTACGAGATTAGTGGGTGGCAATGGTTCAGCAACCTCCTCGACCAGCTCCTTCACCTCGGCCTTGGGTGGCGCTATTACCTCACTTACCTTCGGCTCGGGTTCTTCCGGTTCGACGGCGGCCTCCTCAATAGCGGCAGGCAGGGCAGGCTCGGTCTCCTTCTCGGGAGCAAGTGCAAGTTCAGGGTCAAGCTCCTTTGGTTCATATTTAGGGGCTTCCTCAACCGGTTCCTCCTCCACGGGGGCTGGTTCCCTCTCCGTTACTAGCTCTGCAAGCGCTTCAGGCCCGAGGTCCCTTGCTTCTTCATAGTCAGGTGCAACAGGCTCTTCCTCCAACTTGGTATCCTTATCCTCAACAATGTTGGGGGTGGCAGGCGCTGCTTCCTCCTCCGCCGGGACTAGATCAGCGGGTGGCACTGGTTCAGCAACCTCCTCAACCAGCTCCTTCTCCTCAGCCTCTGGCGGCGCTATTACCTCACTTACCTCCGGCTCGGGTTCTTCCGGTTCCACAGCGGCCTCCTCAACAACGGCATGGAGCGCAAGCTCAGTCTTGTTCTCGGGAGCAAGTTGAAGTTCAGACTCAAGCTCCTTTGGTTCAGCTTCCGGGGCTTCCTCAACCGGTTCCTCCTCCACTGGGGCTGGTTCCTTCTCCTCGGCCTCTTGCGGCGCTATTAACTCACTTACCTCCGGCTCGGGTTGTTCTGGTTCGACGGCGGCCTCCTCAGCAGCGGCACGCGATGCAGGCTTAGTCTCCTTCTCGGGAGCAAGTTCAAGTTCAGGGTCAAGCTCCTTTGGTTCAGCTTCCGGGGCTTCCTGAACCGGTTCCTCCTCCACTGGGGCTGGTTCCCTCTCTGCTACCAGTTCTGCAAGCGCTTCAGGCCTGAGGTCCCTTGCTTCTTCACGGACAGGTGCAACGGGCTCTTCTTCCAACTTGGCATCCTGATCCTCACCAATGTCGGGGGTGGCAGGTGCTGCTTCCTCCTCCGCCGGTACTAGATTAGTGGGTGGCAATGGTTCAGCAACCTCCTCGACCAGCTCCTTCTCCTCGGCCTCTTGCGGCGCTATTAACTCACTTACCTCCGGCTCGGGTTCTTCTAATTCGACGGCGGCCTCCTCAACAGCGGCAGGCGACGCAGGCTCACTCTCCTTCTCGGGAGCAAGTTCAAGTTCAGACTCAAGCTCCTTTGGTTCAGCTTCCGGGGCTTCCTCAACAGGTTCCTTCTCCACTGGGGCTGGTTCCCTCTCTGCTATCACTTCTGCAAGCGCTTCAGGCCTGAGGTCCCTTGCTTCTTCACGGACCGGTGCAACGGGCTCTTCTTCCAAATTGGCATCCTGATCCTCAACAATGTCGGGGGTGGCAGGTGCTGCTTCCTCCTCCGCCGGTACTAGATTAGTGGGTGGCAATGGTTCAGCAACCTCCTCGACCAGCTCCTTCTCCTCGGCCTCTGGTGGTGCTATTCCCTCACTTACCTTGGTCTCGGGTTGTTCTGGCTCGACGGCGGCCTCCTCAATAGCGGCAGGCAGGGCAGGCTCGGTCTCCTTCTCGGGAGCAAGTGCAAGTTCAGGGTCAAGCTCCTTTGGTTCATATTCAGGGGCTTGCTCAACCGGTTCCTCCTCCACGGGGGCTGGTTCCCTCTCCGCTACAAGCTCTGCAAGCGCTTCAGGCCCGAGGTCCCTTGCTTCATAGACAGGTGCAACGGGCTCTTCTTCCAAATTGGCATCCTGATCCTCAACCGGTTTAACAATATCGGGGGTGGCAGGCGCTGCTTCCTCCTCCGCGGCAACCTCTACAAGCTGCTCCTTTTCCTCGGCCTTTGGAGGTGCAAGTACATCAATGACCTCCTCCGGCTCGGGTTCTTCGGGTTCAACGGCGGCCTCCTCAACAGCAATAGGCAGCGCAAGCTCTGTATCCTTCTCGGGAGCAAGATGTTCAAGTTCAGGGTCAAGCTCCTTTGGTTCATATTCCGGGGCTTCCTCAACCGGTTCCTCCTCCACGGGGGCTGGTTCCCTCTCTGCTACCAGCTCTGCAAGCGCTTCAGGCTCGAGGTCCCTTGCTTCTTCATGGACAGGTGCAACCGCCTGTTCTTCCAACCTGGCATCCTGAACCTCAACAATGTCGGGGGTGGCAGGTGCTGCTTCCTCCTCCGCTTGGACAAGATCAGCGGGTGGCAATGGTTCAGCAACCTCCTCGACCAGCTCCTTCTCCTCGGCCTCTTGCGGCCCTATTAACTCACTTTCCTCCGGCTCGGGTTCATCTGGTTCGACGGCGGCCTCCTCAACAGCGGCAGGCGACGCAGGCTCAGTCTCCTTCTCGGGAGCAAGTTCAAGTTCAGACTCAAGCTCCTTTGGTTCAGCTTCCGGGGCGTCCTCAACCAGTTCCTCCTCCACTGGGGCTGGTTCCCTCTCTGCTACCAGTTCTGCAAGCGCTTCAGGCCTGAGGTCCCTTGCTTCTTCATGGACAGGTGCAACCGCCTGTTCTTCCAACTTGGCATCCTGAACCTCAACAATGTCGGGGGTGGCAGGCGCTGCTTCCTCCTCCGCCGGGACAAGATCAGCGGGTGGCAATGGTTCAGCAACCTCCTCGACCAGCTCCTTCTCCTCGGCCTCTTGCGGCCCTATTAACTCACTTACCTCCAGCTCGGGTTCTTCTGGTTCGACGGCGGCCTCCTCAACAACGGCAGGCGACGCAGGCTCAGTCTCCTTCTCGGGAGCAAGTTCAAGTTCAGACTCAAGCTCCTTTGGTTCAGCTTCCGGGGCTTCCTCAACCGGTTCCTCCTCCACTAGGGCTGGTTCCGTCTGTACTACTTGTTCTCCAAGCGCTTCAGGCCTGAGGTCCCTTGCTTCTTCACGGACAGGTGCAACGGGCTCTTCTTCCAACTTGGCATCCTGATCCTCACTAATGTCGGGGGTGGCAGGTGCTGCTTCCTCCTCCGCCGGAACTAGATTAGTGGGTGGCGATGGTTCAACAACCTCCTCCACCAGCTCCTTCTCCTCGGCCTCTTGCGGCACTATTACCTCACTTACCTCCGGCTCGGGTTCTTCCGGTTCCACAGCGGCCTCCTCGGCATGCAGCGCAAGCTCAGTCTCGTTCTCGGGAGCAAGTTTAAGTTCAGACTCAAGCTCCTTTGGTTCAGCTTCCGGGGCTTCCTTAACCGGTTCCTCCTCCACTGGGGCTGGTTCCCTCTCTGCTACCAGTTCTGCAAGCGCTTCAGGCCTGAGGTCCCTTGCTTCTTCACGGACCGGTGCAACGAGCTCTTCTTCCAAATTGGCATCCTGATCCTCAACAATGTCGGGGGTGGCAGGTGCGGCTTCCGCCTCCGCCGGTACTAGATTAGTGGGTGGCAATGGTTCAGCAACCTCCTCGACCAGCTCCTTCTCCTCGGCCTCTTGCGGCGCTATTAACTCACTTACCTCCGGCTCGGGTTCTTCTGGTTCGACGGCGGCCTCGTCAACAGCGGCAGGCGACGCACGCTCACTCTCCTTCTCGGGAGCAAGTTCAAGTTCAGACTCAAGCTCCTTTGGTTCAGCTTCCGGGGCTTCCTCAACCGGTTCCTCCTCCACTAGGGCTGGTTCCCCCTCTGCTACTTGTTCTGCAAGCGCTTCAGGCCTGAGGTCCCTTGCTTCTTCACGGACAGGTGCAACCGCCTGTTCCTCCAACTTGGCATCCTGAACCTCAACAATGTCGGGGGTGGCAGGCGCTGCTTCCTCTTCCGCCGGGACAATATCAGCGGGTGGCAATGGTTCAGCAACCTCCTCGACCAGCTCCTTCTCCTCGGCTTCTTGCGGCCCTATTAACTCACGTACCTCCGGCTCGGGTTCATCTGGTTCGACGGCGGCCTCCTCAACAGCGGCAGGCGACGCAGGCTCAGTCTCCTTCTCGGGAGCAAGTTCAAGTTCAGACTCAAGCTCCTTTGGTTCAGCTTCCGGGGCTTCCTCAACCGGTTCCTCCTCCACGAGGGCTAGCTCCCTCTCTGCTACCACCTCTCCAAGCGCTTCAGGCCTGAGGTCCCTTGCTTCTTCATGGACAGGTGCAACGGGCTCTTCTTCCAACTTGGCATCCTGATCCTCACCAATGTCGGGGGTGGCAGGTGCTGCTTCCTCCTCCGCCGGCACTAGATTAGTGGGTGGCAATGGTTCAGCAACCTCCTCGACCAGCTCCTTCTCCTCGGCCTCTTGCGGCGCTATTAACTCACTTACCTCCGGCTCGGGTTCTTCTAATTCGACGGCGGCGTCCTCAACAACGGCAGGCGACGCAGGCTCTCTCTTCTTCTCGGGAGCAAGTTCCAAATCAGACTCAAGCTCCTTTGGTTCAGCTTCCTGGGCTTCCTCAACCGGTTCCTCCTCCACTGGGGCTGGTTCCCTCTCTGCTACCAGTTTTGCAAGCGCTTCAGGCCTGAGGTCCCTTGCTTCCTCATAGACAGGTGCAACGGGCTCTTCTTCAAAATTGGCATCCTGATCCTCAACAATGTCGGGGGTGGCAGGTGCTGCTTCCTCCTCCGCCGGTACTAGATTAGTGGGTTGCAATGGTTCAGTAACCTCCTCGACCAGCTCCTTCTCCTCGGCCTCTGGTGGTGCTATTCCCTCACTTACCTTGGTCTCGGGTTGTTCTGGTTCGACGGCGGCCTCCTCAATAGCGGCAGGCAGGGCAGGCTCGGTCTCCTTCTCGGGAGCAAGTGCAAGTTCAGGGTCAAGCTCCTTTGGTTCATATTCAGGGGCTTCCTCAACCGGTTCCTCCTCCACGGGGGCTGGTTCCCTCTCCGCTACAAGCTCTGCAAGCGCTTCAGGCCCGAGGTCCCTTGCTTCTTCATAGACAGGTGCAACGGGCTCTTCTTCCAAATTGGCATCTTGATCCTCAACCGGTTTAACAATATCGTGGGTGGCAGGTGCTGCTTCCTCCTCCGCGGCAACCTCTACAAGCTGCTCCTTTTCCTCGGCCTTTGGAGGTGCAAGTACATCAGTGACCTCCTCCGGCTCGGGTTCTTCGGGTTCAACGGCGGCCTCCTCAACAGCAATAGGCGGCGCAAGCTCTGTGTCCTTCTCTGGAGCAAGATGTTCAAGTTCAGGGTCAAGCTCCTTTGGTTCATATTCCGGGGATTCCTCAACCGGTTCCTCCTCCACAGGGGCTGGTTCCCCCTCCGCTACCAGCTCTGCAAGCGCTTCAGGCTCAAGGTCCCTTACTTCTTCATGGACAGGTGCAACCGCCTGTTTTTCCAACTTGGCATCCTGAACCTCAACAATGTCGGGGGTGGCAGGCGCTGCTTCCTCCTCCGCCGGGACAAGATCAGCGGGTGGCAATGGTTCAGCAACCTCCTCCACCAGCTCCTTCTCCTCGGCCTCTTGCGGCCCTATTAACTCACTTACCTCCGGCTCGGGTTCATCTGGTTCGACGGCGGCCTCCTCAACAGCGGCAGGCGACGCAGGCTCAGTCTCCTTCTCGGGAGCAAGTTCGAGTTCAGACTCAAGCTCCTTTGGTTCAGCTTCCGGGGCGTCCTCAACCGGTTCCTCCTCCACGAGGGCAAGTTCCCTCTCTGCTACCAGTTCTGCAAGCGCTTCAGGCCTGAGGTCCCTTGCTTCTTCACGGACAGGTGCAACGGGCTCTTCTTCCAACTTGGCATCCTGATCCTCACCAATGTCGGGGTGGCAGGTGCTGCTTCCTCCTCCGCCGGTACTAGATTAGGGGGTGGCAATGGTTCAGCAACCTCCTCGACCAGCTCCTTCTCCTCGGCCTCTTGCGGCGCTATTAACTCACTTACCTCCGGCTCGGGTTCTTCTGGTTCGACGGCGGCCTCCTCAACAGCGGCAGGCGACGCAGGCTCACTCTCCTTCTCGGGAGCAAGTTCAAGTTCAGACTCAAGCTCCTTTGGTTCAGCTTCCGGGCTTCCTCAACCGGTTCCTCCTCCACTAGGGCTGGTTCCGTCTGTACTACTTGTTCTCCAAGCGCTTCAGGCCTGAGGTCCCTTGCTTCTTCACGGACAGGTGCAACGGGCTCTTCTTCCAACTTGGCATCCTGATCCTCACCAATGTCGGGGGTGGCAGGTGCTGCTTCCTCCTCCGCCGGTACTAGATTAGTGGGTGGCAATGGTTCAGCAACCTCCTCGACCAGCTCCTTCTCCTCGGCCTCTTGCGGCGCTATTAACTCACTTACCTCCGGCTCGGGTTCTTCTGGTTCGACGGTGGCCTCCTCAACAGCGGCAGGCGACGAAGGCTCACTCTCCTTCTTGGGAGCAAATTCAAGTTCAGACTCAAGCTCCTTTGGTTCAGCTTCCGGGGCTTCCTCATCCGGTTCCTCCTCCACTGTGGCTGGTTCCCTCTCTGCTACCAGTTCTACAAGCGCTTCATGCCTGAGGTCCCTTCCTTCTTCACGGATAGGTGCAACGGGCTCTTCTTCCAACTTGGCATCGTGATCCTCAACAAAGTCGGGGGTGGCAGGGGTTGCTTCCTCTTCCGCCGGTACTAGATTAGTGGGTGGCAATGGTTCAGCAACCTCCTCGACCAGCTCCTTCTCCTCGGCCTCTGGTGGCGCTATTACCTCACTTACCTGGGTCTCGGGTTCTTCCGGTTCGATGGCGGCCTCCTCAATAGCGGCAGGCAGGGCAGGCTCGGTCTCCTTCTCGGGAGCAAGTGCAAGGTCAGGGTCAAGCTCCTTTGGTTCATATTCCGGGGCTTCCTGAACCGGTTCCTCCTCCACGGGGGCTGGTTCCCTCTCCGCTATAAGCACTGCAAGCGCTTCAGGCCTGAGGTCCCTTGCTTCTTCATAGACAGGTGCAACGGGCTCTTCTTCCAAATTGGCATCCTGATCCTCAACCGGTTTAACAATATCGGGGGTGGCAGGCGCTGCTTCCTCCTCCGCGGCAACCTCTACAAGCTGCTCCTTTTCCTCGGCCTTTGGAGGTGCATGTACATCAGTGACCTCCTCCGGCTCGGGTTCTTCGGGTTCAACGGCGGCCTCCTCAACAGCAATAGGCGGCACATGCTCTGTGTCCTTCTCGGGAGCAAGATGTTCAAGTTCAGGGTCAAGCTCCTTTGGTTCATATTCCGGGGCTTCCTCAACCAGTTCCTCCTCCACGGGGGCTGGTTCCCTCTCCGCTACAAGCTCTGCAAGCGCTTCAGGCCCGAGGTCCCTTGCTTCTTCAGATACAGGTGCAACGGGCTCTTCTTCCAAATTGGCATCCTGATCCTCAACCGGTTTAACAATATCGGGGGTGGCAGGCGCTGCTTCCTCCTCCGCGGCAACCTCTACAAGCTGCTCCTTTTCCACGGCCTTTGGAGGTGCATGTACATCAGTGACCTCCTCCGGCTCGGGTTCTTCGGGTTCAACGGCGGCCTCCTCAACAGCAATAAGCGGCACATGCTCTGTGTCCTT
Organism: Takakia lepidozioides; assembly: GCA_030704615.1. Taxonomy (NCBI): domain Eukaryota; kingdom Viridiplantae; phylum Streptophyta; class Takakiopsida; order Takakiales; family Takakiaceae; genus Takakia; species Takakia lepidozioides. The sequence continues at coordinate 38,813,138 of CM060731.1, forward strand.
CTCGGGAGCAAGATGTTCAAGTTCAGGGTCAAGCTCCTTTGGTTCATATTCCGGGGCTTCCTCAACCAGTTCCTCCTCCACGGGGGCTGGTTCCCTCTCCGCTACAAGCTCTGCAAGCGCTTCAGGCCCGAGGTCCCTTGCTTCTTCAGATACAGGTGCAACGGGCTCTTCTTCCAAATTGGCATCCTGATCCTCAACCGGTTTAACAATACGGGGGTGGCAGGTGCTGCTTCCTCCTCCGCGGCAACCTCTACAAGCTGCTCCTTTTCCTCGGCCTTTGGAGGTGCAAGTACATCAGTGACCTCCTCCGGCTCGGGTTCTTCGGGATCAACGGCAGCCTCCTGAACAACAGTAGGCGGCGCAAGCTCTGTGTCCTTCTCGGGAGCAAGATGTTCAAGTTCAGGGTCAAGCTCCTTTGGTTCATATTCCGGGGCTTCCTCAACTGGTTCCTCCTCCACGGGGGCTGGTTCCCTCTCCGCTACCAGCTCTGCAAACGCTTCTGGCTCGAGGTCCCTTGCTTCTTCTTGGAGAGGTGCAACCGCCTGTTCTTCCAACTTGGCATCCTGAACCTCAACAATGTCGGGGGTGGCAAGTGCTGCTTCCTCCTCCGCCGGGACTAGATCAGCGGGTGGCAATGGTTCAGCAACCTCCTCGACCAGCTCATTCTCCTCGGCCTCTTGCGGCACTATTAACTCACTTACCTCCGGCTCGGGTTCTTCTGTTCGTTGGCGGCCTCCTCAATAGCGGCAGGCGACGCAGGCTTACTCTCCTTCTCGGGAGCAAGTTCATGTTCAGACCCAAGCTCCTTTGGTTTAGCTTCCGGGGCTTCCTCAACCGGTTCCTCCTCCACTGGGGCTGGTTCCCTCTCTGCTACCACTTCTGCAAGCGCTTTAGGCCTGAGGTCCCTTGCTTCTTCACGGACAGGTGCAACGGGCTCTTCTTCCAAACTGGGCATCCTGATCCTCAACAATGTCGGGGTGGCAGGTGCTGCTTCATCCTCCGCTCGTACTAGAGTAGTGGGTGGCAATGGTTCAGCAACCTCCTCGACCAGCTCCTTCTCCTCGGCCTCTTTCGGCGCTATTAACTCACTTACCTCCGGCTCGGGTTCTTGGTTCGACGGCGGCCTCCTTAACAGCGGCAGGCGATGCAGGCTCACTCTCCTTCTCGGGAGCAAGTTCAAGTTCAGGGTCAAGCTCCTTTGGTTCAGCTTCCGGGGCTTCCTCAACTGGTTCCTCCTCCACTGGGGCTGGTTCCCTCTCTGCTACCAGTTCTGCAAGCGCTTCAGGCTTGAGGTCCCTTGCTTCTTCTTGGACAGGTGCAACAGGCTCTTCTTCCAACTTGGCATCGTGATCCTCAACAATGTAGGGGTGGCAGGTGCTTCTTCCTTCTCCGCCGGTACTAGATTAGTGGGTGGCATGGTTCAGCAACCTCCTCGACCAGCTCCTTCTCCTCGGCCTCTTTCGGCGCTATTAACTCACTTACCTCCGGCTCGGGTTCTTCTAGTTCGACGGCGGCCTCCTCAACAGCGGCAGGCGACGCAGGCTCACTCTCCTTTTCGGGAGCAAGTTCAAGTTCAGGGTCAAGCTCCTTTGGTTCAGCTTCCGGGGCTTCCTCAACCGGTTCCTCCTCCACTGGGGCTGGTTCCCTCTCTGCTACCAGTTCTGCAAGCGCTTCAGGCTTGAGGTCCCTTGCTTCTTCACGGACAGGTGCAACGGGCTCTTCTTCCAAATTGGCATCCTGATCCTCAACAAAGTCGGGGGTGGCAGGTGCTGCTTCCACCTCCGCCGGTACTAGATTAGTGGGTGGCGATGGTTCAACAACCTCCTCGACCAGCTCCTTCTCCTCGGCCTCTGGTGGCGCTATTCCCTCACTTACCTTGGTCTCGGGTTCTTCCGGTTTGACGGCGGCCTCCTCAATAGCGGCAGGCAGGGCAGGCTCGGTCTCCTTCTCGGAGCAAGTGCAAGTTCAGGGTCAAGCTCCTTTGGTTCATATTCCGGGGCTTCCTCAACCGGTTCCTCCTCCACGGGGGCTGGTTCCCTCTCCGCTACAAGCTCTGCAAGCGCTTCAGGCCCGAGGTCCCTTGCTTCTTCATAGACAGGTGCAACGGGCTCTTCTTCCAAATTGGCATCCTGATCCTCAACCGGTTTAACAATATCTGGTGTGGCAGGCGCTGCTTCCTCCTCCGCGGCAACCTCTACAAGCTGCTCCTTTTCCTCGGCCTTTGGAGGTGCAAGTACATCAGTGACCTCCTCCGGCTCGGGTTCTTCGGGTTCAACGGCGGCCTCCTCAACAGCAATAGGCGGGGCAAGCTCTGTGTCCTTCTCGGGAGCAAGATGTTCAAGTTCAGGGTCAAGCTCCTTTGGTTCATATTCCGGGGCTTCCTCAACTGGTTCCTCCTCCACGGGGGCTGGTTCCCTCTCCGCTACCAGCTCTGCAAGCGCTTCAGGCTCGAGGTCCCTTGCTTCTTCATGGACAGGTGCAACCGCCTGTTCTTCCAACTTGGCATCCTGAACCTCAACAATGTCGGGGGTGGCAGGCGCTGCTTCCTCCTCCGCCGGGACAAGATCAGCGGGTGGCAATGGTTCAGCAACCTCCTCGACCAGCTCCTTCTCCTCGGCCTCTTGCGGCCCTATTAACTCACTTACCTCCGGCTCGGGTTCATCTGGTTCGACGGCGGCCTCCTCAACAGCGGCAGGCGACGCAGGCTCAGTCTCCTTCGGGAGCAAGTTCAAGTTCAGACTCAAGCTCCTTTGGTTCAGCTTCCGGGGCTTCCTCAACCGGTTCCTCCTCCACGAGGGCTAGTTCCCTCTCTGCTACCACCTCTGCAAGCGCTTCAGGCCTGAGGTCCCTTGCTTCTTCATGGACAGGTGCAACGGGCTCTTCTTCCAACTTGGCATCCTGATCCTCACCAATGTCGGGGGTGGCAGGTGCTGCTTCCTCCTCCGCCGGCACTAGATTAGTGGGTGGCAATGGTTCAGCAACCTCGACCAGCTCCTTCTCCTCGGCCTCTTGCGGCGCTATTAACTCACTTACCTCCGGCTCGGGTTCTTCTAATTCGACGGCGGCGTCCTCAACAACGGCAGCGACGCAGGCTCTCTCTTCTTCTCGGAGCAAGTTCCAAATCAGACTCAAGCTCCTTTGGTTCAGCTTCCTGGGCTTCCTCAACCGGTTCCTCCTCCACTGGGGCTGGTTCCCTCTCTGCTACCAGTTTTGCAAGCGCTTCAGGCCTGAGGTCCCTTGCTTCTCATAGACAGGTGCAACGGGCTCTTCTTCAAAATTGGCATCCTGATCCTCAACAATGTCGGGGGTGGCAGGTGCTGCTTCCTCCTCCGCCGGTACTAGATTAGTGGGGCAATGGTTCAGTAACCTCCTCGACCAGCTCCTTCTCCTCGGCCTCTGGTGGTGCTATTCCCTCACTTACCTTGGTCTCGGGTTGTTCTGGTTCGACGGCGGCCTCCTCAATAGCGGCAGGCAGGGCAGGCTCGGTCTCCTTCTCGGGAGCAAGTGCAAGTTCAGGGTCAAGCTCCTTTGGTTCATATTCAGGGGCTTCCTCAACCGGTTCCTCCTCCACGGGGGCTGGTTCCCTCTCCGCTACAAGCTCTGCAAGCGCTTCAGGCCCGAGGTCCCTTGCTTCTTCATAGACAGGTGCAACGGGCTCTTCTTCCAAATTGGCATCTGATCCTCAACCGGTTTAACAATATCGTGCGTGGCAGGTGCTGCTTCCTCCTCCGCGGCAACCTCTACAAGCTGCTCCTTTTCCTCGGCCTTTGGAGGTGCAAGTACATCAGTGACCCTCCTCCGGCTCGGGTTCTTCGGGTTCAACGGCGGCCTCCTCAACAGCAATAGGCGGCGCAAGCTCTGTGTCCTTCTCTGGAGCAAGATGTTCAAGTTCAGGTCAAGCTCCTTTGGTTCATATTCCGGGGATTCCTCAACCGGTTCCTCCTCCACAGGGGCTGGTTCCCCCTCCGCTACCAGCTCTGCAAGCGCTTCAGGCTCAAGGTCCCTTACTTCTTCATGGACAGGTGCAACCGCCTGTTTTTCCAACTTGGCATCCTGACCCTCAACAATGTCGGGGGTGGCAGGCGCTGCTTCCTCCTCCGCCGGGACAAGATCAGCGGTGGCAATGGTTCAGCAACTCCTCCACCAGCTCCTTCTCCTCGGCCTCTTGCGGCCCTATTAACTCACTTACCTCCGGCTCGGGTTCATCTGGTTCGACGGCGGCCTCCTCAACAGCGGCAGGCGACGCAGGCTCAGTCTCCTTCTCGGGAGCAAGTTCGAGTTCAGACTCAAGCTCCTTTGGTTCAGCTTCCGGGGCGTCCTCAACCGGTTCCTCCTCCACGAGGGCAAGTTCCCTCTCTGCTACCAGTTCTGCAAGCGCTTCAGGCCTGAGGTCCTTGCTTTTCACGGACAGGTGCAACGGGCTCTCTTCCAACTTGGCATCCTGATTCCTCACCAATGTCGGGGGTGGCAGGTGCTGCTTCCTCCTCCGCCGGTACTAGATTAGGGGGTGGCAATGGTTCAGCAACCTCCTCGACCAGCTCCTTCTCCTCGGCCTCTTGCGGCGCTATTAACTCACTTACCTCCGGCTCGGGTTCTTCTGGTTCGACGGCGGCCTCCTCAACAGCGGCAGGCGACGCAGGCTCACTCTCCTTCTCGGGAGCAAGTTCAAGTTCAGACTCAAGCTCCTTTGGTTCAGCTTCCGGGGCTTCCTCAACCGGTTCCTCCTCCACTAGGGCTGGTTCCGTCTGTACTACTTGTTCTCAAGCGCTTCAGGCCTGAGGGTCCCTTGCTTCTTCACGGACAGGTGCAACGGGCTCTTCTTCCAACTTGGCATCCTGATCCTCACAATGTCGGGGGTGGCAGGTGCTGCTTCCTCCTCCGCCGGTACTAGATTAGTGGGGTGGCAATGGTTCAGCAACCTCCTCGACAGCTCCTTCTCCTCGGCCTCTTGCGGCGCTATTAACTCACTTACCTCCGGCTCGGGTTCTTCTGGTTCGACGGTGGCCTCCTCAACAGCGGCAGGCGACGAAGGCTCACTCTCCTTCTTGGGAGCAAATTCAAGTTCAGACTCAAGCTCCTTTGGTTCAGCTTCCGGGGCTTCCTCATCCGGTTCCTCCTCCACTGTGGCTGGTTCCCTCTCTGCTACCAGTTCTACAAGCGCTTCATGCCTGAGGTCCCTTCCTTCTTCACGGATAGGTGCAACGGGCTCTTCTTCCAACTTGGCATCGTGATCCTCAACAAAAGTCGGGGGTGGCAGGGGTTGCTTCCTCTTCCGCCGGTACTAGATTAGTGGGTGGCAATGGTTCAGCACCTCCTCGACCAGCTCCTTCTCCTCGGCCTCTGGTGGCGCTATTACCTCACTTACCTGGGTCTCGGGTTCTTCCGGTTCGATGGCGGCCTCCTCAATAGCGGCAGGCAGGGCAGGGCTCGGTCTCCTTCTCGGGAGCAAGTGCAAGGTCAGGGTCAAGCTCCTTTGGTTCATATTCCGGGGCTTCCTGAACCGGTTCCTCCTCCACGGGGGCTGGTTCCCTCTCCGCTATAAGCACTGCAAGCGCTTCAGGCCTGAGGTCCCTTGCTTCTTCATAGACAGGTGCAACGGGCTCTTCTTCCAAATTGGCATCCTGATCCTCAACCGGTTTAACAATATCGGGGGTGGCAGGCGCTGCTTCCTCCTCCGCGGCAACCTCTACAAGCTGCTCCTTTTCCTCGGCCTTTGGGGTGCATGTACATCAGTGACCCTCCTCCGGCTCGGGTTCTTCGGGTTCAACGGCGGCCTCCTCAACAGCAATAGGCGGCACATGCTCTGTGTCCTTCTCGGGAGCAAGTGTTCAAGTTCAGGGTCAAGCTCCTTTGGTTCATATTCCGGGGCTTCCTCAACCCAGTTCCTCCTCCACGGGGGCTGGTTCCCTCTCCGCTACAAGCTCTGCAAGCGCTTCAGGCCCGAGGTCCCTTGCTTCTTCAGATACAGGTGCAACGGGCTCTTCTTCCAAATTGGCATCCTGATCCTCAACCGGTTTAACAATATCGGGGGTGGCAGGCGCTGCTTCCTCCTCCGCGGCAACCTCTACAAGCTGCTCCTTTTCCACGGCCTTTGGAGGTGCATGTACATCAGTGACCTCCTCCGGCTCGGGTTCTTCGGGTTCAACGGCGGCCTCCTCAACAGCAATAAGCGGCACATGCTCTGTGTCCTTCTCGGGAGCAAGATGTTCAAGTTCAGGGTCAAGCTCCTTTGGTTCATATTCCGGGGCTTCCTCAACCAGTTCCTCCTCCACGGGGGCTGGTTCCCTCTCCGCTACAAGCTCTGCAAGCGCTTCAGGCCCGAGGTCCCTTGCTTCTTCAGATACAGGTGCAACGGGCTCTTCTTCCAAATTGGCATCCTGATCCTCAACCGGTTTAACAATATCGGGGGTGGCAGGTGCTGCTTCCTCCTCCGCGGCAACCTCTACAAGCTGCTCCTTTTCCTCGGCCTTTGGAGGTGCAAGTACATCAGTGACCTCCTCCGGCTCGGGTTCTTCGGGATCAACGGCAGCCTCCTGAACAACAGTAGGCGGCGCAAGCTCTGTGTCCTTCTCGGAGCAAGATGTTCAAGTTCAGGGTCAAGCTCCTTTGGTTCATATTCCGGGGCTTCCTCAACTGGTTCCTCCTCCACGGGGGCTGGTTCCCTCTCCGCTACCAGCTCTGCAAACGCTTCTGGCTCGAGGTCCCTTGCTTCTTCTTGGAGAGGTGCAACCGCCTGTTCTTCCAACTTGGCATCCTGAACCTCAACAATGTCGGGGGTGGCAAGTGCTGCTTCCTCCTCCGCCGGGACTAGATCAGCGGGTGGCAATGGTTCAGCAACCTCCTCGACCAGCTCATTCTCCTCGGCCTCTTGCGGCACTATTAACTCACTTACCTCCGGCTCGGGTTCTTCTGGTTCGTTGGCGGCCTCCTCAATAGCGGCAGGCGACGCAGGCTTACTCTCCTTCTCGGGAGCAAGTTCATGTTCAGACCCAAGCTCCTTTGGTTTAGCTTCCGGGGCTTCCTCAACCGGTTCCTCCTCCACTGGGGCTGGTTCCCTCTCTGCTACCACTTCTGCAAGCGCTTTAGGCCTGAGGTCCCTTGCTTCTTCACGGACAGGTGCAACGGGCTCTTCTTCCAACTGGGCATCCTGATCCTCAACAATGTCGGGGGTGGCAGGTGCTGCTTCATCCTCCGCTCGTACTAGAGTAGTGGGTGGCAATGGTTCAGCAACCTCCTCGACCAGCTCCTTCTCCTCGGCCTCTTTCGGCGCTATTAACTCACTTACCTCCGGCTCGGGTTCTTCTGGTTCGACGGCGGCCTCCTTAACAGCGGCAGGCGATGCAGGCTCACTCTCCTTCTCGGAGCAAGTTCAAGTTCAGGGTCAAGCTCCTTTGGTTCAGCTTCCGGGGCTTCCTCAACTGGTTCCTCCTCCACTGGGGCTGGTTCCCTCTCTGCTACCAGTTCTGCAAGCGCTTCAGGCTTGAGGTCCCTTGCTTCTTCTTGGACAGGCAACAGGCTCTTCTTCCAACTTGGCATCGTGATCCTCAACAATGTAGGGGGTGGCAGGTGCTTCTTCCTTCTCCGCCGGTACTAGATTAGTGGGTGGCAATGGTTCAGCAACCTCCTCGACCAGCTCCTTCTCCTCGGCCTCTTTCGGCGCTATTAACTCACTTACCTCCGGCTCGGGTTCTTCTAGTTCGACGGCGGCCTCCTCAACAGCGGCAGGCGACGCAGGCTCACTCTCCTTTTCGGGAGCAAGTTCAAGTTCAGGGTCAAGCTCCTTTGGTTCAGCTTCCGGGGCTTCCTCAACCGGTTCCTCCTCCACTGGGGCTGGTTCCCTCTCTGCTACCAGTTCTGCAAGCGCTTCAGGCTTGAGGTCCCTTGCTTCTTCACGGACAGGTGCAACGGGCTCTTCTTCCAAATTGGCATCCTGATCCTCAACAAAGTCGGGGGTGGCAGGTGCTGCTTCCACCTCCGCCGGTACTAGATTAGTGGGTGGCGATGGTTCAGCAACCTCCTCGACCAGCTCCTTCTCCTCGGCCTCTGGTGGCTATTCCCTCACTTACCTTGGTCTCGGGTTCTTCCGGTTTGACGGCGGCCTCCTCAATAGCGGCAGGCAGGGCAGGCTCGGTCTCCTTCTCGGGAAGTGCAAGTTCAGGGTCAAGCTCCTTTGGTTCATATTCCGGGGCTTCCTCAACCGGTTCCTCCTCCACGGGGGCTGGTTCCCTCCGCTACAAGCTCTGCAAGCGCTTCAGCCCGAGGTCCCTTGCTTCTTCATAGACAGGTGCAACGGGCTCTTCTTCCAAATTGGCATCCTGATCCTCAACCGGTTTAACAATATCTGGTGTGGCAGGCGCTGCTTCCTCCTCCGCGGCAACCTCTACAAGCTGCTCCTTTTCCTCGGCCTTTGGAGGTGCAAGTACATCAGTGACCTCCTCCGGCTCGGGTTCTTCGGGTTCAACGGCGGCCTCCTCAACAGCAATAGGCGGGGCAAGCTCTGTGTCCTTCTCGGGAGCAAGATGTTCAAGTTCAGGGTCAAGCTCCTTTGGTTCATATTCCGGGGCTTCCTCAACTGGTTCCTCCTCCACGGGGGCTGGTTCCCTCTCCGCTACCAGCTCTGCAAGCGCTTCAGGCTCGAGGTCCCTTGCTTCTTCATGGACAGGTGCAACCGCCTGTTCTTCCAACTTGGCATCCTGAACCTCAACAATGTCGGGGGTGGCAGGCGCTGCTTCCTCCTCCGCCGGGACAAGATCAGCGGGTGGCAATGGTTCAGCAACCTCCTCGACCAGCTCCTTCTCCTCGGCCTCTTGCGGCCCTATTAACTCACTTACCTCCGGCTCGGGTTCATCTGGTTCGACGGGGCCTCCTCAACAGCGGCAGGCGACGCAGGCTCAGTCTCCTTCTCGGGAGCAAGTTCAAGTTCAGACTCAAGCTCCTTTGGTTCAGCTTCCGGGGCGTCCTCAACCGGTTCCTCCTCCACGAGGGCTAGTTCCCTCTCTGCTACCAGTTCTGCAAGCGCTTCAGGCCTGAGGTCCCTTGCTTCTTCACGGACAGGTGCAACGGGCTCTTCTTCCAACTTGGCATCCTGATCCTCACCAATGTCGGGGGTGGCAGGTGCTGCTTCCTCCTCCGCCGGTACTAGATTAGTGGGTGGCAATGGTTCAACAACCTCCTCGACCAGCTCCTTCTCTCCGGCCTCTGGCGGCACTATTATATCTCGTATCTCCACCTCGGGTTTTTCCGGTTCAATGGAGGCCTCCTCAACTGCGACAGGCAGCGAAGGCTCCGTCTCCTTTTCGAGAGCAAGTTCGAGTTCAGGCTCAAGCTCCTTTGGTTTAGTTTTCGGGTTGTGCTCAACCGTTTCCTCCTCCACGGGGGCTGGTTCCCTCTCTGCCACCTGCTCTGCAAGCGATTCTGGCTCGAGGTCCCTTACTTCTTCATGGACAAGTGCAACGGCATCTTCGGCCTCGAACTTGGCATCATGATCCACAACCGGCTCAACAATATCGGGGGTGGGAGCTGCTTCCTCCTCCGCCGGGACTAGATCAGCGGGAGACGATGGTTTAGCAACCTCCTCGACCAACTCCTTCTCCTCGGACTCTGGAGGTGCAAGTACATGAGTGACCTCCGGCTCGGGTTCTTCCGGTTCAACAACGGCCTCCTCACCAGTGGCAGGCGGCGCAAGCTCTGGCTCCTTCTCGGAAACAAATTCAAGTACATGCTCTAGCTCCTTTGGTTCAGCTTGCGGGGCTTGCGCGACGGATTTCTCCTCCACCGGGGCTACCTCCCTGTCGATTACCCGCTCTGTAAGCGCTTCAGGTTCCATGTCCCTTGCTTCTTCATGGACAGGTGCAACGGGCTCTTCCTCCAACTTGGCGTCATGATCCTGAACCGGTTCAACAATATCAAGGGTGGTAGCTTCCTTCCTCCTCCGCCGGGACTGGATCAGCAGGAGGCGATGGTTCAGCAACCTCCTCGACTATAAGCTCCTTCTCCTTGGACTCTGGCAGTGCAAGTACATGAGTGGCCTCCGGCTCGGGTTCTTCTGGTTCAACGGCGGCCTCCTCAATAGCGGCAGGCGCCACATGCTCCGTCTCTGTCTCTTTCTCGAGAACAAGTTCAAGTTCAAGCTCAAGCTCCTTTGATTCAGCTTTCGGGGCTTGCGGAACGAGTTCCTCGTCCAGCTCGGGGACGTCTAGTGTTGCGGCAAGGGCTTTTGGATCCACACTGTTTGGTTGTTCATGGGCTAGTATGTCCTCTTTAGGAGGTTCCTTGTCCAAATTGGCAAACTGGGGAGAGTCTCTTACTTCGTCTTGTTCCTCGTATGGATGTGACAATTCTCGAGCTATCGTTGGAGCTATCCCTAGAGCGTCGGGCTCAGCTTCCTTCACTGCAAACATATCAGGCTCGGGCCCCTTTGGTGGTTCATCAACGTTTTCCCTAGAGCTAGTGGCAGGTTCCTCGAAGGTGGGGGGTGGTGACCGCATCGGCAAAATGTACTTGTGCCCGTCCGAATGCAACCGTCCTTCCTGGTCGCCTCCTGCAAATCCTTCCGGCTCTAAAACTTTCGCGGAGCTCCCTGGATAATCAGTTATGTAAGGCACGACTTTACTTTTCAATCCAAACGCCTTTGATTGCGGCTTAGCTGAAGTTGACGAGCTCTTTTCTACGAGCTCTGCGCTAACAGAATCAATCGGACCGGCCAATCTTGTAGCAGCTTCCTCAATCTCTGCTGTCGGCTGATCGTGTGAAGTACCCAGCAATACATATCCTCCGTCGCCGTTCACAGAATGAGTTTCAATATCATCAGACTGGTCACTCCCGAGAGATCTAACAGTATCTATTTCTTCAGAAGGATCAATTTGGGTTTGAGAGTCTGGTACTAAGTGGAATCCCTGCAAAGACCCCAAGCCACTCTGAGAATCTACTAGTGTCGCATTTGGAATACTGCCAGTTATTGAATCTGCTTCTGGAACCGAACCTGTTTGGCGAATACCTTCCACTACATATTCCTCAGGGAGTGCCTGCTTTCCTGCATCCCTCTTTTCCACTCGAGTAGGGGTCTGGGAAATTTTCTCACTTCGCAAATGACTGATAGTTGGGTCCACTTTAGCAGTAGCTGCTGCATCTCTTGCTACAATTTTCTTCACCTCTCTTGCTTCCTTTTCCTCCGAACTAGATGCCAGGACCGGTTTGTTTTCCACGTTTCCAGCCAGCTGGGTTGCTGTGGGAGATATGCCCACTGGTTTGGCGTCTGTAATTACAACTGGACGGGCCTCTCTAGATTCTGAGACCACACTTACGAGTTTAGTGTCTGGTGTAACCAGCTTAGGCACCGTCACCAGTTGATCCGGCGAGATACTTCTTGACCGCGGCTCCCGCGTTACCAATTCCCAGTGATCCCCCAACTCAACGAAGTCCTTCAGCGTCTGCAATGCTTGTGCGTCCAAAGCTGACTTCCTCGTGTCGGCGTCGTGTGAAGTGAGTGGCGCGACAATGCTATCAGATTCCTTTCTCGGCACCGCTGCCAAGGGAGATGCAGCCACCTCAGATTTTCCAAGCAAAGGCGTTCTACTCGGCAGCACAGCGACTGGTAGAGGTCTCTCGTCCTCCCGTGCATCGGGTGGCATGCTACCAGTGGTTGAAAGAGTTCTTGAATCAGGATGGGAGCTACTGACTCTTTTCCGAAGACCAACGGTGCTTCTTTCTGGCAGGCTGCGAGAGGTTGACAATGTGGCTTCTTTAGATGGGAATAGATCATCATCACTACTCGTATCATAGAACCTCTGTTGTGTGGGGGGCACAGAAGATTGGGCAAGCAAAGCAGGCCCCCCGCTTGGTTGAGGTGCATCAGCACTGGATCGGGGGTACTTGGGCGGCAAATTCAAATCCACCCGGGCTGGCGAGGGCTGAAAGTGTTGAAGCTCCTCGGAAGCATCGTGGAAAGTATCGGGGCTCCGTCCTTCACTGGAGAAGGAGCGGGAGGGACTCGGCATTGCAGTGTTGTAAGCACTGTGAAGTTCTGAGGAAGCCTGTAGCTTCCTCCCAGAATTGGAGACCGGCGATTGCAGCTCTTGTTCATCGAAAATAACATCCTCATCGATTATGTCGTCGTCCTCTGTTTTCTGACTCGCTGTGCTCTCCTCTTTCTGCAAGCATGTGAAGACTTCATCAAAATTGGAAATCAACGTCACTTATCTATCTATCTTATCTATCCCTCCCATGTCCTTGAAACTCATTCGAGAGGATGGCTTCGGGTCATTTTTACGCTTCTAGAGGCCTGATGGCACACTTGATCAACAGCTTCTTTCACTTTCGCCATTCACTCCGACCTACTGCAAATTGCAAAGTTGAGTACAGAACCCATATATTGCAGTTTTCAACTTGAAGGTGCAATTTAACAGTAGCAAGCCTTGTCGCCGTGCACTGATTTTCATAGACCAACTCCTGGGGGAAGACCGCAGTGAATCATTTTCTGCCGGTTAGATATATATGTATTTTTGCTACGCCCTCCGCGTTCCCGTTTTGTTCTTATACTTGGGAACAGTATCGGGCAAGAAATCGACCAAGTGGAATTTTTCATCGCGTGGCCTGGTCTGCCTTTCATGAATGGCAAAATCAATGAAAGGTTCACGCCAGGATGGTGTAAGTCCAAGTGGCCATTCCTGTTACTTGTTCGTTAACATGTAGGATCAGATAACAACAGGTTACTGGTAAAAGTGAGTACACTTCTACACTCACATATGAGCGCGCCCCGCAACATCAATCACACCACACGGTCTGTGGAAGCCGTAGATCAATTTGGGAAAGAAGGGAGGTGGACAGACAACTTCTTTCTACCGGAATTTAGATTTTTGCGACTCAAGCTGGATCTCTTTCCATGGAGTGATCTGAGGTATCCAGGCCCTCGGCAAGATTTCCTTGTTTACTGATCACCTACAACGAGCCTTTCAAGTTGACAAGCGATGCGGACTCATGCTGGTGGCACACTTTGCTCTGACATTAAGTCTGAAACAATCAAGACATACCTTGGGAATGAGCAGCTCCAAGGTGCTACGATCAGGTTCGGTAGTAGTGCGAATGTCCTTCGCCTTGGATGCGGACTTAGCCGCTGGTGTGGAAGAGACAGGCGCAGCTGCAACGGATCTGGGCTGAGGCTGTGCCCTAGACGCCACCGCATTCCCACTCCGATCCCTGCTTGCACACTTTCCCCCGCCTTTCCCCATCCCTGCAAATCTATTCTATCCAGATAACAAACTCGAATACACACTGATATATATGATCTACAGGTCTACTACTAAATCCCCCAAAACTTCGACAGTCCAAGTCTTGAGTTCAGTCGATCAAAAACGTTACCCGTTCGAACCTTTTACTATATGCAGAGACACAGACTCGCAAGCTTTACCAAATTGATTCAATTCGGGGAACACAAAAGAGATGTACACAGGAAATTTGGTATGTGCGATGAGCGCGTCTGAGAAATGCCACCGGGACTTGATATGGTTACAGCTAAAGTTTTGATATACAACAATTCACGATATAGATCCGATGCTTCGTAGAACAAATGATTACCGTATGTTTCTTGGCAAACTCTGCGTGCAAGAGACCGCACGAAGCTGTCCTAGGTGTGAAACGGAGCAGGGAGATAAATCCTCACTGTATTGCGGGCGTGCCGTTTGAAGAAAATCAGTTACACAGAATTACACAGAACTTCCAGAGGCCGAATTGCCTTAGATGTTCAAATATAAGGCCAGAGATCTTTTCAGGTCCCGGGATGAACCTGAGATCAGCTCTGAAGCTTTCCCTGCACACTTGCTCGCACCTGAATAGTACGAGCACCAATCTGCAGATAAATCTCGTAAGACGGAACTCAATATGTGTGTACGTAATCTATACGCTCACACGAGGTTCAGAGAACTGAACACAGAGAAAAGTGCGACACAGAACAAAGGAAACAAAATGGATCTTTGAACACGGACAAGTGTCGAATTTACCTCAGTTACGAACTCAGTTTGAATGACTAATACATTTGTTTGCAATTTAAAAAATATGCAAACGCTCGGACGTCTCCCACGTTATCCGGCTGCTTGAGGAGCTGTTCCGCTAAAATTGGACAGTTCTCCCCCTGAACGATCAGCAAGAAGCAGGAAAATCGGCGACGGTAAAGAAAACCTGCACTACAGATTCAACGAAATGCAATTTGTTTGTATTGTTTACAGTCTGAATGCTTGACAGGCAGGCGGGAAAATGAGACACAGAGCTCAGACGCACAATGATTTCCAAGAGAGTCTAATGCGATCTATCGGCTTGCATGAAAAAAATAAGCAAGCTTGCCTAATGCTGCAGACTGAAGAGCTTAGACACGGTATGTGTTGTTTTGCGAAGCGCTGGTATCGAGCCGTTGTCTTGTTTCGAAAAATAGATCAGAAAGGGAGGAAAAAGAGATAGAGATCGAGATCGAGAGAGAAGGGGATGCCTGAAGCAAGATTGTTCCTGGCTTCGGAGGAAGGAGGAGAAGGTATACTGTACGCACCGGGACCCAGAGGTCGGTTTACTTTGACTCTCTTCTTGCAACCCAAGATTAGCCAAACCCTCTGTGTTGACCTGCAATATCCCGTCTCCCGGTTATCACTCAAGGCACCTAACCAATCCCCTCCGTGAGAAAACCCACCAACCTTAAAACTGGCCGCCCTAACCACGAATTACGCCTTTTAGGGCAGCCACGACATGCTATCGCCAGTCGCATGTCGGTCGAGTAGGTTTGGGGGGCCCCTGGGGTCACCGCCTGAAAACCCTGGTAAGTGGGGCTGGTGATAAGGGGAACGAGGGGCTGCGCACAGCTGGGCGGCAGGCCTGGGCCCCGCCGGGCGGGAGGCGCCAGGGGTCCGCCCGGGTGTCTGAAAGGCCGACCAGGCTTTGCAGAGGAGTAACTGCTTAACGAAACTGCTCAACGCTGTTCTAACGGACGTAGTTTTCTGATTCATCTTTAGCATGTATGTACCCCCCCCCTCATCACAACTTTGAGGGAAGGAAAAGCTGGAGTTTAGATACTATATTCCCAGGACCTTTGCGATGATCTAGAGGAAAGCATTTGTACAATCTCCGGGTACGTTTACGCTTAGTTGGCAACCACATTTCGAAAACGGATTGTAACCGCACTGTAGCGATGTCTCAAATAGTTACTGTGTCAAAATTCAACAGTTTATATCATGATCTCTCCAGGATTGGAACCAGTCAAACTTTTCTGGAGAGCTCCCACAAATTAGGTAGATGCATTTTCGTCTTCAGGGTTATGGTTTCAAGCATCCCATTTAAAAGTAAATAAGCTCGACAGCAGTTGTCGGTTTTGGGCTCTGTGGAACCGATCGCCATTCTGGCAAAGCACGTCGGCACATGGCTGGAGGGTCCTGAGAGTGACCAGTTAAATCCGCAATATAAGCTTAATGCACACGCCTATCCTTAAGTACATTTGGTCACACTTCTGTACTCTTTTTCAAGCTTCTTTCTGTAATTGCGGGTAGATTATGATATACATGCGTGTAGGTCTCTGAGACCTTGAATATGATATGTGACAGCCATTCCCCTTATTGAATCCGCAATATCTAAGCCATCTAAAACGAAGTCATGACCAACCGTACCCGTACCACCTTTCATAAAAAGGTGTGGAACGATGAAGAGCTTGTAGTTAGGTGATTTAAATACTCTTACGGTTTGCATTTGAGGGCCCGGCCTGCCAATAATACAAAATTGAAGCAGAGCACATGGTGAATCATTCCAGGC
Organism: Takakia lepidozioides; assembly: GCA_030704615.1. Classification (NCBI taxonomy): domain Eukaryota; kingdom Viridiplantae; phylum Streptophyta; class Takakiopsida; order Takakiales; family Takakiaceae; genus Takakia; species Takakia lepidozioides. Next base: position 38,828,918 of record CM060731.1, read on the forward strand.
TGCAGATAGTGCAGGGGACTGTCCTGGCATCCACACTATTCGTGCTAATCAGCCATTTCTACAGGAAATTACGAGTGGATAGTTGCATAAGGGAAAACATCTGTGAGGTATTGAAATGAGATCATGAAGTTTAACAGCAATTCATGTACGTAAACCCCACAAAACACTTACGAGTGTGTAAGATTATTGAGAAAGGCGTTTGTCTGTTTGTTTGTTTAACGTCCAAGAGAGAGTGTTGGAAGGGTCACAGCCTGGGTGGAAGTGGTGCAAGGGCGGTTTGATATGGACAGAGGGAACCGATCGTGCTGGACCACCTGCCATGCCTGGCTGACGCTCTTCACGTGTAACTTATTCCCAGACTGGCTTGGAGCTCAGCTCATCGCCATTTGACTCTGTCTACCGAGTCACTAGTCACTAAGTTAATCATATAAAGTTTGGCATGTTTGGTCTGGTATCAGACGGATGAATTTTGAAGGAGAAGTGAGGGGCATTTCACATCATGCTTGGCTCGGCCAGTCAAGACTCAAGAGTCACGAGTCACGCCTGTGGAGAAAACCTTCCCCCAATTTGCTAGTGTATTCTAATTTCTGGGGCCCTCGCTTTAGGGCAATAATATTTTGTGCATAAAGTGTGGGTCTCTAACCGTACAGGTGAGGGTTTTCCACAATTAAAGGCCCTCAAAATACACTAAAACTGTGCTTTACAGATGTTGGTAATCATTTTGAATTTGAATCCCACTGTCATACCCTTGCGTAATACTTTCCTACCAAAATCCTGCATCATATCTTAACTCATATATCCTATCCTAAATTGTATTCCAATATATACCATCAACTCATAAATTATGATACAATTTTATTTCTGTTAATTTCTCCCATCATCATGCCGATCACACACCAGTGTTGGGAGGTTTTTTGATTCAGCTACAAACCCCGGGGTGTTATCAATAAGGTTACATGGATATGTAACTGCGGTTCTCAAAAAAGCAAAGAACTGGCAAAGGCTCATACCCGCTGGTTTGGTAGTTCTGAATAAAACAGCCTGAAAACTGTCAAAGATCCTCCAAGTTAAGACCTACCGGTTATTTGATGGAACCTGTGGGTTGTTTGAGATTAACCAGAACAGGTGGTTTTTCCCATAAAAAAAAATCTAAGTCTGTGGAATTCAAGCTACTCCTTTTTTCGACCGGTGAATTGAAGCTTTGGCTGATAAAATCTAAAAACAGATTTCAATCTCGGTTTTTGGGGCCATTTGCACGGCATGAACCAGGGATGAAATGCCTCTTGCGCCCCTCAAACACGCCATGGATGTGACAATGAAGGTGGCCAAATCGAAGAGAAGAGGAGTAGGGCCCAAAGGATGACGCGACCTCACCTCCACTTTTGTCTCCCTCGATATTATTGCATTGGTGTGGGCAAGTTGGTGGGTCGGTCAGTGTGACCCCACTACAAACTCAATGCGGCGCAATAGGCCGCCATTAAATACTTGGAGCCCAAGGCAGTTCTCAAGCTCCCAGAACTAGGAGACAACGCCGACCATTCCCCCCTGACTGGGTCTTCGTTTACCCCTTCCATCCCCTGCTTTTCTTGATAGCACACTTTTAGTCTATTTTCCACCGTCCATTTGCTATGTACTACCCCACTGAACCCTTTTTGTAGAGATATACAAAAATAATAAAGAAGAAGAAACCCCTTTGAATATTGTATTGGGTGGTGTAATTGCTTCAACTTTGACAGCTACTAAAAGTTTAGGTATAGGGGGCGAAAGAGGGAAAAAAAAATGATGGATGTCATGTAGAACATCAAATACTCTTTTCTATGCCTAAATGTCTTGAAAGTGCAAAACTCCATCACATAATTTGCATAGACCCTCCTTTCTTTTTTTTGACTGTTTCCTTGGAAACCAAAAAATCCTGGGAGCGACTGCCCACAATTTTTGTTTTCCGAAAAGGAACTCTCTACTAAATTACTGGATATTGTTAAAACTATAAGTCTTCTTTCCTTTTTTTCTTTTTTTTTTTTTTTTGGTCATATGTGAGGTGCCAGCCGGATGCCCGGATACCTTAGTTATTTATGAGTTGGAGGGCAGGAATCTAGTGTACATTGGGGACTGGGGTTTCTGAAGTGCCATGGAAATTCAGGAGGATTAGGAAACAGAATCATCTGTCCCTCTATCCGATGGCTTATTCGTCAGGGCCCTGCCGGAATTAGAAGAAGATTAACAAAAAGGAAAAAAAGAAGAAGAAGAGGGGTTACGTCTTTACAGGCTGCTTATGTGCAATTTGGAGAGGCCTGCACCTGCCACTATGGTGGGTTTGGACTTTGGACTGGCCCAAGGGTACCTAAGGGTAAAAATATTTAGAGAGTATCACTTTGCAAATAGGAAAAACTACATAACTTGGGCATATTTTGAGCACTTTAATGCTGGTGTCACTCACCAGCATTTATTCTGGAAGAAACCTGGTCGGTTCTCTTTCACCTGTGGGATCCCACCATTAAAAAATAACCATAACTCGTCCCACTCTAGAGAAATCACACTCACAACTGTGGCTCAGCATAAGGCTTTGTCTCCTCTTGAGCTGGAGCCAGCTCAGCAGTCGCACCCTACATGTGGGTGTTGCATAAGATTTATGTAATTTTGTCACTTATTGTGAGGTCCACTTTCAAATTCAGTCTGACAGTTCCGAATTTCGACCACCCAAAATACTGGAAAAAACTACAAAATATAGGTCGGAAGTTGGGATCTGAAAAAAATTTCAATCCAAAGACGCCACATAAGTAAAGTTAAATGCCACATGGACAATTGGTTGAAACTGGATGAAACATGCCACCCACACATTACTAAAAGTATACTGTTACACATGTAGGGCAGAGTCACATTATGTACATTACAGTACCAATAATTGGGATGAGTAAGGGAGGGGTCAATATTGATGCATCACAGGTAGAGTTTATCTTGGTGGCTAAAGTACTTGATGCCCATGAAATACTTCTCCCAGGATTTGCTCCATACAATAAAAGGCTCTCATGTGAGCACGATTATTTTGAAACCTGAATGCAGTCACAATCATGTGCAAGCACCTTACATGTGACCCCACCCTTACACACACAGATTTTGTAATGTTCACATGACAGCAAAGACAGGCAAATTAGTTACACTGGGCCACCAACTTTATAGGAGTGGATGTTGATCGCCAGAGTTTCAAGACCTGCCTGTTTGGAGATCTGTCCCATCACATGAACACGTATTTATCTGGAGTATCTGCCGCAATCTCTGAAGATGTACCCACATATGGTTTAGTAATAGTGTTTGACAGTGTTAAGCAGTAAGTAGTGGAGTAGTGTTTGACACTACTTAGTGTTTGATGGGTTCATGATCTTGATCATATAACACGTACGAAATTCGAGGAAGCATGGCCAGTAGCCCTCACATATCGGATATTTTTCATGGGTCGTTTCCATTAGTGTCATTCTTACCTGCGAGATGTGTGCAAAGCTGGGTTTGAGGGTGTCAAATAGTGATGAAATTGGAGAGCCGTATGGGAGGGAGTCTTGACATGGTCGTCGTCCTTGGTGGGCCACAGTGAGCACAAAGGCTGCGTGGGCGGTGGAGCGGGGCATCCCGATGATGCCAACCGTGACTGTGGCCAAGTACCCACCACATTCCTCCTCTTTCCACTCTCTGGAGTACTGTGCTGTTACTCCACTTCCTTTGGTTTTCTCTTCAAAAATTACCTGTCTCTTAATGATGCTTGCATTACGCTCTGAGGCTAATCCATAAACTAGGAACCAAATCCCTCCTCATAAACTCAGTAAGAAACAGAAGGTGGATAACGCTGCAGTGGTTTTCACTTTGAGTATAGACGATCTACATCTCAGGCCGCCAATGCATGCAGCTTAACCACTGATATGCTCCTCCGTGACATTGGAAAACATGAAGGATTGGAACATGAGCCAGGAGTCAGGACCCGACATCCCATTCAAGTGCCTTTGGCAGATTCCTTCTACAATCTGCTCTACGGCACTGGACAATTATTTTACATCTCTACTGGCTAGTGTACATCTACTAGCCGAGCCTGTACTGCCAGTTGCAATATTCTCGATGGGAGTTTATTTGGCCATGCATGGGCCTAATACCGAGATCTGGTGTCCACGGAAAGCTCAGCATTTGCTCTGCTTACGAGGTATCTCTCTCTCCTGCCGGGCTGACCCCTCTCTCCTGTGCCGGTTAGTCCGCGTGCGTTGATGGATTTCGTCTTGCGCGTCTCCACCTTCTAAAAAACAGGTCCGTGGATATGTACAAGTGATGATTCCTATAAGTACTAAATAGAAACATGCAAGTCAACATTGTCTCTCAGGACGGTGGTAGCAGAGATCTAAGCTTCTCTGAATTTTTTCTGAAGTAGACAAATTACAGCCAAGGCTCGCAATATCGGAGCTCGTGTAGAGGCCGCATGCAGCTCCAAGACATTGTCGAAGAAATGTGTGTTTTGTATGCATGCTACATGCTTGTGAGGCATCTCTCGTCATGATCACACATTTTATGCCTTTATAATTTAAACTTGCAATGTAGCATTAAACCTTGAAAGTGTTTGTAGTAGTCGAGAGATCAAGAATTCCAATGGAACGTCGTGTCCCGTCTGTCTAACTCTGCTGAAGACGGTGGCGGATCTTTGCAGCGTCATATACTTGAACTTCAACACGTCAGGTTTGCGAGAGTATCGTATTCATGTGTGCAACCACAGCCACATGGGAGAGATATATAGCATGTATACCGTAACTTATCCATCATAACTCTTAATATCCTTTAGAAGTTAAACATACCTGTAGTGGCTTGTCATGCCTATGCAATGTGCAGTTTGGGTCTATCTCGTAATCTCGTAAGGTGGATTGTATATTTTCAACCCCTATCCAGATTAACCATCTGAATTGGGGTGTCCTGATCCCCAAATATTTGAACGAACGCCACACATTCGAAATGAGCTACAGATCCTTGGGCTTCAAGTAGTCACCAAGTTCAATTAGGGGGCAGATGCTTGCCAGGTTTTGAATAGCGAACTACAAGAGTTATATATGAGGTTTGCGAACATAGTCTTTCTGGTCTCTCAAAGTTTGTATGGCAGTGGGAAAAACTTGAACTGAGAAGATTCTCTAAACGGGAAGGAAGTACCCTGATCCGTTGCACGGGGTTGCATTTCTGAGACGGGGAACAAATGGAATGAGAAAGAAGCTCTCCAGCGTAGGTCTGTCCCTGCACCCTTATTTCACGCCTTTCCTCTCTTTGAGGTACCCACTTCTGAGATTGTGAGATGCCAAAGATTGTGATAAGAGTAGTTCTAGGCTTGGAATTATGAGACATTATAATTCATCATTGGCGAGTCAATGTGGTTGGATGCCAACTTCTCATTTGAGGGCAGGATAGTACTGTATAGGGCTGTGACATGTGGCCTTTGGGGCTGTGATAGGCTGAGGCTTGTGGGGCTGTGATCCTGTGACCTGTGTAGGGCTGTGACAGGTTGTGGCTTGTGTGGGGATGTGACGGCTGTGACCAATGAGCTATGTGGGTCTGTGGGACGAAAACTTCCACATGCATAGTTGGGAATGCAATGGAACATTTAGAATGTTTGATTGTTTGATGTGCAGTGGCTGTTTCTGGCCAATCTATTTTGATTACACGAGAGGGCAACGTGAATCCTCATCCTTGGCATTGGTATTGTGGATGGCAGGAACAATGAAGCAACTCAATGTCTGTTCTCAGAATGTGTGTTGTCTCCGTTCTTCTGGTGGCACTGTTTCCATTCATCCTTCTTTGCTGTGTCAATGTTACCTTTTGGAAGGAATTTGAGCAAATAGATTATCTGCAATACATGGGCGTCCACTTTCTATGCTCAACAGTGATATTGATCAAATAATTTGCAGAGCTGCTACCTCGTTTATCTCCCCCTCGCAGGAGAATCCAGACCTGTGGTGGGTGAGGAATTGGGGGTAGGGTTTAAGCAGACAAGAAGCCAATTACGTATCAACCTCAAAACCAGATTCCAGGCATCATGAATAAGCGACTACTAAATGCAACAATCCTAATGCCGAATGTCTCACAAGGCACACTGGTCAGCCATTCTGAGCCTGGGCCTAGCAGAACTTCACGCGCAAAAACACACCAACTATCTCTCAGTCCAATTCAAAAGCATGCTTTTCCCACCGAAGGAGGTCAATGGAACGAGCACCCATTGCCCGGGAAGCTCTCAGTGAGATTAGGGCACAGCAAAAGATCACGTCCCCTCAAGAACATAAGTAACGTTTAAATTTATGAGGCGTGAAACGGAAGTAACTTGTACGTTCCCAGCTGCTCGCACAAAGAAGGGTTCCAAAAGCGCCTGTGCCATCTTCGCCTCTCGAGATGTTGTACCCGCTGGGTTTTATTCAAATTAACAATGCTTTGAGCAAAATGTACTTCAAATGAAGCATGCTCACATGGAGAGTATCGACGATGGACTTCGGCGCCCTCTATCCGGAAAACAGCTGGAACATATGCTCAAATCCCTTTCCAGGTTAGTTCTTTCGAAAGTACTGAGTGAAGAATCCGGTGAGCTTGTGTAGACTGGCTGCTGTATTCGATTTGTGTCACCTCATTCACCATCAGTTTCTGTCATCTTTGGGAGACCAGATTTGTACGCAGATTTGTTTGTATTTTTATCCTTTCTTGGGCGGTTGGAATTTCCTGTTAATGCAAAAGATCAGTGGAGTTTGAATGCCATGGGTGTTAACTCAGGGCTATCGATATTGTGCTGGAGGCCAAGGATGGAGAATCGTTTCCTAAGAAGGTCAAGAAAAGTGGGAAACAGTGTCTGGTTAGAGGATTAAAGGTAATGCCCCAAGCTCTTTTCAATATTGACAGTGAGTAGCATATACTTGTTTTCTACGGATTGTCTTCTAACAGTGAGGATCCTGAACAGGACTATTTGTGTGTTGGCGTCAATAATGTGACTCGCGCTTTGGAAAAGTCTTCTGCCAGCAACCCCGCAGGTGTGACAGAAGGGGAACCAGAGACAAAACGCTTGAAGACAGACCATGAAGCAGACGAGATGGTGAACTTGGGGCAGTCTTCCAATCCACAAGACCTGAATGTTACGCAATTGCAGGTTAGTGGCTTGCATTAGTCGTTCACTGGGATTCTGTCTCCCGGTACCCCTCTATTGTCAACTTTTCTATCAACAATTTACTTCTCAGAAGAATTTATTTCTGATAATGCTCATTGTTGTTGACGGCATGGGCCTATGTACTAGGGGCCGCATGGTATTAGGTTAAGTCGAGTGTGGTGTGAATGGTTTGATTGGAATATTCAGATCTTGGGGTTCTGTGAGGCCAAGCCTAGGCTCACATTCCAAAGATGAAGGTCTGAAGGAGGATTTGCACAGATAAAAGGGAATAATTATGGTTCTTTGGATAAGCTCACATTTGAGAGAAAGAGAGAGCTTACCATTTGACAGAGTGGGCGGATAGACAGTTTGAAATATAGTGTGTGAGGGGGGGATGTATGTAGGCAGTGGTGGTGGCCATGGAGGTGCATCCACGGGTGCTGGTCCACCATGTGGCATTGCTGTGTGCGAGCCGAGCAGTACCACTTCTACCCATAATTGGAGGTGATGGTTGTGGGTCCCTGCGACTGGGAGAGCTGCTGGGGACACGAACTGCAATTGCAATTGGAATCAAGGTTGGACTAGAAGTTATGTCATTAAAATATCTATGTTTTGAGACTGGCTGTGTTCTACAAGGGGAGATACCTACAAACTCCTCTATCATGACCCATTACTTTGGATGGACATAGTTTGTTGCTTAATTTTTAAAGTATTTGGAGTCAATGTCCATTAAAGCACCCTTCTTTTGATTGGCTGTCTTCGATTGTCAATGCTATTAAATCAGCTTGTGTGTAGTTATTCGCACCCAACTATGTATTCCACCATTATCAGTGACTGCCATTGAGGAGATGCCACATAGGTTTTCCCTAAATTTGTTACACAGTGTCTTGGTAAAGCATTGAGGGTAATTCCTTCTCCATTATTTCTCTCTGTCAACCAGGTGCTGCACCCTTCTCAAGTTTGCTCATAAAACTTCCAGGTTTATTTAAACTACATGAATCAAAGGTCTGAAACTATTTTAACAGTTTCGTGATTCCTGGTTGCTAAATATGTAATTCCAAAGTTGAATACTGTCAAGGGGGCGGGCTGGAGACTGTGGACTTTGAGGCTTAAGGATTGGCAAACATGGCTGACACTGAATTTGACTTTTGGACTGTAAATACTGCTCGGTTTTGCACAGAAGGGGGAGTCTGCAATTAATTGGGCAATACAGTCTACCTTGGAGACACAGTTGAAGTGAAATTGCAGCAAAAACTGGAGCTCCATTGGGCTCCCAGCGGTCTTAGATGGAAACTTGGAGATGCGGAGCTAGGTCAGCAAATTTACGGTCATTGCAGGTACAGAGATGAAAGATGGACTATTACGATCTTGCACAACATTCTTATCTCTATCGCATTTAAGTGTCGGCCATCCATCTCTTGAAATGAAGCTGCATGTATGTCTGTTTAGGCCGTGTTTGCTCCGCACCCACTTGCAAAGGATCTATAATTCTGGGTGTTGGGGCTTCTTACACCATCCTATTTCCTGTGCCCCATTGCTGCTCGCCATCTTGGAGATCTGTTAGTCAAATGTGGCTCGTGTACATGTTTTCAACAGATGTATTATGCCACATGTAAGTCCAGGGTCTTGCTTGTATGCATGGCAGATTTCAGAAAAAATCAGTCCCATGTATTGACTGGGGCTTTGCAGGAGTATCCTCAACATCCTCCCTGAGTCAACATGAGGCAGATGAAACCATCAGACACAGCAGTAGCTATCCAGAATGTAGTTGAGTTTTATAGTTCGTCTGGTTCTTCAGTTCTTTTAGAATTACTGGAGGACCATGTACTCCTTGCCCACATGGGCCTCTCTGCTAGACCTGCAAAATATTAGATGTTGCTGCGTTCTATTCCTGGCAGTGAACCAGTTACCTGTTTATATAAGAAGGTCCACTTGCTTTCTCACTGGACTTTTGCACCCGTTGGGTTATTCTTCCTTGAGCATGGTTACAGATGTAGGAGCAAGTGAATAGTTAGGCTCATTTTGAATAGGTAGTTGACATATGGTGGAAGTCCTTCACAGTTGTACACAGCTGCTTAATTGTAACTGCTTCAGCCCTGGTTGATCAAGCAAAGTAGTTGAAAGTTGCACACAAGATATGATCAAACTCTTGACACCTCATGGATTATGGACAAATCAGATGGGGAGAGAGAGAGAGAGAAGGTACTCATAAGTCATTGTTTGTTGTAGCCTTGTGGCCATAGACCTCACACTCAGGGCAGAACAAGAGGGAACAGACATTACCTACACTCAGTCCAGTAGTGGGACTTACCATGATATGAACCAATAATTTGTTCAGACTTTCCATATTTCCTCTAGAAAGTACTTCACACAAGCATCAATGTGTTGTGTGTTATCTGCCCATGAGCAGTTAGATGCCAACAAGGCCTGGTCTTTAGCCTCAGCCTCAAGATTTTGGAAGTTTGTGGCGGGAGGTGCAGGGACGATGTTCTTGAAGAGGGTCCACCTAAGACCTATGAGCAAATGATAGGGGAAGGGGGGGTGCCAGAGATGGTCATTTGCACTCGCATTCTCAAGGTGTGTGCAGCCTGCAGGAGTGAAAAGTCTGGCAGACGGAATACATGTGGGCGACCCCATTATTGAAAGGGGATTGAAGGCAAACCATCTTTCTCCACATGCTATCAATACGGATGCCAAGTGCGGATTGTGATGGATGCACAGCCGCAAATGCCTGATTAGGAATGTCTAAATGGAATGTATGATAGCAGGATATGGCAGGATATGTGTACATGGGTGTGGAATGGAGGCCGTGATGTGGAGACGTGGATCACTGCTGAAATAGCTAAGGGAAGTGCTTTGCTTCAAATGTGAATTGGAGGTAAAGAAACTATGCATGTCATTGAATGTGACAGTTACTGGTGCACAGTCTGAGAGCTGCCTTGGGCAATAATCAAAATTTAAGTATGTTTTGATAGCTGCAGGGGAAGCCGTTGGAAACTTTTATTGCAGAGGAGCTGTCGACAATTTGCAAACAGTTTGCAAAGAACAGCTTGCATGAAAAAAAAGCTACAATGAAGGAGGATGAAAGGTTTGCATGGGAATCCCCAAAGATTGGAAGACAGGGATACTTGAGGGTAGTTTTCTGTGGAGAGTATCGATTCTCACCTGTTCCTTCTTTGTGCCAGAAGAAGAGCTGACAAGCTTTCTAGTTTTCAAGAGTCTTCAGTATGAGAGTTCAGCTGACAGATTTTCAGCTGTGATTTAATGAAAGAAAATTTTAATGGGTGAGTATGTGAGCTGTGCTCGGAATGGATGTCATATACAAGAAGCCCGAAGCTACAAAGCCCAAACTGGGATGCACTTGTTTACCAAGTTCAGGTTCTCTATTGTGTTCCTCTCTCACAGCCCCTCTAGCAGGAAAGCAGTCTCTCTGTGGGTATTGTCAAAGGTTTGGGAATACATTCCATGTTAACTTATCTGCCAGTTGCAATGCATTCTGTACAACTTGAGGAAGGAGTACAACCTCACAAGCTCAGGCTCAACACAACTTGCAATCATCCGCTGGATTGTAACTGTGCTGTTGGACAGACCCTAGGCTGTCGGCTGTTGGCTGCCCAAGAACCGACCTTGAGGAAGGAGTACAATTCTGCAAGCTCGGCTTAACACCATTCTGTAATCACCCACTGGATTGCAAATGTGCTGTCGGGCAGACCTAGGCTGTCGGCTTTTGGCTGTCCAATAACCGACAGCTCAGAGGGGCCCCAGATCCCAGCCTTGGCTTTCAATGTCAAGAGTTTATCTTAGTTCAGTTGCACCATCTCTCACAATGGAAAGCATTGTTTGAGCTTACACCAAAAAACGATTTCCCTTTTCCAGAGAGCTAACTTCAAATATTCTGCAGATGTAGCATATTTCAAATAAGTTTAAATTATACACAATCTAGCCAATTGATGAAGTGGGATTGATTATGTACAAGATCAATCATATGTCTGCACAGCAAGTGTAATTTTCAAAATTTTGGAATAATGCCACAGACTGCAGTGATCCGTGCCTCTAGCCTAAACACTGACGTCGGCGTGGGGAAGGCTATGTACGTCTCCTGTAGGAAAGGGCGCGTGACAACCTCTTTGGTATGACATGACAAGCTCTGAAGCGTTGAGCTGGAAACCTTCAGTTGTCGATTGCAGGTTTTTTTTTTCCCCTGGGATCCCAAGTGAGGCAGCTGTCTGCATCTATGTCACCCACGCCGTGTAAGTGATACTCATGTCACGATCTGGACCGCTACATAAATGAAAAGCTGAATGCCGGCTAACGAGAGAATGAATCTGTGACCAAAGGACCTAACTTACGTGCCATCCGGTGCAGTTTGTCGTAGCAGTCTGGAGGTATGTAGTGGGCTGTCAAGGTGCAGTTTGTCTTGGCCTTGCTGGCTTGGTCAGGTCCCTTGAGCCAAAAGGACAAATGGGAAAACCCATATGAGCGGGTTTGTGTTTTTAGGGGAACCATCATCGTTGGGACGTCCAGCCTCCAAGCATCCCTGATAGCCAGTGTAATGCTACAATTGGGAAGCTAAAGCATCTTCCAAACTACAAAACCGGGTGTTAGCAATGGGCGAATAAATTGAGAGAAAAGCAGCTGGGGGGTGGATTGGCGATGTTGGGTTGATGGTGATTGTTCAGTCTAAAACTTGTGATCGAGGGCTACTTAGCAAGAGGAAAGGTTCCGTTTGGTGGGCCGCGTGTATCCCACGGTGAGGCATATGACAAACGCTTTGTACAGCAGTATTATTGTACTGCAGGCTCCCTGCCCATTTGAAGCATGGGTACCCATTTGAACATTCATTCAACTTTCTTCTTCAACATCTGAGATTGACCTCCATAAATGCATGTTTCTTTTGGAATCCTCATTCTTGCAATTTGATTAGGCATTGATTTTGCTTACTTTTATAGCCGGCATTTTACAATACCTACCAGTTGGGCTTCATTCCTTCAGTTGCCCTTCGTTGGGAGAGTCGCATATTGGGCCAAATTCCCTGCGGGCTCTTGGCAAATGGGATGGTGAAGAGTCAAGATAGAGAAGACTCTGGTCAAAGCTGGGAGGATGGTCAACACACAGCAAGATAACAAGCAAGAGAACAATGTAAGAAGGACTACCTTAATCATAGGATTGTAACCAATGCTAAGTCGATGACAAGGTCATCTTCAGTCATTGCAAAAGTGGGGAATATCGTACATTGGACCTCTGATAACTTCAAAGTCCAAAGAAACCAACTGGAATTGTTTTCTGCCTTTATTTTAGAAGATGGAAGAATGTTCCTACCTTTTACATGATTGAAACTCAAGGTTGCCAATGAAGCAAGTACTTACTTGAATGGAGGGGAGAGGGACTGTAACAGAGAGCCTGCCAGGCAATGGGCCTCCTGAGTAGCCATCATGCTGTAGCATACTGGGTGCCTGCTCTCCTGGCATCACCAGTTAGAGCCATCTTTTAGGATCTGATTTTCCTAGCAGATTGAAGTCGCTTGGAGATCGGACCGTGAACCACAAGCCTCCTCCCTCATTTGCCACATTTTCACCCTTCCAGTGTCTCTAAACCTTACCAGGTGATTGGACAATGGATCTGATTGAGACCCACTTTCACACAACTCTTGGTTGGTTGATATCCATCTTCCTTACGACGACCAATGAGGTAGTTTAAGAAGAAAGTCTTCAACACAGTAAGAGCCTCATCCATGCAGATGAGGCCCGTAGATTGATGATGCCTGTCTTGCAGGAGGCAGAGGATTGAAGACGACGACAATAAAAACCTTTATGTGGGCCACTGCTGTGCGCAGGCATGTTGTAAGGAAATTACCAAATTACTATGGTCATAATTACCGGCTCCAGTCAATTTCCTTACAACTCATGAAAATAGTGCGCTGTCAGAGGTAGGTCCTTTGATACGAAAACCTTCCAGAAATTTGATCCAGGCCGCAATAACATCAGTCTTTGAGCAAAAAGGAGAAACCCTTCAACAAGGGCCAAACATGGCTAGACTGTGACTCCAAATAGCAATAGTCTCAGTCATCATGCAGTGTTGCGGTCCCAAGCGAGTGGACAGTGTAAGATGGTCCTTGCTATTATGTAGAATGAAGCGAACATCATAATGAACGAGAACAGTATTAGGAAACCCATCCCTAGCTCCATCTACCCATCGGCTGCTCTGAGGGTGAAAGAGGCTTGCTTCCCCGGGATGTGTGCCTCCAAGTTTCTTTCTTTTGTTTGAAGGAAACTCTGTGGCCCCTCAGGCGTAAAAACGTGAAAACCAGTCACGTGTCTGGGTTGTTTTTAATACTATCATTTGAAAACATTTTTTTAGCTTCAATTCTTGGCAACTTACTAAACAGGAAAGGATTGCGGCCGAGTCCTGGGCCTCTGTTGTTCCACAAACATACAAAAAAAAGATTGCTTACACTTTTTTTTTAAATGTTCTTAAACAATTTCTTCAATAGAAGGTTCGGCGAGTCGTATTTATATCCGTGACATGACCCATTCTTGGAAATGCAGAGCCAGCTTTTCAAAACAAGGCTCATGTTTCCAAAACATCTTTAGGCATCTACAGATTTTCTTTGTCCTCCTTTTCCTTCTTGTTTTTGTTTCTCGGGTGGTGGTCCACTTTCCCTTAGCCGTCACTGCTTTTGCAAGGTTATTTTTTCCTTGCATTTAATTCATTTCAGGGCTTCTGTCCCTTTTTTCAAAGAAGAAAATAATATTTAGCTGTTCATTGCGCTGTTCCCTTTTCTGTAAGAAAAATATAAATATAAATATAACACTTAGATGGATCATAGCATACAAATGGTGACATTCGTAAATTAGAGCAACTTTATTCACGTGAAAATGAGTCGCATAGTGTAATTGTTTGCAAGAATCGAACGTGTCGCCAACTTTACTTAGAGCCAGGTTCCATGGGCACTCCCACTCGCCCCCCAAGCAACTGCCCCCAGGAGCGTATTGCCCCTTAAAAATGAGAAAGGGTGCTTCCATGGACACCTTTCCCATCATCCCTGTAAAATCTTGGCACCAATTGCTCTGTGGGCCCATGACATAGTAAATGATAATTAATATAAGTTTTAGACGAATGTGTATGAATTCATCCCCTCTCCTAAAATCTAACTGACTCTGGATGAACATCAATAGCATTCTGTAAGGCTCCGTACCTTTACAGGAAAAGACAAAAGTGTCAGTTAGGTGCGCCGCAAAACTCCATGGGCCCTTGCAAAGGGAGGTCTTTTTTGCGCCCCTTTAAGCAAGGTGCGATTTTGTGGGGCCGCCCCTTACAGAATGTTCTATCTAAGCCAGTAACGTCTGTTTACGCCCCCTAAGCAAGGTGCGATTTCGTGTGGCCGCCCTTTACAGAATACTCTAAGCCCAGTAAGGCCTCTTTAATTTTGGGGCGATTCAGTTAGTGGCGCTTGGGGCTGTCCATGGAACCCGGCTCTTAGGTGGAGTGACTAATGAGCCACCAATATGGTGATTATTATGTATTTGGAAGAACCGTCAAAATAACACTTCAGTTATAAAGGTCGCTTTAACACAAATATAGAGAAGTAACACCTATCCCCCCATCTCTCATGCTTATAGTGACATCTCCGACTTCTAATTCTCTAATCTAGTATTCTAGGTGGGCACATTCCCACAATGGGCGCCTGGATGTGGCTGAACAGGTCTTCATCCCATTCCTTTCTTGATTGTGACTTGGGGTAGGGAAAAGTTTTGATGGGGCATCATGTTGGTAGGGGAGTCTGCCAATGGGAGGTGGCAGGGTCAAAGAGAGACAGGGAGGGAGGGACGTCAGCCATTACTGGGCCTGCCATACCTCTCTCGCCTCTGCCCCTCACTAAAACCGAGCCTCATCAAGCCGGGGTTGTCTTGTTGTTCCGCAGCTTTCATAACTTTCTTCTGCACTCTCTTGACTCTGTCCCAGGGATGAAGACCACTGGGCTGTCCCTGAAGCGTGTCATCGTCCTCACTTCCCACGTGCTTATGACTTGTTTGCCCCTGTATTCATTGTTCGATGTCCCTTTCTCTCTTCCTTTCTCACGAGCTCTCGGAGAACAGATGAGAAATTTGGGCTTCTGAGACATGATCCAACCTTTCTTGTTTAATTCCTTTCTCTCTCTGTCGGAAGTCCATACCTCACTCTGTGGCTTGCTGGGGGTCTCTGAGCTAGCTTTCCTTTGCATTCCTTTCCTCCGTCATCTGTGTTCCCCAGCTAGGCCTACACCCCCCCCTTTCCCTCTCTCCTCCAACTTTCGAGTGTTGCTAGTCCGCAATCATCTATCTGGTTTGTGCACTGAATGACGTTGTACTTCGCAGGTTTTTGTTCTAGTTTTTGAGCATTTAATTTTGCAACCCGACAGATATTACTCATTCTTTTGTCCTTCTTGACATCTTTAGGAATCCCGTGGTGTACTTCGGTTCCTCTACTCAACGCCGATGCATTGTGTGGTGTCAAGAATGCAGAGATCTTCATCTCTGTTTCCTTCAACTGTTTGGCCTACTTACCTCAACGTCAGGATCATTGTTGCGATTATGGGAATACATTTTTCGCAACATTCAGCACCGCCTTCCCGCAGATTTCGACAGACACATCGTCGGGTATTGTCGTTATAGCACTATCTGCATTGCTCAGAGCGATGGGCAGGACCGAGAGAGAGTAGTATACCGAGAAAGGCAAATAGGTCCGAGAATGTTGGTGATGGTCCCAAGCAAGAAACAGGCTCCACGAAGCAGGTAAGCAAGATAGGCAGACAGGGAGGCCTGACACCCACCCAAGTGAATGAGTCCGACGGAGTGCCCGCCATGTGTGCCCCCCCTGTTTCTGTGTCCAATATCTTTGGAAATAATGAGGGACCCTGTTACCGTCTGCACTGGCCAAACGTACGAAAGAAGCAGCATTCAGAAATGGCTAGAAGAAGG
This sequence comes from Takakia lepidozioides, assembly GCA_030704615.1. Classification (NCBI taxonomy): domain Eukaryota; kingdom Viridiplantae; phylum Streptophyta; class Takakiopsida; order Takakiales; family Takakiaceae; genus Takakia; species Takakia lepidozioides. The sequence goes on from CM060731.1 coordinate 38,845,010, forward strand.
GCATCGCACTTGCCCGATCACAATGTGTCACCTCGACAACCACACCCTCATTCCCAATCTGATTGTCCGCCGCCTAATTCAAGCGTGGGTGCGGGAAAATGGTCCAGGCAGTTTGCCTGAGACCCCCTCAACTTCTCCCCGAAAAGAAAATGCGGGGAGCGAGAAGAGAAGACCGATAGCAGCGGACCCGGAGCGAGTTCTTTCTCTCTTAAGAGAATTGGCTAGGGGAGGACACAGAGTGAAAATGGCTGCCAGAAGTTTACGATTGCTAGCGAAAGAAAGAGAAGAGTACCGGACGTGCATCGAGGAAGTAGGAGGGTGTCTACTACTTGTGTCTCTCTTATGGACCAACCCTGCCGAGGAGACACACGAAGACTGTGAGGCGTGTGAGGATGTATTGGCGGTCTTAGTCCTTCTCTCACAATGCAGTGCGAACACGCGTCATATGGTGACCGAGCCCCAGAAGCTTACGTGGGTGGTGTGGCATCTGGAAAAGGGAGCCCCTTGGGCGAGGGTGAATGCGGCAGCTTTGCTCGAGAGCTTGCTAGTCTCAGAGGACTTTTGTGCTGGGGTTGGAAAATTCCCAGGTGTCTTGCAGGGGTTGGTGAAATTGCTCAATGAAGGCAGCCTCCATCAGCACCGGGGGTCAAAGATTGCTGTGAGAGCGTTGCTGGCTGCATGCCTATGCAAGGTAGAACTCTTGTGAGAATATTTTCGTCTTGAAACTTTCTCTTTAGAAGGCCTCAGAAGAGCTAGTTTTTGGGTAAATTATCTAAAAAATCAAACCTTATACTGTCACTCTGTCAGACAAGGATCTGGTGTTGCCTATGCATTCTATCACAGATTTTGTAAGACTACAACTTTCTTGTACCCATCGTGTTCGATCAGGTGAATAGAGCACGTGCAGCGGATGCTGGTGCAGTGGGAGCCTTGGTGGAATATTTATCAGATGCACGATCAACCACAGCAGAGAGATGCCTTGCTACGTTGGAGTTGTTGTGTACCACCACAGAAGGACAGGTTGCAGCCAGCCGGCATGCACTCGCAATCCCCATGCTCGTGAAAATGGTTTTGAGGGTCTCTCTGCGGGGAACAGAATATGCAACTGGGACTCTCCTAGCCATCTGCAAATCTGGACCAATCGAGGTGCTCCAGGTCGCAATGCAAGCAGGAGCCCGAACCCAGATGCTGTTTCTGTTGCAAAGTGATGGGACCCCACGGGCCAAGCGGAAGGCTTTGGAACTATTGAAGCTTCTTCACACGGTCTGTTGCCTGCCCATGGTTGGCAAGCTTTCCAATGCTGTCACAAACTCTTGGGAACGTGTAATGGGCTAGAAAAATTGGTCTGAGAAGCAACTCGCTTTCTTTGGTCCCTACTGTCCTGAAGCAGTGTCGGAAGTAAACTTCCCACCCACATTTGACAGATTTCTCACTTAAGAGGTCAGTTTGTATTCTGTGCATTATATGAGACCCACTCCTCTGCAGGTTGTCAACTAGGAAGGAGCATTAGGCAGCTACCCTTGGTGTCCGTCCAGTCCCACCAACGGAAGCATTGAAGTCTATTAGACATGACTTCAATCTCTTGAGTTGGCTCACATTCAGAAGGTCTCACTAGTCCTGAACAAGCCCAAGCTCAGTCAGCCTGTGCCCAGTATCCTGGTGAGGTCAGATGCCATCAGCTGTGATCCATGGAAAGACGTGCCCTCTCCATCCAGTTTGGCTTTCTGGCCAGATGTTGCTATATTATTTAAGGGATAGATGAACGAGCTCTGGGTAGATAGAATGCTCCCCTGGCATCTCAGGGCTTCTGTCTGTGAGGGCTCCCAATGTTTGTTTCTTGGCAGATGTCAGCATCTTGGCTGTCTTACCAGGGCTACATCACCAGAGGACCCCCAAGAGAATGTACTCTTGAGTTTCTAGTGAGATCACATTGAGTCCTAATGTGCTATCTTCACTCTAAGCCACCACGCACACCTGACGCTCTCAAGACCTCTATGCACTACTTGTACAGTATGGGTCCAAAAAATATCTCCTTCGGTTCTCTTTCCACAAGGATAGCCAGGAGTGATTGACAGCTGGATTAATGTAAGATTACTATGATGGCCATTCAAAGCCGGGGTTGATCCTCGTATCATGGTTTGCCGTCTGAAACGAATTCACAGTTTATTGGGATAGCTGCGATGTGGGGTTTATGTATCTCTGCCATGTTTCTATGCTTATGAGCAGCAACAGATGGCCCAATGGGTTAGCGCATAAGGCCACCTTACAAGCGGTCATGGGTTCTAAGTCACATAGGCATATCTTGGATGCCACCCATTATAGTCACCCCAACTATAGAAAGGGGTCACTCGGTCAATCAATCACCTAATGTGGGTGTACCTCGGGTTTCCAATCTTTGGGGGCGGTTTGGGCAACCATGTTGCTGTGGTTACAGCCATGAGAATGAATCCACAAGGCCTTTCGGGTTGAAGAGATGCCATCATTTAAGTTTTCTTGGTACTTCTATATATTCTATGGGCCATCCAAGAGCACTGGGGCAAACAAATGTGGTAATATTGGGGTGCAATTTAAAAAGACACAGATAGAATGGTCATTCGCCTGTGTAGGCATTCCAATTGAACACAGCTATCCAAATTTGCTGCTTGTCTGCCCCCTTCACCGAATGAAGTTTTCATGTAGTGACTGCTTCATTGCCTGTCAGAATTGGGGGCAAGCATCTTAGTCCAACAATTGTTGTTTTGTATTGTGTCAGTGGGAAATTCTTGACATGGGGGAAAACTCCCTATTTGGCAGCCATTTCTATTCACAACCATAGGAGTGTCAGGTTGATGTGCTTCATAGGGACGACTGATGGTTAAGAGAACCCAATTCTCACTCCTATTTGGATCAATGAAGTCTGCACCTCACATGGGGAAAACAAATTTGTATGTCTGGACTACAACTTTATAGAACTCTTATACTTCCACTTGCCATTTTACTACATTTGTCCCAGTGTTAACGAAGGTAGACTAGAGACTGGAGGTTGTTCGAGATGGGATGTCATCACGAGAAAGCTATGGGACAATCATATAGGATTGCCTTCCACAGAGAAGGGTTTGCATCAGTGGAGACATGGCCATTATCTTCCATTCCATCTGTGAACATGGAATTTACACTATGGTGACATTTGTCATTGTCCTCTTGTCAAAAACTTGATCCCGACCTGGTACTACTGATTGAACTGTCATGCAACATATGTGTTTTCTCCGCTTTGACTCCATTACCCCTGCCGGAAGGTACCTTCAGTTGATATGGTTATCTTGAATGAAAAGAACATCTCTATTGATAATAAACATGGTTCTAGCTAGAAGTGGCCAAAATGGAAAATTGCAGATACGAGAGTTTCCATTATACGACCGCTGCTTGAAGGTTGGAAGTCTTTGAGCTTCAGTTGTGGACTTCTTGATGCACTGAACTTCAAATGCATTTGTCAATCAAACTTGGCATCATCTCAGCATGGAAAGTTTCATATCAGTCAAGTGTTACCAAACTAAGATAATCCCTTGATTTCAATATGCTGCTAAACTGTGAACTTGACACTCTTGTTTGGAACAGTGTCTCATTTTCCACTTCACCCTTCCTTGCAACATATCATGACCTTACAGGCTCTCATTAATATGATGGATGTTACATGCCTCACCAGTAATCTCCACAAGAACAAATCCCATCGTGGAAATGGTGAAAATGGATGACCACATCCCGTATGACAACTGTTCGGCCAACAATCTTTGAGATGAACTTGGTGGCAGTGTGGCAGTCACCACACGCCCCAAGGTTCTTGATGATGTGGATGGGCATCCCAGGGGGTGTGCTGACGAGCCCAAAAGCAATGGCCAGCTTCTCACTGTGGTGGCAAAGGGAGAACTCCTTTTTCTCCTCCACATTATGCAATACAAAGCACGTGTCAGGCATGTAACCAGCCTCCTTCATCTGGACAGACAATCGCTTCAGCTCAGCATGTATTCCCTCAATTTGTGGATGCAATTTGTCTTCTCCAACGAATGTATGCACTCGGTTGTTAACCTCAATACAGCTGCGGCCTGGCTCCTTTCTGACACCTCTATCCTCCATCATTTTTCTCACCTTTGCTTGATCATCCCACCTGCCAGATTCAGCATAGATGTTTGATAGCAGCACATAAGTTTGAGCGTTCTGTGGATCCAAATTGATAAGGCATCTCGCTGCATGTCCTGCTAGCTCCACATTGCCATGAATTCTGCAGGCACCAAGCAAGGCCCCCCACACCGCAGCACCTGGTTCGATCGGCATTTCCCTGATGAAGTTCTCTGCCTCCATCAATCGCCCTCCACGGCCGAGGAGGTCCACTATGCAGCCAAAATGTTCAACTGTAGGAGTAAGCCCATGATCTCGAGTCATGGAATCAAAGTAGTGACAGCCTTCATCCATGAGGCCCACATGGCTGCAAGCAGAGAGAAGACATATGAAGGTGATACCGTCCGGCTTCAAGCCTTCCTGATGCATTTGTTCATATAGGCGGACAGCCTCCCTACCACACCCATGTTGACCATATCCAGCAATCATGGCATTCCATGAGACCAGATTTCGTTGAGCCATATTGTCAAACACTTTCCGCGAATCCTTGACACTCCCACATTTGGCATACATGTCAGCAAGGGCATTCTCGAGAATTATATCTGGCTCAATTCCAGTTTTCATGATGTCAGCGTGCACTTCTCTGCCCTTTCCCAGGGCTCCTAGATTCGCACATACAGTCAGAATGCAAGTGAACGTCACCCTGTTGGGAGAAACCTTTCCCCGTTGCATGTGCTGATAGATCTTGAACGCCTCCCTATCAAACCCATGCTGAGCATATCCTGTAATCATCGCATTGCATGAGACCACATCATTTTTAGCCATGTTGTTGAACACTTGACGTGCATCCTCCAGACTCCCACATTTGGCATACATGCCAATAAGGGCATTCTCCAGAACAATATCTGGCACAACTCCAATTTTGATGATGTCAGCATGGATGTTTTTGCCATTATCCAGGGCTCCTAGGCTGGCAAACACATTGAGAACACAAGTGAGCGTGACCCTGTCGGGCAACATCCCTTCCTGTTGCATTTGCTTGTACATGCTGAAAACCTCCCTACCACATCCATGGTGTGCACATCCTGCCATCATGGCATTCCATGAGACCACATTTCGTTTGGCCATATTGTTGAACACTTGGCGGGCATGCTTCATGCTCCCACATTTCGCATACATGTCAACCAGTGCAGTCTCCAGGATCATATCTGGTGCAATACCAGCTTTGACAATGTCAGCATTGACCTCTTTGCCTTTCTCCAGGTATCCAAGGCTAGCACACACATTGAGAATGCAAGTGAAGGTGACCATGTCAGGTGTCCCCCCTATCCTTATCATTTGCTCATAGATCTCTAATGCGTCCCTACCATACCCGCGCTTGGCATATGCTGCTATCATTATAGTCCACGTAAACAAATTCCGTTCAGGCATTTTGTCAAACACTTGACGTGCATCCACCACACTCCCGCACTTGGAATACATGTTCAGAAGGGTGTTGAATAGGAAGATGTTTGGTTTGAATCCACTTTGGATAATATGCATGTGCACCTGCTTTCCCTTTACGAGGTTTTTCTGGTTCATGCACTCCTGCAAGAAAGAGACGTAGTTATTGGAGTTTGCCTGTATGCCTTCTTGGTTAAAAATGTACAGTGCCTCTTTCAGTTGTCCCGACTTACAGAGCGTCCTCACATCCTGACAAGTGCCGGAGTTCTTGCTCATTCCCTCCCGTGGTCCAATTTCCAAAACCACTGCAAGCCTGCCATCCTGCATGGCTGAAAACTCTTGAGTTACTAACATCATCACTGGAACTCACATAATGGATCTCAAAGCACCTACATCTCTAAACCAAAACATCTCTCTCAAGACCAGGCTTATTGTAAGATATTACCAGCAATTGAATTATCATCCAGACAATACCTGTTGTATACTTGGCAACCCTCAACCCAAAAGACCTCATTTGTGTGCGTATGTAGGAAGGCTGGTAATCTTGGACTTTTCTGTGCAGACCACCAGTTGGCACTTAAGAAACCATAGCTGCAACCAAAGCATCACACAAACCAGACTACAACCACCAAGGGCTGAATCATTATAAGACCTACTGATGGCAACAGCGGACCCATTTTGCTACCTTATCATGATAAAAAAAACAAAATAAAATTGTAGCAAGTTGAGATGCAGATGTGTCCGCAACATCACCAGCAAAGTCACAAGCCCTCTTTGACAGAACCTTTCACATCCTAAGAAAGATATCCTCACATTATCAAACATGTCGCCCCACCACCGTGAATGATATGAGAAGACCTCTCGCCGGAGCCATCCAATGCTCATGACTTGACCTGAGTACAAGAACTGCAAGAACATGAGAGAGCTTGCCACCTTTCAGTGCTAATGTATTTCTGGATACTTTCTAGGCTCTTTCTCTGCCTGAGGCACTTAAGAAACTTACAAACATTCCGTAAATTACAGATATTGCATGAGATACTGCAGGAGTTTGCATGGGTAAAGCCCGCCCTTGAAGCCAGGTTGATGGTGGGTGATACCCAAGTTCATCGACAATCAGTGCTAGACTATAATCTAGACCACATGAAAGAAAGCTCTATTTTGACCCGACACCGGTTAGACACCAACCTTGAGTACAAAGGACCTCATTTCTGCACTTGTCTAAATGGACTTCGATGAAAACCACAAGTGGGCAGCTCGCAGCCATAGCTTCCGCGACAGCCACTGATCCGATGATAATAACCAATTTCGGCACATGTGACATACTCAGCTCTTAAATGTCATGATCAAAGCGGCAAGCCAAGGTCAAGTGCACAAAAACATATCATCCTACCAGCCTTCCTCAGAAAGAGATCAAGTCCTTCTTATCCTAAGAACTGAAGACCACTGGGCCAATCGAGATAACCTCACTTTGTCATTCCTGTTGTACCACCGCTGTGAATTATCTTAATTGAACACCTGCCATTCTATGCTCGTTGTTTTGCCTGCATACAAACACCACCAAAATTTTGATTTTAAGAAGCTTCTAGTTGGCCTGAATGTTCTTCAGAAATACTACTGCAGGCATTGGGCAAAACTACTCTCTCTCTCTCTCTCTCTTCCGTCCAAACGGGAGCGGGTGTATGGCCACAAGGCTACGGCAAACAAAGTCTTATGACACCTTCTCTCTTTCTCGCTATGGCCGCATGCCTACGGCAAACAACGTCTTATGAGTAGGAGCGTCCCTCCCAAAGTTCTGCAGTCCTTCTCGAGTAAATGTTTGTGTTCTGTGCCGAAGATTCCTGTTACACTACCGTAATGCACTTCTGACCTGTCGAATATGGATCTGCTCGAGGTGGCTCATGGGTTGACTCTTTTCACAGACTGTTGTGAAGATCTCCAGCCTGAGTTGTTTTCCTTCGCCTTAACATTCTTCTTTTTCGGCACTGAGAGAAATGGCTGGGTTGCACTGTGTTATACAGGCAGTTGACTACAGCCAGCTTGCTGTGGCAGGTTGGAGTTGGAGATGTGGGATATCCTGGCTGAGGGTGGGAACCGGGTTGATGTCTCAGGGTGTCTGGGTGACTGCTTGTATACTGACATGAACAGCCAAAAAAGTGCCAAGGTCGGTGTTATCTTCATTCGCCTTTTAACCTAACTTTTGTATGTAGACTGATGTGTTGGATGGAACAATGTCAAGGGTTTAGAGGATGGAGAGGATTTGGTGCCTTCACGCCACCTGTTTGTAGCAGCTTTTACAGAGTTTCTCTCTTGAGCAGTAGTTGTTTAGGTCTGCTTGTGGAGGGCCCATCTCTCTTGTTTCATGCTTTCTCTTGTCCCATAAGCTCTTTGAGCTTTCTGCGGAGGTTGTAAAGTATCACTTCATTTCATTTCTCTCTCTCTCTCTCGCTCTCAATGCAGTTGGAAGGATATTTTGCAGAGTTAACAGTACTCGTCTCGAGGTTGATCTGGAATCTAGAGGTTGTTTTCACGAAGGCCAAGCTGGGCTGTGTGGATCATATCTTCACTCTAAGCCAGATTATCCAGGGAAGGAAAAAAGAAGGGAAACCCACTTTTGTATTTTTCTTGGATGTCAAAAAGGCTTATGACACAGTGTGGAGAGACGGTCTATGGCTCCGACTCTGGTCATGTGGGATCAAGGGAATGATGTGGAGAGTGGTCCATAACTTGTATGCGCACACCAAAAGTTGTGTCACTGTTAATGGACAGAAGTCTAACTTCTTTGACATAGACCAAGGTGTAGCTCAAGGATGGACCCTCTCCCCTCTGCTCTTCAATGTTTTCATCAATCAACTCCTCGAGGATGTGGAAAGTGAGGGATTTGGGTTGAGGGTAGGTGATGCCACCATACCAGCCCTTATGTTTGCGGATGACTTCGCAGGCATAGGGGAGACACCTTCCAATCGCCAGGAGTTGATTGATTGTGCGAAGCGATACTTTGACCTTTGGGGGCTAGAGGCTAACGTCAGTAAATGTGCAGTGGTGGCATTCAAAGACCAAGGGGAGGGAGGAGGTGATCTCAAGTGGCAGTGGGGAAGCCAAGAGATTCCGGTTCTCCCTTCCTACACATACCTCGGCGTTGGGTTTTCCTCCAAACTGTAACTGGGATGCACATATTCAGAAAGTTGTTCAAACTGGCAAGTGCAAAGTGCTGGGTCTCACTAAATTTTTCCACTGCAGAGGGATCAACTCTGAGGTCAAAAAAACCATGCTTTGTCGCGTTATTAGACCTGCCTTGGAGTACGCATCTTGAATATGGGTTGATAACTCCAACCAGGCTAAGTTCTAGAATCCATTCAAGTGGGGGTGCTTAAGGAGCGCATGTCACCATGCTCCAAAACAGCCAATGTGGCTGTTCGGGGTGAGTTTGGCATCCCTTCCTTAAGCTCCCCACGAGATGAATTCAAGGTCAGATGGTGGGGTCAGGTGCAATATGTCCAACATCAGATATCCTAAGTTAATCGACTCTATATCTTGGAAGCAGGACCGCCCTGTCAAACAGGCTAAGTCCTGGCGGAAGAGAGTGTAGAAGAGATTCTCAAGGATCTGAATCTTAGCCAGCAAGTCTTGACCCTGCTGGATAAATCTGACTTAGAGGCTGTAGTGTCAAAAGCCATGTCTGTTGCCAGGAAACGAAATGAAGTTAGGCAGAAAAACTTCCCTGAACTTGTTTCCAGTCGTGACATGGGGGAATGTATGACCTCAAGGGTCTACCCACTCTCGGCACTAGACTGAAATTTAAACTCAGGGCGGGAAGCAAACGAAAGCAGAGAGGAAAGGAAGAGTGCAATTGCAATTGCCTGTTGTGTGGGGCAACCTGAAGACAATATTCATTTTCAGATTCATTGTCGGGGGTTCTCTCACCAGAGAGACACTCTCTTCAAATCTATCGACGGAATTGTGCCTGTATCTCTGTTTATTACCAACTTTGGAAGAGCCAAAAGCCCAGGCCCTTTTGGGGCCTAGTTATTGGGCAAACCACACTCAGCAGGTTGATGCCTGTGTAAAGGGATTTCTAGAGGATATCTGAAAAAACCGGATCAATTGTTTATTCCAACGTAAGTCTTACTACCAGCGTCAGCCCCTGACAAAGGTAGGTTCTGTCCCTTTGTGTTCTGCTCAAACTGGGCACGGGGTCAATGGCCACAAGGCTACGGCAAACAACATCTTATGAGTACATATTCTCGCTCTCTCAGTCTATTGGTTTGTTTTAGGCTACGGCGAACAACGTCTTATGAGGACATTCTATTGGTTTGTTGGTGATTTGATTGATACATCAAGAGTAGTTGGTGGTGCTTGTGTAATCACCCAGCTATTGGGTGGTTGTGGGGAACTATGTGGGTGGTGGTTCTAACAGATAGTTTGGGGCATGCACGTGGGAAGGGGCTGATGTGTTGAGTAGTGTCATGTTGGAGCTAGGTGGTTGTTAGCAAATTGAGTATCTGAAATCAGAGACTTTGGGGTGCCATTCTCTCCTGTTCCCCTCAACCTGGGCATGGGGCCTTATGGCCACAAGACTATTACACAGACATTCCTCACTCTCACTCTCTCCCTCTCTCTTTCCCCTTTGCCCAGAGAAGTTGTTGAGGGAGTTGAGGCCAAGGTTAGTAAGCCCTGAGAAAGCTGCTGGTTGGTTACAAACAAGCTGAAGCACATTCATCCTAGAATTCACAGCAATATAGGGTCAGAACTTTCAAGTGTCTTAAGATTCCATACTGAGGGAAAAGAAGTGTGGTGATAGTTGTGTTCATGCCTTTACTACTTCCACCCTTTACCCCCTGCCAATTACTTAGACTTGATGTTGTTTTTGGAGAGTTCCACATGGGGTTTTCTGAACAATATCCCTAGGTTTGCTTTTTGTGTTTGGAAGTTGGCCTGTCTGATGGATCTGAGTATTTTTGACAAGTTACGGCTAGGAAAATATGCTAAAATAAAAAATGTGGAGAATCTTTGGAACAAATACTTTTCAAGTCCAATCACAGTGAAGGTGCTCACCTGTAGTGATAGCATCACTGATACCTGTGGGGTATGTGCTATGTAAATTATAGGATTGAACTTCTTGGGGTGAGGGAAAGTATCTTACAAATTTGTTATGGAGGCAGGATTGCTGAAGGAGGTAGGGATGGAGTGTTCATGCAGATCAATCCCAGAAGACCAGATTCCAAGCACGAGTGTGTGAATGAGGTACTGTTGGTTAATAGCTACACGAAACCTGTGTGGGTAGATGGTCAATTGAGAAGCTGGAAGCAGCTAGGGGAGAGTCTCCAGCAACCACTGGTGGATGACACTTCGAGTATGACAGACCCTCTTTTCCAAATGTAGGCCTCATGGATAGGATGGTGGGGTTGAATAAAGCACAGATGTTCAAACGCACGTCTTCAATGACTACTGCTGTTGAAAGGGGACCAAGAGAAGGAGACAAAAAGAGCTCTTCTGGTAAATGTGGGGACCTTGGGGCATTATGTAAGGCTGGACGACTGAAAGAGGCACTACACAACTTGAATCTACGAGGCATTTTGGCAGACTTTAAAACTTATGTATGTCTCCTGCAGGAGTGTATCAAAATGAAAGGCCTTGCAGAAGGAAAGCAGGTGCATGCACACATCATCCAAAGTGGAGTGAAGCCCAACATATATTTACTCAACGCTCTTGTCAACATGTATGCAAAGTGTGGGAGTGTGGTGGATGCACGCCAATTGTTTGATAAAATGCCCGAACGAGATATATATACATGGAATACAATGATGGCAGCATATGCCAAACATGGGTGTGGTAGGGATGCCCGCCAAGTGTTCGACAAAATGCCTGAACGAGATATGTTCACATGGAATATAATGATAGCAGGGTATGCCAAGCATGGGTGTGGTAGGGAGGCTCTGGAGATTTATGAGCAAATGCAACAGAAAGGGGTTATGCCGGACAGGGTCACATTCACTGGTGTTCTGAATGCATGTGCCAGCCTGGCAGCGTTGGAGAAGGGCAAAGAGGTCCATGCTGACATCATGAGGTCTCGAATTGCTCCAGACATTATTCTGGAGAATACCCTTGTTGACATGTATGCCAAATGTGGGAGCGTAGAAGATGCACGTAAAGTGCTCAATAATATGGCTCGACGTGATGTGGTTTCATGGACTGCGATGATAGCAGGATATGCTCAGTTGGGGTGTGAAATGGATGCTCTTGAGATCTATGAACAAATGATACAGGAAGGGGTGGCACCCAACAAAGTCACGTTCATTTGCATTCTCAATGCATGTGCGAGTCTTGCAGCCCTAAAAAAGGGCAGAGAGTTTCACGCTGACATTCTCAAAGCTAGAGTTGCAGCAGACATCATACTGGAGAATACCCTCGTCGACATGTATGCCAAATGTGGGAGCATGAAGGATGCCCGTCAAGTGCTTGATAATATGGTTCACCGAAATGTGGTCACATGGAATGCAATGATTGCAGGATATGCTCAGCATGGGTGTGGTATGGAAGCCTTCCAAGCATTTCAACAAATGCAGCAGGAAGGCTTGAAGCCAGACGGTATCACGTTTTTATGTATTCTCTCTGCATGTAGCAATATGGGCCTAGTGGATGAAGGTCGCCACTACTTCAATTCTATGAGCCAAGATCATGGCCTTACTTGCACACTCGAGCATTTTGGCTGCATGGTGGACATTCTTGGCCGTGCTGGGAAATTGGATGAGGCTGCGGGCTTCATCAACAAGATGCCAATTGAACCAGGTGCTTCAGTTTGGCGGGCTTTGCTAGGTGCCTGCAGAATCCATGGCAATATAGAGCTAGCAGAACACGTAGCAAAATGTCTTCTTAAGTTAGATCCAGAGGATGATGCCACTTATGTGCTGCTATCGAACATCTATGCTGCAGCTGGCAGGTGGCATGATCAAGCAAATGTCAGAAAAATGATGAAGGATAGAGGTGTCAGAAAGGTACCAGGGCACAGCTGTATTGAGGTGGACAACCAGGTGCATACTTTTGTTGCAGAAGACAATTCGCATCCACAAATTGAGGAGATTTATGCTGGGCTACAAGGATTGTCTCGGCAGATGAAGGAGGCTGGGTACTTGCCTGACACACGATTTGTATTGCGTGATGTGGAGGATGAACAGAAGGAATATTCTCTTTGCTACCACAGTGAGAGGCTGGCCATTGCTTTTGGGCTCATCAGCACTCCCCCAGGTTTGCCTCTCCGCATCATCAAAAACCTTCGGGTGTGTGGTGATTGCCACACAGCCACCAAGTTCATCTCCAGGATTATTGGGAGAGCAATTGTTGTTCGGGATGCCAACCGGTTTCACCACTTTCAAGATGGTGTTTGTTCTTGTGGGGATTACTGGTGAAACATGAACATGCATTAAAGAAAATGCGTCGTTTTAACAGTGAGGGCAGGAAGGTCTTGATTTGTTCTCTTATAAGCAGAGGGCAGTTGAACAGGAGAGCAGGGTTGAATCAGATACCTCCACTGTGATCACTGCTTCTGAAAGAGGCCCAAGAGTGGTTAACAAGAACTGTTCTGGCACTCATGGGGATATGAGAACACCACTTAAAGCAGGACAACTGAGAGACGGTTCTACATTGCGTGGAAACTCCTATGGTATGTCTGTCTCTTGCAGGAGTGTATCAAGAGAAGGCCTAGCAGAGTGGAAGGAGCTGCACTCACATCATCCAAAGTGGATTAAAGCAAAACCCCTTTCTGCACAAACACCCTCATCAACATGTATGCCAAGTGATTAACAAAGTTCCTGAACGAGATACGCTAGCAGGATATGCCAGGCACAGGTGTGGTAGTGAAGCTTTTGAGATGTAAGAGCAAATGTTATTGGAAGGTGCAGCTGCCAACAAGGTCACTTTCACTGCGTTCTCAATGCATTTGCCAGCCAACAAGGGCGAAGTGGTCATGCTGACAGCATGAAAGCTGGAGTGGCTCCAGATGTCATTCTGAAGATGTCAACGGCCAACATGTATCTGAAATACGGGAGCATAAAGGGTGCACGTGTTGAAATTGGATGAACAACAGGACTTTCTTAACAAAATGCCAATTGAAGGAGGAGGCTCAGCATTGATGGGCTTGCTTTGTGCCTGTAGAATTAATCCCTCTGCAGCTAGCAGAGTGGCGACATGCTTTCTCAAGCTGGATTCATAGAATGCTGCTGCTGACAGGTGGAACAATCAGGCCGAAATATGGATGAAAGCCAGAGGTGTCAGGAACCTTGAATTGCCAAGCTATGGAGGTCATTTTGATCCCCCTAAAACACATATAAAGGATCTTGATAAAGTCAAATGTTGTTTGGCTTGAAAGTACTTACTGGCTAGTATACAACATCACATTTCTATGTGGGGAAGCAGAAGCTGGAAAAATCAACCTGTCAATCAAACAATTCAAGCTCAAATTTCTTACATTGCAAATTCCACAAACAATTAAAACCCCACTAAAACATAATCTTTCTTGGGTATGATGGGTTTTCCTGCAATTTGCTGAGCGGATTTACATGGTGGTGAATGAATTTGGTCAGGTTCATTTTTTTGGATGTTACGACGTGGGAGTGTAGACTGAGTCACTTTCAGCCAAATTTGCACAATGGCGGGCCCATAAGGGATAACTCATAGTACTGTATTTGATATCTGCAACATTCTGCATGACAACAAACTAGAGGTCAAAGGCTCAATAATCCTGGGACTCCGGGTTGGGCGCAATAGCCTGGATTTCACGTCCATGGGGACATTGACCACGCCCAGGTTTTGCATGGATTTGCATATTCACGTATTTTAATCTCACAATAATCTGAAGTACAAGAAGTCTATAGCTGAGAATCGAAGCACAAGCACATATTGTGTGGGTCAAATGTGAACGCCAGTTAGTATGTCAATAGGAAAACCATCAAAAGAGGCAGATGATAACTTTGTGCAGTTTGCAAATCATCAGAGGAAAGTAAAACAAATCTAGTCGCCACTGAATGATTTCATCAGATGAAGATCTCTGGGTGATGGGTGTTCGCTTTCTGTAGTGAAACTGAGGGTGATTTAAGCAAAAGTGTTATCCCACTCCTCGGATCCACAACGCTCTTTGTTCATGAGGCAGAGGTTTGTACGTACAGTATGCCATCCCCTGATCATCTCCAACAAAGTGTACCTCCGAATGTTAGGGCAACGCTAAATACATGGACAACCAACCACATCCATGATTCCAGTAGCTGTGGAAAACTTTTAGAGGCCCTTGAACTTTAACCGTCGTAGCAACTCGTGTTGCCAACGCCAACATTCCTGTTTAAGAAACGTGCCACAGCAGAAACCTTCTCGAGACATGAGAAGAGGTAGATGGAGGGTAGATCCCGAGAGAATCTAAAACCTCGGAGAACAGTCTCAGTTTGAGAGTTGTCGGAAGGCCTTTAGGAGCCAAGCTTGGTTAAAACCCGTTAACACAACTCCGTACGCCAAGCTGCTAACGCTGATTTTACCTGGAAGCTCAGATATTGAAGGCGATGGTGGGAGCTGCCATGGCTGGAAAGTCCTCCATAGCTGTACTTCTTCACCTCCAAAATATAGAGGTCGAGGCATATGAGCGAGATCTCCCGCGTCGCAATAGCTACTGATGATGCAGCTGCCGTTGCACCATTAATACCCCCAGAAGAGGCGCTGGCAGCTGGCACTGATCCGCAATTAATAGCTGGAGAGCGCCCGTGCCTTCTTGTAAAAAACATCTGATCGGTTGTGCTGCCGTAAAACTGTAGCCCACCAATTCCACGTCGACTATACAATGATTGCTGAGGCGTCATACTTAGATTTGAACTGGTATGCAACGGCCCACACTTCATGAAGCAATTTCAGTAGTTCAATAACCTTGTGTTTTGACCGTGGGAAACAGTCACTTTGGAGAACGAGCAAGAGCCGAGTTATGGCTCCCGTCTCGATGGCTGTGACACTAACGTCAGGAGGGGCTCCTCTACAAACTGCCAATAGAGCTCCGACTGCATAATCAGTACCTGCTTCTGACCCCCGAGTTATGCATTTGACGAGGGTAGGAATTCCTAGGGAATATGTCCGTGCCGCCTCCCTGCCCTCTGCAGTCTGACAGAGAGCTTCCAGAATGGAAAGAATCTGGTCAGCAAGGTCTCTTCTTGCCACAGGGACGTAGTCGATGAGAGTGCTTACTGCTCCTGCATTGACCGCCAAAGCCCTATTCTTAAAGGGCAAACACATCGGAACTAAAGCCTTCAAAGCTGCAGCAACCATTTTCGGTGGGCTAACTTCATTGATGACGTTAAGGAGGCCATGTAATATACTACAAACTCCAACAGTGGTTACAGGTGCTATGATCCGTCTAGGATTTGCACTAGCTGGCGAGCAACCAGATGCGTCTTTGCCGGTGTTCTCAGTGCGCACAGTCTCTTTGATATTTCTTCCAGCTGACAATCCTAGACTCATACCGGAGAATGGCATCCCACTTAATCCCAAGGGCAGTTCACAGGTCTCCGCCAGGATGCCCAACATCTCTGTTGCATACAAGCGTTCCCTTATAGTAGAGCTCTTCAGAAGTGTGCAAATGACAGGAAGAGCTTCGGATTGAAAGATCTGGGTCTTCTGGTTGTCATCCAGAGGTAGTACAGCGAGCGCCCCAAGAGCTGAAACAAATTCTTCTGAGCACCTGAGAAAGATGTACAGAGCTAAGTTAAGTTTTAGTTTAGAACATAGGATCATTGGACACTAACTTTGCAAAAGTTTATACTGCGTTTACGTTCCCAGGTCATCATTCTTGCTGCTAAACTGCACATTTGAATCCTACTTTTCTAGTGCGCTCGTTAGAGTTGCCTTACGTAGCATGCGTAGATGAAGATGATCACAAGGTGCTCCATTGAGAGTTTAGTTCATGGAACCAGGCCTCACCGACGGAAACGACAACTTTCTATCGCTTCGAACGTACTTAGAAGTCTACTTTGGCAGATGACAAAAAGCTGCAGAGTGGGTGGAACCATTTCTTCCAAGTTTCATTAATGGATCTAGATACTGCAATAAGAATATTAGTTTGGTTAACAGTGATGATCACCTGATTGCCTCACTCAGAAGGATAGAAATAAGAACTGATGGTGCGCCAGCATCCACAGCTGCCACCTTGTTCACTTCACACTCTTTAGTCATACTCCTTAGGGTGTGGAAGAAACTGGAAGCGTCTCTGCCTCTATCCTCCATTATGTCCTTCAATACCAGCTTGATTTGGAGAGAGAGGGGAAGGGCATCGCCTGAAGCCAGACCCGCGTTGGCGCCTCCCTCCACCCAATGCTTGACAATAAAAGTTTCTATGAGCCTTCTCAGTGTGCGGTTGGGGATGAATGACTTCTCGGGCACCCTCTGCAAATGATGTGCAGGAGTCAAGTACGTGAAGAACATGCTGGACATTCTTGACGAACTAGTCCTCTACAGGGTTCAAAGTTCAGAGATTTACTCAAGAATGAAATCTACCACGGAGCGAAGCAGCTGGTAAGCACGTCAGAGTTTTCTAATCACATTCACACGTTGAAGAGTATGCAGTTCGACAAGTCCAGACTAAGACAAACTGGCAGGAAGAATCGTGTTCGGCATCCGTAACATCATTCGACATGCCTATTATCACATATAACTGCACACACGTAGCATCACTGACTACCACTCAACTTCCAATCGAACCACTTGATGCAGATCGAGACACACCCGATGTCACGAGTTACAAAAGCGCATGCATCGGCAAAACCAGAGGCAACACCACAGGTTCGCGGTGCGATCGTATGGAGAAAGAGAGAGTGTGCACCACAGCTTTGGATCCACTATCTAACAAATGTTCACAGGCCTAAGTCCACAAATAGTGTGAGTGGTGTGATAACTTTTCACGAATATAACCAAGCGTCGGAGGCAAAGCAGAGCATACCTGCATGGTCATGGGACAAGTATCGTGGCCTTCGTCTAACCAGCGCTGGATATTAACACGGTCGTATGAATGCCCTGTGGACAAGGTTACGGGGTCGACCATAATCTCCATGGAGATAGGACAGATGAAGCCATGAGGTATCTCTTTCGTCGACTGCGCTTGCAGCCTCCCCAAGTCCATGACTTCATTGGCCTCTCGTCCCCTTCGTATCCAAACTCTCCCAAGTGTCCATTGCGGCACAGACAGTGACTTTATCATCACGGGACTGCTTAGAACGCCGCATTTGCTGAGAGATGGTGCGTGGGCTGGTCCACCAAGGAGTGGGAGTGTGAAACAATAGATGAAACTTGTCTGCAGGCATTCGAAGATGATTGTCTACTCCAATAAACAGATAGCTGCACAGTACAGTCTCCAACACGTTGTGGGTTGTGAGGGATGGGCGGAGGGAGGGAGAGAGCTGGATAGATCTACCCCGATCGAGAGAAAGGGAGGTGTAATGGGTCAAGGACAGAAGCAGCGGCTGTGTATAATTACGAGGCCGATCATCACCGCCGTCGTTTTACAACGGCGGCCCCGCCGACGATAACCGCCCATCACAACGCTCCCCTACTCTCTCTCATGTCTACAATGCTATCCCTACTTCCAAGTTCCATTTTCCGAAGAAAACTCGTCTACGCATTTCAAAAACTATGTGTCTCACATTGATGCGGTGCAGGACACGAGGCTTAGGCTGCCATGAATGCAATATCGGCAGCTTTGGTTGATGAGGCAGGAAAACGAAGGTCAGCTACGTGTAACTTACTCGGACTTTTTAGCTTCTAAGTACCCTCACCTTACATCCTGCCATAAACCTGATCAGCCGGCCTTGTTTGCTACTTTTTGTTCTATACCACTCAATGGTCCGGGTTACTTTTTATAGTTTAAGGCTTTCCATGTCCAAACGTCCAAACCCGAAACTCACATGCACACATAGGTGGTAAATTAGTAGGCTTACCAAAACAACAAAGGTAAAATGGTAAAGTTAAGGTTAAACTCAGCCGCATCGTTTTATAGAAAGACCCAAGTGGGGTGACTGTACAAATGAGTAAAACTGTCCCCAAATCTCATAGAGCTAGATTTAACAAAGAGAAATCAAACTATGTTAGTATCACCTACGGCCTGAAGAAGGTCAGACAACAGGAAAGAGGATGTGAATGGTTCCTTTGTTGTTGTTGAAATGAGGTGATTAGACAAGTCTTGGGTCAGAGCACTAGAGCAGGTAGCCCAATTTGTGCATAACCCATGTGATCTAGGGTTCAAAGTGTCCACCTTCCAATGGACGAGAGTGGTCATTCGGATGAAGAGAAGAGACACGGTAGTTTACACTTTCTCCGGGACGAGTCCTCTTTTGTGGTCAAAGACATTTCTTCGGACCAATGTTTATCCCCCAACTATTGAAAAAATCCGCGGCAATGTATGAATAAACTCATGCTAGCCTTTTTGTGCGGACTCTGCCTTTATCTTCTGATATCGGGTTCTCCAGGGTTATTTTTTCCTTGACTTTTAATCTGAGCAGGGTCTCTGCTGCTTCAAATAAAAATCCTGGAAATCTTTGTTCTTTCTTTGTAAATTCACTGGACGTTAAAGAAACTTTATCTTTATCTTTGTAAATCAAACAGATTTTTACCTTACTGTACTTTTTACTTTTGTTTTATTGTTTTCAATCTTGCTTGCATTCATTCATGTCGATGGATGACTCGTCCTTCATCTCCATCATGACAATTAACTACCTCATATGCACTCTTCAATTCCACGTCCAGCCCAACGTTTGAATGGATGACACTAAGGGATTGGTACTCAAGTTATCCGACGTCCTAACTTCTCCCAACAAGTAAGACCACCGCTGCTCTTGTTGTACTGCCACAAAGACCGTGCAGCATGCATCACAGGACTTAGTATAAGCAGGGTGGTGTCAGGAACCTTTATGATAAAGTTATGTGCCGAATATTGGCAAGCTGGTCAGTCAGGTTCTGAATGACTGCAGTCGCAATAATTCCATTGCAGAGGAACACAATGACTGAGGTATGATTGATGGCATGATGGCCAATTTCCAGTTGCAAGGGACCTGTGGACAGTGGAAGGCCCACAGTGACCAACAGTTGATGGGCTGGGAGCCTGGGCCGAGTGAGTGTGTGGGGGAGAGAGAGAGAGGAAGATACTTAAGAGTCAAGCTTTGACTACCCACACATTCCAACACTTCAGCACTCACCTTTCAATGTGCTGTGTTGGCAGAGTGGCCCACTCACTGTGCACACTCACCTGTGAGCATTTGTGCATTGCTTCTTTGATGTGAGGGCCCGACATGACATGACATGACATTGTTGGGCACCAGGATGTTTGAATGGTCAAGACTGAAAACTTGGGTAGGATGGGTTCAAAATACATGCCTTTCTGAGACTAATGTCAAACCTCTCCTCAAAACATGATTTTAAGTCTATCATTCCAATATAAGAAATGTTTTCAACAGAATAGTGTAAATTGCATAAAAACAAAAACAAAACAAAAAAAAAACATATATTCATGTGATCCCTAGAACTGTTGCGGTTTTGAGGTTGCTGCGACAAACTTCGAACCTAAACCCTAAACTTCGAAGATGTGTAGATGTTCCGAAGATGTTCGGAACATCTACACAAGTCTGGTCGGAAAAAAGTCTTAGACATGCATCAGGCTGGCGAAGTTTCTAAGATACCATACGCAAGGTTCTAGAGCAACATCAGCTTTAAAATGGTAGGGACAGAACTCCACATATTTTATGTAGTGGAATCACTGGTTTTTGGTTCATTGTTCAAATACTTTGTAATAGAAAAAAATATTTCTAATGTATATCTATATGGTTCAGGTGAGGAATTTGATCCGGAGTGATGAGTCTCGAGTCTTGACCAAAACAATCAACTTTGTCAAAATAACTAAATAGAAATATTAGATATCACCGAATTAAGTGTAAATAATCATGATTTTGTTCAAGAATGCTTCTCATTGTTGAATAATTATTTACCTTCTTTTGGAAAATGGACACCTTTAACAGCCATAACCTAGGGTATATGGTAGTTCAAACCTCAACTAAGGACTCCAAAGTATCCACACACTAAAGTTATCCCTAAAGTGCCAAAAACTGGGGACGAGTACCGCCAGTTCGGCCAAAAGCGGGGACGAGTTAACAAACTGGGGCCAAACTCATACAAAGGGAAAAAAACATGGGATAAAACTACCAAAACTGGGGGTCAAACAGTTTCATACCCAGTTTGGGTTTTGCCAAGCTACACGCCCCTGACGCCGAGCGACCTGCGAGCAGGCTCATGCCCAATTCGGCAAACTCGTGCCCAATTTGGCTGATTTTACTTTTGCAGTCAATCTGGGGATGAAACACAGGTTAGAACCAAACTGGGGACCAAACTGGACATGACTTTAAGGATAACTTTACTATGTATCCGGTTGACTCAACAGCCCCCATTTTTATTGGCCATAGTGGGTGGATACAAACATCTAACATAGAGTTATGTGGCTTTGAAACCATGACTGCTTATAAGGTGCTCCTAACTCCTAACCAATTTCCATCTATTGGTGGATGCATTTAATTTGTCGAAACTTTGCAAACTATTTGACCAAAAATAAACTATAAAAAATAAAATCAGTACACTTGAATAACTCTCATTTATAATTTCCGGGAAGACCTCAAAATACAAAGTCACACTCTGCAACTAGTTTCTCTATATTTATCGGGACAAACAGATCATTGATTGGTGCACTGGTGGGGATCATCCCTTTTTTTTTCATTTCTGCCTAGGCGTGGACATGGCGAAATGTTTGGGGATTAACCCCTATGCGTCAAAACGACCCAAATTGGGTCGGTTGGGTTTACAAAACAGGTCGGTTATCCCTGAGGTTAAGCCTGATGTGGGCCCACATAGGCTCATTCGATTGGAAATCAAGTCAGGTTTGACGTGGTATTTCCCAATTGATCATACGACCTAGCAACTTCCACGTGGAGAGCGTAGAGTCCGCCACCTGATTTTGAGGCCATTTTCCACCATCTAACATGCCCTAGGAGGATGACGTGGCAACAAGGGTCACCTTAGGGTGAAATTCCATGCAACCCCCCATGGCAGGGTGGCGCGTCTCCCAACACCCTTTATTGCGCCACTTACCCCCTAAATGGCACCGGAGCCGACCTGCCTCGGAGATCTCCATGCCTAATCCCCAAGCTGGCGATGGTAGCTCCGGGCGTGGTTTGGTGTCAAACCTGTTGTTGTGAGGGGAGAGCGGGAGGAGACTCAATTGATGCGCAGCTCGAGACTTGCCTGGAGATGCTTCTTCGACATTTTTAACTATCGCAACAAAGGGAGGGTTTAGGGCCAAAATGGACAAGTTGGTGCACTTAGGACTTAGGCAATTCAAAGATCCAAAATACCCCTCCAATTTCATCCAAACTCATCCAAATTCATCCAACATCATCCGTGGAAGTATGGATGTAGAAACCTCCCACATTCATCCAAATTCAAAATCTTGTTGGCATATTCCGTCCACTTTGTGAAATCCGGCGAATTTTGTTTCTCCGTCATGAAATCCGGGACACATTTCTGGCATGGGTGGCCCATGAACGCATGGTGTGGGTGACCCCAAAACCCAATAAACATAGGGGTGGCCCGAACCTGGGTGGGGGGGTGGACATACCTTGGGAGGGGTGGAGGCCTAATCAATTTAGGGACGGGTAGGATGAGGCACCCCCTAAAACCCTCCACAAGAGAGGGCTACTGGCCAAAAATTATAGGCCCACATAGGTGCAATTGCAAGTCTCATGGGCAGGGGGTAAAAGACCTAGTAGGGGACTCAGATTGGCCCGAAATGTTTTTGAAGGAAAAGCCATACCCACCCACAACATTCCCACCGGAGCGATTGTCAAATGAACGGCTCAAAAAATTTCCTTAATTTTCTGAACAAACCTTTTCACCTGCCCGCAGGAAAACCCCAAATTTGACCCCCCATTTTTAGCATACAAAGCAGCCCACCTGAGATTATGTCAGAAAAAGATGAAATTTGCAGGGAAGGTGTCTTATATGACAGGGCACCAGATTCTGGAGAGTGTCATGTCAGACCAGTTTGCAGATGGGAAATTCGATAGAAAAAGCACTTTTTTTTCCCTATTTACTTGAATTTGTTTTGCACCACTTTAGACATTACATTCTTTGGATCTACAGGTTGGATTTAGACAGGGATTTTTGTGGTCGTAGGTGGGGTAGTTGAGAGTATATTCCAACGGTCAGTTTTACAGGGCCTTAGTAAATCTCAAGATATAAATGTTTTAGAGGGCCAGGGTCCAGTTTTTGAGGTCTTGGCAAAAATTGGCCCTTGTCCTTTAGGGGTTAAGTGTAGAGGTGGCGACTAGTACAATGTCCACCTGGATCCTACCTGGCTACAGGTATGCTATACATTGTGCAATATG
The DNA here is from genome assembly GCA_030704615.1 of Takakia lepidozioides. Lineage (NCBI taxonomy): Eukaryota > Viridiplantae > Streptophyta > Takakiopsida > Takakiales > Takakiaceae > Takakia > Takakia lepidozioides. Next base: position 38,867,983 of record CM060731.1, read on the forward strand.
GTGAATTCTTCAGAGCTTATATATATTACCCAGGTCACACATCTGGAAATGGAGGCAGAAATAGGTGGCGAAAGTAGCCCATCTACTGTAGGAAAGTCGCTATGGCAGGTGCAGGTGGCGAGATCCTGTAGGATCCTGGTGGCCCTTCGATTTAGGGCGCAATGGGACCCAATTCCCAGGCGAAAAGGGTCGGTTCCCCTGGTGCTCTCTGGCTCCACACTGGCCAGGGAACCGACACTTTCCAGCTTTCCGGCTATCTTGTTTTTCAGGACCCTGTTTTTTGCATAGGGGTGTTGCGGGCCCATTTTTGGTTTGTGCTTTTAGGCTGAATATCGCCTAAAAAGGAAGGGCTGAGTGGGGATGTGGAGAAATGGCACAACATTGCAAATTGCAAATTGCACTATGATGATGCGTCGTTGGAAAGCCCTCAAGGTGCGCTCTGAGGTCAACTGAAATCTTAGGAATGCACATGACAAAATAGTGCGGTTGTTCCGCCATTGCGTGGAACTGGACTATTATGGGTGTAGCCTCGTAAATCTTAACCGGAAAATTTTGTATTATCAATGAGCAATTTTTTTGGTGTAAAAGGGTAAGGGATTGAGACCTCATTCAACACGTAGAGTACATGACCAACCACTATATTTATAGATGTGAACATCGACCACCCATAATTAGAAACACGAACAACGTGAAATGTCCGGCACTGAAGAGCCTTTGATATCAAAAGTCATTGCCAGTTGATACTCACTTCCATGTACTTATTGGAATTTGTTGGCTCTCTTGTAGAGAGAGACTTTGCAACATGTTGAAGTCAATGGAGAAAATGTGGTCAAAGGACCTTACACCGTGTCAAGCCTCCGATTGGGGTGTTGTGCTGAGTCCCCCTTAGTCTCACCTCCTCTTATGTTTTGCCAAAGCAAGAGAGCCCATCGCCGTTTTGGGCTTGTTAATTTATAAGTTTGGCACCAACTTTCACCGATGTTTCTTTTGATATGGAGTTTCTTTTTTTATATATAGTTTTTATTTAAACAACCAACATGTAGCCCAGTGGTAAGGGCATATACCCTCTTACGAGTGGTTGTGGGTTTAAACCACCCTGTTGGTTGTTACAAAGGTATCCACCTTCCTACCGGAAGGCAATAGCCATTCTGGGTCAAGTGACACCATAAGTTACATTTGCTTCGGCAACGCGTCCGCTTTTTTTTAGTTTTTATTTATATATAGATTTGGATAGTTGATTTGATGTTGCACTATACATGGATAAGACAATGATAAAAAAAATTGTATGAGATCAAACACATTTTGCGACTTTTAACTACAATTAATGAAATTGAAAAGCAGTCTAGACACATTTTTCGTCTTTTGATAGCAAATTCAATCCCAGATGATTGAGGAACACATGGAAGCTACATTTTGTGTCAAATACTCTTGTCTTCTACAATATGCACTTCCAATAGAATTTATATAGGTGTAGAAAATCTCTCACCTCCCTCCCCCCTCCCACCACCCCCCTCATCGCCACCTCATCCTATGTCTCTCTAATCTTCTTATTTGTCCGCCATGTTTCCAATCATAGAAGGGTATGGACTCTCCTCAATGATTGTCACTCGGGGAAGCAAAGACTAGGCTGGTGGGATAGTAGCAACCCTCCACCCTCCCCAACAGCAATTCTCTCCCTTGTCCGCCACTCTGTCCTGGAACCTCACGTATGAGGGGTTGTCGGTGCACAAGGATGGTAGTAACCAGTTTGTTCATCAGGAATGTAGCAGTAAGAGAAGAAAGTCCAAAACAGTCTTCTTTTGGGAGCTCCCGCTGTTATACCCCCCACTCGCTGGTTTCAGGTGGGTCTCCACCATCCCTCCCGCTGATAAGCGTACCAAATACAGCTTCACCTCATCATGGCCATCAAATCAATATGGAAGCTCCATTGGCCTGTGTCTCCCCCCTCCATGAATCTCTCCCTCTGCAGCTGGAATATAAGAGGCATTGGCTCTGAGCATTCGGCCCCGAAAAGGGCCAGAATCAGACCTTGGGCCTCAGACTTTCTCAATAAGAGAGCACTTATCCTACTCCAAGAACATAAGTTAGATCAGGCAAAAATCACCTCTTTGGGGGGCTCCATCCCACTGCCAATGCTTATTGGAACCCAACAGTCACTGATTCTAAGGGAGGAACGACAATTCTCATCTCCATTTTGCTAGGATAGTTTGTGCTTTCTATTGGGGTGTGGGTCCAAGGTAGTGTGCACTTCCTGATCTTCAACCTCGGCCAATCCTTGGGCTCTCTGGGACTGCTAAATGTTTATGCTCCCAATGGAGAGGATGAAAAGATAGCTCTGTGGGACCTTATAAGGAGCAAACTGCTGCAAGCTGTGGACATCCATCATTGGCAAATTGCAGGTGACTTCAACATGGTTGAGGAAGAGACTGACCGCTTGGGTCCTTCGGCTCACAGCTTGTCAATTCCTGAAAGAAACTCGTAGGATTCGTTGTGCATGGTGATAGGGCTGCTAGATGCCACAGCCCAAGGCAGGGGGAACTCAAATACACCTGGTCGAATAACAGATGTCCTCCAAATTTATGCCAGGCCAGGCTGGATAGATTTTACTGCACGGCCACGTTGCTGCAATGGTCCAAAAGAGTTCCTATCGAACCAATCCAACCAGGCTTTGACCATGCAGCCATTCATATTATGCTTGCCACACCAGGTTCCAAAGTCAAAAGCAGGGGTTTCTTCAAATTAAACCTAACTATTGTGCAAGACCCGCTAGTGGTTCGAACCCTAGAAGTGGCATAGCTCATCCTTTCACCTCCATCACGTTGTCTTTCCTCTCCAAACTTCAAAAGCTACGAACGTTATGTCAAGAGATTTCCAGGGAAAAGGCAGAGGAGAACTCGAGGAGGCAGAAAGCTGTAGCAAAATGTTTAGAAGTATGCCAGTTCCAGCTGCAATCAATGCATGAGGGGCCACATACGTTGTTATCGTACAACATGGCCAAGAGAAACTTGTTTATGCTCTTACATACCAAGGAAAATTTCATGAGGATCAAGGCAGGGGTTAACTGGTCTTTTAAGGGAGAGAAGATGACCAAATATTTTTTCACCAAGGCGGCACAACGTAGATCTGCCACTGCAGTTCCTGCTCTGATAGACCCAGACGCCGGCCTTATTTCTGATAACCCCGAGATCATGGCTAAAGTGGCAGCAACATATTTCAGGAAACTTCCAATGCCAGCCCCCTCTGCTATCAAGGACCAGGCAAGAGCAGACCTTATTGAAAGAATCCCATGTGCTCTGTCGGAAGGACAAAAGACCTCCATAACGGATGCTTTCACCACCGAGGAACTGGGCCGCGCAATAGAATCTTTGGCTTCAATGGAATCGCCCGGCATGGATGGACTGCCAGTTGAATTCTTCAAGGTGATGTGGAGAACTATTGGAGGGGATTTCCTATTAATGATCAATGACATACTGGAGAAGAAAATGATGCCCTCTCAAATCTCAGAGGGGCTGGTCACCTTGATCTTTAAAAAAAGGGACAGACATAGTATGGCCAACTATCGCCCAATAACTCTTCTCAACTCCACATACAAAGTCATTGCAAAGGCTCTAGCCCTCAGGCTTCAGCCCCTGTTGCCACAAATTATCAGAAAGGACCAGACAGGCTTCCTCAAAGATCGTATGATACTGGACAATATATTATTGGGCCATGAAGCCTTGCACAGGGCAATGTTGAACCACCAGCTGTTAGCCTTCCTTATGCTCGACTTTGAAAAGGCCTCTGACACAATCGATTGGATTTTCTTGCTGCAGGCTATGGAAAAAATAGAACTGACAGGTTCATTTCTAATCAGGGTTCACATCCTTCTTCACTCGGCCTCAAGTAGAGTAATGGTCAATGGGGTCATCTCTCAATCATTTCCCATTTCCAGGTCGGTGAGACAATGATGCCCACTGACCCTTTCTTTTTTCTGATTGCAGCTGACCCCTTCGGACACCTCATGGACTACATGCATGACATAGTGGGGCTCCATTTGCCAACACTCCAAGAAGAAATGCTAAAGTTGTCCATGTATGCAGACGACATGGTGTTGTTGTTGGACAATTCATGCAAAGAGAATATTGACAGAGCATTGCAGGCACTGCACACCTTCTGTCCCGCATCTGGTCTCAAGGTGAATTGGAGAAAATCCGTGGGAAACCTATCTATCTTGCAAAATGGCTCATCTGCAAGTCACTACCCATCATGGGGACAAGAGATAGGCTTGACTTCTCTCGCCATTGTAGCACCCCTATATTAATTCTAAAAAATATATAATTGGAGCATATATTCATAACCCTATTTTTATTTAAATACGGTATCCACAATAAGGACGCCAATTTTATTCCTAAAAATATTGTAAATTTTATCTTCAAAGAATTGTTACTCTATATTTTTTTGCACGCCGGAAAAAAATGGAAGTGACTTCCCCGGGACTGGATATTTTAATTTGACGTCAAAATTTAGAGTTTACAACCACTTGTCTATATGCCACCTCACCATTGTATATTATATGTTTGTATGTCTTTTGGTAAAAGATGACAACCCAAAAAACCAAAACATAAGGTGCTATAGATAATTTGTTTTTAAGGTGTAAAATAGTCCACAGCTCTGAATTCCTACGGTAGTCCATGTAAAAGTGGATTTGGGTTGGTTTTAAAAATGGCACGTTTTTCTTTGTGGCATTATATGAGTGTAGATGATATTTTCTTAGTCCATAAGATTTTATGTGTAACATCTACAATCCATAGTAATAAGCTTTAAAGTCCATGGCTCTTTGATACATGATTGTTTTTACAATCTGACAGTTGGTACACATACCTATTGTAGTTAGAAACCCTACCCCATATAAATTTAGATGAAATATTGAGTTGTTGGACAAATATGGGTAAAACGTCCATGGAGGAAGGTCACTGCAGTAACTGTATGTTACGCAGTTTTTGGTCCACCCATCTGACAAATCGTTCGTTCAAAGCTAGCATAAATCATGAAGGGATTGAAAACATTGGAAACTGATTATTCTCTATTTCAGAGTGAGTAATTTGTCTGTAGATCCTTATCATTAGCTTTCAGGCTGGTTGATTGAATTAGACAGCAATGGAGACGGAGGTATCACTTAAATGGATTATGATCCGTTGGAGAATAACAGCGATGATGGGGTCGGCATACATATGGACCACCATATCCATTGATGATTTGATGTAAGCCTTAAGACAAGTAATAATGACTGGTTCTCTAAAGTATCTTGTGCAGCAGACTCCCGAACACTGTTATGTTATTATTCTGAGGGCTTCCTAGCTGTTCCCATTGTACATGCATCTCACATTCAGATCTCTCTCTTCATTCATTTCATATCATCTGTTTTACATTTGTCGATGTTCGTGTTGCAAGGATCTCGCCTTGACTGCTACGCTCTTAACACCGTTGATGTAGATAATAACAATGTGGGTAGAAGGCGTTGGGTTTCAAGCACTTAGCTCCTTAAAGGGAGGACTGCACTTCCTTTGCATTAATTAGTAGTGGAGTCCAAGAGTTGTAGCCTTGATTTGAAGCTGAAGTACTTATTAATATAAGCTTTTGACATGCTTTGACATTATTAGATTAAGCATTAGAAATGGGAGCTTGACCACATCATGTTTGTGTGCGTTTGCAGTGCGTGTGCAAGCCTGCAGCCCTGGAAAAGGGCAAAGTATAAAAGTTGGAGCATGAGCATTAACTTACAATACTCAATCTATTCCATGCAAATATTCATTTGAATGAGCAAGAATAGCACATATCGACGATGACATTGTAAATCCCATAATGGCAGCTGAGCTAGATGTGTTAATGTTTGAAAACGTATCTGTTTCAAATTCCAACAATGTTAATCAATCTTCGTACATTCATATGGATACTAGCTTGTCTCATGTGACTAATCTATTTATATGAGAGTCACTCAAATTTTTGGCCCAAAACCATGCGTGGACAACTTCGTCTTTAAGCTTTTAAAGTGTACAGTAGTAGATTGCAACCGCATCGACTATACAAACTACTGCTATAACATCTCAACATGTAATATTATAATTAAATACACCTTGAGCCTTGGACATATGAATCCGTCAAAAAAATCCTACAGGGAAGGTTTGTAGTTTGAAATCACCTCACACATAGAATTAAGACTCTCCCCCACAAGTAAGCAAAATCAATCACAACTTGGAGACTATTGATTGATAGGTATCACTTCATCTCATATCATTTTTGTACTATTTTTATCCACTTCCAAACAATGATAATGATGGAAACAATTTTGGCAATAATGATAAACTCTAATTCTGGAGCCAACACAAGCCAAATCTCTTGACCATTATCTGTCATGTGCATCCAGTGGTCTGCCTTATCCTTATCCCTATAAAGCAGTAGACTGATGTACCAGATCAGATATCAAGGACCAGAAAGCTGCTTGCCTTTGTGCAACTAAAATTATACCGCACGTAAAATAAATTCACCCTGTAATAATATGAAAAAGGAGGGTTCCTAGGGTGGCTGTTTAGTTTTGAGAGCATTAGATTTATGGTAGAGAGGATAGGGAAAAGGCTTACAAACCACTAATGGATTGGGTGGTATGTACAGTTTATTGAGCAACAACAGCAAGCACTCTGCCAATCTTGATATCATGTGCCAACCACAGCCAGGTGATTGACACCATCTCTTGAGTCTTGTCAGCAAAATCATGTCGTTTTGTTGATCAGGTCTGGTTAGGTCGTTCAAAACACCATGGTGGCAGAGATGACTAGTTCTTGATCCAGCAACCCACTACCTATCTTTACACTTGCAACTCGTTTGACGCCCTGTAAGAGGTTGACCCAGAATGGACTATTAAGGATGGCAAACCTAACCCCAAGGCCTATGCAAGAAGATCATGTCAGTCAGACCTGCCTTTACGTGCAGTGACCGATCAAGCTGTGAATGAAGGTATGTCATGCTCAATGGCATGCCAATCCTCAAAGTTTACACAAGGTGATCAAAGCCTGCACGCAAAGAAGCTGACTTGATTTCTTGTGTGATAATTGTGCAATCATCGACGGGGAACTTCAGTACAGTATTTGGCTGAGACTGAAACTGAAAGGCAGCATGAGGGCTCTTTGTGGGTGTCTACATGCCAACAGAGGGAGCCCTTAGTGTGACGCTTATAAAGCCTTCAAGGAAGTTAACCTTGACTTGCTCCAAAATTTCATCAACACCTGGGGCAAAGGCAACCTGCTCGGAACCTATCATCCTGACCTTCATTTTCAATGGAAAGATGGCATCCCCCCACAATGGGAAGTCCCCTAGTGATGGGGAGGAAGCCGACTTCAACTAGCATCATAAGAGAGCTAGAGACACAAGTTTAAGACTCAATTGAAATTCTAGTACCTACAAGCTTCTCTGCAAATGCCTCTCAAAGTTCCCTGCTCTTGTCTTGAGCTCCCTCCACAGTTATCTCACTCCCTAGATAGCTACTCCTCTTTCCCTCACTCGATCTTCCCCTCCTCGGATACACTCGCTCACCACTACATCACTCCTCAAGCCCTTAATCCACCTCATCATCTGTCTCTGCTTCCATATCTCGATGCTCTGGTTCTTGTTTGTAGCTAGTTTGCTAGGGTTACACGAAAGTTCCCCCTCAGGTAAATCTCTCCGTTTATTTGAGCAAAATAAGTTTTTTTTTTATAAAAATGAGTAAAAGAGGACGGAGGCCCTTTTATTAATAATAAAAAGAGTCACATTTAGTGGAAAAGATAACCACTACTGAGGCCGTGAAGGCTAACCTTAAATGAATCACATTAATTTGCATATATGCCTATTTTGAATATGTGACATCCACAGTACACCCAGTGTTCTTTTTTTCACTTTTCCAAAGTTGTCACAAGGGCCACATGTAAATTCTACCCAGTGCCCATGTGGTGAGAATAACGAGGTGGCAGGGTTCGAAAAGTTGCTTGTATAGCAGGTCTCACATTTTAACAGGTCCACGTAGGAAAAATCCGGCTCCTGACATCTAACCATTGGCGCTTTCTAACGATTTTTTTTATTTTTAATCCCATAATTCCTTTGTAAAAGTAGCTGGCCCATTTTCCATGTCGAAATCTAGCGATTATTCACCAGATTTAAGAACATTGAGTACACCACAACATTTAATTTATACATCCCAAACATCACTACTTCACGTTAGTGCTTTTTTACATTCCAAAATTTGATTCCAATCTTGGACAACTATCACATCTTCATAAGCGTATCCAAACCTCGGCATGTTAATGGCCTTGGCTACTCAACAATCTAGGTTATCCTCATCTTGCATAGATAACCAACACACAATGGTCCCATAACCTATTTCACAACAGTATATTGTCTTCTTTCATAAGGAAACTAATGAATTTTAGGTTAGAGAGATAAGAAGAAAGGAAAACTTGGATCTTGTCAAAGCAAACATAACTTGTGGTATCACCTCACTCCACATGACTAATCTTTTCCATTTGGCAGGTGGACACGTTTCAGTTGCCCTAACCGGGACAATGTGGTTGCCCAACCCTCGAAAGTCCCTATGTACTAAGTTACACATTAAGTAACCGGTTGATCCAGTTACCTTGTTTTAGTAGTCGGATTGGTCATAATGGATGACATCCAATATACACCTAGGAGGCTTTGGAACCATGACCACTTCTAAGGCCGTCAGCTTGCGTCCGGCCTAACCTATAGGCCATCTGTTAGATGCAAGCTTCTAGAGATATAACAAATATTAGAAAAAAATCACTACTCACACATGAAAGTTTCTCCCCCTTTCATAACTGAGCTTTGCAAAATAAGAAGAAAGACTAGCAAACTAATCCCCTAGGCAATAATCTTCCCTTTGACATATATGCTAAATAAATAAATAAATTTATATTATCCTTAAAAAACTCAATGGGACAAAACCCATAAAGAAAAACATCTTACACAAAATACAAAGTGACATCTACCCTATGTTGCATCTGTGGAGGCACGACACATGTTATCCCATGCTCATCGATAACACCTCAAAATTTCTTTGGGTTAAATATATGATTGATCTACTTTCAACCGTGATGCATGTCAAGTCGAACACAAGTTCCAAAGATCAGTCAAATAACGTACATGCTTGTCATGAGTTTCTATATTATGCCGAGGCAAAAGAACAAAGTTCAATGGTTAAACAACAACTTATCAAGCAAAACTTAGAACCATCCATCTTGAGTTTGCATTTGTGAGCATACTACTTATCATGCTACAATCTGAGGCACAATATTTGTCTTTCATTGAATTGATCGGAATACTTCTCACATTTATTGAAGTTCCTAGTTTGATTAATCGTATGATTTCATAAAGAAATTTGATTAAGCACATCGCAATCTATGGTACAAAAACTGAGCTCCACCCACTTGATCAAGTATTTGTAGTTATGCAAAGGTAGTTATGTCCTTTGGACCTGGCACTAAGTAGGCCCACCGAATCCAATTACCCCACCCTTGCAAAAGCATGAATGAGAAAAGAAAATAATATACCTTGGAATCGATTAAAAAGACAATTCAGAGCAGACGGCAGCGCTACCCATAAACCAAATCAAGGTCAGATTGAAGAATTGTCTGTTTGCAGAGCATGGTGAGGGGTTGCAGGTTTTGCATTATGAAGAAGGTCAACAATATGAGGCACATTATGATTACTTTCATGATACGTTCAATACCAAGAATGGTGGGCAGCGTATTGCTACTGTACTTATGTACTTGTAGGAACTTACCAGGAGCAAATATCGGAAGTTACCAAGTTACCAAAAGTTACCATGATTTATCATAAGTTATCATGAGTTATCAAGTAACTACCAAATTACTGAGAGTAACTCATGAAACTGCTCAGGAAGCTTCATAGTGGAGGAAGCTTCTCAACAGACTTCCCTTGTTCGAGGAAGCTTCGCAGGAGACTTCCCTCGGTTGAGGAAGCTTCTCAGGAGACTTCCCTTGGTAGGGTAAGCTTCTCAAGAGACTTCCCTTGGTCGATGAAGCTTCTCAAGAGACTTCCCTTGGCTGGGGAAGCTTCTTAGGAAACTTCCTAGCAGCCAGTATATATAGGAGGCGAGACTGGACACTCTTCAGTCTCGCCGACACAAGTTCAAGCCACTATTGTTCCCAGTTCCAGTACTCCAATCCAGTTTCTAGTACTCTAGTCCGGTTTCCAATATCTGATACTCCAATCCGGTTTCCAGTATTCCAAGACTCAAGCCCAGTTCCAGTATCTTGTACTCTTGTCTTTGTTATAAAGTTCATCTTGATTCCTACTTACCCATCGTGTATACGCCTACGGCGACCTTGGCTTCTTATCTAGTCTTGTACCTCTAGTCTGATCTTTTGTTTGTGCTTAGTTTTCAAAGCGTATGGGCTCTGAGTACTGGGCCAGATTGGACAAGTACTTTGAGGCTGACCTGGTACACAATTAAGAAGCATCAAGGATGGAGGAGGAGGAGGAGGAGGAGGAGGAGAGGGGAGGGAACTCCAATGGGAAAAGAAAACCAAGACCACCTTCCAGATTCTTTTAGAGAGATCACAAGTAGAAAGGGGAGTGAGCTGGGTCCATCCAACTCCACTCCCCTAGATCAAACTGCAGTTCTTCTAGGGGGGCCGATAAAAACCAGAACAGGTCTGCATGATTAGCCCATTGCATTTCCTGATCCTCCGGTGGCAGGGTTGACGTTTCCCTTATTGTCCAGCACTCTTATGTGGTATAGACTATGCATATCCAGCTCAGTATATCCCGGTACCAGCAGGGAGCCTTCTTGGTCCACTAAATTGTGCATAATACAAAATTAAATAATTATAGGGTGGATGAAAAAAAATAAAAATAAATAATACCCCCATAGAAAATACCTCTTTATCGCACGTGATTCCCTAAACTATTAGAGAGTGACTTCCCCGAGTATCTAGTAAACAATGTCTTCAATATTGGAGGGGAGGGGGATTTTTTACTAAAAATATTTTGTATACTACTATCTATTTTGTAAAAATCTAAAAACATTGGTTTAAAAACATTTCCATGGACTCAACATCTGCCATTTTTGGTCCACCCATTTGTGCAACTGCCCTCAATCACTCTCATTCTCCGATCATCCGATCTCATGTGATGGGTTAGGCATCGGATGAGAAAGGAATATAGAACAACCCGGATGAAATACAGACATTGTTGGTTTCGTTAGTTGGTTGGTAACCGCTCCACAACATTTCTTTTTCTTGGGAACACGAGGCACAAGAAGAGATTCTGGTGTGGAAGGAGGGTGGGCAGCGGCCATGGGCGAACCTGGAGGCATCGTGGATAGCCTCTATCGCGTGCTTTTTAAGAGAAACTCCGTGTACGTTGCTTTCATCTTTGGTGGCGCCATCATGGGAGAGCGAGTATGCCTCTCTCTCACAACTCGGTCCAAATCAACTTCGTTCCTATTTTTTTTTTCTCCTTTTCTCTCCCCGCCCACCCCACGGATTTCTCTCTCAAGTTTTTCCATGTGGCGGCTCTTGGTACATGGTGAAAAATGCAGTTCATTCATTCTACGTTTAGCAAATGATCTTGTGCGTGATAACATAGCATCTTCTTGACACAATCTTGTATTGCTATGAAAGATGACTTCACATCCAAATTGGCATGAGAATACGTGTATGTCATTTTTCACTTTGGCATCGTCCATCTGTCGCAATAAAATGTTCCAAGCCCATGGGGATGTGGTTTAACTGCAAACACCTCCTCCTCAACTGGCTTGATCTTAAAAAAATTCTTCCTCCATATGTTGCCTATGGTACGGTGACCATAGCATCTGTGCATTACACCCTATGATGCAGTCGTGATCAAAATCACTGATATTCGATGCACTCACAATTCTTGTTGAATAATGTGTCTGTTTCTTCTTCCTTATAAACAACCCTGCCAAATCAGTGACTTCATTCTCTCGGTAGCTTGCTCTTGGCACCTACCTCACCACTTTAGCACTTTGGATTGATGCAGGTGGTGGATAACTTCATCAATAAGGTTTGGGAGATGAACAATGAAGGGGTATATCCGTCCCCAGTTTTTTCCAATTTATAATCTAGGAGGCAGGGGTACAACAAGTGTGTCTGCAAGGCACAATTGTCCAGCTGACCACTTTGATCGTCTTCCTTTCATGACTTGCCTCAGTGCATCTTTCTTGATTCTTCTGGGGATCGATCCAACGGGGGGTAACCTGCAGAAAAGAGGTCTTGCTTATTATTCCAGGTCCAACCCAAGTCATATGTTGGGTGAGAAAGTAGTGAACTAATAGTGTGGGTCTCCTTGTTCTTTGGCATTTTTCACCTATTTTTTTCTCTCTCATATGCGCAAATTTTGTGGCAACGGAGTGAGTGTGTGCATGAGAAATGTTGTTAGCATGTCTTGAAGCTCCCAATGTTCTGTTGTGCAGAAACGTTATGAAGATATCCCCACTCTCGGCTCCAAGGCTGTAGAAGAATAAGCCTATCACAAGGCTTTATAGAAGAGGACCCAGGGAACAAAGACAATATTAGACCATCAAAATATAGGTCCCATAAAATAGAAAAAATCTCACAGCCTGGGTGGGTCCACAACTATATAGCTATTGTCAGTCCTACCATTTTCCTCCAATTTGGAGATTGGTGATGAATATGATGATGATAATAATGTTGACGAGACCACCATTCTTATTGGATGGTCAATGCCGACCATGTGCCTTTATCAGTTGTGAAACCGAACTGTTTAGACTCTTGTAAAGCCAAGATTCCAATTGGACTACTGAAGAGGTCTTAATTGCATCGAGTGTTGCAGGCTATTTTTGGTTTGTCCCAGTTTTGTTGGGTTCCATTCATGCATCCATTCCGAGTGCAAAGGAGGACCTCACAGAGATACCTAACATGCACAAAGATCCATGCAAACATTGGTTTGGATTATAACCGGCATGAAATGTGGATAGCATTTTGTCAATCAAATCAAATGAAACTAGACCATAAGTTATAGTTCACAAACTTAGCATCATCCACAACACACATTGGAGGAAGAAAATAATTGAAAGATTCCATGTCCTAGTTGTGGAGGCTCATGTTCTTCTAATTAAGCCTCTTGAAGCCTCTCTCACCTTCATAGCTTCTTCAGAAGAAGAGTGGGTGAGGATTGTATCGTGGATTCCCTTATCAAGATGTTATTGGCTTGATTAATATTGGATTATAGAGTGAATTTACACTTGAAAGGTTTGAGGTTTGCTCCTTAGCATTTGTGTATTCTTTGTGCAATAAGGGTTTTCATTGCAGTCAGTTTTTGACGGTCCATTTGTTTCAAATTTTCTCACTCAATATAATAAGTCAAGCCAATGAAAATTGTTAAAAAAAATCCACCATACAATTCCCTGCATACACACTCTCTCAAGAACTAGAACCGTAGAAGTGAGAGAGACCTATAGAGGCGCGACTAGAGAAAACAAACTTCCATGATTACAGTGTAGGATTTACCAAGGGTCCCCTTATCCAAATGACAAGTCAAATGATTATCATTGGTACCTAAAGTCCAATAAAGGTAGATTTTTTTTCTTAATTTGCCAAATAAAATTGCCCAATAATATAAATAAACCCCACCAAAAGAGATAAGTATAATAATATGAAAGAACTTCCATTGAAGACCACCATGATTGTATCTTCAAATCCTCAAGGTGCCAAGTGCATATTTTCTCAAATTATTTGTGTATCGATCTAATTGGTGAATACAATTTTTTCTTTCAAGTTTGAAACAAAAAATCACCACTACTCGGTAATTGAGTTGGATAATGCATTGAGTACCATCGAGATGATTCTAGTGCCATATGTCTAATCATAGTTAACTAGAATAGTCTTTATTTATTTCAAGTTAAGCTATTTATATTTTTGGTGTTGAGACCTAACCCCCAACTTCCAAGATGGGTGATTGCGATTGGTATGGTATGGTATGGTTATGGGATAAAAAGATGAAGCGGCATGAAATTGTGTTAATGAATGTACCATAACTTTACACATTATGACCAAACATGTGCGGCACGGAAAATGGAAAAGCTGATGATGTGTATTTGGGAAAATGAAAAACCTTGGAATGTGTACAATGCACATGAGACTGAACTATGACTTGCGTTGTTACGGAAGGTCAAGCTTTGCAACCATTGCATATGTTGCAAAACTTAACAACCGACTTATAAAAGTAATGGGATTGTGTGTGGGCGGGGGGGGGGGTGACTGAGCAGCAAACCTACAAACTTTAGAGGCCTGAAGTATGAGGTGTTTTTAATAAGGATTCCATACTTATATCCTTGGATCAACGCTTCTTTTTTAGGCGAAATAGAGCCTAAAAGCAATAAAAAACAAAGGGCTGCGATAGCCCTATGTAAAATCTTGGGAAAAAAACAAAAAATGCGCCAAAAAATAGGGGCGCGCGCACGGGTTGGTGCCAGAAAGCTCCAGGGGAACATGCGAGTTGCGCCAGAAATACACGTTCCCCACAGCCCTACATCTAGCGGCTGTCGCCCCATCGCGCGATCAACTGTAGAGATCTCGCCATGCATCACGACCTGGACCATTGGATCGCCAGGGTTTTGGCCGCCCCCAGGGCAGGCCGTCACCACTGCGCGCAGCCCTACGGAGCTTCGCCATCGCCATCGCCATCTCTCCTCACAGCTTGTATTTCAAAATTTCGCCTAAGATCTTTATACTATAGCTTTTTTTAGGGTGGCCAGCTCAAGGAGTGGTGAATGCTTGACGACTAGAGGATTTGGGCGGCGTGGAATGGAGCAATTGAAGATCCCCAACACCTACATGAAGGTACAACATTCACCTCCACCTCCTTTTGCTTTATTGTGAATGCATGAGCATGATTGGAATGTGTAAAGGGATGTGGCAAGATGCTGCTGGACACTATAGGAAGGAAATTACAATACATAAGGTCCTCAAACTAGTGTTCACTATATATGAGTTGCAAGGTGTGTTTGTAGAGTGTTGTAGTGTGGGTGAGAGAGAGACCATTCTCTATGCTTTAGTGTGTGGAATCTATTGCAATGAGCCCCAAAACCATGTCAAATTCTGCTGCAAAACAGAAGCCATTACCATTTTTCCTTGACAAGTACTTTATGAGGAAGTTCAAGGTCTTCATTAGTTCCTTCCATGCCAACATCAGTGGTGTTAGTTTCAGATTCCTCTCAGGGCTCTCATGACACTGTACTTGTGTCTTCTGATACTCATGATAATGAGGAAGAGGCACCAGATTTGCAAGATAGTGTGCCTTTGAAGAAGGTGAAGCCTAACTATGATTTGACCAGGAAACTTCAAGTGTAGTGGGCAGCAAAGCTTCCATGAGCTGAGGGGGAGCTTGCAACAGATGGAACTCTTCACTTGGTGAGGTGCAAGGTGTGCTCTACTATCAACCAGTCACCCAAACTCATGGCTCCTAAGAGGGATACCCTCATGCTTGAGAAGAGCTGACAAAGACATGCATAAGTTCAAGGTAAAAAAAGGGGAGTGGACTTTAACCCTGATTGCAAGCACAAGAGAAATGCCTCTTTGTACTATGCTCATGGTCCTACAACTGTACTGGAGCAGGTAGTAATGCCAAACAAAGCTGAGAGGGATAGAAACAGGGTTCAATTTGCTACCCTACCTCTGTCCTACTCTCTCTGGTGGCCGTCCAATGACTGAGTATGAGAGGATGCAAAGTGTCGCGGCCCTTTGCCTTGAGGGCAGGGGGTCGGGACACATGAGGGGCTGCCCCTGTGGTGGGGGCAGCGGCAGCGATAGGTATGGGGGGCTGAAGCACCCTTGAGTGCCCAAGGCACTCAAGGAGGCGGAGGCGCTCACTAGGTGGAGCCCCGCACACCGGGTTGCGGTGGAGGTGGCTCCACAAGGGGTGGTGGTAGCTTAGTGGGACTTAGTGGGGGTGGCATAGAACTCACCATGGGGTGGAGACCTCGAGGTGGGAGTCGTGGGGAGTCTTGGGACTCATCACGGTCCATTGGGGCCGCGGTGAGTGGGCCAAGACTCACCGCGACTCACCACCGGGAGTCGAGGGTTTTCGTGGTGGTTCGCCATAAAATGGCATGGCTGGTTATGAAACCCCCGCGGACAGCTACAGAAGTATATATAGGGAGTAGTAACCCCGAGAACGGTGCAAGCCCGTTGGTGACCAAAAACTAGTGAGTAAGCGAGCGAGCCGGAAAGCGACCAAAGAGTGGGGAGCTGTTCCGGACTGCCATCTACCAAAGGGAATTCTCCTAGTCCCAAATAGGTGGAGGGTTTAGAGGGAAGCGGAAGGGGACCGTTATGTCCCGGTGAGCAGCCGAAACTCCAAGTTGGCCCGGCGGCCAGGTTGGGAGTCAGGCGCGCGCATCAAAGCGAGTAACTATGACTTGAAGGGGAGTTTACCGAACTGAGGTGTGCGACATTTGGTATCAGAGCTTAGAGTTCAGTACGCGATCGTCCTTGGGATTGGCCTCATCATGGGGTCGGGCAAGCCGAAGCGAAAGCGGAACGGCCCAAAAGATGATGATCCCGGTGAGCCCGATGGGGGCGACGTGTCACCGAGGCGGCCGTTTGAGGAAGCGATTAATGTTTCCGAAAACGAGGCCGCTCAGGAGCGGGAGGAATCCGAGGAGTCGGAGCCCGAGGAATCCTTGAGAGCTCCGACAAACCAAGAGATGCCTCCCATGCCGGCAGCCTTTTGGGAAGGGTTGTTGGCGCAGTTTGGCGGGACGTTGAAAGACGTGTTGAAGGCGGCTAATGCCACTTCCACCAAGGCAAAGTTTAAGGTGAAGCCTAAGGAACCCGGCACCTTCGAGGGCGTTCGAAACCGGAAGGCACTCAACACCTGGCTCCTGGAGCTAGAGCAGTACTTCCGGGCGGCCAAGTTGAGTGACGAGGATCGGGTGGAAGTGGCTCCCACCTATTTGAGGGGCTATGCTCAACAATGGTGGCAGAAACGCCTTCACGACCGAGGCCCAAGCCCGGAAACCTTGAACTGGAGTGAGTTCAAGGAATTGATGAAGAGACAGTTTGTGCCCCTCAACGCATCCTGGCTTGCCCGGGACAAGATGAGGAATTTGAAGCAAACAGATGACATTCGGGGGTATGTCCAGGCTTTCAATGTGCTGTTGCTCGAAGTCGCGGACATGGCAGAACCAGAAATGGTCTTCAACTTTGTGGCGGGACTGGCCCCATGGGCTAGGCGGAAGTTGGAGGAGAAGCCACCCAAGACTTTGAACGAGGCAATTGAGAGAGCTGAATGTTTCTCGGATGTCCCTAGGGGTGAGAGACAAGGCCGTACGGAGCTGAACCACAAGAAGACCCGGCGGGAAGGTGACTCCCCGACCGGAAAAGAAGTGGGATAGGCCACGCGGCGAAAATGGCACGTGGAAATCGAAGGGAGGTCCTTCACACGTCAAGGCGGCACCCGGTGCTTCGAAAGGAAAAGCGGGTGGAGCGACTTATGGCGGACAGAAGGCGACCTTTGATGGAGTGTGTTTCAATTGCGGGGAGCCCGGGCACATGGCCAAGAAGTGCACGAAGCCCCGGCAATTGAACATGACTCGGGCGGCCACGGAGCTGTCGGAAGATACCATCAGTCGCTTGGTGGAAGCGGTGGTCGCCAGGACTTGCAAGGTAGGCAAATTTTCTTGTGAGTTGTATCAGGAAACTGGCGCCTTACGAAAAGGGAGTCAGTTATTGTTCGTGGATGGGATAATATCCGGAACTAATGTGTCGTTGTTGGTGGACACAGGAGCGTCGCACTCCTTCATGACGCCGGCGGCGGCGCGAAAGTTGGGACTCCCGACAAGTGACGTGGGGGCCTCTATTGAGGTGCGCTCTGCCAAAGGAGAACCTCAGTTGGCGACAAGGTTGGCGTTTGATGTTCCTCTTCAACTGGGGAGTTGGGAGGGACGTGAGAACTTCACTATCTGCGAGATCGATGGAGTGGATCTCATTTTGGAATGACCTTTTTGAGCAAATCCGGAGCGGTCATAGATGGCCGCAAGAGAGTAGTCACGCTGCCATGTGGGAATGGTGGCGAGGTTTTACGAGTGTCGGAAACGCCCAAATCCGTGGGAGGGCGAATAAACCTTCTATCAGCAAAGGAGTGGGCCGTGGAGGAGACACACGAGTCCCAGTTTTTGCTTTACATTAGAGAAGTGAAAGGAGAAGGCGATGGGGAGCCGAGCCCAGATTGGATCAAGGGGATTTTGGAGAAATACCAGGATGTGATGCCGGAGGATTTACCAAGCGGCTTGCCACCGCGAAGAGGAGTTGACCACAAAATTGAGGTGATACCGGGATCGGAACCACCTGCCAAGGCGCCCTACCGGTTGAGCCACAAGAGTTGGTCGAGCTGAAGACTCAGCTCAAAGATCTAATGTCAAAGGGGTACATCCGGCCGAGTAAGTCACCTTACGGAGCCCCGGTGCTATTTGCAGACAAGAAGGATGGGACGCTGCGGATGTGTGTCGATTACAGGGCTCTGAATAAGGTGACTATCAAAAACCGGTACCCTTTGCCAAGGATCGACGACCTCTTCGATCGGTTGGCAGGAGCGAAGTATTTCAGCCGGATCGACTTGCGCTCCGGCTATCACAAATTCGGGTGGCGGAAGGAGATGAGGAGAAGACCGCGTGCAGGACAAGGTATGGTTCATATGAGTTCTTGGTGATGCCCTTTGGGCTCACCAATGCACCAGCGACATTTAGCACGCTGATGAACAGCCTTTTCCAGGAGTGGTTGGATGACTTTGTGATCGTGTACATCGACGACATCTTGGTGTACTCGAAAACAAAGGAGGAGCACCTGGAGCACCTCAAAAGGGTGTTCCAAAAATTGCGAGAAGGGAAGCTGTATGCCAAAGCTTCAAAGTGCGAATTCGGGGTCACAAAAGTGGAGTTCTTGGGGCACGTGATTACACAGGATGGGATCAAAATGGATGACAGAAAGGTGAGGGCGATCTTGGACTGGGAGCCTCCGACTTCGGTCCCGGGAGTGCGATCCTTCCTAGGACTCGCCTCCTATTACCGGAAGTATGTGAGAAATTTCGCCAAGATCGCGGGGCCGCTGTCGGACCTTCTGTGTAAATCCAAAGTCTGGGTATGGAACACATTTTGTGGCCAAGCTTTTGCTGAATTGAAGCAGCGGATGACGGAAGCTCCAGTCTTAAAATCCCGGAGTTCGATCGTCCGTTTGAGATTCATACAGATGCATCGGACTTCGCAATTGGGGGTGTACTTATGCAAGATGGACGTCCAGTGGCTTACGAAAGTAAGAAACTGAATGAAGTGGAGCGACGGTGGCCGACGCACGAAAAAGAGATGAAGGCGGTGGTACATTGCCTTGAACTCTGGCGCCACTATGTTGGTTCCAACCCAGTGAAGGTGTTCACGGACAATGTCACGGTGAAGTATTTTGCCACGCAGCCCAAGTTGTCCCCAAAACAACTTAGGTGGCAAGATACTTTGGCAGTGTTCGACGTGGATATCCAGTACAAACCGGGACGGGACAATGTGGTGGCCGATGCTTTAAGTAGAAAGCAGCAGCTCTTGTTGGTGTACAAGGGCGAGACGGCGCTCCAAAGGAAGATCCGGAAGGCTTGCCGGAAGGATGAGCTGGCAAAGTGCGTGATGCAGAACTTGAGAATGGGGGTTAAATCGCAGTTCCACTTGCAAAACGGACTGCTCCGGTATAAGCAAAAACGTCTCTATGTGCCAAAGGGAGGGATCAGGGATAGTCTCTTGAGAGAATGCCATGATAGCCCGCTTGCGGGCCACGGTGGAGCCAAGCGCACTGCGGCACTCTTGAAGAAAGAGTATTTCTGGCCCAAACTGAGGGAGGAGGCAGAGGAGTATGTAAAGACATGCACCACATGCCAACAAAACCGGAGCGAGTATAAAAAGCAAGCGGGGCTGTTACAACCCTTGCCGATTCCAGAGGGGACTTGGGAAAGCGTCTCGATGGATTTCATGACTGCTATGCCGCTGTCAAAAGGATTCGATGCAATCATGGTGGTGGTAGATAGGTTCAGTAAAATGGCCCATTTCATCCCCACCAAGGAGACGGCAACTGCGCAGGAGACAGGGCGACTTTACTTCGCCCACGTCTTAAAGCATCATGGAGTCCCGAAGGATATTGTCTCGGACCGCGACCCAAAGTTTACGAGTAAATTCTGGAGAGCACTTTGGAAGAAGATGGGGACGAGGCTGAAGATGAGCACCGCCTTCCGACCTACGACGGACGGCCAAACGGAAAGAGTGAATTCCGTAGTGAAGCAATTCTTGCGGAATTACGTGTCGGCAGACCAATCAGACTGGATGGAACACTTAGACGCGACAGAGTTCTGTTATAATAACACAGAACACTCCGCGACGGGAGTTTCCCCTTTTGTGTTGGTCTATGGAAAAGCACCTCTGGTGCCGACAAGTTGGGCCGCCCAGGACGTTGAGGAACCGGCAGTAGCGGCGGTACTGGAAGAACGCGAGCGTTTGTTGAAGCTCGCAAAGTACAACATTGCCAAAGCTAGGAAACGGTATGAAAGGCAGGCGAATCGGAAGCGGAGGGAAGTGAAGTTTGAGGCAGGCACAGAAGGTCTGGTTGAACATCAAGAATTTTCGACTACCTCCGGAAATGAGTCCGAAGTTCGTACCTCCGTATGCGGGTCCCTTTCGCATTCGGAGGGTTATGAATGAGGATGTGTATGAATTGGAGCTGCCAGCAAACAGCAAGGTGCACCCAGTATTCCATGTCTCCCTTTTGAAGCCTTACTTCAAAGATGAAGCACGTCCGAATCGGCAGCAAGTGTTGCGTCCGCCACCTATGCTGTTGGATCATGAAAATGAACCCGAGTACGAGGTGGAGGCAATACTTAAGTCGAGGAGGTTCAAGAACCGAGAAACGGAGTATCTCGTCAAATGGAAGGGCTATCATCTTGTGGAGGCATCTTGGGTGCGTGCCTCAGAAATGGGAAACGCATCCGAGGCAGTTGCAGCGTTCGAAGGGCGACCTCAAAAGCGGAAGAAGCGTTGATGGGGACATCAACCTTGGAGCGGGGGAGGAAATGCATGCTTAGCCCGGTTTAGCTAGCTCAGGAATCCGATTGCAAAAACTTGTATTGTACAAAAATTTGTGATAAAGGAAATGGGTTCCAAATATTGTGCGTCCTATTGTGTTTGGAATGGTGATGCATGGTGTGGTTGGCTGGTGTGTAGAATGCATGCTAGCTTACAAAAGTGGGAGAGGTAAATTGGGTTAATCGTGTGTTTGCGCAGTGCCGAAATCGGGTGACTCCCATCCAAGGGGCAAGGAAACTTGCGCCTTATTTGGGAGTTCAAGTGCTAGTGCGCACCTGGCGCGTGCGCGTACTATAACTGCACTACCGAGGGGGTTGCCTTGTAGTGCGGGCTAACGCGGAAGCTACGTGCTTCCGTTCACGTACTATAATCGTGTAGCCTCGGGACGAAGTCGTAGTGCGGCTTCGGCGTGTTCCCGTACCTCAGGCCAGCATTCCAAGGCGGACCCAATTGTAGTGATTGGGGCGCACGGTTGGTTCAAGGTTATCTTCCTAGTCAAAGAGGGTTCCAGGTGAACCCTTGCTCAAGGTGATGCCAAAAGCGGCATCATGAGCGATCGCAAGCAATGTTGTTGCAGTAAGGCGATTCGATCCTCGGGGAGGATCGTTCCTTGGCCTTGAAGTAGGCCAAGAAGAGTGCACTGGGAGGAGCTGGAGAGGCTCCACCCTTGGCCGGGACTTGGAGGAAGTCGGCCGAACTAGCTAGTGGAGAGTGGAGTCAAGTGTGGGGTTTGGTTCTTTGCCATGGGACGCCATGGTACGGAAACAAACTCCTTGATGTGGGACGCCACAACTTGGATGTTCGTTTCTACAAAATGGACAAGTCGATGAGGACATCGACTCCCTGTTGGTAGGGGTGTGTGTCGCGGCCCTTTGCCTTGAGGGCAGGGGGTCGGGACACATGAGGGGCTGCCCCTGTGGTGGGGGCAGCGGCAGCGATAGGTATGGGGGGCTGAAGCACCCTTGAGTGCCCAAGGCACTCAAGGAGGCGGAGGCGCTCACTAGGTGGAGCCCCGCACACCGGGTTGCGGTGGAGGTGGCTCCACAAGGGGTGGTGGTAGCTTAGTGGGACTTAGTGGGGGTGGCATAGACTCACCATGGGGTGGAGACCTCGAGGTGGGAGTCGTGGGGAGTCTTGGGACTCATCACGGTCCATTGGGGCCGCGGTGAGTGGGCCAAGACTCACCGCGACTCACCACCGGGAGTCGAGGGTTTTCGTGGTGGTTCGCCATAAAATGGCATGGCTGGTTATGAAACCCCCGCGGACAGCTACAGAAGTATATATAGGGAGTAGTAACCCCGAGAACGGTGCAAGCCCGTTGGTGACCAAAAACTAGTGAGTAAGCGAGCGAGCCGGAAAGCGACCAAAGAGTGGGGAGCTGTTCCGGACTGCCATCTACCAAAGGGAATTCTCCTAGTCCCAAATAGGTGGAGGGTTTAGAGGGAAGCGGAAGGGGACCGTTATGTCCCGGTGAGCAGCCGAAACTCCAAGTTGGCCCGGCGGCCAGGTTGGGAGTCAGGCGCGCGCATCAAAGCGAGTAACTATGACTTGAAGGGGAGTTTACCGAACTGAGGTGTGCGACACAAAGCCTGTTTATGTTTCTTGAGGTCCCCAACAACCCAAAGATGCATTGGAGTGACTCATCAGGCTGGATTATGACTGAGTTTATAGAGAGTGACGTTAAAGATGTTACGTTGACATGCGTGAAGGTTGCAAGATATGTGGCACCGACTTGTGATGATGTGACTTCTGTGGACAATGGCTCCTGGATCAGCATACATGCATATGTCATGCAAAATTGGGTAAGAGTCCCCATGATGATCTCCCTTCAAAGAATTTTGGATGGGTCAGGGGCTGATAACTTGACTACAGTACTATTATCGTGGATGCCTTGAGGAATGGTGAAGGGCTTTCAGATGATGCAATAGCTTAGAAATTGTTGTGCTTTGGGGCTGATGGGGTGAGTACATTCCAAGGTGTGAGGAATGGGTTTACAAAACAAATTTCTTCTAAGCATGCTCCTTTTTCTATGGGGGTCCCATTGCATGGCTCATAGGCTAATCTGGCCTTCAAGACCTTGTCTCAGTTGGGAATTGTTACTAGCATTGAAGGTTTGCTTCAGACCAACCATGCCTACTTTGCTCACAGCCCCAAAAGACACCTTGAATTCACTAAACTTGTTGATATGCTGGAAACCAAGGGTCTGAAAATGTTGAAGAATGTGAAAACACGGTGGGTGTCCATCATTGAGCCAGGATTTTGGTTGAGTACAGGACCATTTTGGCCAAAATGAACATTGATCAACATGACAACAAGCCTGCCAAGGTGAATAGTCATGTTTTTTGTCTTTTATTGTTTTTATTTGTTTATATAGACTATTTTTTATTTATTCAGATTTCAGATTCTAATGTGGTTTATTGTTGTGGCAGGCTTTGCTGGATTTGTTGTGTGATCCATATACTCTTATATAGTGGGTTTACATAGTATGCCAAGTACAACATCTGGTGCCAAAGCCTCCATCTAGTGCCCCTACGGTGCATACCCTACAAGCATCGAGTTCCACGACACCACATCTCGTTCAACCATACTGTCGAACACTCCCTTCATACATGTCCACGAGGGTATTGTTCAGAATGACATGTCGTACAATTGCAGCTCTGACAATGTTGTCATGGGCCTTTTTGCCCTTTTCCAGGGCTGCCAGGCTTGCACACGCACTGCAAACACACACAAACATGATCAGCCCAAAACCAATGCCCAGCCTCTCACTGTGGTGGCAAAGAGAAAATTCATTTTCCTCCTCCCCCACATCATGCAATACAAAGTGCGTGTTAGGTACGTGTTGTATCCTCCCGCTCTTTTAGAGCATTGACTCATTGGTACAGTTTGCACAATCCAATAATGTATTCATTGTGGCAGCAATTAAAATTTGTCAAGGCCTTTGTACATCAACATGGCCACTGCATGTTCAAGAGATGAATTTTGGTCTTTCAAAAGTTTGTTGGATTGTAGCCATGAACAGATTCATCTCAAGTGGGTGGCTGACCTCAATGATAATTCACACCAATTGGCTTTCATTGTGAATGGTGAGCAAATTTGGGCTGACCATGTAATTGGTGCACCAGCCATTGCGAGCCTCAACTTGCCCAATGTCAATGTGGGTGTTGCAATGGCTAGTGGCACATGCATCCAATGTGGCTAAGGAGGCAGCCCCACATGTTCCCAAGAATTATGTGAACAAGGATGCATGGAACATCCTAGTATCCCAAGTGAAGAACGAATGCTCAGGTACAAAAAACCAGCCCCTTCAATTATACTTTGTGGTGTCATTTATATTCTCTTAATGTAATTGGTTTATGATATTTTTGGTGGGGGGTTTATGAATTTGCACCACAAATTCATGGTGGTGTGTAGTGACAGCTTCCCAACTTGTGGCAGAGCTGAACCTTAGATTCCCCCAACACTCGGTGCTTGATGTCATGGGCATAATATACCCTCAATATTGGTTACAAGCAGGTTGTGATGAGACTTTTCCCAAGCATCTTGATGTCTTGAAGAACTGGGATAGTGAGGCACGCACGATTGACATGGGAGTAGAGAAGAAGACAGTTCTGCCCTTATTGAATCGCTGGGATCTTAAATCCTAGCAAGGTATGTTTAAGTTGTGTGGGCTGCCATGGAGCCCCCCTTTGACGTGAACCCTCTCACAAAGATTTGGAGAACCATAGATACATCAAGAGTACTAACTCATTCCTTTCCCCGAGTATGTCAAGCTTGCAGAGATTGCTATGGTGCATGTGTGGGCAGCATTGAGGACGAGCAGTGCTTCTCATCTTTGTCATTTCTGAAGAGCAAGCTGCGGTCATCTATCTATCCACATTTTTCATTGGTTGTGGGAATGTATTCTCAACAGTTCTTTGATCTCGAGGATTTTCCCTATGACTCCATTTTGACAAGTGGAGCAATGCTGCGCCACATGGACGTTATGGAGTTAGCGCATAGAATTGGACTATTTTATGTTGTAGTGTAAGGCATATCAACAATGCTCTACCTTTGTTTCCATCCATTTCTGCAAGTATAGTGATTTTCTTGCATTTTAGATGATGATCCTCAATGGTGCCAGATTGCTATTTGAAATTGAGGCTATGGTTTTTGTTGGCCATCTTTGGACTTCTCTGATTAATTATTTTAGATTTCAGATTGTGAGTGGGCTGCCATGCCTACATTGGTACGAGTTTGCTCCTTCAAATTGGACTATGGTGTCACTTTGTTATTTGATATTGAGGCGATGCTTACTGCCCCATATTAAGACTTGACCAATTAATTTCAGATTTCAGATTTTAAAGTTGATTAATTATTTTAGATTTCATATTGTAAGTGGGTTGCCATGCCTACCATTGGTACGAGTTTGCTCCTTCAAATTGGACTAAGGTGTCACTATGTTATTTGATATTGAGGCCAGGATGCTTGCTGGCCAAGTTTAAGACTTGATCAATAAATTTCAGATTTCAGATTTTCAATAGACTGTTATGCATACATTGCTTCTTGACATTAGGCAATGGTGCCACTTTGCTACTTGAGATTAGGCTCTAGTGCCAGCAAATGCACTTCGACTCTGGCATTGTAGCAACATTGCAACAATATGTGGCCTCTTGTAGCCACTACTTTATGCCTCAATTTTTATTTGTATCGCATATCCAATGCATACACAAAACACTCAAATCGCCATATTGCATCAAAATGAAATAGCCTGTAGCCAGTTGATTTTTAGCTAAGCATCTATGTCATCGCCACTTTTGCATTTAGCCTTCAAATTTTGTAGCCATCTACGCTTCTAAGCCAAAAAAAAAGAAAAAAGCCCTGCCTTGGATAGTGCTGATGCAAACTGAATAAATGCTTAGTTGTGGTGGGACTCAAAGCCCCAATTTTTACTGTATTTAAAATCTAGGCTGCTCAAGCAATTCATACTTGTAATTTCAACAAACTGCATGTTAAGTATTTGGATCACTTTTATGAGGGACATATCATTCCATGACAAGCATGCGTGATTGAGAGTTCCTAAATTTTTCATTTAAAAGTTTCTCTCATTGAAACAAGCTTATGGTTTTGATTGCAGGATGATGGGGATTCTTCTTGTGAGATATAGAATAGTTTTGGTCACGAAGCTGTCATCCTTCATAGCACTCTACCAGAGGTTAGTTTTTCCCCATGTATATCCAGAACATTGATGTCCATCCTATCTATAAAGTTTTGAGGCTACCATCCCTCTTCCTTAAAGAAAAAGAAAAAAAAAGAAGAATAGTTCAACTGTCCAGTGTTTTAGTGTTTTAGGATTTCGTCAACCGAAAACCAATCATGGGGAGTTATTCATTTATAGAACAATTCGAGACATCTATAGATTACATATTTGTAAACACCATTCAAAATGGATTTTGGATGTGGTTGATCCAGGCCAGTAAGTCGTAACTTCTCCAAAAACTAAGAAACAACTTGGGATGCGTTCCTAATTACATTGCCCATATAGAAAAAATAACCCATTGTAAGGGAAAAACGTCTTTTATGTGTATTTCTTATTCGTGCGGTTTTGGTGACGTTACCTTAGTCACCCCTTTTCAAGAGTGGGCTCTATCCAACGCCGACGAACATAACCTATGGCAAGCTTGCTCTTAGTGGGAATAAAGGGATTGAGGGATCTAGGAGTCATGAGGTGTAATTCTTTTAGGCACTTTGTGACGAGGTGGAGTCGTATATCAGGTATATCACTAGGGCCGGGCTGCCCCTGATGACTATAAAAGTGGATCTAGGTGCCAACCACGATTTCTGAGGGCAAGATTTAGTGGTGTTACGTGTGTATTTTTCTCTGTTGGTGAGGTAGCAGGTGTTTAAAACAAATCAACACTTAGCCCAGTGGTAAGGCCATAATAAGCAGCCTCAATAGTGGTTGTGGATTCAAACCAAATATTGGATGTCATTAGTGTGTCCACACAAGTACATCCAAGCACATCCAGTACATAGTTCGAAGTTTGAAGCCTAGTTGAAATAAGAAGAATCTAATCCTAGGCCCACGAACTTCACACTTGGACTGCCCATCTAGCTGTTGCAATGAGACATCACTAATCTAAACCATCCTGCTTCAACAGTCAAGGAGACTAATTGCCACCCAGGAATCAATGCCTCTCTAAGGTATAAGTGTTAATTATTTTTGAATGCTTTCTTTCAGTCATTGGAGAACTGGCAGCACATATTAGGCACCTACAATAAACATTGGGATGGATTACTGTTGTCAGGGACCAAGTGGCTTTGATCATCAATTGAAAACCTAAGAAAATGTGTAAGTAGTCTCTATTCCAGGGTTGAAGGAATTGAAGAGGAGTAAACAGACCTATATCATCAACAACGTGGCGTGTGGCTGTCCACCCTTCCGATGTCCCCAGAAACCCATATTTGGCGCATTTCTAGAACACAGCACACATGACTTTTCTCGGATGAGAGCGGGGCCCAGAGAATTTATAGCATTATAAGTGTAGGTTACTTTGTTGCTGGCAGGAGGTCTGCACGACCGCACACTGCCATACCCGCCACTAACTTATTCTTTTCTTACTTGGTCAAGTCCTTTTGACTCCCTCTCAATTTGAGGAATTATGGGTTGAATGCTCACCATGTTTGGTTCAGAGTTTGGCCATGACTGAGTGCGTGGAGTTATAGCAAGCGGGTATTGATGGCAACACATCCAAGCATCCTATCTTTGGCGACCGTTTGGGGCATCAAGGATGCAAGATAAGGACAAGGCACGAGTCAAAAGAGACAGGTAACTGTAGCAAAGTTGAACACAGTTTCAGAGACGTTGAATTAAAGCACAGAAGACGTTGGGATTCAATAATCATAGAAAACACAATTCAGCTCTAGATGTCAGATCAGAATAATCAACTAAAGTTTGAATCCAAACCAAGTTATTAGATGTATGGAGAAACGAAACTTGACCCGGCATCAAAACAAATCGAGTGCAGACACTTACCAGTAAAACATGTTACTGGGGGATTGGAGCGCAGAAGATATGTAGGGTTCACTGTGTGCGTGTAGGTCTTCTGAATGACCTGGTCTTCGTCCTTGCAGACATTTGCTTGGTTGGACAACACCAAAACCAGTGAGCCCACCTACAACTGCTCAGGTGTCATTTTACTTTCCGGTTCCAGATCACAGCAAGTCAAGACAACATTCTCAGTTTCCAAGTCACAACACAAGTGCTCTAGTGTGTGAAGTTGCAGCTAGCTTGAGGCCAGGCGAAGATGGTTGCTAGAAGGCAATAACTATGAGGATTGCATTTTACTTACTCCTTTCAAAATGATAAGGGCAAGTTCCATGGGCACTCCCAATCGCTCACGAAGGGTTGATAGAGTTTTGCGAGCCCCTTGTCAAAATATACTGTGTTTTCCTCCCGCAGTCTCATGGAAGGTCGTTGATTTGTGGGACATGAACCTATAATTGCTCAACTGAGCTGCTAGCTGGCGGTGATAGCATTTGCATTGAACGCTCCAACTTCGTAAGAAATGTTCTGCCTGTCATGGACTTACGTGTGTGTTGGTGTTAACCTCACAAGTAAAGGAAGGATATATCCTCTGAGCAGGCATTGAAGGTTGGTCACAGGAGAGAGGACATGCTTTCCCGTTTTCAGAGCTGAAATGACTCCTGGAGTTTCGATCTGGGGTGTCCACAAAGCTTCGGTGGTGCTACCACTGTTCTTTTTGGTGGAACGCAGCAGTTGTCTAAATTATCTGCCCGTGGTCCCCTGGCTGTGTGACATGAAGTTCATTTCATTCAAGCACATGCTAAGGTTTCATTATGCAATGAGCTGACTGATACGGAGTTGAACATACATAGTTTTATATCTATGATAGACACTGTCCATAGTCTGTGGGTGGAGGGGCATATTTGAAATCCAATTTCAACATGAAATGAACTGATTGATAAGGAGTTGCACATACATATTTTTCTATGATAGACACCTGTTCATAGTCTGTCAGTGGAGGGGTATATTTGAAATCCCAACCAATAGTCCCAGCAGATAATCTCAGTCTCCGATTGAGCAACAACTCTCAAGGGCATAAAATCTTCCAAGGAAGGCATCCCCTCAAAATTGAGTAGGAAAGTTCTAGAAAAAAACTTGATAACGACACAAGCGCTCCAGCCTACTATTACAACTTTACATGCGTTGTAACTGCAAGTCAACACACTTGTAAAAGAATAATATGCACAGAAGAATGAAGGTAAGGTACACTGCTCACAGGATTGCTGAGCTTCTACATCAGTAATGAATTGCTTTTGTGCAACCTGAGTCAGGGTTGCAGGGGTCTTCTCCCCACAGCTTGTGCAATACCTTCAAAAGCTGCATGGCCTTCCGCTTGGCCCGGGGCGTGCAGTCACTTTGTAAGAGCAGAAGTAGCTGTGTTGGTGCACCGACCATGACTGCTGCTTCCTGCATTGGTATAGAATCTCCACACATTGCATATAGTGCTCCGGCTGCATATTCTGTGCCGCGATCCGAAATTCTCAAAATCATGTCTACAAGGATTGGGACTGCCAAGGCATGCCCACTCATAGCCACCTTGCCTTCTCCTAGTGTGGCCAGAAGCTCAAGAATCGCAAGAGCTTTTTCGGCTGTGGCAGACCTTGCTACAGGAAGCATCTCAATCAATGCTGGGACAGCATCAGCCTCGACCGCTCTGTACAGAATGGCATGTATGATTAGATGTTACTTCAAGCCAACAATCATGCTGCAATACATGAGATTCTGCAAAATTACATATAACAGTAAAGATTCATTCAAAAAAGAAAAATTACAATCACCTATACAATCTATAGATCAACATCCAAAAGCATCTGAAGCACAGCTATGAAACTTAAGGAGGATACCAAACACAACGACCATTAATAAGTCTGTATTGATAGCATATGACACACAAGACGCATTTGTGCACAGATTCAAAATAATCTGGGACAGCCATTGCTCTTATTATTGGTTTGGGAGAAGGACGTTCATTGCTTTGTGGTGACGATACAGATACATTGTTTTGGGCTTGATCAAAAACTGAATGCTTTGAGACGGTCAAATTTTCACCCTGCCTACGGATGGAGGAAACCAAGCTCGTGGACAAGTTTAGAAGAAGCAACACAGCGCCGAGTTTTTCACATAAAATGCGGAACACAAGATGTGGTATTGAGAGGAGCTACTGTAATGCAAGGGATTATGCAGAGTAGCCTTCAATATCCGAAAGTGAGGCAGTGCTACGGTTAGGAGAAGGAGTACATCACGATGAATACCTGCATCTGTTCTCTTTGGCCAAGCAGAGAGCCAGTAATGTCTTAGTTGCCAGTTTAACAAGTCTCGGTTGGTTCTCTTCACGCAACAGATTCACAGTCTCTTCCATTACTTGCGGAAAACTTCCCATCGTGTCCTTAAAGCTCTCAACCAAAGACAGCTTCTCCAGCATGTGTGCTGCAGGCTCCTTGACCTCGTTGCTTCCATTACGTAGATACCAGACGACCACCGACAACATCTCGGGCGTTGCCATCGCTTTCATTGAAGAGTCGTCATCTGATAAAAGCTCTAGAGTGATGAACGCCTCCTCACGAATTTGAGCATCCCCCTCTCTATCATCAGACCGCATGGCACCATCGGTGTCGTTTGATAAAAGTAAAGAGATGAGCGCGGCCTCTACTCCCGATGCTCGAATCTGTTTCCTGAGACTCTCACTCTCTTCAGCCAGTGCGTGAAGACTTCTAAACGTCCTTTTTGAATAATGCCCAGCATTTACTTCACTGACGAGCTCGTCTACATCTACAGGTTTGGAATGTGAAGACTCGGTTGCAGTTGTAGGTGACTCACATTCAGAATATCTTCCCTCGGCCGGTGCTTCTGGATTGGAAGAGAAATCCATCTTGTCCGAAGCGGAGGAAGCACTCTCGCCATCACTCCCACATGGAGAATTGGAGGTCAGATCTGACGGATGTGTGGCACTGCGATCCATCTTGACCTCCACGCATGATGTAATATCTCCGGCAAACTGCTGTTGTTGAAAAGCGCATTCGCTTGCGGCCCAGACAATCGCAGCTTTCCGACCGAAATCTTGAAGCCCCGGTGGAGTGCGGGGACTCAGGACAGCATCGCCACAGTTACCAAACATACCACAAACGAACATCTGGCCCCTGACATGCTGCAGCCTCGGCTGCTGCTTACGGTTTCGCATATCTCCTTCTATCTGTTACAGACACCAATGTGTTGCACCACACTTTCTCGGATTGATTGATACCCTTCGAACCACCTCAAAATCGGGCTTCACCACATGCGAGTGTTCAGAACCAATCTCTGCCAACTACCGAGCTTGCAAGCACGTCAGCAGAACGAGTGTAGCGCAGACACACTCGACACGCTGCATATATACTCTTCCAAACAAGCAAAAGGCAGAGAAGAGACCGAGAGACAGAAGACAGAGAGCGCTCCTAGCTGCAGAAATACACTTGATGAACGGGATGAACCCTAGCGCGTACTCGAGCACCGTTGCAGCTCCATATCACGCAAAGATATCCTGGGATATGAGTATTGGCGGGACTTGGGCTCGCAAAGCAACGCTCCTCCCTCACTCTGAACACACGGCGCGGGGGGATACTAGAGCTCTAGAATCCCGGGATATCCAGACCAAGAGGAGGAGTCGTAAGTCGGAACCCCGGAAGCAATGGGCGGTCAAGCTTTCCGTTGACCTGTGTGTGTCAGGTCCGTTCAGAAACGTTCCATGCCGTCGATCTGCATCCTGACAGACTCCATCCACCGTCCACGTCGGCTTCCTGCCACAGTCAAAACCTGTCAAAGCTCGACTGGATGGAAACGTGGCAGAATCTGTATGCGTATTATGGGCGGTGACAGTCGTTGTCGGATCGATGTTTGGTGGGATTGGGCGAAGCGGTGTTGACTGCGCGCGCAATCTAGATCTTGCATTTTGACTAAAGTGCGGCGTAATGAGATGGATGTTGAGGTGGATGAATACCCGTGATGAATGAGCGGAATGGAGATATTGCATGAAGGGTGGAGTCACACAGGAGCACCATGGATGAATCATGTACTTCGTCCGTCGGTGTTTGGTATTTGAAGATGATAAGTTGTCTGACCGGATGCAATTTCAGACCTAATGGATGAGACGAGGTTGGCCTATTTGAATCGCATCTAAAGCTGCGTAGTCTCAATCATTATAAAAAACAAAATTAAATATTCATTGTAATGTCGTAGTATTTATGTTATTGATGATGCAATGCGAGCAAAGCATGGGATCCTTGATTATAAAATCAACACTAATTCAATCTAGTTTCAACATTTCACATACAATATAGCCAATTCAAGAGTGGCACAATGTAAATCAACCAATTGGAATATGATATATGTATTATAATAATTTAAAATGGATAAATACTAATTATATATTGAATCAATACAGTGTGTAGATATTAAACTAACCCTATGTTGTTACATCCATGGAAGTGGTGCTTTCGTAGATTCAACATATTCATGTCCAAATGGTACATTAGTAGTGAATCGCCTTTTTTTTCCACCTGTTGTGGCACTTTTTATTTTAATTTGATTAAAAGGGCCCCTGTTCCCCTTTCCCTAAAAAAAATTTAAAAAAAAATCGACAGTTTTTCGGCATTATCTCAAGACAATGCAGAGTTTTGACATAACCCTCCTTCTTTCTATGAGGTACCCTTTTCTGATGAGTACTATTGCTATTCCGATGCTCTGGGACAAGATTTTAGCTTCTATAACGGAGCCCCAGCTACATTCGACAATATTTCAGGAAGAGTTTGCGATATAACGGAATCCCAGACAGCCTCCCAACAAACCTTACTTGTTCTTGTACTCTGCAAATTCAAAATCCCACAACGGAGGCTTTCATCGATTTTCTTCGGTCCAATCAAGTAGATTCTTCACTTGGGTCACTCAAACGTGTCAGGAAACACTAGGTGGAAAAAAACATTATGTAGCTATGTCTTCTTTCTTTTGTTTTCTGCTGCCGGATTATGGCCTTGATTTGCTATCGGACGTCGAGGTGTTATTGCTTCCAACAATTGTACCTTTTTTTGTTTCGAGACAATTGGCAGCGCTACATGGTGTTAACTTGAAGTGCGCCCACCGCCTTTTCATATTTTATCGGTTTTGCATTGTGATGTGTTTGTTTGCTGAATAGTGTGTGTTTCTCTGCTCTAAAAGACAAGGAAGATATTTTGCAAACTCACTTGGGACTCGTGAATTTGTTCTTGATCTTTGTTGCGAGGCACTGCTGTGCGAGGTTATATAGGCTCGTTCTTTGATCTTTGTTGTGATGCACTGCTGTTGCGAGGTTCTTAGGCTCATTCTTTGATCTTTGTTGTGAGGCACTGCTGTTGCGAGGTATCGTAGGCACCTCGTTCTTTGATATTTGTTGCAAGGTACTCTAGGAACTAATGACTTCTTTGTATTGTCATATCTTCTTTTGGTAGAATTGATTTTTTGTTTTAGAAAGACTTTAAGAAATTCAAAGAGCTTAGGTTTGAGAAGAGACAATGGAGTTTTAGTGTGCAAAACACTAAATATATGATGACCTAGTTAGTTCCTATTGGTTGGTTAAAAACAGGAGACAAAATAGAGCTTGAATGAGAGACATTTCAGTTATTTTTTGAGTTTGGTTCATGATCAGGGTTTACGGAGCATATTGAGTATGTGCCGTCTACGTACGAGGCTTTGGACCTTTTGTGAATGAGTGGAAGATCTTGAGGGAAGAAATGCTACAGGGAACTTTTAGAATTAATACTCACACAGATGTCAAATTGGCTTATGTTTTTGAGCTCTTAAACTGTGATTTTGAAGATCGGACTGATAGACGACAAAATTGCTCTTATGTAAACTTGTGTGAGCTTGATCTTTGATATTTGTTGTGTCAATTTTTATTTAGTTTGCTATAGGGTTTATCGTATATAGCACTACATTGAATATGCCTCATAATGTATTGATTCGTCCATCCAAATGTTGTTGAAGATTCGCAGATGAACACAAATTAGAAGACAAGCAAGGTTGCAGGGCCTTTCAAAAGTCCAAGGATAGTAGCACAACCCATTGATCACTATAGCAAGCTCATTGGACAAGCTCTGATCACTTCTCACTCGGTGCAAAGGCTAGTACAAGAAGAAGATGTTTCTCTGTCAATGCCTTACCTGCACATTGGCAGGAGACAACAGAGTAAGTGTTGGGTGGAAGTACCCTACGTAGTCAATCACCTCTCACAGAGAATATTGGTCTATGTAAAAATATTTAGTACAAGGTAGTGTCATTTGAGATATGATACTATAATCGGTATATGAGTGTTGTCACATCTGCATGTGGGTAGAGACCGTGGGAGAGATAAATCGGCATTAGTAAACTTGAGGATCTCCATATAACTCTAATGAAAATAGCTTGGATGATGAGGAGTTAATGATTTGTTTGACTATGTTGTTGGCAATCTATCCTTTGCTAAATTTGATGTAGTTGTTTTGTTGTCCGAGCAGTTTAGCAAAAACTTTTAAAGGTAGGATTTGTCAGCGTTCAAAGGTGCAAGATGTTGGACAGAACATGATTTTTCCCTCTATAGTTCTATATAATTTGATATTAGAAGGAGAAACACCTTGTTCTTTGCAAAGGCTGTCTGGTATTGGCAGAAGAATGTACTTGAGGGTAAAAAAAGCTTAGATGTAAGCCCTTATGACAGGTTGCCATCATATTTCTATTCGTTGTTGTAGATGAAGATGCCTCTAATTACCAGAAAGCTCATTCTAGGAAAGGACAAGTCTGTGAGCATGTTTTTTCCAGATGAAGGAAAGGTAAAAGAAGCGATCATAACTGCATATCGTGTTCGTACGCAAATTAATGAACCTTGAGTGGGGACCACAAAATGTAAGAGAAGCTGGTCTGAGAGTCGAGACGTCATGTTATGGCTCATATTCGTATGATCCGAGGCCATTACACACGTTTGGCAAAAGGAGAACTTTATCGTATTCTTCAAATTGCAAAGCCTCCCCTCAACGCATCTACAAGTGACAAAGTGGCGTGGAAACGAAAACTGGGACTCTTGAGGGAAGCTATTACCTCTTCAAAATCTTGTTGTTACAATTTGATTTGTTTGTGGATTGAGATAGATTTGGATTTTCACTGTCACTTTAGAGTTTGAGGGTGAACTGGTTTGTAGGGAATTGACGCATGTGGAGGCTGGAGGACGGTGATGAAGATCCTTTGTGAAGTAAGGAAGATCAATGACAAGCAACCCCGAAGGATTTTGGCCAACATATAAGCAATCATCATACCTGGCGTGCCATGTATGGCACTACTGCTTGGATGACTACCAACGTGCCCAACACATTGACATCAAAGGCCCGACGAACGTCCGAAACATCAACTTCGGCCAGGGGGGCACTGCAATGGTTTTCAACAATGTGTCATTTCATGGAACTACCGCAAACGTGGTGTCGTGCGCATACATATCGCTACACAACTACATCGCTGTCCAAAACCACACAACACATGTGCACACCACATACTAGTATACCACTAGTCCACCACTAGTCCAGCCACTAGTCCAACCACTAGGCTACAACTAGTCAGTCACTAGGCTGCCACTATGCTGCCCACTATGGCAGTCACTAGTCCACACAATGATAAAGAAGAAGAATACAAGCACGAGCACACAAATCTGAAGCATAAACTCATGCATATATAATCTCATCACTCAAATACAAGTCAAGCCAAGTGCACCCCACGCCATGGGGAATCCACACTACGGTGCCATAGCTAGGCGCGGTGAGGCTCAACTCGAGAAAGATGAGCCTCCCGCGCTTGCCGTGAAGATAACCACTCCAGGGCCTAAATCTATCTTGACCCCTGGATTGACACTTGGGCCAATCCCAAATGTCAATATGTAAAAGCTAGCTATTTCCTAGCTAGTTTCACACTAGTGGTAAAATAACTTAACAGCTGTCGTGCGCATACATATCGCTACACAACTACATCGCTGTCCAAAACCACACAACACATGTGCACACCACACACTAGTATACCACTAGTCCACCACGGGTTCAGCCACTAGTCCAACCACTAGGCTACAACTAGTCAGTCACTAGGCTGCCACTATGCTGCCCACTATGGCAGTCACTAGTCCACACAATCGCCCCCTAGCTGGTGCTTAGGTCCCTCTAAGTCCAGGTAGCCACAAGATGTGATAGTGACCATAGCCTCACTAAGTCCTCCACCACCATCCCTACTACACTCAAACTCGATAGATCAAGAGGCTGGGTGCAAGAGTTGCCCCATCGTTAGTCGCCGTCTTGCAACCTGTGAACTTGAGCTTGGGATCTCATGTATTGACTCCTATGAGCTTGGCCTCTCATGTCTTGTTAGCTGCCTCCAGTCATGTCCACTACCACTATCCCAAGCAGTGTGGACACAACCAATCTCCGTCAGGAACCTTCTCAAGAGGTGGTGTCAAGCATCCCATATGCCAACCCCTTGAGCATCGATCACATACCAGCATGGTGGCTGCTCCTTTGGCAGACCCACAGAGCATGCACCTCAAACCTGCAGGTACCACTGCCAAGTTTGGGTCAACTCTGCCATCGACATTGGGAAGGTGACATGGCGCACAATTACGCACATGGTCCTTCCAAGTCATGCCATCCCGACCCTCTAGGATCAGGACCCCTGAGGGCAACACCTCTCGAACCCTCAGAATAACACGCCCTGCAGTAACATCCAGAGTCGTAGGAGCAGTCTGCTGCAAATAAACATAGTCGCCAGGGCTAAACCTCCGAACCCCAAGACGATATCCTCCACCACGTATAGTGGCATACCTCAACGTATCACGGTGATGTGCAATGGCAAGGTTCTCAAAAGCCATGGGCATGACTTTCTTGAACAACTCTGCACGCTGATCACATGCACGTACCCACACGTCCGGATTGTCAAGGTTAAGGACTTGAGCAGTGTCCCTACGAATGGCTGCAAGCAAATCCGGCTCTCGGCCAAAGAGAATGAAATATGGTGAGAAGGAGGCAAGTGATGCTTGTTTGCTGAACCTGTAGCCCATGGCTAACCAAAGAACCTGAAGATCCCAATCTCCTAGGTGTCCCTTCTGCAAGCCATACTTGTGCAAACCCCTCTTCACCGTCTGAACAACTCTCTCTGCTAAGCCATCGGCCTCAGGATGATCCCAAGAAGTGGTGCAGTGGGCTATAAAGGCTTTATCACACAAAGCCTGAAACTCCCCCAAGAACTCTCTCCCTTGGTCCGTGAGTACCTCAGTTGGAGCACCAAATCGGCTAAGCACACGATCCAAGAATGCATACGCAGCCCCCTCACTAGCCTTGTCAGGCAATGGAACCGAGTCAATCCACTTGGAGAAGTG
Source organism: Takakia lepidozioides (assembly GCA_030704615.1). NCBI lineage: Eukaryota > Viridiplantae > Streptophyta > Takakiopsida > Takakiales > Takakiaceae > Takakia > Takakia lepidozioides. Next base: position 38,905,576 of record CM060731.1, read on the forward strand.
CTCCACCATCACCAACACATATATGTGGTGACGCATAGTCAGTGGCAACGGTCTTGCGAAGTCAAGACTCCACCTGTAGCCCAATCCCATGATTGGTAAAGGAAGAATCTACCTGATCGAAAAGCTGAATCACCCGTAACTGTGGTGTAGGGGTGTTGAATGAAGCACGCACCCTGTCACACACCATGCACCTAGCCACGAACTGTTGCACCTCTGTATGCATACCACGCCACCAATACTGCCATTGTAGTAAACTGTGAGTGCGTCGCACTCCAAAATGCCCCAACTCCTCATGGGCATGTCGCACTAACCGTGCACGTTGTGTGGGGTGAGGCACAATCCTCACCCGACCATCCTCCCACACTCGAAGTAGGTGTATCCCCTCCCACTTGAACCTCTTGGCTCGTTGCATGATCCGATCCCTCTCCCTGGCAGTCATAGTGGCTGTCGTGTCTCCCGTGCGGAGGTAGTCCAATACAACCGAATCCTCATATATATCTCTGGCACCACCTGGCTCATCACTAGCCTTAGGGTCCTCAGACACTCCGTCTACAGTCATCCATGTTGTAGGTCCAACTTGACCTCCCGATGCCAAGATACACAAAAATGCAGATGCGTGGCATCCCGGCACCATCTCCTCGTCCGTCTCACCATGCCACCGAGCTCTAGTGTCATCCTGCTGGCTCATGCATGGATTGTGACTCAATCCATCCGCATCCCGATTGACCAAACCCGGTCGATGCACAACCTGAAAGTCATACTCCTGGAGTATGAGTGCCTACCGTGCAAGCTTCCCCGTAAGTTTGTCTGACTCCATCAACCACTTGAGTGGCTAGTGATCAGTGACAAGGGTGAAAAGATTGCCGTATAGATAGCACCTGAAGTGTGCCACGGCCCACACTGCAGCTAAGCACTCTCCCTCATATGAGCTGTACTTAGCCTCTGCAGCGTTGTTCGAGCGGCTAGCATAAGCCACTACGAACTCTCTTCCCTCATCATCCACCTGTGTGAGCACCGCTCCAAGCCCCAACATGCTCCAATCCGTATGCAGCTGAAAGGGACGCCCCGTGATAAGTTGTCTCAGGATAGGCGCCGAGGTCAACCTCGCCTTGAGCTCTTGAAAAGCTCGTTCCTGGTCATCTTCCCACTGCCACTCCTGGTCCATCTTGGTCAGCTTGGTTAGAGCCTTTGCAATGGTACTAAATCCCTTGACAAACCATCTATAATACTTTGCCAACCCCATGAAAGCTCGAACTCGGCTCACATCAGTGGGGCATGGATTTGTGCAATGACCTCTACCTTAGTCTGTTGTACCCCCAATCCTCTAGGATATATCATGTGACCCAGATACTCAATCTGGTTGTGGAAAAACTTGCACTTCCCAAGATGCAACTTCAATCCGTGCGCTCTCAAGCGCTCCAATACCACCTGAAGGTATCTCTCATGCTCCTCCATCATAACACTAAAGATGATGATGTCATCTATGTAGCACCGAGCAAAGTCCACCCCTGCTAGAATCCTATCCATGACTCTCTGAAACTCTGCAGGAGCATTCTTAAGCCCAAATGGTAAGAACCGCCACTGATATAGGCAATCCTTGCCGTGCTCATTGATCCCCCAGAATGCCGTCTTCTGCTTGTCCACCTCCTTGATTGGCAACTGGTGATATCCGGATCGTAAATCTAAAGTGCTAAAGACCTTAGCATGCCCGATGGCATCAAAGATCTCCTCTAGTGTTGGCATGGCATACTTATCGGACTTGGTCTGACGATTTACAGGCCGGTAATCACCGCACATACGTCTCTCCGTCCAATTGCCATAGACATCCTTCTTGGCTGGCATCACTGTGGCTGAAGCATACTCTCCACCAGAGAGCTCCACCAAACCTGCCTCCCAGAGATCTTGAGTCCTTATCTGAATCAAAGACCTCTCCATGTCACTGTATCTATAGGGTCTCCGAAAGATTGGCGTGTTAGTGGCCAACTCAATACGGATCTCTTGACCCTTCAATGCTCCCAAGTCCTTCAAACTGAAGGCAAAGCAATTCTTGTAAGCCCTCAGGAACCGCCGTATACGTCGTCTCTCTCCTCCGGTGACAATGGGTCCAATGTCAGGCTCCTAATTGTCCTCCGTAACTGCAACCTTAAGTCCAATGGGCTTCTTTTAGAGGTTTAGACTAGAGGTACAGGCGCGCTAGTGTGCTAGGTGCAACCTCTTTGAGCAGTACTCCCTGCTGCTCGTCAGAGTGACAAGGCCTCATCCTGCCCCATCATCTCATCCTCAAGGACGTCCTCCACCCTGAGAAGAAGAAAATTCCCCAACCTCATCTTTCCGCCAAATTGGCTGGCCAACTTCCCTCTGAACCTCAAGCACCTCCCACGTGTGCCATGGATGCCTTGCACTCCCGGTGGTCCTCCATGCTCGCCCCACTCCTGCTTGTAACCTGTCTCGGTAGGCAGGAGGACCACGAGGGAAGGGTACTCTACACTCTGCGTTGCTCCGCCATAGCCAAGTTGATAATCCCGGTCAAGCAATGAGATCCATTACTTGCCCCAACATTTTGACGACGTGATGCCCAGAAGAAAGAGACGACAACGCCATGGTACCAGTCTGGGTAAAACCCATTTGGCCCGCTCACACTCGTCAGCATTAGGCTACACTAACTGCGGCAACTGAGATCCCACAGGAGGCCAGGTCCACTACCCGGAAAACATGCGATCTGGGAGCGAGCAGTATAGGTAATGCTGCTCGTGGTTGACCCACCTTGTTGACCACTGCCAAAGGCGAACGAGTCATCGTGTCCACACGCTTTTGAGACTGCCTCCCTTCATGCGTCCAGAATGCTAATCTCATGTGAGATGTGCTGGCCGCTGCTTGCCCCATCAATGCACGCTTTTTGAGAGCAAGTTGCGGGGTGGACATCAAATGGTAGTCCATCATAGCCGTGGATGATGAGCCGGGTGACCCCACTTATAGCCCTAAGCAACATGCTGACCCAAGCCCACGACCGACTTGATGCACACTGGCCTCACCCTGGCCCCAAGAATCGCCCATCAGTGTGGCACATTCTCTAAGGATGTATGCTGGAGATAGATACAGCTTGATGATGAAGCTGCAAGTGGCCGCAAAAAACCGCCTCATCTCCCAAAACAGATCCGACCTCGAGTCTCGCAATCCCATTTTCATGCCCGGCAGATGAATGAATGCCCTTGGCAGAGCCAACCTGCCACTCCAGATCAATGGAGCCAACCCGCTCCAAATCCTGGCCCCCAACAACGAAATGTCTGCTGGCAAGGCCTGCTGATATCCACGAATTGAGGGACACCGACAACAACTCAGTGGTACCGTTGCACCAACTGAGCAAACATGGCAAAGTGAAACGCGTCGTGCAGTCTCATCCCTCTCCACATATAGGTAATATTGAACTCGTACACCTGCCTGTAACACAACAGCCAATCCGGTGCTGATCCCGCCAAACAAGTCCTAGAGACAAATGTCTTCATCCGGATACTGCCACACAATAGGTTGGTGTCCATTGGAGACAAACTGAGGTGGTCCTGGTGGCAATCCCCACCCACTCTCCCCTCTCCTGACGATAGTTAAAAAGCTCCACGGCATGCTGTGCACCCGTCGATCAGCATCCCGCTGCAATCCTTGCTCGTGCCCCACAATGGAGTCTGAGCAACCAATGGTAGGCAACTACGCCATACCATACATGTCATCTTGCTCTCCCGTTGCCCTCAAGCAACTCTCCAGGCCAATTCACTGCCGCTGTGAATGCTGCTAGTGTCGGCATCTTGCCTCGTTGGGCAACCGCAACTCCTCCTATGAACGTCATAGGGAGCTGCACACGCCGGCCCTCCCTTGACTGCCATCCAGGCCTATAGGAAGCTGACTCCTCCCAAAAATCTAGGGTGAAGCCCATGGGGTACAACACTGCCTCACCAACCAGGACATCGTACGAGACCGCGTCTGTCACAATGGCCTTGGCTCGCATCACTGAGCCATCTGTAAGGTGATCCGGCCGTAGTCTGATAGCCAACTCACGCCGTGTCATGCCCCGAGCCTACTCGATCCTCCCAGAGACGTCTGTATCTGGAAAGGACAAGGCTCCATATCCGCCTTCATGAGGCCCAAGCCTGCAATAGCAGCTCTGCCCAGCATCAATGGCTGAGCTCCCGAGTCCAACAAGACCCGCAATGGCCGGTACCTCTTGCCTGCCGGTCCACTCAAACATAAAATGTCATCCTGGTTGTCTAACATGACAACTCCAGGTGTCACCATGGCGCGCTCAATGGCTGGCCTAGCTGGCAGTTCCATCAACCTGGCTGCTGCAGCTTGACCCTCAAATCCGAGGATCCCTCTGGCACTACACCTCCCACTATCTCCGCAGAAGATGAAGTAACCTCCCACTCTCACAGAGTGTAGCTGCCAGCCTGAACACCTCACTGGTCTTACCCCCAGTGTCGCAATCATGGTAGCGAGAACATGGAGCCTGGCACACAGATGTGGCCGCTCCTAGCAGCACACTAGCTGCCGTAGCCTTGGCAATACTAGGTAGTGGTGCTACCCGTGTAGCTCTCCCCAATGACATAGTAACCTCCGCCTTGGTAACAGTCGGGCGAGAACTAGGTGCCATGGATGGCGTCGACACTGTCTCCGCCAATGTGAATGACTGAGGAAGCCTAGCCTGACAGCTTGTTTCCCCACGCTGTGGATCCAACTCCACCTCTGCACCTCGTGGCTTTGGAACTCGTGCTGCTCTTCAAGTCACGGCTGCAGCAGACTCCACTTGCACTAGTGGTAGTGCTGCTCCACACATGAATCCCATGTCTCCCATATCTCCTCCCTCAGGAGCAGGAGGTGGACCATCCGGCCTTAGAGCCGGTACCACCTGAGCTGTAGCCATGGCAACGAGCCTCTGCTCTAGCTGTTGAAGCCGGTTGGCCATGCCTTGGTCAACACCCTGACCTCCACGTCCTTGGCCATGTTGAGCTTGCCCTTGGCCTGCACCTCATGGCTGGCCACCTCATCCTCTCTGGGCTGCTCCACCTCGCCCCCGGCCACCATTGTTATCTTGGAACTGGCCTGAGCGCAACTCAGGATGCAAACCATAACACTGGGCCTTTCCATGCCCGTGCTTGCCACAATGCCCACACTGCAACTGTGCAGGCTGTGCATGTGCCGGCCATTTGCCTCCCTCTGGGCAATCCTTCTTGACATGGGGTCCTCCATATGTCCAACACACCACATCCGCCCGTTGTTGGCCAGCAAATGAAGGGAGAGACCCCTGCATCTGAGGTCCTCTCTGCCCTTCCCTGAGCTTCACCTGAGCCCCCTTGTTGCCTTGAGCATGTTGAGGTAGTGGTTGGCTAGGAGCACCACTACCCCATGGTGTCTCCTTGGCAAATCCCACCATGACCACTCGTTCCTCCACCATGTTGAGCTCTATCCGTTCTACCAGCAAAAACACATTTGCTAAGGTGGGTTGGGCCGCTTGTAGGAGAGTTGCATCCCGCACCCTTCTCCTCAGCTTCTTGTCCAATATCCCATACCAGAATTGGACTGCCTGAGCTTCCGTAACCCCTTGAGTTACATTTATCAAGCGCCTCATGCGAGTGAAAGCCTCCCTCAAGCTCTCGGTTGGCTTCCGTTGGAACTCTTGCAAGCTCCGCAACTTCTCTGTCCTCACCCCTTGGTAGTTCCCTCTCAACTCTTCGAAGAACTCCACAACAGGGTTGAAGGCAGGCACGGGTACTAGTGCTGGTGTGGTAGTGGCTTGGATGGACATCGTAGCTACTGTACCACCAGTCCCACTAGTCCCACTGCTGCTTGCTGAAGCTGCCGATGCAGCGACAGGTGTAGCCACTGCCCTCGTGGCTCTAGTGCCCCTAGTGATGGAGACATAGTCGGGTGACCAGTACATCCTCCACTCCTCGATCTCAACCTCATGCCCCCGCCTGAACTCATGGTAATCATCCATAGGCGGCCCCTGAAGGTGCTGAAACAGCCCCTTCCATGCCATGAAAGGCGTAAATAGTTGTGGATTGCGCATTTGCTGCAAATCACACCAACTATCAAACTCTTGGATAAAATCATCCAACTCGATGGTGCCCACCGCCCTAGAGTACCTTCGTGGCCCCTTGGTAGCTCCATACATCTCCTCCATTGTGTCCCACAACAATGGCAAGGAAACAACTTGCACCGCCGGTATCAGTCCTCTTGATTCACAATCCAAATCAGAACCTTCCGTAGAAGACACAGGAGGTGAAGGTGGCCTAAACCGCACACCTCGTCTCGTGTACCCACTAGTATCGCTAGTGCTCAAACCGGCACTGTCCCCAGCAACTAGTGGCACCTCCGTGTTGACAAACTGTCATTCAACCGGTCATGAACATGTCCCTAACCCCCTCTCCATAAGGTAACCGGGTAGAGAACCTGTTGCGGCTTATGGTTTGGAATACTAGGTTCCTAACATAGCCTACACATGTACCTGCATCCACCGCAAGCACTCCTATGGTTGGCAGGTCATCACCTCCAACCTCACCACAGGGGAAACAATGATGGTCTGGCTGGTCATCACCCCAACCTCACCATCGACAGCATGCTCTAGGACTGGCCGGTGATCAAATCCAGACCAATCACCTATAAATACAAGCGCCCACACAAACTAGCATGACGCACAGTCAAGCATGCAGGTATAGAGGGGATCCAAACATATGAAATCAGAACGACAACTCCCCCACACCAAAAACAACTCCACGGTGTTGCTCCTGCAAGGACACCCCAGCCCAAACCCGGACTGACTCTTGCCTCCACCTACGAAAAGGTCTTGGCCTAATGAGAGGGTGGAAACTACGAGGAAGAGAAACTAAAGCAATGCCTAACCCCAACACTCTCCCTCTCCTCTCTTCCCTCACTTGCATGACCATGGGAATATCATGAAGATACTCCTTAAACCGCCCTCCACGAGCTTCAAAATTCGGCCTTCAAGACCACATGCCAGTCCTTAGGCAGTCCACCACTGCCTCCACGAGTCAGCACAGGCCGTCCATATGTCAACATGGGCCACCACAGACCAGCACAGGCCCACACAGATCACTGGTCACAGCCGTCACAGCCCCACACAGGCCACAACCTGTCACAGCCCTACACAGGTCACAGGGTCACGGCCCCACAAGCCGCAGCCTATCACAGCCCGTCACAGCCCTACACAGGTCAGAGGGGTCACAGCCCCAAAGGCCACAGCCTGTCATAGCCCCACAAGCCACAGGGCACAGCCTCTCACAGTCCATCACAGTCTGTTACAGCCCTACACAGGTCACAGGGGTCACAGCCACAGCCTGTCATAGCCCCACAAGCCACAGGGCACAGCCCGTCATAGTCCATCATAGCTTATCACAGCCCTACACAGGTCACAGGGGTCACAGGGCACAGGGCAACAGCCTGTCACAACCCCTCACAGCCCGTCACAGCCCCACAGGCCACAGGGCACAGCCTGTCACAGCCCCTCACAGCCCGTCACAGCCCTACAGGCCATAGGGCACAGCCTGTCACAGCCCCACACGCCACAGGGCACAGCCTATCACAGCCCGTCACAGCCCTACAGGCCACCGGGCACAGCCTGTCACAGCCCCTCATAGCCCGTCACAGCCCCACAGGCCATAGGGCACAGCCTGTCACAGCCCCTCACAACCCGTCACAACCCCACGGGCCACTGGGCACAGCCTGTCACAGCCCTACACAGGTCACAGGGGTCACAGGGCACAGCCTGTCACAGCCCCACAAGCCACAGGGAACAGCCTGTCACAGCCTGTCACAGCCCCACAGGCCATAGGGCACAGCCTGTCACAGCCCGTCACAGCCCCACAAGCCACAGGGCACAGCCTGTCACAGCCCCTCACAGCCCGTCACAGCCCCACAGGCCATAGGGCACAGCCTGTCACAGCCCTCACAGCCCCACAGGCCACAGGGCACCGCCTGTCACAGCCCGTCACAGCCCCACAGACCACCGGGCACAGCCTGTCACAGCCCCTCACAGCCCCTCACAGCCCCACAGGCCACATGGCACAGCCTATCACAGCTCGTCACAGCCCCTCACAGCCCGTCACAGCCCCACAATGCCACTGGGCACAGCCTGTCACAGCCCGCCACAACTTGTCACAACCCCTCACAGCCCGTCACAGCCCGTCCCAGCCCCACAGGCCACAGGCCACAGCGTGTCACAGCCCCTCATAGCTCGTCACAGCCCCACAGGCCACAGGGCACAGCCTGTCACAGCCTGTCATAGCCCGTCAGAGCCCCACAGGCCACAGGGCACAGCCTGTCACAGCCTGTCACAGCCCGTCAGAGCCCCACAGGCCACTCATGACAGTTTAGCCATTTCTCCAAGGGGTTTAGCCATGCCAAGCTAGGGTTTGTGTCTCTTGGACTCTAGGCTTCTTTGCACCGAGCTATGGCGGCTGTGAAGAAATCAGCAAGGTATTCTTGCTCTTTCGGCTCCCACACACCACCAGTAGTAGCCTTAAGCCATGAGGAAGATGGTTGCCACAAACCAAGCCTTCTTTCTCACTTAGACTCCCCAAACACACCATTAAACTCAATGGCAAACAACCAAGCCTTGCTGGTTTCCAGCCCTTGTGAGCACTCATTCAAGCGTTTCCCTTGGCCATAACATCTGTTTTAGAGCCTATTCCAGCCCCCTACATCTGCCACTTCAAGAGCCATGCTCTATCTAGGCTTGAGGTTAAAACCCCAACTAAGAACACGCTCTACAAGTGTCAGACTGTCACATAAGAGCAGATCAGCCCCTTATCTTCTCTTCTAGTTCTCTAAAGCTTGAAAACAAAAGCCCAATGGACTGAAGGCATGCTCCACACATGCCCCACTCTCACCACAAGAGAATCAGCCCCTTTGCTTCCTTTCTTACACCCACCAACCTGAAAATACAAGCTTCAGCGGGCTGGAAGCATGCTCCACACATGCCCTACAGGGAAACCAGCCCCTTACTTCCTTTCTTGCACTCCCAAACCTGAAAGTACAAGCCTTCAACAGGCTGAAAACATGCTCCACACATGCATTGCCCTCACATAAGGGAAGTCAGCCCTTCCCTCTTCCTTGCTTGCCCTCCAAGCTTGAAGATGGAAGCTTCAATGAGCTGAATACATGCTCCACACATGCAACCTCTTCACACAAGAGGTATCAGCCCCCTATCTTGGCTCCTTGGCTCCTTGATGCTCTCTAAGACAAGACTAAGCACTCCACAGCCTTTGCCAAGCTCCTGAAACTCTAAGGCTTACATTTCCAGCCACAAGACACTTCTCTTGTGGTGCAAGAGCTCTTCTTCCAAGCTCCAAAACCCTAGGTGCACATTCCATGGCCTTGCCGCACCTCTTAGCTCCTGTTCCAGCCCTGCTCTTGCCATGACAAGAGCCCTCTCAATGCTGAAGCTCGAGATTGAAACCCAATCTCACTATACTCCACAAAGTGCACTGATTTGCCCCAAGCCAAATCAGCCCTTTCGCTTGGTCTTGCAATCCTTCACACAATGAAAGCTCGCATTCCCAAGTCCAATTCTTAGCTTTGCCACCAAAGCCACTATAACCTGCTCTTGACTGGTCCTCTTCCCAATCGTGCTTGCTCATGCATGTACACAATCTGAAACCATCAAGGTACTCTAGAATTACCTGCAGCATGGTGCTTTCATCTCTGAAGCTGAAGATCGAATGCCAAGATCTACCACCTCGTAACCCACATCGCCTCCGCTTCTAACAACCAAGGGCTCCACGGTGCTCCTTGCATAACAACCTGGTTTCTCTCATCCTCAAGCAAAAACCACAAGTGCTACAACTAACTCGTATCTGGCACTCACAGATACGAGCTCATCTTTCTCGAATGATAAAGAAGAAGAATACAAGCACGAGCACACAAATTTGAAGCATAAACTCATGCATTTATAACCTCATCACTCAAATACAAGTCAAGCCAAGTGCACCCCACGCCATGGGGAATCCACACTACGGCGCCATAGCTAGGTGCGGTGAGGCTCAACTCGAGAAAGATGAGCCTCCCGCGCTTGCCGTGAAGATAACCACTCCAAGGCCTAAATCTACCTTGACCCCTGGATTGACACTTGGGCCAATCCCAAATGTCAATATGTAAGAGCTAGCTATTTCCTAGCTAGTTTCACACTAGTGGTAAAATAACTTGACAGTGGTTTTTGGAGGAAATTATGATCATGACAAATCTGCTTTCTTTGTACATGTGATGAGTTGAACTATAAACTCCAGGCATTCTAAATTCAACTGTAGGACGTCTTGTCGCGCACCTCACTTCGGTAAGCTCCCCTTCAAGTCATAGTTACTCGCTTGATGCGCGCGCCTAACTCCCAAACTGGCCGCCGGGCCAACTCGGAGCTTTGGCTGCTCACCGGGGCATAACGGTCCCCCTTTACTCTTCCACTAGACCCTCTCCCATTTTGGGCCTAGTGGAAATTCCCTTTGGTCGATGGCAGTCCGGAATAGCTCCCCACACCTTCGTCGCTTTCCGGCTCGCACGTTTACTCACTAGTTTTTGGACACCAACGGGCTTGCACCGTTCTCGGGGTTACTACTCCCTATATATACTTCTGTGACTGTCCGCGGGGGTTTCACAAACAACACCACCATTTTATGGCGAACCACCACAAAAACCCTCGATTCCCGGTGATGAGTCGCGGTGAGTCTTGGCCCACCCACCACGGTCCCCTTGGACCGTGATGAGTCCCAAGACTCCCCACGACTCCCACCACAAGGTCTCCGCCCCCATGGTGAGTCCTATGCCACCCCCACTAAGTCCCACTAAGTCCCACTAAGCTACCACCACCCCTCGTGGAGCCACCCCCACCGCAACCCGGTGTGCGGGGCTCCACCTAGTGAGTGCCTCCGCCTCCTCGAGTGCCTTGGGCACTCGAGGTTGCTTCAGCCCCCCCATACCTATTGCTGCCACCGCCCCCACCTCAGGGGCAGCCCCTCTGCGACCCGACCCTCTGCAAGGCAAAGGGCCGCGACACGTCTAGTGTAGTCAGTACTTGATTTCCAAACGCTTTACAATTTTCTCTTAAATCCTGAATGAGATATTATGTTGCCAGAAGCTTACATCAGTCAATCTAAGACTTGACTACATCAAATTTGTCCAAGTATTTTATATCCAAAGATCTTTAGTAGTTTATTTTGATAACTTCATCAGGTACTTGTGGACAATGTTTTCAGCTCAACGTTGCGATGAAACATGGAAATGCACGTTTCCATCAATGTGCCATGGAGAAGGAGGACACTTACTTTTGGAAGTTGTATCACGTCTCACACAATTGATCATTCTTGATCCCTCTCCTCCTCTGGATGAGTGATCAGCACATTGGGATGATTGATTTGTAATGCAGAGTCGTAAAGTCGGGGATTGAGTCATAGATGTGAAGTTCTCCTCAATTGTGCCCACTATGGAGTTCCAATGTCAAAAACCATCAATTGGGATAGTACAAAAATTGATACTAGCCTAAACACGAGAGGAATTCATGAAACAAAGAGTTTACAAACAATGGGGTCCAGACAATGGGGTCTTGAGTGCTGATGGCCTCACGGTAGCTTGTACCTTTGGCCCATGTGTGAAGAATTGAAATCTAAGACCAAGTGCAATTTCCTATGTATCCCAATGCGTCTCCTATGTCGATGACCAAGTGCAAACCTCTAGTGTAGCCTCTGTTGCTGGCCCATGTGTGAAAATTTGAAAGTGCAATTTCCTATATATCCAAGTGCGTCTATTATGTTGAGGCCCATCTAAGCCCAAGTGCAATCTTGTATGTATTGAAGTGCATCTCCCATATTGTAGAGGCTCAAGTGTCCAATGTCATCTAAGCCCAAGTGCAATCTCCTATGTATCCAAGGGCATCTCCCATGTGCGTCTCCTCTGTCGAGGCCCATGCCCAATCATTAATGTTGTCAATTTATTTCTTTTCATGAATTTCCCGTGATCGAAAACACTTGAAATTCCAAATCTCCCACCTGCTGGCATCATGTATCCCAACCACTACAACATGGATCACCATACTATAACCATGTACCAAAAATATAAATTTATAAATAACAGCAGGGGTTTGTGGGTACAATTATAAAAGACATGTAAAAATAACATGAAGTTAACCTTAAAATACCATAATATATAATGTAATTGTAGAAGATATCAACCATTTAAAATATAACCATACCATTGTACATGATGCCCCAGTATGTTATTTGAGTTTTTGTCATACCATGCCTAGGACCAGGATATCTCCAAATCCGAAATACCCATACCTATCCTATAACCTACCCTGGGCAGTCCTAATCTACCCCGGGCCTTACCAGGACCAGTCCAAAATGGACATACCAGTACAACTTTGGTCTAATCCTCATATGGCTTTTGTTCAAAAGAGTTAATCAAGTGCGATAGAAGTGATTTAAATATTTTAATGATGTCCATCCCAATGACCTTTTTTCTACAAACCTTTGCAAGGTTGGTTACTTAGAAAAAACGGCACTCCCCCATCTTCTTCACTAATGTGAGTTTCATCACCAGACACTTTTCCAACAATCAGATTACTTCTTTCTTCACCACTTCCTCATCACAGTGCAAGATTTTTGGATCAGCATTTAATTTTATAGCTAATTCATGTAATTAAAGGATGTAATTCTATATCCTTTCCACTGGAGTTTTTCATTGACTAGCAATCTTGTAAATTTTTGAAACATAAAGAATCTCTTAAGCCTGGGTCAAGGCGTGCTCTTGTCTCGTGGGAACAACTATGCCAACCAAAAGCCAAAGGAGCCATAAGAGACCCAAGATACCTAGGGGATTGCACTTGGACTTAGATGACACTGGACACTTGGGCCTCTCCATGGGAGATGCACTTGGATATATAGGAGATTGCTCTAGGGCTTAGGTGGGCCTTGACATAGGAGACACACTTGGATACATAAGAAATTGCACTTGGTCTTAGGTTTCAATTGTTCACACACGGGCCAAAGGTACAGGCTACCCTAGGGTAGATGTGGAATTTCAAGTACTTTTGGTTGCCGGAATTTCATGAAAAATAGCAAAGTGGGCTTTCCTTGAACAATGACCTGGAGATCTCCCAAACTGGAGGGTCTTTGGATACATAGGGGATTGCACTTGAACTTAGATGACACTGGACACTTGGGCCAATGGCACAGGCTACCCTAGAGGTTGCACTTGGGCCTCGACATAGGAACCATTAATACTCCCTCCCTTTGGCAAATTGTGGTACTCATCAAAGGAAGGTCTAGGGGTCCTTCACTGCTTTGCATTACGAAATGATTGTACCCACAAGTTTGCAAGAAATGAGTGTGGGGGCCCTATGTTAAGCTTTACTCATGTTGAGACAGCAAGGGCGTAGAATAGGGAGGATATGGACTTCCATTGCCCATGAGATCTAGGCATAGACCTACATTCTGCATGACTTCAAAGGCAAGATGAAAAGTTGTGGCAATGAGAAAAAATCATGTCAATGCACTAGGTGAACAAAATCACGTTGTCCTTGCAATATGAGCCATGGGGGAGCAAAGAGAGTTTGGATTGTAATCCACTACCATTTTGTAATTTTGCATGGAAGAAATCCCAAACTACGAATATCTCACCCCAGTGATGATCTTGGACTCTTCTGATGAAGAATGCAATGCATGATTTCTAGGTATGAATTCGAATAGAATGGGATTGGAGGAAGACACGCAAGTCGAGCATGCTCGTATGCTAACTAAAGCAGATGTTGCTACTCGGGTGGAGGCTCCACCCAACGATGCCATTGAAGACAATCATATGTCTGAAGGGGATGAGTATGTCGCACCACCAACAAAGGAGGATGTTGATGAGGACGACGAGGCAGAACCTCAAAAAATAGACGGTATTTGAAGACAATGATGTTGTTGGTTGGGAGGAGGAGTACGATGTGCCTAACATCGACCCCAAACATGTCAAATTCCAAGAGGCTCTGAGAAAGTTCATGCATCATGAGCCCAATCCACTTTGGTAAGTAAAACATTCCAGTAGTAGATCACCATCCCTACTCAAATAAAAGAACAAATTAAAAATATCTAGTTACTCCAATGCACCGTTTGATTTCAAGGACCTGATCTGTCCCTTTGCACAACATAAATAATGTACAAGGGAGATAGACATACAATTACTTTGCAAAGTTCCAGTCAAATTTTCAACCGAATGCAAAATTGTTGGTACATGAACATTTTGTAGAAAATAAATGTAAAATATCAGAAAACAAATTGATAAGAAAATTTTCCTCATAATATTCAAGCTATTCCATCATCACAATAGACATTATATATTTGTAATGATTAACCACACAAACACATAATCCCTATGTTCGATCTCTTCTATACATCACGATTTGTGTGAAAGCGAGTAAAATTTTTCACTCATCCGTACAGGGTATGAATGCAAATATATGATGTTCAGACAACTACACAAGTCTTGATATGCCTGTATAAATTTAGATCCACATAATCTTGTTGGAGTGGCAATGGCACCTACGAGACAAAGACCGCAGGGCCAGTTTGCCAAAGTATTGTTGTTTGGTCTGCTATATCGAAGGCTGCAATAACAACGTTGCCATCGTCTTGTAGTGTGAGTGTGGAGCTTAGCACACTCAAATCAATTTTCGGCAAACCATTGTTCCATAAGCTGTTGCCTGATCCGTCTATGACCTCCATGTATGAACTACGATGGACTTTTAGGTAGCAGTTGACACCTTGTCCCCATGTTCCAGTGCTCCACCCCGGGTAGACGTCCTGGTTCAACACCAAATTGCAGTCGTCTTGCATTACAAAGGCATAAACTCCATTGCTACTTTGGAGATAGTCTCCACCATTCAATTGCATGGTACTAGTTATGCTGCTCCCGAGGGTATCTGCAGACGATATAATTGCCAATGAAGCCAATGCCACTAATAGTATAATTCTAGATTTACTCATACCCACACCACCCATTTTGCTTGTCTATGATATGTTGCAATTGTGGATGGATGTCTTCTCCTATATTTGTAACAATCTAGGACTTGCTCCAACAATCTGTGATTGGGTGGATAAATATTACTGAGTTGTATGTGTGTTGAACTTATAGTTGGGAAGCATTGTGGTGTGTGTAAGAGGGCGACACCCTCATGGGGATCTTTTGATTTATTGGGCCGTGCGGGCGACACCCTCAAGGGGATCTTTCGATTTGTTTTGGCAGTGGCGCAGGTGACACTCTCAAAGAGTTTATTGAGTCATGCAGTAGGCCCAACCAAAAGATGATGTCAAAGGCAAGGTTTTGAAGCTGGGAGATTTTTTTTAATTTATTGAGCCATGGGTAGAGCCTGACCAAAAGATGATGTACTCAAAGTAGGTTTTGAAGCTTGGTGGGCCTTTCTATGTGCAACCCTCCCAAAACCCTATCTTGGGTAACGCCTAGTGTTGTACGGATATACGATTTACCTTGATATACTCGCCAGATATACTATCCGGGCAACCGGATTTGTACTTACTCAGACCCGGCGCATATAACACCCAGCTATTACCTCACCCTTAAAGGGACATGAAAGACCGGATGATGTAGTTCATAGATTTACCCTACGCTATGGCGGGTATAAACCAGTGAACCGGCGGGTCCCGTTCCGGATATATACCCATGCACTGGAGGTTCTAAAAAACTTTAATAACCTGTAGTGCAAGGAGCCGGCGGGGCCCACATGCTCTCATAACCGCCTGGCTTTGGATCCGGCGAGGCATAAAATATATATTTTTCTAACCTGACCTGTGTGGGTTGAGATGAGATCCCCGGTTGATACTTGCTGGTAACCAGCGGTTACTTGATCTAGGTTTAGCCAGCCTCTCCTGTTTACTCTCTGATTCTTGGTACAATGATAAGGAAGAGGTCTTGAATAACATTATAAATTGTGTTGGAATAAATATAGAAGTGCTATAGTTCACCAAAGTGCCTGAGCGTTAAGGCCTTCTAACCATAATTGTTTCAAGAACAGGCAATTCTATCCCGGTTATATAAGATTTATAATATATCCGAACCAGATTGGCTAACCGGCTTATGAAAGTAGCCAATAACCGATGTGTATCAGAACTGGAAGACATGAAATGATACTTAATAACCGGATCCGGTGGTTCTCGAAAATCTTCAAAAAGTAAATAACCTGAACAGGAGGTTCCTAGAAGACCGTCATAAAGAGAGAACCTGAACCGGGGGTTATCAAAAATATTACATAACCGCCCAACACTGGTATAAACTAACATGAGGGTATGTTTATCTCATATGCATGGGGACGTGGGAAATTTATGACTACATAGCACCATGGTTGTGCATTTAGGGCCAAAATCTGCTATATTCCCATAATGAATGTGTCATTTACTCAAGGACATTATACATGATATATAGTTTTATTCATACTCTAGCCGATTTATACATATCCACCATACAAAAATCCAAAGGTAGATATATTTGAATATACCCCTACAAGTTGAAAGAAGAGATATTTACCATATCTCGATATATTTAAATTAGCAAATTACCCTGATTCGGAGGGTATATATTTTTACCATGATATATTACCCAGACCGGAGGGTATGTCTAAGACTATATATGAGCGCAACACTAGTAACGATCTCCGGTTTTCTCATGAAAAATGTGTCAATTGTTTTAGAGGTTTGACTTGTTTTATAGGGCCCACCCCCGAAAAGGAGCAGTAGCCGTGAGGCGACTCTTAGTTACGGTTTTGGCCGGAGTCCTCTCTCTCTCTCTTAGAGGTTGGATACTGTGTGAGCATGCTCATGAGCACAAGCGAATATTAAGGATATTCCCTAGATACCTTTTGAATATTCTCCAGCGAAACTAAAATTGAGAAACTAAAAACTTTGCGAAACTTTTTTTAACTACTCACATAGGCCCTTATAGCATCACTTAAGAAACAAGTAACACCTATACACGATAAACATGTTACCCTACAGGCGTGGAGTTTCCTCATGTTATGCAAACCGGATACAACAGAAAACCCCAGAAAAACAAAAATCATGGTTTTCAGTCCGGGTATCGGCAGTTTAAGCCATAGAAAAGTTATTTTCACACTGAGAAAATAAATCTGAAGGTACTCATATGCACCGTGCCTATTAACATGTAATTCCTATGACCGCGGTTTGAAAACATTTAACCCCTATGACCACGGGTTGTGCTCACGCTGTGCTCACAGGATACCAACCCCCGTTGGATAGAATGTGTGCATGCTCACACCTCACATATATTCTGGCAAAATTCGACTCATATGACTAATAACTTGTGAAACTTTTCAATTAAATGTCTAGTCACTAGTTAGGGTTGACGTAAATATTCCAAAATAGTCAAAGAATAATGACACAAAGACGTGTAGTCATGACGTGATGCTGATGTGTTTAATCTCAGCTAGAGAGTCATTTTGTCCAACCTTGTCATCGCAACCCATGTACTTTTGCAATTTTGACGAAACTGATAAAGTTTTGTTGGCCAATGGGGTATGTGCACTGGTATGAGTAAGGGTATTGTAGAACATACCAGTTGGGTATGTCTTGGGGCATATACACCGGCTATACCCTAGACCCCGGGTTTTGAACATTGGACTTACCCCCTTACCTACCGTACCAGTCTAAGTATGAACTATTTTGACTCGTATTGAGGATTGATGAACCCAAGCTAGCATGGGTATGTGTAATGATACAATTTTTTTGTGCTTATCCTCGAATCACATTTGTGCAATGTAAAAAATAGCACTATATCTTCGGGCTCCCAGCGGCTGGCATCATTGATTTGAGCCGTTGGCATCATGTATCCCAACGACTACAACATGGATCGCCATATTATAACCATATACCAAAAATATAAATTTATAAATAATAGCAAGGGTTTGTGGGTACAATTATAAACGACATGTAAAAGTAACATGAAGTTAACCCAGTATGTCATTTGAGTTTTTGTCATACCCATGCTTGGACCAGGGTATCTCAAATTTCCAAATACCCATACGCATCCTATAACCTACCCTGGGCAGTCCTAATCTACCCCGGGGCCTACCAGTTGGACCTACCAGGACCAGTCGGGTATGCCAAAATGGACATACCAGTACAACACCGGATTAGACCCCCTCACAAAGGAAATATTTCTTGGAAACGATAATTTGTTGTGGAGGATTGTGCCTTCAACCGCCTTGTTGGGTTGTACACAATAGGCGTTATAATCTGCTGGTTGTTAACATAAACTTTAACTATGTCTATCAATTGTGTAAAATTTATCCTCTGTCCCCACATCTCTAAAAAGAAAAGAAAAGATTATTGGCTCCTCTTTATTCTAAAGAATAAACTACGCATTAGAGTCAAAAATCGCTAAGCCCATGTTGTCCTTTCCCTAGATGTCATCTCATCTCCTTTCCATGATGTGCCTTCTCCAGGTAAGACCTCCCTTAGGTAACATTTGCGTTATTGAACAACTTATGAAATAAATGGATGAATTTTCAAAGTTTATTATGGATGAAAGTAGATTTCAATATTCACACTTGGCTGTACATTGGCTCCTCACTAAAGAGGAGACCACACATCAATGTCAATAAATGGTAAATCCCTACTATAACTTTCCCATATAAAACTTACTACACTGACTGCACATCCATTGGTAAAGCCTTTATCAAATTTACTAAATTATTTATATTGTATATATTTTAATCACAATCATATTCAGATGTATGATCAGGTTTATTCACTTTTAATTCAGTGATCTTGCCTAGCAAGCCTTTGTTTCAGAATTTCCCTCATCAGACTATTACATTCCTTACCAGCTATAGTTCAGAAAGAATAAAGCCTTGTCCACAAGCGAGAAGTTACAATCAATCACACTAACAAACCTGGAATACCTAGGCTCGTCCACATCACGCAATACTGTTTCAGTACAGCATTGACAGCCCAGGTATGCATGACGATGATCTATGAATTGACACAGTTGTGATATATGTGGGTGTTTCTAAGAAATATAAGATGTTGAAGAACACATTTGTGTACATTCCACACATGTATCACAATGCCATGACTCATGCTTTCTCGTCTCTCTCAACGTAGGAAGGGGCTCAGTCAGGTCAATCCTTTACACATCATGAGGTCCCCAAGCTCCCTGGCCATAACCGGTTTTTGGCTTAGTCTTGCCTACTGTCACCATCCCGTTGGCTTTGAGCAGCGAGGTTCAGAACCAGTATCCGATCTACCATCTGGATGCTTTTCCTACCTGCACTTATAGACCTACTGAGGAGTTTGAATAGTTCGGTTGTATCATCAAGATGTTGATCGACGCATTCTCATCGAAGCTACCTATTAGCTTC
This sequence comes from Takakia lepidozioides, assembly GCA_030704615.1. Lineage (NCBI taxonomy): Eukaryota > Viridiplantae > Streptophyta > Takakiopsida > Takakiales > Takakiaceae > Takakia > Takakia lepidozioides. The sequence continues at coordinate 38,924,999 of CM060731.1, forward strand.
ACAAGAATAGATATCTTAGCAACATCCAAGTAGTTTTTTGAACATTATTAGCAACAGTATCAGCTTGCAACATTATAAAAACTTGCCATTTTTATATGATTATTTCAGCTTAAATTTCAAACAAAACAAGCACCAGTCCGTCAGTTTCAAAATTGCTCAATGAGTTTTTATTTATTTATTTAAAATTATGTTTTCATATCAATGTGTTACCAATATTGTGGAAAACACATGTCCTTCAACCCCTCCAAAACTAGAGAAGTGAAATTTCAACCATGAGTTCAATATCAATTCTGAAGAAGGTTCTTGAGCTTGATGACACTATCCAAACTAAAGAACATTCTTCAAAACTGAATGTGTATAGATCTATGTATATCAATACGATCGATATGATCTGTACATCTAATATTCTGCAAAATGCACACATTAAAGACTCGTTGGTAATCCAATAAGTGTCTGCAGCTGCTCTACGTCGTAACCCTGGAAGTTGTAAACAGGTTGGGCATAGATGGGAGAGACTTGGAACCCACTTGAATCACTACGTGCCATGGCCAACACTGGAACTGTCTTTGGCACAATTAAAGCACCTCCAGGACCAGAAGCATTATTTCCAATTAATGAGCAACCACGTTGTAGGTTGGTGATAGATTCACCAAGAATTCCGGGAGATGAAGTATCATTTGAAAGTCCATGAGTTGGAACAGGCCGTGAATGTTTGTGTGAGACTCCCGTAGCAAGAGTTGTCTGAGGTTGAGGTAGACTACCATGTGAGACTCCCTGACGTCCATGAGATACTCCATGAGCTGCAGGAGCTGGTAGAGGTGGACATCCATGTGAGGCTCTTTGAGCAAAAGGAATAGAAGATCTAGACCCAAGCTACACATTCTCAGGGATAACGTGATTGCATGCAGCAGCATGCGTTGCACTATTACTCATAGAGGCCAACTTCTTCCGCATTATGGCATTTTTCCTCCGATGTAAAGCCAAAGATTTCTGCATTGCAGCTCTATCACAAGAAATATTAGGCTGTGGAGAGCTATCCTTGGGCACGAAATTTTCATCAAGAGGAGGATGCAACCCATCAGGAAAGGAACCAAAATCAAAATGAGACCAATATTGCATTTCTTCTTGAACCGCACTAGAAAGCAGAGGAACACACTGAGATGAAGGACAGCTCGGAGTATCCACTCGAACAACAACTTCAAGAAACAATTCCATATTTGTCAAAGTTGAGAGTGGCTCCCTATCAGCATATGTGAAGCTTGGACGAGATACGCTACATACCCCTGTAGCAATCATTGATGTAGGTACAAATGGTACAGGAAAAGCCTGGAAGGAAAAACTAGCTGGAGTAGATTGAGTCGGATGTCTGAATTGGTCGAAACCAGCCGTAGAATGAGGTATGTGAACTTGATTGGAAGTTGAAGATACCAGAGTGACATCTACTTGACTAGTAGTTGAATCAGGTGCTTCAGATCCCTTTACTTCACTGGGAATTGGATTAGGTACTTCAGAGACCACCACTTAACTTGAAGTTGGAACTCCTTCACTTGAATTAGGTACTTCAGAGATCACCACTTGACTCGAAGTTGAATCTTGTTCACTGTTGAAGGTGTTTCCTACTTGAGATTTATGCCATTTATTCTGCCAGCTCAACTTGAAAATAATAGGTCCAATCTCTTGGGTACCTGTAACTGGATCATGAGGGATTCTAGCTATAGTCTGCGTAGCTCGAGCTTTCAAGATCTTGATCCTATCATAGCGATCAGGGCCGCTTTGGTTCCTATGGCCAGTGTTACTACACATGACATCTCTCGGTACTCCAACAGCGGCCATTCTTGTTATGGCAGTGACTCTCTCGGATTTATTTGTGTAGTCACCTACCAAACAACTTCAGCAGCCATATCTCTAATGATGTGTCTCAAAGTGCACTCACGGCCAAGATTCACTTTCTTCTTGAACCAGATGGAATCCTTGGGATTGTGTAGAGTAGACAAACAAAGGTGGCCACTCTCACAACCCGACGGCTTGTGATATGCCATCGCCTTGAAAGAATTTACGACGTCTTTATCAGCGTAAACAGGGTATCTGAAATGTTCTTGCTGATAGCGATTCATGGCTACTTTGTGGTACTTGGAAAAAGTTTCATCGTATCTACACAATATCAAGAAAATGTGTTAAAAACTGAAAACCAGGAGAACAAATGCTAAATATTCAAGTCATTGAAGCAGGAATGTACATTGTAGATTACCTGAGAACTTCATGTCCACGGTTATTGGTTCCCAATGTGAAGTTTGAGAAGTTGAGTTTCCACAACTCATTGTCTCCTCTGATAATGAACCCAGTTGTGCAATAGTAACCAAATTGTTTGTAGCAGCCAACAATAGAGTAATGTGACTGATGTTTGGGGTGAGCTAGAATCTTCGTCTCATCTTCATTAATGAGAAAGTCCACCTTCATCCGGTTCTTATTGGCACCAGCTTCTATGCTTTTTTTCATGGCAAGTTGAACACACTTGTTTGCATTCTTGAAGAATAGATGCGTTTCCATTTTGACCTGGGGTTCAGTAATGCTACGAATGATTCTAGCTTCCTGTGCAACGCACACAATTCTATTGAAAGATTTTTAGATATTCATGAGCGATCCACTAGGGTAACGCTTTCCATTCTCTTTCAAAACCTTAAAAAAAACCTACATAGTAGGTCGCCCAATTCCGAAAGAGGGATTTCTTCAATCGGTGGACTAAGACATATGCGCCCACAATACTTTCTCCAAGCTTGGAACCTATTGCGAGTCCGCTGTTCGTTCTTATGGCTAGGACTTTGAACAATATTCAAAAACTGGTGAAACTTGTCTTCACCAAGATCTGAGAATCCACTTGGACCTGCAAGTACAACAACTAATGAACTATGAGAAGGTAGCTCCTCCCCGGGTGCATCAATTTCAATGAGAGAGAGCAGTTCTTCCCCGGGAATCTCAGAAAAACACTGACGAACATCTCCAGGTTTTATAGGTGCCACAACTTCAGATTCAAGAGTTGGTATAGCACCATTTGAACCTCAAGTTTGTCATGAACACCATTTGAACCTTAGGTTCGTCATGAATACTAGTTGAACCCTTAGGTTCATCTTGAACTTGTGCAATTTCTAGAATAACAACGGAATCTTCAGCAGTCGCACTTTCTTGAAATGCACCTAGAGGAATTCGAGGAAGAATTGTCAGGATAGCAGTTGTAGTATCAAGAACCCTAGTACTACAAGATCCAATGATTCTAAAATCGGTATCCTCATACATTTGATGGTGTTTGTATCATTACCAGGTGTGAAGGAGAATATATCTCTTTTGCGACAAAAGAAGCTAGTAATTCTCTATAATAGAATATGGATCTCCAACAGTCAGTACCCTCTTTCTGGATCTGGTTTTCTTGGTCACTCTTGATACATGAGAACTTATACCATGTTCATCAGGCATCAATTCGTCAACAAAATCAGGACCAAGCTCAAAAGATGGCATGCAATGTAGAATTGCGTCATGTGGTTCACCTGAGTGCCTGCCACTACCTCTGCTAGAATGTCGTCCATGACCTTTACCTCTCAAAGAAGGATGATCTACAATATTTCTTGTCATGCTACGAGTGACGTGAATGACCTCTAGATCAACATGCGATTCTTCTACTCGATTCTTAGCCATTTCACCATAAAGACAAGAATATCCGGTGCCTCACTGCATCTCCGGCGCCTCTAAAGAAATTCCTACATACAGCCACCACACTATGTGCACAAGAAATGCCCGTGGGCTCACAGGTAGGTACCTCTTTGGCAGGTAGGTAGGTAACTTGTGCCAACCGATACAGCAGGTATCCGTGCAGATCAACAGTGGATAATCCACGGCCATCAGACAATCTAATGGTAGTTCGTCGTTGGAAACCGGTTATGATCGGTAATTGCTTTTTTCGACCGGATACTGGCTGTAAACCGGGGGCAGAAATAGACATCGCACTAATGGGCTCGTCCATCCAGACCCCCGTTTTCAACCAGTATCTGGTCCAAGAAAACCAGTTACCTATTACATAGTAGGATCTCCCCCTACGTAGCTCAAATCCATGCTTGTCTCCTGCTTTTTCTGCACAGCTAGTTTGCTTGGGTTAAGGGATGTTCCCCCACGGTAAGCCTTCACGCCCTCCCTTAGGTGGTTATTTTTTCCACCTTTTGTGACCTTTACTTTTAATTATTTTTAGAATAAAGGAAACCTGGGAGCGACTACTCACAATTCAGGCCCTTGAGGAGGGGGAAAAATTAGCTCCCTTTCAGATAAGCCATTAGGCACAGAGGTGGGAAACGTCACCACCAAACCAACCGGTCACGGACAATCCACATACCAGGCAGGGCAGCGGGTTTGAACCCCGAACCACCAGGGCGACACACTTGTGCACTTACGGGCTGAGCCACCAGCTGATGTGCTATTTTTTAATTAATTTGAGTAAAAGAGCCTACGCCCCCTTTCTATTAAAAAAACAAAAGAAAAAGACAAGAAAAGAGAAAAGAATCAGGCTGATTATCTGGTCAGAAGAGATTATAGGAGGTGAGTGAGGCCCTCGGGACTTAAGTAGCCGCGATGGCTTCCCGCCCTCACAGCCCCGTCCTCACGCCCCCCGTCATCATTCTCTCCATGCTAAGGTGGATGTACGCTCAATGCAGCGTAATCACCCATCTAAACCCTCTACCCTACAACAGCGAAACAGCTGGAATTTTATGCGTCGTCTTCACTCTTCCCACCCTCTTCCAGACTCTTCCAAACCCCTAACTCTCTCATTCAATGCTCAAGGCCCATGAGGCAGCATTTCGGCATTTCCTCGCAGCACATTGTCAGCACTGGTTCCTCGCACTAAAAGCTGGCGGCCCTTTGTCCCCTATGTGCTATTCATTCTCTGCCCTCTCATTCTTACTACGGGTGTCCTTGCTATGGAAAATGCATGAGCTCTCAAAATCCTGTTTTTGTAATCCCCAGTCGTCTTCAAAGCTCCCCGCCTTGGCCTGGAATGGAATCTGTCTCAGGCAAAGCAATAAAGGTGATGTTGTCGAAGTTGCACTGCAGACATAGCAATGTAGTAAAGATGAGGCGGCGAGGACAGAGCAGGGGATAAGCATGGCTGGTAGAATTCTAGACTTATGACTCTAGGATTTATGTTCCTGTTTCTTCTTAGATTGCATCTTTTGGACTCCCTGCTCTCTGGTTTCTAGCTTGTAGGAGGCAATGGTCACGGGGATGTTCCCCCTCCGTTAGCCTTCACAGCCCCCCAGGTGGTTATTTTTCCCACCTTTTGGTGACTTTTTCTTATTAATTTGATTAAAAGGGCCTCTATCCCCTTTCTTAAAAACAAAAAGAAAGGAAAAGAATCAGGCTGATTTTCATTGGCCACTATGAACACTTCATAGGACTTGGGGAAGACTATTGAAAAGTGGCAATACACTATCAATACTGCCTCCTGCTGCAACTAACTGATTTGCCAGCTTTGTAAATCTATTGATCTGATCAATTCAACCTGGTCAATACTGACTCCCACTGCAACTAACTAATTTGCCAGCTTTGTAAATCTATTGATCTGGTCAATTTTTTACTCAAAAGAAGATATCATAGCTTCTTCATTGCTCTCAGAATCTAGCATATCTGTCATGTAGAGTTTTGCATTCCTTTGATACCATATTGGAAAAATGTACTACAAACAAATGAAGCCATGAGACAAGACCGATCAGATCTCTAAAATGCATGGATTTAACTCACTTCCCAACCATGGCCACCTCCTTTCCTGGTGCTGAATCACCCGGAGTTTAAATAAATCAATACATGAAGCGAGATGTTTGTTTTGTTTTGTTTTGTTTTGTTTTGTCGTTGAGATCTCCCAAACTGGGGGGCTCCAGCGTGCCATTGGAAAGTCCTCGACAAGGAGGGGTGCACCGGCTTGGTCTCATGATTTTTGGACAAGCGGTGAGGGAGATGTGGAATTCCAAGTACTTTTGGCTGGAAATTCACAAAAATGGCAAAGTGGGCATTCCTGGGACAATGGTTGGAGCCTCGGGGGGAGAGATATAAAGGGAAAGGTCTCCAGTTCAAATCTGGTCGTAGGCTCCGTGGAAAAAAATTGATTAGATATGGCTTGCTTCATATATTGATGCACTTGGACTTAGATGACATTTGGACACTTGGGCCCTTGGGCCAAGTGCACAGGCCATCCTAGACATGGGAGACGTACTTGGATACTTACAAGATTACACTTGCGATAAGTTGATCCACTAGACGCGCGGGCCTCTACATGGGAGATGCACTTGGATACAAGAATAGAAGATTGCTAGATGGGCCTTGACATAGGAGACGCACTTGGATATATAAGAAATTGCACTTGGTCTTAAGTTAGATTTCAATTCGTCACACATGGGCATAGGCTACACTAGAGGTCGCACTTGGGCCTCGACATAGGAGATACACTTGGATACATAGAAGATCTTACACTTGAGCTAAAATGACCGTGGACAGTTGGGCCAATGGCACATGCTACCCTAGAGGTTGCATTTGGGCCTCGACATAGGAGACACACTTGGGCTCAGATTTCAATTCTTCCCACATGGGCCTTGACATAGGAGATGCTACTTGAATACATACGGAATTGCACTTGGACTTAGAGAGACATTGGACACTTGGGCCAACAGCACAGGGTACCCTAGTAGATAATGAAAGTTTCTCGAGACATGCCTCCAGCAACCTAGCTTATGACTACCAGAAATTGTTCATTTTTTTATTTTATTTTTAAGAAATTGTTCACATCTTATGCTCTGCTGACATATTTCATGTCTTTTCATATTCTACTCAACTTAATTGGTGGCTGGTGATATTTCCAATATCTTGAGCACATGGGCCAGTTCTATGCTTGGAAATATATTGATTAGATTTGGAGAACGAGAGAGCAGTTTCATTCATGAAGACAGAGAGTGTGGCTTCAGTTTCCGCAGTAAGGTGTGATCACAACCACTTACATGGGCACTTGACCCCCTGTATGCACAAAATCAGGCACACTTCGGTAGACATAGACCACACTGCTAAGCTCCCACCCCCAACTCCTGGTGCGTGAAACTGCCATTCTCGGCCAGTGATTGATTCTCACAAAGAGAGGCCTGACCTTTCCATCAGTTGCCAAACCATCAATAATGGAATAGGTACATTCATGCCCACCCCACACAGGATCGTTGGGCTTTGCTGTCAGCGAACCATCCATGTGGAAATAGCGAGTCATGGGTGGTTCACCCCGCCATGCTGGATCTAAGCCAAGCCAATAGTCTGGAGCGGTCTGTTCCAGAGAAAATGTCACCCCTCATTAAACGTTAGGGTATCAGAAATCTTGCAGGTATACCGTAAATCAGGTAGATGGCTATAATTCATGGACTACTCTCTGCCAGCTGGTCAACCGAGGGTAAAGTCCCATTTTAGTCCAACTGGTGAATTTTGATCTTCGAGGGTATGACACGCAACTGAAAAAGTCTATGGCACTCTCACACTGCAAATATTCCAGTCACTGGAGATTTAGTGGGCCTCGCCCATATCCTAGGACACAAAATTTCAACACAATGTCATTCCAATACTCCCAGTGTCGTCTTCTAACTTGGGGATGTACACATTGAACTTTCCATGATTCAATCGTGACGTTTCTGCCCCCCAAGGTATAATATGAGAATCAGCCAGTAAAAATTGCCAAAGACATACAAGCAACCTAGGGTCAGATACAGGCTCGCGTTGACTACTGCACACATGGGCTGTTGTTCTAGTAGCGGTACTGGAACCATAATAAAAAGTATTGAGAAAAAGGGCGGGGGGGGGGAAGTGACTGAGCAGCAGCAGCGGCTTACACTTTTGAAATGAAATTCCCAGATATGACCACAAAGATCCTCTCTTGTAATCGTCATCTGCAACATTCCACATGTTACTCTTCAGCACATAATTGAGTTGCCAATCCTCCTCACTTCTGTTGGTAACAACTTACATCCTCCTGGCCCACCAGATACCCCCCACCTACCCTTCTTCTCCTCCCTACAAAACTTACAGTACAAACACTGGGCACTTACGCGCTGAGCATCCTGAATGGACATGGAATAAGCCTTCATTTTGGGCACCCCTTTCTGCAGCGCAGCAGCTGCCACATGAGCTTTCCCTTCCCAAAGCCTCTCACACTGCACCACACCACAGACAAAAGGTGAAGGGTGATATAAGTACTTCATCTTCAAATGGTCTCCGTGATACTTTTGATCAAGGATTGATTTCTTCTGCACTTCGCATAGACTGCCTAGATTAGTAATACTGAACTGAACTAACTATTGTGCTAAAAGCAACATGTTTAGATGACGGAGTCCACACTAGCTTATCAGCCTTGTTAGAGCCAACCTGAGATCCCTACTCAGACTAAAAACCCCTCACTGGATCAACAAAAGGTGTTGATTGGACTAGGTTCTGTCAGACACTAAAGCACTGAGATGAACTATTCATTGGGCCTCCGGGAAACAAAACTCTAATACCATTGTGTGTAGCAAGCAAGTGCTGAGACCACTTCAGTCACTTATCCATTGGAGAAGTGAGAGGCAAAGTTAGAAGCCGGTGACCATAACAGACAGAAGAGCAGAAGGAATCTGCCAACCAGAGATTTGGACAAGAAACAGACACTTACAAAAGATGGACAAAAGGGCTAACAAGGATTTACCTTCTTGGTCCAAAGGTTGTCATCACCTGCAATTGTGCGCCACCGTCTCGAGAGGGTAGCACATCGTGCCAAGCTGCGTGCATCTAAGAAGGATAGCATCCAATTCAGCACATCTAACCCCAGTGCTGTCGCAGGATCGCAACCAAGCCCCTCTATCTTCTGCAACCAGTTTATGTTATTGAGCATCCCTAGCCAAAAATTGCGACTTGCAGGTTTACCAATGCAAGAGGTCCAGAAACACAAGCTGCTTTAACGAAAATCCTCTAATCCACGAAGCTGATTCAAAGAGAGTTTCAAATAATTGATTGCACCTACTGTAAGGAAAATTCAGCTGCTGTTACCGGGCTGTATGACATGTGTTCATCAGAGATGGATGCACTGCCACCCAGATATCTCTGCTGCTTAGTCCGGTGACAAAGCAACTCAGCGCCTCTTTTCTCAAATTGCCTCTTTCTGCCCAAAGTTTTCGCTCCCTTATAAGTCCCGCTACTCGGACGTTGACACATCGTCTTGTCCATGTAGTCTACCCTCTCTGCGCGGTATTTGGCCACAAGTGATACATCCATAACTCTGCTCGCGGCACACGTAGGTAATTCCCCTGGCATCTCAAGAACTTCTAGATTGGGAGCTGCTGAGATTGCTAAAGGATTGACTTTCCGAACAATTGCACCACTGTCTTCTCCTTCAACATTTGTCGTCGCTGGAATTTCCCCGCATCCATACCCTTCTCTCGTCCCTGGCCTTTTTAACCCTCGTTGCAAACCTCCAGTATCAATTGCCGCATCATTTTTCCGATCCTGATCATCGTCACATCCTACGATGGTTTGCTGCTGCTCTTCCACTGCGAGATTATCTCCTGTCATTACTACTTCATTTGTCCTGCAATCATCCCGGGTGGTGTCTGCTCCTGTTGGCTTCCAAGCATCACCAGAGGACGGCCGCGTAGCATCAATAGCTCCAAAGCATGGCAGATCTGTAATTACACGCCCCTTACCCGAAGGGCCCCCTCTCATTGGCACCTGAAGGTACGAGCATGTAATTTCATTCCGGACTTCCTCCAAAAATCCCTTTAGACCTCCAACTATCTTATGCGAGGAAGACTTCAGGTAGTAAATCACACAGTCTGAGAAATCCCTACCATGCAGTTTGCATTGTTGTGATTTGACAACCGGCCTGTTCCTGTGTTGCTCCTTTCCGCCAAAAGAATTTGAGTAACCCTCGGTTATTGCGTCCTTCCCAATCAATTTACTATTTTGATCTTTTTCATGAGTAATCAACTGCTGTAAGCACCTGAAGCCTTCGTTTCTCTCAAATTTGTTGCAACAATGGAGGAACGGATTTGAACTCTGACGTTGCCTCCGGTCACAGCTATCGTGCTCCCAAATTTTCGTAGGCGCCTGGACGGACTCCCCTACGGAGTATTCAGTAACATGGCCAGTGGACCTCATTTCCTCGCAATGACTAATACTCATATCCATACTCCGTTCGCCAGCCTCCTCGGTACCTGGTGATTCACGACCCGTTGAAACTTCGTCTATCAACAACCACTTAGAAGTATTGTAGTCCTTAACATACTTGGGATACACACTTCTTACCATGTAAGCATCTGTCCAGCTTTCCAGGTTCACAGTCCGCTTGCTCCAACAACCGCTGCCTCGTCTCAACGACATGAGGCCGGCGTCTGTCTCTTCAACGCACCCTATCGTGTTGTTGTGTCTTCCTCTCACACCGCTAAACTCAGCGCAAATCTTCATTATATGAGGATAGATAAGAGTAGAGATAAACAAACACACACTATAGTCCATGGTTCATTAGCGAAAAACAAGTGGTCTCATCCCTAATTTCTTCACAGATTTCCCTACATCTTATCCTCGCATGATTGTTCTGCTGCTTACTCTGTCACAGCTGAAACCTCAACATCATCAACTTTATCGCCTCTCTCCTACAGCATCCAGAGCTCCCGCAGAAAAGAACACCCTGTGTGCCGCTCACATCGGACACATGAGTGAAGCTATGCCCCGCTCACATCCGACATATGAGTGCAGCTATCAGCTGTAAGTGTAAACCAAAACAAGGAAAGTGCAACATCCACAACAAGCGCCATCGCAACGACAGTGAGAAGCCGAGCCCGAGCGCACATTCCCCTCCAACAGAGAATCCATGTGTCTGGACTCTATGCACGTCTGCCCGTCTGTTTAAAGCCGGCGACGCTCCTCAGCCGCTCCGGGACATCCGCCATCCACGTGGTGGACATACAGGAACCAAACAGGATTCCAGGTTCGGATAAAGTACCCGAGACTAGAAAAGATCAGATACAGGTTCGGGACAGCCGCGGCGCCGCTCCGAACCTCACCACTATAGGACGACAATGGGCCCACACGATGATGCCAACGTGTCTGTTTTCTATTCATTGTGACCCCTAAGAAGTGCGATCATCATGTTCGAGGAGGCTGACGTGGAGGTCGGCAGTGAAGTGAAGGAATCGTGGAGGGCATACCCCACATAAATAATCGAAATGCGGGCCAGTAACAACCAGTAGGGTGCCGCCATGTGACACTTCCCAGTTCGCTGCATCTGCTTTGCCAACCAGTCCTTCATCTGGAGACGCGTGGCCTGATCTCAGGTGCGGTTCAGATACGAGCGTGCGGCAGCATGTGCCACGCGCCAGCTCGTGACAGGCGTGCCGCCAGGTTCCATTTGCCACGTACCTTCGCCCATACCCAGACGCTATCCCTACCCGAATATATCTCTAGATTTTCTCCAATATTCTACATTATGGCCCGACCTACACTTTTCTAAGTATTCTCTCCAGCCCTATTATTTGCTCTGCAATTGGAGACCCAAGCTCGGCAATAGTGATGACACCCACAAGTGAAGCCTACATAAGAAGTTATGCAGAGGTCTAGTGGACTAAGCTGGTGGTTGCATGTTTGAAGCCTGCATCTGACCACTGCTACTCTTAAGGTTTGGTCTGCCATGGCACATCGCTGAAGAGCATTTTGGCCTCCTATTGTAAACTGCTGGTGTTTCAGGAGTCTACGAGTTACACATTAGAGAGAGAGAGAGAGAGGAGAGGCCAGGCCATAGCCCGCGTAATTAAGAGTCTCTTCACCTTGTGGCTACTGCCCCCTTTTGGAGGTGGCCATGTTACACATTACAGTTTTGGGGGACTGTGCAAGATGTAAACGGCATATGGTGTATTTTATTATACTGTAAGGCGTAAGGTTTGTTCCTGACTACCCTTGTTTGAAGGAAAGCTTCCGATCAGTTTAGTGAAGTCTGTAGTGTCTTGATTGTTCTCAAGAGCTTGTCGTGTCACTTGTCTTGGATTTACTTTCTTGAGTTCTCTTTACTTCGATCTACATTTCCCGGACATTTTTGTGAGTGTATCATACAACTTGTGATGCATTGGTATCGTGTGAGCAGGGTGGGGGGTTGGTATCGCGTGAGCACAAAAAAATCGCCGCGTGAGCAGAATCCACGGTTATGGGGTTAATATGTACATCAGCGGAAATACAAATAATAGGCGGACATAGGGACTTTACTGCGCTAATAGGCAATACATCGAATCTGAATATAACTTAAACCTGAAGATCGGAATCCACATGCACCTGTCGGATAGTTCGAACCTCTAGCCAAGTTTCGCTTGCGAAACTCCAAGTTTCGTTGGCAAAAATACAAGTTTTGTTGGCAAAAACCATTTTCATTTCGCTGGCAAAACCTATTTTCTGGGTGGTGATTGGGGATGTTCTGAACACAATGTTACCAAATGCCACATTGTTTATGTGCGTTGATCTTTGAGTTCTGGCAGATATATTTGTGTTTCATTGTGCTCACACGACGTAAGCTTTGGACGATTAATTTCATGAATTTTTTCACGTGAGCACAGTTTTCAGATAGTTTCGTATTTCTTACCGCGTGAGCGCATTTGGGTTTCGCAATAGTATATTTGCAAGAATATTCTAGAATATGCGGAATAATTCTTTGTGCTCACGTCCGCTGGCGTGAGCCTGCTCACATGCTACCCAACCCCAGCAGGTTGTGAGCAGCACCGGAATGAACGGTTATAGTTGTTATATGTTTGTATATGGAAATACAAGTGACAAATGGACATAGGATACCCTTAAGAGTTCCATGGTCTATTAATATATTTTAAGAAGATTGGAAAACTTACTTAGAATTATTAACAAGAAGAAAGTTGGTCTCTCATCTCCCGAGCTACTTTCCCAACTTGTGACTTTGTCCATTTGCCGTTTCTGAAAGTTTGTCCCACCCTTAGTGATTCCATGTTAATTTTGACATAGTAACCCCGGATCCCTCAACCACCCAAAGCTCTATGCAAATCTTCACATTTCGCCTAAGAAATGTTCAGGTTCTTCATCATGCCTTCGTCCTAACTTGATTCCAACTTTAGGTTCAAGGTGCTCCATTACCACTGGCTCTACGTCCAACCTACTTATGAATTCGCTATTATGCTCCTGACACCTTGAATTTGGTCGATTGACATGTTCAATGTAAACCTCATCACCCACCAATCAGTTCTCTCTCAGTCTTCCTGATTCTCAAGCTCTCTGATTCTTTTCAACTCTCCCCCCAACTCCCATTGCGTTTTTTCTTATTACTATGGGTCCTAATACCATGTGGCAGTCATTTTGGCCGTGGATCGTGACAGAATGCTAATGCCCAAGGGCCCTCTGGCAAGCTTCCACCGCCATTGGTTTCTTTCTCGCTCATCAGGAACAAACTATCGCAAGCACTAGCTCTGAGCACGTCAGAGCGCCTTCCATCTCTGCCATCTGGCATCTTCCAATCACATCCCATGGATCAACGACCTCCTCCCCTCAAGGTGGACTTGCTAGTAGTGACCTCTCCCCAACGCGGTGAGGATGGCATGAAGGACTTGTTTCAGCTTTAAGATTCAATGTATAAGGACTTCCCCCTCATTGCAATGGACATTCATGTTTACATTGAATCCCCACAACTGCGGGTTGAATGTGAGAGCTTCAGCAGCTGTAGCTCTTCCTTGGGTTTCAAAGACAATTGAATAAAATCCCATTTCTTTGGCATGGCAGAATTACTTGCGTAGCTCGCTAGGACCACCAAGATGACATATTGTCTAGCCTCTCATGTAAGCTCTATCAACTTTCTTTCTTGGGAAGTGAACCAGAAGTCCATTCTCCTCCATGCATGATACTCTTCTCCCGGATATTGCAAATCATTTTGGATTCTATTTGGGATGTCTTGCTATCTTTGACCCCATATGGGCACAACATTAGATTGGACACAGTGTGGAAATCTATCAACATAGCGTCCAGATTACATGAAACAGGGTGTGCAAAAATGGTCATCATGATGCGAGATGAGGCAGTGCTGCCCAAGTTTGTGAGACTCCCCATTGATGAAGATGACAACCACTACTCCATTCGGTCAATTGGAATTGTTGAGTTGCAAAGCTATAAGAAAGACAACCAAAACAATGCATGAAATGTGAACGTCATATTATCGATAAACCTAATTATACAGACCTTAAAACTTTGGTCTTCTGTGAGATATTAGTGGATGCTCAAAGAAATTCTTTCTCTTTATTTATACTTCCCCGCTATGCAGATCACAGCCCTCTTGGCAAAATGGATCCCCAGAGCATTGGCTCATCGCCACAGTCCCTGGAGCAAGTTAATTCAACCATATCTGATGGGTGCCCAGCCCTCTTCATCACCACTATGGGCACATTCATTGCGATGGATTGTCCAAGGGAAAATGCCAATGTGGGGCTAGGATATTCCAGCCCCTGGCAATCTGTTTGGGCAGCATGGCAAGCAATCAGGCCCTTCCTTACCCAGAGGATTCCTTCCAATTTTGCTGAATGCTTCCGCCAGCCTCTATTTGGGAATTATAACATGGAGTGCTGTTGTAGCAAAAACCTAAGTGGGCTTTTTTGGGAGTACTGTGGCTTTACACACATGGGCAGCATTTGGGAGAACGACAACTTCTTGCCAGAGCCATTGGTGAACTTACTGGTGGGCCCTAGGCGTGCTAAGGCTTGGCCTTCCCTGCTGGCTGAAGTGCCTCAATACATGGTCCTTTTGCTACAGAGGGAGGCCACACATGGAAGCTGCCAGCTTGGTTGGCTTCTACACACAATGGTGGGAACACGGTGATCCTGGCCCTTGCTCTGGATGACAACTTGGATGCCCTATAATATGACCCCATGGAGTGGAGCTGGATGGACAAACACCACTCCCCTTCTTCGCCTATTCTGTGAAGATGGGCTACTCACTGCCGAAACCCACCAAATCATTCATGTTCAAGTGGAAATCAAAATGGGTTCACCTAAATCTGACCCAAAACGATTGGAATAAGGTGTGGAAAGACATCTGGAGAAAACCAAGGGCTGCAAAAATATCCGGTTTTTTATGGAAGCTGGCTCATAGAATTTTGCCTGTCAACTTGGCTACGCAGCTCAACAACTCCTTATGCGCTTCATATCTGTTCCAGCCATAATCTATTGAGCAATGTCTGGCAGAATGTCAACTGCCTGCCAAGGTTTGGAGAGCAGTCTTAAATTTTTACTCTAACTGGGACTCGCTCCCTTCCCCTCCTCCTTCTTCATTGCTTCTCTTGAATTGGCTGCCTGCTGGTTCTCAAGTTTCATGTCATGTATGGGCAACTCTGAGGGCTCTCACTTTGTGGAACTTTTGGAAAGCTAGGTGCACCTTTATGTATGAGAGAAAGCCCCCCTAAATATTGTTTTGTATTTACATGCTTACTGAGGGAAGAAAAACGTGGGGAATCATGTCTGCAGCTGTTTCCAGAACTTCTGAACAACACGGGCGCAAGCTCCTCAATCGTTTGCAGTCCTGGGGCAAAGACGACACTCTCGGCACCTTATGTCAAGACATGCACCACATGCCAACAAAACCGGAGCGAGTACAAAAAACAAGCGGGGCTGTTACAACCCTTGCCGATTCCAGAGGGGTCTTGGGAAAGTGTCTCGCTGGACTTCATGACTGCTATGCCGCTGTCAAAAGGATTCGATGCAATCATGGTGGTGGTGGATAGGTTCAGTAAAATGGGCCATTTCATCCCTACCAAGGAGACGGCAACGGTGCAGGAGACGGGGTGACTTTACTTTCGCCCACGTCTTCAAGCATCATGGACTCCCGAAGGATATTGTCTCAGACCGCGAGTTTACTAGTAAATTTTGGAGGGTACTTTGGAAGTAAATGGGGACCAGGCTCAAAATGAGCACCGCCTTCCGACCTACGATGGACGGCCAAACGGAAAGGGTGAATTCCGTGGTGAAGCAGATATTGCGGAATAAAAAGTCGGCGGATCAATCGGACTGGGTGGAGCACTTGGATGTGGCAGAGTTCTGTTATAATAACACAAAACACTCCGCAACGGGAGTCTCCCCTTTCGTTTTGGTCTATGGAAAAGCACCTCTGGTGCCGACAAGTTGGGCCGCCCAAGACGCTGAGGAACCGGCAACAGCGGCAGTGCTGGAAGAATGCGAGCGTTTGTTGAAGCTCGCAAAGTACAACATTGTCAAAGCTAGGAAACGGTATAAACGACAGACGAATTGGAAGCGGAGGGAGGTTAAGTTTGAGGCAGGCACGAAGGTCTGGTTGAACATCAAGAATTTTCGACTATCTCCGGAAGTGAGTCTGAAGTTCGTACCTCCGTATGCGGGACCCTTTCGCATCCGGAAGGTTATGAATGAAGATGTGTATGAATTGGAGCTGCCGGCAACAAGGTACATCCGGTATTCCACGTCTCCCTTTTGAAGCCTTACTTTAAAGATGAAGCGCATCCGAATCGGCATCAAGTGTTGCGTCCGCCACCTGTGCTGTTGGATCATGAAAATGAACCTGAGTACGAGGTGGAGGCAATGCTTAAGTCGAGGAGGTTCAAGAATCGAGAAACGGAGTATCTCGTGAAATGGAAGGGCTATCATCATGTGGAGGCAACTTGGGTGCGTGCCTCAGAAATGAGAAACGCATCCGAGGCGGTTACAGCTTTCGAAGGGCGACCTCAAAAGCGGAAGAAGCGTTGATGGGGACATCAACCTTGGATCGTGGGGGAGGAAATGCATG
The DNA here is from genome assembly GCA_030704615.1 of Takakia lepidozioides. Classification (NCBI taxonomy): domain Eukaryota; kingdom Viridiplantae; phylum Streptophyta; class Takakiopsida; order Takakiales; family Takakiaceae; genus Takakia; species Takakia lepidozioides. The sequence continues at coordinate 38,941,829 of CM060731.1, forward strand.
CTTAGCCCGGCTTAGCTAGCTCAGGAATCCGATTGCAAAAACTTGTATTGTACAAATTTTGTTATAAATGAAATGGTTTCCAAATGTTGTGCGTCCTATTTTGTTTGGAATCGTGATGCATGGTATGGTTGGCTAGTGTGTAGAATGCATGCTAAGCTTACAAAGTGAGAGAGGTAAATTGGATTAATCGTGTGTTTGTGTAGTACCGAAATCGGGTGACTCCCACCCAAGGGGCAAGGAAACTTGCACCTTCGTTGGGAGTTCACGTGCTAGTGCGTACCTGGCGCGTGCGCGTACTATAACTGCGCTACCGAGGGGGTTGCCTTGTAGTGTCGGCTAACGCGGAAGCTACGTGCTTCCGTTCACGTACTATAATCGTGTAGCATCGGGACGAAGTCACTAGAAGCATTCGTGTCTTTTCCGAATCGACTGCATGTCCAAAACCATTGAGGGAACAACTTTGAGATGTTTGTTACTACTGCACAGTCGTAACGGATAAATTCACATTTCTAATGGCGGATAGAAGTTGCATCAATGACTCCGCAGTCGGCACAATATTCGCGGCGATTTAATTCAATTACGTATATTGTTTTTTTTTTTAAAACAGCAATTACAAGTGGTTTTAAGCACTAGAGAACGACTCTTAACAACTAGGCATTCATTGCACACCCTATTCAAAAATGGAATTTTTATAAGTGCTCCACATGGCTCATGACGTGGAATATTTTAATGTATTTTAGGGCTTGTGTGGCTCATAGAGATTGTTCTAATCGTCGGATGTAAAATGATCTAAGGGTGGAAGAGTAACTTTGTCCTTTGCCTGAATTTCTCTAAGTGTTGGGAGAGGGATGGAGTCTTGAGAGAGAGACGAACAAGTGATGCGAGAAGGACGAAGACCAAATCGAGGCCCATGTCCTGTTGTTGCAAGCGTTTATGGCGTCAAGAGCGCATTATGTGCAAATGTGGGCTCTTGGCTCCCCTTTGTACCATGATTTGGTATTCTTCTTGATGATCACAAGGTTCTTGGGGGAATCAGCTTGGTCTTAACAACCCATATTTTAATCTTTGCCCGCTCAGCTGCACCGTGGTGGTTCTTACGAACCAATCCCACATTACCTGACTAGAGATACAAACAGCACGTACAAGAGATCTTCTTGGGTTCATGGTCAGTCTAATCCGCAATGGGTCATGACACAAGGTAGAGGACAATGTGGTGAGGGCACCTTCTTCTTCGAGCTATTTCAGCCTGTTTTGCCGAGATGTAGTGTCGTGGAGTGCGATGCTTGCATGGTATGCACAGCAGGGACGTAGGATGGAGGCTTTGGAGACCTATGAAGTTGCGAAGGGAGAGTTTGATAACATGGCTGAACAAGATGTTGTCTCAAGGAACACGCTGAATCTCGCAAGATATGGCCAGTATGTGTGCGGGATGAGGGCATTGGAGACATATGAGCAAATGTTGAGAAGAGGTGCAGCCTGACCGGGTCACGTTCATTTGTGTTTGCAATGCATGTGCAAACCTGGCAGCCCTGGAGACTTGGTAAAGGGAAAAGAGGTCCATCATGACATTGTCAAAGCTGGAAATGTACCAGATGTAACAATACCTCGTCGACATGTATGCCAAACGTGGGAGCATTCCCTTGTGGACAAGGAGTGTTTAACAATATGGCTGAGCGAAATGTGGTGTGGTGGAACGTGATGATCGCAGGACATGCACAACATGGGCGGGGATTGCGGGTTTTGGAGACCTATGAGCAAATGATGTGGGTCTAGGGGGTGAAGCCCGAGCACATTACGTTTGTTTGTGTTTGTAGTGCATGTGCGAGCCTGTTGGAGAAGGGCAAAGAGGTCCATGGTTGCATCGTCAAAGCTGGAATTGTGGTAGATGTCATTCTGAACATGAATACCCTTCTAGATAGGGAGTGTTCAACAATATGGCTGAGCGAAATGTGGTATCGTGGAAAGTGATGATCGCAGGACATGCACAACAGGGGCGGGGATTGCAAGTTTTGGAGACCTATGAGCAGTTGATGTGGGAGGGGGTGAAGTCCGACCACATTACGTTCAGAGAGTTCAAATGCCTCTCCACCATGACCTTGCTTAGCTAACCATGCCTTGCTGATGTTGTTGTCTTGCACTTGAGCTGTTTTTGGACACTGGCTGGAACATCCACAAGGCGGCTCTGCTCGAGAGAGAAATCAGCTTGAATGCAGGGGCAGATTTTGAGATCACAATCGCCACTCAGAACGTTGTTCTTTGCACCGGCATGGCATGTCAGCATGCATATCAGCCCAAACTCATTACTCCGTGAGCCTTCCACTGCCGGAGTGTGCCCATTCAAGCCAGATCTTCGAAACGCAGGGATGGAACAGGGTTTTGAAACCAGCATTGCCTAACTGGATACCCAATTCAGCTCCGCATCTTGGTCCATTAATCTGCTGCACATTGTGAAGTTTTCTGCCCGTTCACCGCAAGTTGAAGAAGGAGTATTCTTAAAACACGGGTACTCATAATCTGAAAATGGCTCCAGCTTATGTTGCTTGAGTGCGAATATGAGTGTGGTTGGCTTGGCAGCTTTACATCTGGTCCATCCCACTCGATATGATGAGCAGGTTCAGCTTGACTTCTCTCACACAAAAAACGCTGCCAAGATGGGGTTTGCTGCCCTAGATGACTTCCCGTCGTTGTTCTGGGCTGCAACATACAATTAATCTGGCCCATGGCGAGGGGCCTTGCCTTCCACCAATCATCTGTAAGTCCTGTGAAACTGTTTTTGTGGCAGTTTGTAAGCAGTGGGCAGCGATGGTGGGCTGTTGTAGGATTTGATGAACTCAATGTCGTGTATTGACAACAACCCCTCATCTCTTATGCAAGCATTCAACAAGCCAAGTTGACTACATAGCATATTCAGCCCCCCACGTTTCTAGTTGCCTAATGTTCTTCATCTCCTGGGCAGAGCATTTTCCAGGGTCTCCATCTGTGATGAGACACTATCTTCTCATGTGGTTCAGCTTCTGGTCTTGCTCTTGTTTGCACCACCCCAATGAAGGGCAGTTCCCACCTGCTTGATTCTCTCTATATGGTTGTCTTGGGTCTTGGCAGGGTTTCCCACAACCGCCTTTCCTTTTTCAGACTGCCAGTCATCAGCCTCGTTCTCCAATGCTTCACTTTCTTCACCCTCAGATTTGACAAGGTATTGCTGCCCTTCCTTGTGTCTTTCCTCACTCCCAGCTGCTGGTTTTATCCCAGATTCACCTCTCATCCTTGCCTGGGGTTTTGCTTGCCAAACAGCCCTTGTGTGGGGAACTTCAACGAAAGGCAACATCTCATTCTCAGCTCCTGTCTTTGTACCTCTTTGCAGCAGTCCAACCTCGGGTGCCTCACTTTCTGATTGCTGGGTTGCATTCTTCGCCGCCAACCTTTGACAAGAAAGTGTGCTCCATCTTCCTCATCTCCTACTGGTTCCCTTGATGCTTCACCTCGTATGTCTTCCTCCTCATGTTTTAGCAGCAGCTCCCATGCTTGAATTGCTACTTTTCCTCGTAGTTGATCTTGTGCTTTCCTTTTTCTCCGTAGCCTAATCAACAGTTTTGTCTTGGCAGCTTCCTTGCCATGAGTGCCTTGTCTCACTGCATCTCCTTTGGCTGCCCACCATCCGTGGAGTCTTTCTTGCACTATTCTGACCCTCGTTGGCATGCACTTTGCTGCGATGCCCCACATGTATTTGCTGCTCCCTTTAATCATCAACATAGTGCTCCAGTGCCAGTTCCTCATTGTTGACCAGTTGACCTTCTCAGCCCTTGGACCCCATTTTCCCTTCTCCCATGTTGCCTCGTCTTTCTGCTTCATCGTTTGCTTTACTTGCACGATGTTGCTTCTTCCCTACAGCTCATCATGTGTTGTGGCTCTTTCCCATGTTGCACTCACTCCCATCATACGTTGTGCAGTTGATAAGACTGAGATGAGTTGATGCAGGATAGGGGGAGGGCTTGCTGGTGTATGTTGTCTGATAGGCCCTATGCACAGAGTCAAAGCTGGAAGTCAGCCTTGCAAGGACCCAAGTGAGAGAAGTCTAGTGGGGGTAGCATCTTGGGGGATGGCAGTTAGGGCAATGTGTGTCTAGGGCAATATATGTCATAGCAGCGGGTGATGTGCTGCCAATTTTGAGGATAGAGACAGCCTGTAAGCTGTAGATTTGTATAAGTGATTTCTTCTGACACATATTGCTCCCAGTTTGCCACAACCAGTTGTTTGCGTTTTTAGTGCATGTGCAAGCCTGCTGGGGAAGGGCAAAGAGGTCCATGGTTGCATCGTCAAAGCTGGAATTGTGGCAGATGTCATTATGAACAATACCCTTGTGGACAGGGAGTGTTCAACAATATGGCTGAGCGAAGGATAGAGTGTAATGACTGCTAATGAAGGCACCTTCTTCAATTTCACCTTGTTTTCCCCTCTTATCAGAATCGCCCCTAATTATTCATGTCTGAATTCTGCAAGTTAGCTGGTTGAGTGAAGCTTTGATAGTTTGGAGTGACTTTGACATGATTCTGCCAATGTGACAACAGGAAAGTATCAGAAACAGGTAACACAAACGAGGAGAAGTTGTGGAATGAATATTTTTCTGACCCCAGTCAATGGTGGGACAATCGAGGCAAGAAGGTGAATGTTTGTTGGATTATAGAGAGTAGCAGATGCAATTGAGCGTAGGAACTAGTGTGATAAGTTGAGTTGGGTGCTTCCTAGAACAAGTCTAGGCTGTCATCGTCAACTGCTAGCAACAAGGCAAGGTTGTATGCATGATTCGTGCGAGGCATGGATAGTTGAAGGAGCAAGGATAGAGTGTGGGTGCAGATTCACCCAAGAGGGCCAGACTTCAAGCTCCAGATTAACTATGAAGCTACAAGAAACCTGCATGGGTAGATGGTCAACTGGCAGCAACGGCACAATTGATAAAATCAGACATTGTTAATGAAGGCATCTTCTTCAGCACATTTCACCCTGTTTTTCCCTCTTATTAGAATCGGTCCAAAATTTCCATGTTGAATTATGTAAGTTAACTGGTTGAGTGAATCTAGTTTGGAGTGACTTTTACATGATACTGCTGTGTGACAACAAGAAAGTATCAAAAACAAGTAACAGACATGAGGAGAAGCTGTGGAATGAATATTTTTTTGCCCCCAGTCAATGATGGGACAACCGAGGCAAAAAGGTGAATGCCTGCTACATTTCAGAGAGTAGCAGACGCAATTGAGCATAGAAACTAGTGTGATAAGCTGAGTTGGGTGTTTCCTAGAACAAATGTAGGTTGTCATTGTCAGCTACTAGCAGCAAGGCAAAGATGAATGCATGATTTGTGTAGGGGCATGGATAGCTGAAGGAGCAGGGATAGAGTGTGGTCCAGATTCATCCTAGAGGACCAAATTTCAAGCACAAGATTTACCTATGATTCCCTGTGGATCAATAACTACAAGAACCTCCATGGGTAGATGGTCTATTCCGTGGAACTCGCTGAAGTCTTGCATTATGAGGATCAGAACTGCTTGACTTGCACGAGGCCTTGACCCTTAGTCAATCCCCAGAGCAGCAGTAGCTTTTGGGCTGCTTTTTTACTTTGTGTTTTTCATTTTGTCCCATAAGCTCTTTGAGCTTTCCGCAGATGTAATAAAGTAACATTTTGTTTCATTTCATTCATTTTCATTTCATTTTGTTTCATGGCATGTCTTTCATCGTTTGTGCATTTGTAATGCATGATTAGTTCTCTTGTATGGCATTACTAGTCGACTCACTACAAACACCAAAACTCCAAAGCATGAATCACTATAAATGATTGTTCAAGTAATTTTGAGCACTTCATGTAAAGTAGTAAAGCAGTGGTTGCGCCAACTTCCGCAGTCGCAATTGCCACTGGGCATGTAGCACTGCAAGTTATGTGGTCTACTATCACGTGGCGCCCCGGGACCGTGGCCACGTGGCAGCAGTGGTGCTCGTCGTGGCGCCGCCACGTCGGCATCCACATCGTCGTCCACGTCCGCGTCCATGTGTCACCGCGCTTCAGTGAGTCGGTCCACTCATCCGGAGGGAAAAGTCAAAGTCAGCCCAAAAGGTCAGACACACGGGCGGCCCGCCTGGTTACGCCACGTGGTTCTTCAACATTAATCGCATTAATCGCTGAGCAGTTGTTCGCGCGTCTTCGTCCTTTACCACTCCAATCATTGGATGTCCAACCCAACTACCACGTCTGTTGTAACTTCCAGTCGATCCCAGTTTTTTGACTTTTACGACTCAAAATGAGTCGTTACCCCAGTGGTAAATGACACGAATGCTTCTAGTGAGTCGTAGTGCGGCTTCGGCGTGTTCCCGTACCTCAGGCCAGCATTCCAAGGCGGACCCAATTGTAGTGATTGGGGCGCATGGTTGGTTCAAGGTTATCTTCCTAGTAAAAAAGGGTTCAAGGCGAATCCTTGCTCAAGGTGATGCCAAAAGCGACATCACGAGCGGTCGCAAGCAAATGTTGTTGCAGTAAGGCGATTCGATCCTCGGGGAGGATCATTCCTTGGCCCTGAAGTGGGTCAAGAAGAGTGCACTGGGAGGAGCTTGAGAGGCTCCACCCTTGGCCGGGACTTGGAGGAAGTCGGCCGAACTAGCTAGTGGAGAGTAGAGTCAAGTGGAGGTTTGGTTCTTAACCATGGGACGCCATGGTGCGGAAACAAACTCCTTGATGTGGGACGCCACAACTTGGATGTTCGTTTCTACAAAATGGACAAGTCGATGAGGACATCGACTCCCTGTTGGTAGGGGTGTGTGTTGCGGCCCTTTGCCTTGAGGGCAGGGGGTCGGGACACGTGAGGGGCTGCCCCTGTGGTAGGGGTAGTGGCAACATTAGTTGCGGGGGCTGAAGCACCCTTGAGTGCCCAAGGCACTCAAGGAGGCGGAGGCGCTCACTAGGTGGAGCCCCGCACATCGGGTTGCGGTGGGGGTGGTTCCACAAGGGGTGGTGGTAGCTTAGTGGGACTTAGTGGGGGTGGCATAGGACTCACCATGGGGGCGGAGACCTTGTGGTGGGAGTCGTGGGGAGTCTTGGGACTCATCACGGTCCAATGGGACCGTGGTGGGTGGGCCAAGACTCACCGTGACTTATCACCGGGAATCGAGGGTTTTCGTGGTGGTTCGCCATAAAATGGCATGGTTGTTTGTGAAACCCCCACGGACAGTCACAAAAGTATATATAGGGGAGTAGTAACCCCGAGAACGGTGCAAGCCCGTTGGTGTCTAAAAACTAGTGAGTAAGCGTGCGAGCCGGAAAGCGACCAAGGTGTGGGGAGCTATTCCGGACTGCCATCGACCAAAGGGAATGTCCACTAGGCCCAAATTGGGTGTCGTGCGCATACATATCGCTACACAACTACATCACTGTCCAAACCACACCACACATATATGCACAATAAAGTAGTCTACCACAATCGCCCCCCTAGCTGGTGGATAGGTCCCTCTACCTCCAGATAGCTACAAGACGTAATAGCCATAGCCGTACTAAGTTCTCTATCACTGTCCCTATCGTACTCAAACTCTATAGACCAAGAGGCCGAGTACAAGAGTAGCCCCATCGTTGGTCGCCGTCTTGCAATCTGTGAACTTGAGCCAGGACTTCGTGTATTCAAGGTCTCCTGTAGCTGGGCCTTGCGTTGCTTGTTAGCCTCCCATGGTTGTATCCACTCCCACTATCCAATGCATTGTGGACATAACCAATCCCCATCTGGAACCATCTCAAGAGGTGGAGTCAAGCACCCCATATGCCAACCTCTAGAGCATCGATCACACACCAGCATGGTGGCTGCCCCTTTAGCAGACCCACACAACATGCACCTCAAACCTGCAGATACCACTGCCAGGTTTGGGTCAATCCTGCCATCGACATTCGGAAGGTGACATGGCGCACAATTACGCACATGGTCCTTCCAAGTTATGCCATCCCGACCCTCCAAGACCAAGACGCCTGAGGGCAAGACCTCTCGAACCCTCAAAATAACACGTCCTGCAGTCACATCCAGGGTCGTAGGAGCAGTCTGCTGCAGATAGACATAGTCACCAGGGTTGAATCTCCGAACCCCAGGACGATAGCCCCCACCACGTATGGTAGCATACCTCAACGTATCACGGTGTTGTGCAATGGCAAGGTTCTCGAAAGCCATGGGCATGACTCTCTTGAACAACTCTGCACGCTGCTCACATGCACGTGCCCACACGTCCGGATCGTCAAGGTTAAGAACTGTAGCAGCTTCTCTGCGAATGGATGTAGGCAAATCCGGCTCTCGGCCAAAGAGAAGAAAGTATGGTGAGAAGGAGGCAAGTGATGCTTGCTTGCTGAACCTATAGCCCATGGCTAACCAGGGTAACTGAAGGTCCCAATCTCCTAGGTGTCCCTTCTGCAAGCCATACTTGCGCAAACCCCTCTTTACTGTCTGAACAACTCTCTCTGCCAAGCCATCGGCCTCAGGATGATCCCGAGAAGTGGTGCGGTGGTCTATCAAGGCCTTGTCACACAAAGCCTGAAACTCCCCCAAGAACTCTCTCCCTTGGTCCGTGAGTACCTCAGCTGGAGCACCGAATCGGCTAAGCACACAATCCAGGAATGCATACGCAGCTCCCTCACTAGCCTTATCAGGCAATGGAACCAATTCAATCCACTTGGAGAAGTGCTCCACCATCACCAACACGTACTTGTTGTGGCGCATGGTCAGTGGCAACGGCCCTGCGAAGTCAAGACTCCACCTGTAGCCCAATCCCATGATCGGAAGAGGGTGCAATTGTGGAGTAGGGGCGTTGAATGAAGCACGCACCCTGTCACACACCATGCACCTAGCCACAAATTGTTGCACCTCTGTGTGCATACCACGCCACCAATACTGCCCCTGCAGTAGGCTATGGGTGCGTCGCACCCCAAAATGCCCCAACTCCTCGTGGGCATGCCGCACTAACCGTGCCCGCTGTGTTGGGTGAGGCACAATCCTCACTCGACCATCCTCCCACACTCGGAGCAGGTGTGTCCCCTCCCACTTGAACCTCTTGGCTCGTTGTAGGATCCGATCCTTCTCCTTGGCAGTCACAGTGGCTCCCGTGTCTCCAGTGCGAAGATAGTCCAACACAGCTGAATCCTCATGTATATCTTTGGCGCCACCTTGCTCATTGCTGGCCTCAGGGTCCTCAGACACTTGATCCATAGTCATCCCTGTTGCAGGTCCAACCTGGCCTTCCGCTGCCAAGATACACAGAAATGCAGATGCATGCCATCCGGGCACCATCTCCTCGTCCGTCTCACCATGCCACCGAGCTCCAGTCTCATCCTGCTGGCTCGTGCATGGATTGCGACTCAACCCATCTGCATTGCGATTGACCAAACCCGGTCGATGCACCACCTGAAAGTCATACTCTTGAAGGATGAGTGCCCACCGTGCAAGCTTCCCCGTAAGCTTGTCTGACTCCATCAACCACTTGAGTGGTTGGTGATCCGTGACAAGGGTGAAGAGATTGCCGTATAGATAGCACCTGAAGTGTGCCACGGCCCACACTGCAGCTAAGCATTCTCCCTCATATGAGCTATACTTAGACTCGGCAGCATTGTTCGAGCGGCTAGCATAAGCCACTACGAACTCTCTTCCCTCATCATCCACCTGTGTGAGCACCGCTCCAAGCCCCAGCATGCTCCAATCCGTATGCAGCTGAAAGGGACGCCCCCTGATAGATCGTCTCAAGATGGGCGCCGAGGTCAACCTCGCCTTGAGCTCTTGGAAAGCTTGTTCCTGCTCATCTTCCCACTGCCACTCCTGGTCCACCTTGGTCAGCTTGGTTAGAGCCTTTGCAATGGCACTAAATCCCTTTACAAACCGTCTGTAATAGTTTGCTAACCCCATGAAAGCTCGAACTCGGCTCACATCCGTGGGGCGTGGAACCTGTGCAATGGACTCTACCTTAGTCTGTTGTACCCCCAATCCTCCAGGATATATCATGTGACCCAGATACTCAATCTGGTTGTGGAAAAACTTGCACTTGCCCGAATGTAACTTCAATCCGTGCGTCCTCAAGCGCTCAAATACCCCCTGAAGGTGTCTCTCATGCTCCTCCACCGTAGCACTAAAGATGATGATGTCATCTATGTAGCACCGAGCAAACTCCACCCCTGCTAGAATCCTATCCATGACTCTTTGAAACTCAGCGGGAGCGTTTTTAAGCCCAAATGGTAAGAACCGCCACTGGTATAGGCAATCCTTCCCGTGCTCATTGACCCCCCAGAATGCCGTCTTTTGCTTATCCGCCTCCTTGATCGGCAACTGGTGATATCCGGATCGTAAATCCAACGTGCTAAAGACCTTGGCATGCCCAATGGCATCAAAGATCTCATCTGGTGTTGGCATGGCATACCTATCGGACTTGGTCTGACGATTTACAGGCCGGTAATCACCGCACATGCGTCTCTCCGTCCGATTGCCATAGACATCCTTCTTGGCTGGCATCACTGTGGCTGAAGCATACTCTCCACCAGAGAGCTCCACCAAACCTGCCTCCCAGAGATCTTGAGTCCTCATCTGAATCAAAGACCTCTCCATGTCACTGTATCTATAGGGTCTCCGAAAGATTGGCGTGTCAGTGGCCAACTCAATACGGATCTCTTGACCCTTCAGTGCTCCCAAGTCCTTCAAACTGAAGGCAAAGCAATTCCTATAAGCCCTCAGGAACCGCCGCATACGTCGTCTCTCTCCTCCGGTGACAATGGGTCCAATGTCAGGCTCCCAATTGTCCTCCGTAACTACAACCTTAAGTCCAGTGGGCTTAGAGGTAGAGGACGCGTCCCGTGGTTGCTATGCTGCAACCTCTTGAGCAATACTCCCTTCCTGCTCAGTCACTGCCCCATCATCTCATCATTGAGAACCTCCTCAACTCGAGAAGAATCCCCAACCTCATCCATCACAGCTGCTTTGGCTGCCAACTCCCTCTGGACCTCTAGTGGTAGTGCTGCTCCGCACATAAATCCCATGCCTCCCATATCTCCTCCCTCAGGAGCAGGAGGTGGACCATCCCGCCTGGGAGCCGGTACCGCCTGAGCTATAGCCATGGCAGCGAGCCTCTGCTCTAGCTGTTGAAGCCGATTGGCCATGCCTTGGTCAACACCCTGACCTCCGCGTCCTTGGCCATATGGAGCTTGCCCTTGGCCTGCACCTCGTGCCCGACCACCTCGTCCTCTTTGGGCTGGTCCACCTCGCCCCCGGCCACCATTGTTCCCTTGGAACTGGCCTGGGCGCAACTCAGGATGCAAGTCATAACACTAGGCATCTCCATGCCCATACTTGCCACAATGCCCACATTGCAACTGTGCAGGCTGTGCTTGTGCCGGCCTTTTGCCACTCTCTGGGCAATCTCTCTTGACATGGGGTCCTCCACATGTCCAACATATCACCCCTGGTTGTTGTTGGCCTGCAAAAGACGCCACGGGCCTCTGCACCTGAGGTCCCCTGTAAGCTCCATGGAACTTGGGCTGGGCAGCCTTGCCCCCCTGACCACGCTGTTGGGCAGTCCCTTGTGTCTGTGGGCTGACAGCTGTGCCCCGTGCAGGCATGTCCTTGCCAAATCCAATTGTAACAACTCGCTCCACCTTGGATATTTGAACAATCTAAGCCGAGAGTGAGCTTGTCTTGTTGGAAGCCATGGCCTGCAAATTCACCACCTGAACAACACACTGCATATGCCTTCTGGATATACCCCCACAGCGCACCTCTGGAACAACTGGCACAAGACCTTCCTCTGGGATGTGAGGCTGCAGTCGACCTGCAATAGATTGCGGCCAGACTGGAACAGTCCCACCTGCACTCTCAGCAGGCCGTCCTGATGTGGATTCAGCTGTTGAGTCCAAATCACCATCCAGGCCTTGCACAGGCCGAGTAAACATCAGCCTCTCTGGTAATCCCTGACTGGCGAGTGGGTTGCTACCATGAACCCCATTTATGGACTCCGTGGGAGATGGGGGAGGCAGGGACGGTGTGGCTTGGTCAGAGTCCTCAACAGAAGGATTATCTTGGTGTAGAATGGATGCAGCTGCCTTCCGTTGGGATTCCGTTGGCATGGTTGGTACCAGCTGATCTCGGTTAGAACTTCCTGATTTGGCCCTGACAACCACCCTGTGTACATCCATTCTTTCATGGAGGGGGCCCCCTGTGCCTGACACTTCGAGTGTTTCTCCTAATCCCTCTTCCATCCCATTGGCCAGTATAGCTTTCAAAGACGCCTCTCTCTCCCACATCTCTGTTAGTGATGCTTGCAACCGCTCTTTGGCAGCTGCAACCTCCACAATTGGCCTGGGATAATTTGCTCCTAGCTCAATTCCTGCAGCCCGAAGCACGCTTGCAGAAGCATCCCATGGATGGTGGATCCACTCAGTCGGCAATCTAGCGAGTTCTGGCAACCACCGTCGAACATACTCTCCCTCTGGATCAAACTTATATCCTTCAATCTGGGGATTTTCCATCCTATCCAGCTCGTGGCCATCTGGCAGACTTCCTGAAATATATTGCCAACCAAGAACATCGCACTCTAAATCTGCATCCAAAAGGGTGTCCCAGAAGTACTTCATCCCCCACCTCCAAGGTAGCTGCAAAAACTTCACACAGAAGCTAGAAACCACAATGCGTATACGATTGTGCAACCAGCCTGTTGCCCAAAGCTCCCGCATCCCCGCATCCACCAAAGGATATCCTGTGCGCCCTTGTCTCCACGCCTTGAAGTAACCCTCATCCACCCGCCAGGGGAATGATTTCAAGTTGGCAAGAAGTGACCTCTCATGTGTGAAAGGGAAGTTGAAACAGAGGTATCTCGAGTATTCTCTAAAACCAATAGCCCTCAGAAACAAGTTTGCACTCTGGTCACCCACAGTGCTGCCCTCCCGAGCCCAGGCTACCTGTTTGCTTGCGGACGGCTCTTGCGTCTTGTCGCGCTACGGAGGGAGGACGAAACCCAGGTTTTCTACAATCATCTATACGACCCGGTGTCGCTTGTCCGGGATCATCGAGTGAAGCAAGGGTTGTCTCACCATGGAATTTCTGTCCATACATTCAATGGAGATTTGCTGTACGAACCCTGGGAGGTTTATGATGATGAAGGGCAGGCGTTTACCACCTACAACGCTTTCTGGCAAAAGTGTCTGAACATGCTCTACGAGCCTGAAGCGCCACTTCTACCTCCAAGGCAGTTAGTGGGACCTCTAGGCAAACTGTTGAGCTGTTCAGCTGAGGAGCTAGGGCTCGAAGATGCTAGCGAGAAGGGCAACAAGTGATGGAGGAGAGATGGAAGAAGCTGCGGCAGAAGTTAGAGGGCAGCACGCGCTTCGCTTTGCCTGATTATGACCCCTTACACTGTTCCTTCTTGGGAAAGATGTTTCGGCCCAACCCAGCTTTTGTATGGCCGCGTTCAACCAGTTCTTCACCTCAGATACAAACCAGCTGCCCCCTGAGCCAGGTTGGCACCAATTACAGACTAGGTTGCACACAAAAACATTGGAGGAGTGAACTTCGTTCCTTTTCTCAACTGTGCATCACCAGTCGCAATCCATAGCAACAGCCCTTTCATAAGGAACAGAGACACAAGTCCCCAAAGAGCACATGAAACCACATGCAGGTGAAGGTGATCTGCCTACAATTTGCTTGTCACAGCCTTGAGGCAACAGCCACAACATACCCATTGGACGGAGCAGAAATGGTCTTGTGCATTTCAGAGCTTTCCTGGAGAACTCGTCTGACCATCCTTCTGCTACAATTGTGCATGTTGCTTGTACTAGATTGTTGCAGAAGCTACCGCAAGTGGACAGAGTGGCATTTAGCATTTGCAGCTGACCCCTACAACCTCGCAAGCATCTTGTCAAGAAAGCTGATGCATTCGGTAAAGCCACGTTGCGCTGTGAACTGCCTCCACAGCTGAGCCTCTGCTTCATTCAGTCTGGCAACGCCATTCTCTTCCCTGCAACAAAATCTTCTGCATCGTCCTCATCTCCTCATCGCAGAAGGGTGTGGCAGACGAGAACTCTCATGTCGCCACTGCTTAGGGCTGCTCCACGGACCTCAAAGCAGATTGATCAAGATTGCCCACACCAGTACAACCTGACGCAGGCCCTTCTGAAGATGTCGCAACAAACTACAAACTGACTCGCTCACAGCCTCAAAAACACGGTAGCGGCTGTCAGCTCCAAGATTGAGTCCCTAGCATAGCTTGAATGAGACGCATAGTTGTGGTTGAGAGCCTTGGACAGACGAAAAGACCCGACTTCCCCAACAATGCAAGAGCCCACAGAGAAAATAGAAGAATGTGGGGATCTGCATATCTCTTGGACTCAGTACTCCACTAGATGACCCAAAAGACTGAGGACAGAGTACGGTCGCTGTGCAAACTAGAAACAACGTCCGTGCTTAGTCCACTGCTCGTAGCAACAGCATTCCATTGCTTGCTGCATCAGTATTGACCCCTTGCACATCTAGCTTCCAGCGAGCCTTGGCTACTCCTTCAAACGTGATAGCGTTGCTCCTTCTGCTGGGCAGACTCATAGATTACCAAGTTATATTATAATAGTGCTAAAAAAAAACATCATATCTAGCTTAGCACTAGAAAACTAGATAGCTCATCTCTCTCGAGTGAAAAGAAAGCTAACAAATGACACTGCTCTCCACACAAGAACAATGTGAAATCCAAAACCATCACTCTTTAAAACAGTAGTCGAGCCAGGGGCACCCCAAGCTATGGGGACTCCACCCCACAACAACCTACACTCCCATCATGAGTACACTCAGATCTAAACGCACACAGGAGCTCGGTCGCGCAGGCTCAACTCGAGAGAGATGAGCTGCGCGACTGCCGCTCTCGTGAAGATAAGACGGACCAGGTGTCAAACTAAACTTGACACCTGATTTAACACTTGACCTAAATCCAAGTGTTAAATACAAATAACTAGTTTTATGCTAGCTGTTTTCACACTGTGCTTATTTAACTTGACATGGGAGAGGGTCTTGTGGAGGAGTAAAGGGGGACTGTTATGTTCCGGTGAGCAGCCGAAGCTCCGAGTTGGCCCGGCGGCCAGTTAGGGAGTTAGGCGCCTGCATCAAAGCGAGTAACTATGACTTGAAGGGGGGGAGCTTACCGAAGTGAGGTGTGCGACAGGGTGGCTACCATGGAGGAGTTCGGAATTTTGATTCATTTCCACGGGAAGAAGGTGGACAGAGCATTCGTGCGGGATTGGGCCATCAGGAATCTGGAGGGCCAGGCGAACTTAGACAGCAAAGTGCGAGGCTTCTATTCTATTGTTTTTGAAACACATGAAGCTGCTACTCCGGCCCTACTGTTTAACCCTCACACTAAGGGGTTCAATGTTAACATCTTTCTGTGGTCTCTAAAATGGAAAACAAAAATGGGAAGCTATGGGGGCCTCGTATCATCTCGGTTCCATACATTCCAAACCAATACTTGGTCAACCTGCCCAATATTGCCAATCATTTTGGATCATAGCTGGGATGCCTCATAGTTTTTTACTTTCAAATGTACACTTAGAATGTGAGGCAAGACCTACCTTGGAGCTGCGTTACCATTGCATCCCAACTCCACAAAACTGGTTGCGCAAAAATAGTCCTGATGATGCCAGATGAGGACACTCTGTCTTGCTTTGCAGTCAAATTGCCAATAGATGAAGAGGGGAACTACTTTACTATCCAACTAATTGAGGACACTACTTACGCAACATGCTTTAACTGTGGCCAGCTTGGCCACATAAAGGTTGACTGCCCTACAGCTAAGAGAAAGCGTTCCCCAACCATCCTACCTTCCAATCTGCAGAGGCCTGGCCAAGCATTTCCACCAGCATCCAATCACCCCATTAATCAAGGTATGCAAACCCCAAGTTTGGGGCAAAGTCTGACAGTTCCTCGGACTGAGCAATTTCCAGTTCCACCTCAACAAGACTTTCTACAAAACAGGCCCTGGCTCCGTAATCCTGCCAAGAGCCGTACATCAGTCAAGACCCAATGCAAGATGAAATAAGAGCTCATCAATTGTGGAAAGACTCATCAAGCAAGGGAAAAGCTAAACTCAGGGAGGACTCGCATGCTATTCAACTGACATCACCAACCCGCCAACCTGGCCCCAAGGTGACCAGAGGTATTGCTTGCAACTCCGAATTCGCCAACGCCTGTCTTCGAATGCAGGCTTCCTTCCCAAGACTGGACCTCAAAGGATGCAACGCCCTGGAGATTGTAGAGGCCCCCAAAGCATCATGCATTACACCACTCATCTTCAGGAAAGGTAACCCACATGCCATGCTCATTACATCAGACGACCGGGAGTGCATTGAATCACTTTGGATTACAACTTCTGACATCAAACACTTTGTAAAGACTTGTCCCCCCGACAATAACCCAAAGATTCTATTCAAACAAAAAATTCAAGATTCTTTCCACGCATTCTTACCCCATTACTTTCTTGCTCCAACCATGATTTCCTGGGGAGCATACATGGAAGCTGACCACCCAGGCCTAAGCTGTTAACCGTCAACGCAAGTACTGGCCTTTATGGAAGAGGCTCAGATTCTACTCCTCAACCATTGATAGCTATGTGGACCTATGAAGAATGGCTCGAAACCCCTGGAGGAAGTCATAAGCTGCAGATCCAAAATCAAGATACAGTGCTGTTTAATGGTTTCCAAATGCTAGGGGCTTTCCTTGAGTCTGAAATAGAAGAGGACAATCATAGAATGGAGATCCAAAGGACTCGAGACTTCATTAATGGAGTTAAGGCACCTGAAACTTCCTCAGCCTCCTCGGACTCCCAAGTGGACTCTTCTTCGGCAGAGGCGAAGGTCAACAAGGATGATTTGGTGACTAATGTTAGTACTCTGCACATCTCCCCACCGTCAGTCATTGACACTACTCAATTCACTTCTCAGGAGAGCTCCCAACCATTGGTTTTAACACCTAATTCTCAACTCTCTCCTAATCAGGTTCTCTCCTCACTATCTCCCTGTTTTTTCGTCCAGGTCTTTTCCAGGTTCACTAACAGATGCTGGATGTTGTGTGGCAAAGAAAAACTTCTCTCTAGCAGGAAAAACAGGCATTTGTTTCAGTATTCAACTTGCCAGATAACATACCCTTTGGGTACTTTACCCTCGGATGGTTCCCTTGCTGAGAGGTATCCGGATCTTCATAGTTTGTTAACGACAGATTTTTTCCCAATAGGTGTTACCATCCAGTCAGTTTCCATCTCCTCAGTACCCTCAGATCAATAGCCTTTAATCTGTGGCCATAGTGCTGGAGATTGCTTCGGACAATTGCAGGGCCAGTCTTAACAATGTCATGAATGTGTATTCCATGGATGATAATGTTCGAAATGAATTGTATAGTTAAGCCTGCGCCCCAGCAATGTGGACTTCCGCACCCCGGCCATTGATCGTTTTGTAGCTATTCATAATGAGTTCGTGCTGGAGTTGGATATTCATGTTGTGCTAAAAAACAATCCAGAGAGGCTCATCTTGAAGGACACCATACCGCAATGTGCCTGGGGCAGGGTTGATGACATCGTCGTCACTGTCATCAGTGACCGTGTAAATTTTGCCATTTTTTCAATTGGATGTAGTGGGCCCAAACCAGTTCCCTCTAAGGGGCATTTTCTTCCAAATTAGCAAGAAAAGTCCAAAGCCCCTAGATCATCTAGACTGGGTTAACTCTCTTCGCATCGATGCAGACCTAATGAGTGAGGGGCCTGTAATTACAGAGTGACATGAAGAGGTAGCAATTTACTTACCTTAGCAGATTGTATGCAAGGTAAGAAGGAAAGGGGGTCTTGGGCACATTTCATCCATATTTCGGTGCCGAAATAGGGGATCATCTGGATTCAACTCCCAACTTTGGACCAACAATAAGGCATGGCTTTGTGTGGTTACAACGCTTCCTAGATGTGGAGAAAGGAGGAGAAGACAGCTACTTATATCGTCATTCGACAACACCTGGGGCAAAAACATTATCCTCTGCACCCGCATATCCACATCATCAGTCACATGGCACTCTGACCTCCCCTCGTCCTGGCAGATCCCCAGCGGAAGGTGCAGATCCAGAGGTCAATTGGCACCACCGCAAACTCAGTCTTCCGAAGTCCAAGGCTCATTTAGATTTTGCAAATGTGGCCTAGGACTCCATCTTTCTCACTCAGCACAATTTATTGGCTGATGTTGCTTCTTTTCTTACTATCAACTTGTTTTGCTTCAGTTCTTCTGTGTTCTGATGAAATAGTTTTCCTCAACCTTCTTGTTCACTTCTCTTTTGTAGGTCCTAGAAGATACCCTATGTGTTCTTGCCTTCATGGCCTTCTAGCGGTTACTTTTTCCACTATCTATTCCTCATTTACCTTTTAAACAAAGATTTTCAGGGCCACTGACCCCTGTTTATCAAAAGAAGTATGAAAAACAGTATGATCTGCTAAAAATGTGACTTTAATGTTTTTCCCCAGCAATTTCACATTTGGCTTGTTGAAGGGTGTTACAGCGCACCACCTTGAATGCAGCATTGGTAAGTAACAATTTGATAGAGTCACTGCCCATTCTCTTTACTGTTACTCACTTGTGCCCTTCCAAGTTGAAACTTCATCTGTGAGATATAACAAAATAAATGTATTTGGTAGAATGTGCTTTCGACGTAGTGATACTTAAATGTTTACCATTAGATGGTTTTCCCCCACCTCTCTCTTATTCAGTATTCTGAGGGTCTTTCACCCTGCCCAGAGATATGATTTTCTATAGTGTTGCTATGTTATTCCAAGCAAGGACAGATATCGATTTGATCTTACAGATCTAGATAACCACAACACAGGAGTAGAGCACAGCAGATTGCCAATTATATTGGACTGGAGTGGACACCTGAATACCGCAAGCAAGTTGTGAAGGAAAACACTTCAACTGAGCTACAAAATTTTCAATATCGACAACTCTTATCCCCTCTAAGACTCTGTCATATCTCTGGCTTGACTACTACCGTACTTGGACAAAATGATTCACAGATTTAGTGGGATTCCAGCTGAAAACTGTAAAAGTGCAGCAAGGCTTACCATCCTCAATGAAAGGTACCGATTGTGCTTCTGCAAACGCTATAGTTGAACTAAGGAGTCATCAGACATTCCATAATTAGCATGAGGTCTAATTTCATCAAGATAGATAGCGCAACATTTAAGAAACAATATGTGAGAGAATGCATTGTGATGATCCCATCTCAATGAAGCAATTCAGGGTTCACATTGGACACTTTCAATTCAGGACGTCTAAGGACTGCAATACAAAAAAATTCATGGTATGGTTAGAAGAGTGCTCAAAATACACGAGGGACAGTATGATGATTATTGACAGGAGTGTCTGTGGAGGGCTGCACCGAATCTTCAGTTACTAAATCTCAATTCTCAGATTGCTGAACAGCTGTGCTTATCTGGTCCAAACTGGCGGCCACCCTCACTTCCCTGAGAATGTTAGGACACAGTGTTGATCGTTGTCAAGAGTTTGTGTGGAGGGCTGCGCCACTGCATCTTCAATTGCTGAATCTGCATTCCCAGATTGCTGTGCATCTGTGCTTGTCTGGCCCAAAGTGGCTTCCTCACTTGAGGTTGTGTCGAGATCGTTGGGGTGCACTAGATCTGTAGCTTGTAACTCTCTCCTATCTCCGCCATCATCCAGCTGCTCGTGCTCATCAAAAACCTCCTGCGATGTTGGGACAAAAATGTCTGGACCTGCAGCGGAGTCTATGTACGGTGGTGCTGAGAGTTGCAACTTTAGAATGCTTATCTCAGCCCCAGGATCTGCTCTAGCCGGAACCGCGGTGGAGTTCGACTGCTCAAGGTGGGCATGTCTGGCACTGTCACCATCACCAGTGTTATTTCGCTGGGCACCATCAGTAGCATCAGAATCAGGATGAGTAATTGACAGGACATGTACAGAGAGTTGTGAAGGACCATCTCCGAAAGATTGCATGGTGGTCGGTTGTTCTTGTTCATTTCCATCATCGTTGCATTCCTCTCCTGTGGAATCGCTACCGCCAGCTTGTGTCCGCGAAGTTGACGCTGGGTCTCCAGTCAGCTGGACGGGGATGCTGGTTGCACCTGGGGGATGTCTTGCCAACGGGGAACGGCCCAGAGTCCTCAAGGCGAAAGCAAGCTCAAAGGCTGCCACAGTGCCCCGCGCTGCCTGCACAGGCGTAAGGAGAGCGACGAGCTCTTGTAAAGTCTGCAGCCGCAATCTCTCAGCCTGTATCGTGAGCCCTCGAAGACTTTCCACGTTGGCTTCTAATACCTTCCTCACTCGAAGACTATTGCCATGCCGCGAGGAATTGCTAGTTGAGGGTTCAGATGGTCCAGGAAGTGCGGACATCATCTGCTGGTCAGCCACAAGCATCTGCACAGCTTCCATCGCGATTGCACAAAGTACGGCAATCTTAAACTTTACAACTTGTCAAACGATACAAAATGAAAAAGGCCCTGGGGTGCCGGGCAGTACACCAGAAGAAGACGGGAATTACATCAATAGTATTCTACGAGAGCGGCGTCTGTAAGAAAGGGGTGAGGGGACGGAACGGCGCTGGCAAACAGAGAGGGATGCGACAGAGAGATACATTTCTAAAACAAGAGCAACCTCAAAAGGATTGCCAAAGATTGCAAGGGACGACATGAGGGTCACACCTGAAGCATAGCCAGCCGATCAGTAAGCTCTGCCTCAGCCTGACGAGTGTGCCGCTGCAGAATGTCCATGCGTTCTTCCTGGCGGTCCGACAGCAGCAAGGCCGGAAGGAAGAGCTGCGAGTTGACAGGACGGGCACGCTCCACTTCATTACCCATCTCGACAGCCTTGAGAGAGAAGACAAGAAGTATGGCGGATGTTGGCCTCCACCCACCCAACCACATGAAGGCAACCTCCAGAGGCGAATACCGACGATCTGCATAACCTCAGCTTAGGACCTGGAATATTAGAGGTCAGCTGACACTGCACTCCCCTGGGACGTTAAGAAATCTGTCTTTCTTCCCTCATCATACACTAGTGTGTTTGTCGCAAACAGTTTCTTGGTTCAGAATTTGTACCATCTTATAGCACTTCTGCATTCTAAGTCAGGGAACAGCGCCTTCTGGACAGGGCCCATGAGAGTTGCCGGTATTGTTGGAATTTCCCAATATCAAAGTCTGCCGAGCATTTGTGCCGTGACTTGCTTCTTCTTACATGATAAGAAAACTGGTCAATTTCTCTCTCGGATGTGAAAGTGTGGACACATTGTTGAAGTGGGTTTTCGATGTAAACCTGCGGCTGTATGGAAGTGGTTGCTTGAACTACCAAGCCAAACACCTTTATTTAAATGGGCGCTACACATAAGTGTCAACCAAGAAATAATCCTCGAAAACAGAGTATGATTCAAATTGATTCTACCGAGAGTCTGCTTCAGTCCGTGAGAGATGACCAAATGTGGTAAAGCCAATCACGCTCCAGTAACTCGACGGAGTGCACCACCTGGTCCTCGTGGACACTGCTGCTAAAATTAAGCAAGTGAAATTTCTGTATCACCCAGAGAGGACGGACTGGAAGAGGAAATACCTGAAGAAACCGAGTGCACTGCATCCTCCTTGGAAGAGGGAGTTGCGTCAGGAGGGGAGGAATACAAAGAGAAGCACTCCTCAAGTAGTTGATGCAAGTCCGCATCCCGGCCTGGATCCTGGGACACCAGCATTGATCGCAGCTGCTTCACATTCACCTTCCATTTCCGCCACCACTCATCCTCTGAATCCCCACTCTCCTTCCCCCCTCGCCCTCCGCCCTCCCCCGTTGCCATCTCTGTTATCTCAACCCTCCAGACAAACTCCCACTATATCGAAGAAATACGTGCGATCTTCTTGAGTAAATAGTGTACACGATCTCCACTATTTCTGCCGAAGGTTTCACCGGGCAAGTAATCATGCCTTTCGAGATTCACAGCTTCAATTGTCAATCTTTCTCCCACCAAATCGCTCACATTCCCTTCACTAGCTCAGAAGAATCCTGTCAGACTCTCTCTCTCTCAAGATCAAATCTTTCAGTTTCAGCTCCTCCGAACAGCAATCCCGCTCAGCGCAGCTCGCAATTTCACTGTCGCAGTGAACACTAGACACGGCCTTCAGCGGATGCGACTTGCTCGCCAGATATTTTGTCCGTGAACTCACACAACTCGACACGTTGCAGATTCGTAGCGCGCGTCGGTTGCGCCAAGGAGAAAGAGCCAGGTGGCGGTCACTAAGCACAAAAGTGAAGTTGACAGTTTCTGGCGGCGCGACACGTCGTCCGGCGATCCGGATGAGCTTTTGTCGTAAACCTGGATGAACTCAACGACCTCTGGATGAATATGCTCTGCATACAGCGGACATCGGATGAGAAATGGGCGGCCAACCAATGGCGCCCAGTCCGCGCGTCGCTTGCCGATGCGAGGCCCCGTCACATCCGACGGCCACAGTGTGATGTTGCCCTATCCAGAAGGCCACCACGTGCCCCCATCGACTCCGGCCACGAGAGGATGGTACGTGTCACCCTTTTACAGCGCCAGATCGGGTGGCATTGTTGCAGTAGTGCCACCCTTTCAGACTAGTGCACCTACATACCCCTAGTAGTGGCAACGTCCTAGAGACATTACCTCCAGGACGGTTGCTTCAACGAGGAAGCAGGGTTGTGGAAACGCAAAACTAGGATGCATGTTCCAAGTTATAATAGATGTTACACTAGGAATTACCTTCGGGGAGGTAAGGGTGTCTGTCTGGATCTGCTTTATAATTACCTCCAGGAAGGTAATATATTTACCTCCACAGTGCTTCAGAAAGTGGATATGCAAACAAGTGAATCACTCAGATACTGGAGGATCACTGTTTCAAGAGGGGTTGGCCTTCTCACATATCTGCTTCTGTGGATCTTGGTATGTAGAGAAATGTAAGCGTGGAAAGCCGGTAGGCTATGTTGGTAGTACTTGATTTTGGCAGGGAGTGGCGATGGTGATGGGGAGGATCTGTGTCGGATGGCCCACACAGACCACACTGCATATTCAACTTCTCCCTTGCAATCCGCACTCATCTCCGGAAGTTGGTTCGCTTTTTCGCATTCTCCTTTACAGCTTCACAGGGCCCACCAGCACCTGAGCAAAACAGGCCTTCACAGCAGTGATGAGCAATTCTCGCCACATAACTTGTATAGATCTATGTAGCCTCATTATGTCATGAGCGTACTTCTCATGTGCCGTTTGAGGGCGCAAAACACATGATAATTGAGTGAAACAGAGACCTACACAAGGGTCAGAGAATAGCCTTGGTTTTCTAGGGACAGTCCCTGGCAAAATCCAATGCAGCAGGAGCGGGATATGAGAGTGTCAGAGGGCGACCTTACGCTCATGAGAAGGTTAAGCACGGATCATCAGAAGCTGGCTGGCAGCAGTGTCATGGTACCGCAAGGGGGTTGGCCTTCATGAATACATTCACCAATCTCACAGGAAAAGAAAACCCACAGCCTGAGTCTTGTACTAACAATAAGAGCTAGAGATCATGCGTACAACATGGGTTTGATAATTGGAGCTGATAGTTCCGTAGCTGGAACATATTTGTTTTGTATGATTAGTGTGACCAGCCAACAAGATGATAAGCAGCAGCCCACTTGAGATGCAAAGATGATGACGTTGGAGTGCTGTTGATGATGAGAGAGGACATCATTTCGATCATTGCACTGTAACCGTGCCTATAATACCTCATCTAATGATGGTGGAAAAATCTAACCCTGAAGTTTCATGGTTGTAATCCCCTGTAAGATGCCCTACCGACCACGTCCGGGGCATCTGACTTAAAATAAATAAATAAAGAGGGGATACAAGCCCTCAATTTGGTTTTTGATTTTATGAAGGGCTTCCTGAAGGGAAGTTTACTAAAGTGTATTGTTCCAAAGTACAACCAGAATGCTTGTATGCAATCTGACCCTATGACCAACCACACTTTTCCACAACTTTTTGAAGGTTTTTGGGGTGCGCAGCATGGTCAGCCTCGGTATGTATTGTATAGAAAGATGATATGGAGTGCATGTCCGAGCATGCTTCAAAAGATTTGGAGATGGGTTTTTGATAATGCATCTTTTGTCCAACAATTATATTATATTTGTTCCAAACAAGGGGTTGGAAGATGTTTCACATATTACAACAAAACTAGTGTCAAAGGGGGGAAAAAAGTGCGGACAAGTGTTACTATTCACACGTGAACTTTTCGAAAGTGTTGGCCATGTGGCTGGACGGTAATGTACAAGTGTCCGTGTATGAAAAGCGCAGGTTTGGTTCCCCGGAGGTGAAGGGATCCAAGTCAATCTCCTCCGATGACATGTTACCGTGTTAGCTCCCTCGCTCCCATGCTCCTCCCCACGGGGACACGTTCAGTGAGGCTGTGGGCGACTCTCACAGGCTCCGATGATCTCGTGACGTAGAGTCTACCTACATGAGAGTGATGACCGTTAGAGTAGAGCTCCACCACGTTCACCTCTCATATTGGGTCCGAATCAATCACCATTCTCTGCTCGACAAACAGTAGGTCCCACCTCTTCCCTCGAATGTATGTGAAGGACACCTTGGTCCGACAGCGAAGTGCAGTGAGGCAAAATGGTGCAATATCCCTGCAAAAGCACAGCAAAGCAAAGCAAAGCAAAAGCCGGAACCAGGATGATCAACTGAGAGGAAGAATGAGAGAGAGAGAGAAGGCAGACGTGAGGAGTCAAACGCGCAGAGGTTGGAAAATATCTGCGCTTTTGCAGTCCAAGATTTTTCAGTTGCCGGGAAGGCCCGTGACCCCGCGGCCGTGATCTTCTCCCACCCGCGTGCCACCTGTCCGCCACGTCGCCGGAGCAGCCTTTCACCGACATCGCGTTTTCGTACTCTGTCTTGATCCTTTATGAACCGGCTGCGCCATCCCTTTTTGTGCAGGACAGATCTAGACTTTGCACAAGAAGCTGCCACATCTGTCTCTGTGGGTGAGATTGCGGAAGGAATTTCGAACCCTTCGAATGCTGTGTGCTTAGCTGGTTGTCACATCCTCTTTTGTGTGAAAGGTGTGAGTTTGCCTTTCGGTAAGTTTTTGTGTAAGCATTGATGAATGCTGGAGTCGTATGTGAAGAGAACTGAAAGACTTGTTTGCTGGAAGCAATCATAGGGTGCAGAGCAGAGCTCTCGCTTATTGTGTAATTGTAGAGCTGGTAGCTCAATTGATGAGTACAGTTTGCAAAAGGCCAGTACATTCCAAGACCTCGAGTCTCCTCTAGGTGTGTGCAATTCTGTTCTGTCGCATTCAGTTCCTTGAAATCTAGATGTCACTACATATCATCTGCATTACCCACATTGCGTGTGGCCTGAAAAGTTCATTGAGTATCGGGCCTCTTCGTGTCTCCTGGAAAATTGTATGGAATCACACCGGGTCGCTTGTGAGCACCCGAGGTGATCTGTTTACGGTTTTCAGGTCGCAGTCTGAGGCTAATACGGGAGTGACGGAATACCACTCGCGAAATAAGCTTTGATGCTCTTTCAGGTGCGAAAAACATTCGTTTTTCTCACTTCTCTTCAGTACACAGGGCTGTCTTTGAAATCTGAATCTTTCGGAGGTATGGGCAGTCAGTATCCGCTCTGAATTTTGTGTTCATACATACACTCCAGCCATCACGGACAGGATCCACACCGAAGCAAATTTTCTCGGCTTGTTAAACACTGTCCCAGCAGTTGGACTTTTCATGGAAGAGACAGAGATGGGGAAAGGGGAAACGAGCTCCGGTAAAAGTCCCATGGAATCGGATGGGGGTTCGTTGGAGGAGGTAGGACGGTGGTGGGGAGAGTGCCGGCCTCACATTCGGATGCTACGGTCTGCCTTGGTTTCTAGGACAGCTGCGAGAGATGTAGAGGGCCCCTTGCAAGGCTGTGTGACGCTATACATGGCGAATATTCAACATCCAACCTTAACAGATGAGAACACAGTCTTGGCTGCTTTATCTGGTATGCCATTCTTCCTCTTGACCAACTCTGTCTTTGAACTGGTTGAGACATTTTCGGTGTTTGTTTTTTTTCTATGCTTTTGGATGTTTTGAGAGAGTCGAGATAGGCACATCGAACAGCCGCTAACCTTCGTCCGATCTCTTTGTTTTTTTCATTTCTTTGCAAGAAAGAAGAGACACTTTACTGAGAGAGCACATCAAAGCCAGAAAAACTTAGAGAAAAGGTGGGAGGAGAGAGGGGGGGGGGGGGGCGCGGGAGGGACCCTGGACCAAAAGACGCAGCGGGAGTTCATCTTTCAAGGAAGAAAAGGAACTCTTCATTTTTTTGAAAATCTTCCGAACTTCTCAGCCTTTCTTACGGACTTTGAAGACTTGTGGTTGAGTTTGGCTTTCCTCTTCAAGTTCCATGACTCTAGTATGGAATGCGTCAGGCACGCCAGTGTTTCGTCACCCAAAAGCGTGCCATCAGTGTGACAATGTACAAATAGGTGTTTTATAGCAGAGGTCAATGTTTGTGATTGTAGGGAGTTGGGCGACTCCGCTGGAGGCATCATTTATGTGGCTAGGGGGATGGCGGCCAACTTCAGCTCTTCTATTGGTATACTCGCTTATGGGCGTACAAGTTGAAAATGAGATTCTTAATTTCAAGAACGGAGTTCAAAAAGGAGTGGGGAGACCTGCAGCAGTCTTGTCAGAAAAGCAGTTAGTTAGAATGCAAATATTACAGAAGCATACACGACAAACTGAGCTGAAGCTGTCAAAGAGACTAGCAGTCGTACAGGTTATATCTCACTCTCTCGCTCAATCATTCTCTCTCCTCATCTTATGGGTTTGCCGCAAGAAAGGGGATTTTCCAACCCAGTGATTGTTATGAGGATAGAAGGGCAGAAACATAACTCAAGAAATCACAGTGAGGAAAACAGAAAAGAGAGAACGTGTGTGCGGTTGTGTGAGAGAGCCACTGCTCTCTGTAAACCATGTGTGCATGTGTGAGCAGTTTTTCAACTGTGTCTGCAGCATTTTGGTAAAGCAGAGCTGTGCCTGCTTCTGTGGTATGCAAGCCTTCAGCTGGTAGAGAAAAGCTGCTGCTGTGGACCTACCACCTTAACCGAATGATGTGTGTCGTTGCTAGAGCGGCCTGCCTAAATTTGTTTGAGAAGTAGTAGAGAGAGTTGAGGAAATGGCAGCAGCACAATATGAAGCGGGTGGCATAACTGTAGGTTTTGCCATTTGATCCTGGGAAAATCTAAAAAGGTTGGACGGCACTCATGCAGATGCTTGTAAGCGATCAAGATGTGCACCAAGCCGTAATGCTAGATTTGTCGGCGTCTAGAACTGATGAAATGCTGGAGTTAAGACAAGTTTTCAAGCCTCGAATTTCAAGAATAAGGAAATTGCTGATTCAAGCAGAACAACTGCGCTTACGCACACTGCAGCAACTTTTCATGGTTCTCAGTTCTGTTCAATTAGCCCATTGTGGAGTGGCAGCCTTTGAACTAGCCTTCATGTTGTATGCTTTGGGAAACGCACCCCCAGAGAAAAGAGCCATCTCTTCGTCTCATTGTATCATACAGTTACCTCCCAGTGGGTTGTGTCATCCGGGAGCTGGGCTCAGGCAGTCAATAGAAGTAGGCAATGAACCAGTTGGGGAACAACATAAGGGCGTAGATGACCAATTGCAAAAGGTAACTGCGATATCTTCTGGGTCATTTACTGCTAGCAGTGCATTGGCTGTGGCATCAACTTCATCATCGTCACCTGAATCAGCAGACAAGAGTTTGAAGGCTTGTGAACTTTGACTGTGTGTAGTCTTAGACCTTATGTGAAGTTTGACTCTCTTTGAACACTTGCTGCTGAACTTGGGCAACAGTGCAAATCATCAACATTGCCTTGACTGGCATGCTTGCGGAGGTAGGCCTTTCTGGGAAATTGAGCATTGCAAAATGTCATTTGGAAAATGGTGTGGTCAAGATTGGTAATTAGACAGGTTTACAGCAGCAGTATATTTCGGTCCTGTAGAGGGCTTCCACTGGTTAAGTTGATTGGTTAGACTTACACCCTGTGAGTAAGCCGGCTAAGTCAAATGCAGCTCTACATGCGTCTTCTGATTGGAGTTTCAAAGACATGGGAAGGAAAGGGAGCAATCAGGCAGGGCAGCACAAGACCATCAATGACAACGTCATCAACGGTAACATGGGTTTTCAGGAATGAACCTGTTTTCTTGAAGGTTTTGGTTTCTACATAATGTGTGTTGTCCATTTCATTCCCGTTGCTAGGTGCAATATGCAATTGCACTGCCAACGTGTTTTTCTAACCTGCATGTCGTGTGAAGTGGTTGTTGGTAATATGTCCCTAGAGAGTTTTGTTTGTTTACCTTGTGAACCTGGTGCTGGGGTAAACCAAAGCATTTTGAGTGCCTGCCCAACCATCAGCTCTTTTATACCTAGGTATTGGCTGTTGTACTTGGAAGGGTTTTTCATAGAAGTATCATTGTTCAGTGCTCTTTGAGGCAGCTGCTAAGCTTGCCAGCATGTACTCGGGCTTCATTTGTTCCAGGAAGGGTCCTATTATGGACATTTAATAAAATTGACTCATTTCCATCCCCTCAAAGCATCCGTTAGGACAAGTTGAGCTTGTTTTTCTTGACCTTCCAGTTACCAGTATCTGCAATGTCTTATTTACTTTTTCCTCCCCTTCCTTCTGAAAAGTGTATGTTGTTCGGCATTGCAGTCAACTTCATGGCTGCTTTCAAGTTTTATTTATAAATATCAGCAATCTCCTAAGACATTCTTCTGCACTGATTGTATATTGTATGTTAGGAAACATTACTTGCGCATCATCTTGCAAGATTCCTAGTACAGGGCTCTGCTTGACAAAAAAGGCTACATTAATGAACAACTCCCCTGTAAATCCTCATTTCTGCCTCACGCTCCCCCCTCATTCTTCCATATGTGATAGAAAGGCTCATTCTTCCATATATGATAGAAAACTTCACTTTGCACCTTAGGCTTCCTTCATAGCAGCATTCATAATTTATTACATTTCCTGTAATCATTAGGAGAACTGCACAAGTTCAGTATAGTGTTCTCCTAAGTTGTGCATGGTGCGAACTAGAATTACCACTTCTCTTCAACACCAGAAGGTGAAGAGGACAGTTTAAATGGTAGACATAGAATTACTACTTCTCTTCAACACCAGAAGGTGAAGAGGACAGTTTAAATGGTAGACATCTAGGGAATTCCAAAAAGGCCTTGATGTGCAATGCATCGCAATTCACTTGATCACCCCCTAAAAGTGCGCAAATCAATTGAATTGCAAGGGCAATTCAATTGAACTAACCCTAATTTGCAATTCAATTGAATTGCTGACTACAATTCAATTGAATTGTAATCTATAATTTTTAACTTATTTCTGTAGATAATATATATATGTATATATTTAAATTATACATATATACATACACAGGTATAAGCTAAAAATACATGTTGCCCCTCTATTCTTGCTGTCCGTCTGTCAATCCTTTGCCCGTGGTAAGGCTTGAGCCCAAGATAAGCCTAAGGGAGAGCGAGAGAGGGAGAGAGAGAGAGAGGAAGTCACGAAGCGCTTGTAAAAGCGGGATTGTCTCTCTTTGTGGATGTTGGTGCCAATATATGGCTATGTATATATACCAAACATGATACCAATGTAAGAGTATCAACGTGTAAGAGTTTGATATATTAAACTATAGAACACACATCCCAACTTCAACATGATACCTTTGTAAGGGTATCGAAATTTTTGATAATTCTCAAGATGAACATATTTTTTGTTTTCTTTGTCCTGGGCTAGATACTAGTGTTAGGGGACTACATGGTGATGCAGGGGAAGCCTTTCATCAATTGTCAGGTTTGATTTTGTCTGTTTTTTTCGGAGCCAGCCATGTTTATTTTGCCAGTGAATCACATGAAGCTGCTGATCCGTCTCTGGCTCTCCCTTTCTCGCTGAGGCTGAGGGTGGCTACACTCCACAATTTCCTCAAGGGCACAAGAAAGAGGACCAGCAAGAATAGACGGGCAACATGTATTTTTAGCATATACTCTTATATGTGTATAAATATAATTTGAATATATACATGTACATATATATTATATATTATATACAAAAATAAGTTAAAAAATTATAGATTACAATTGAATTGAATTGTAGTCAGCAATTCAATTGAATCGTGTGCCGACAATTCAATTGAATTGCAAATTAGGGTTAGTTCAATTGAATTGCCCTTGCAATTCAATGGAATTGCGCACTTTTAGGGGGTGATCAAGTGAATTGCGATGCATTTCACATCAAGGCCTTTTTGGAATTCCCTAGACATCGCCTCAATTTTTAGATCCGATGTCTACCATCTAGTTCAATGTGTATCTTATGAAAACAAACCATGTTGCCAGGTAGAAGAGTTAGTCGCAAGTAATCTCGTGGTCGGTAGACACAGACCATTACTGTCTACACCTGATAGAATCCAACAGATTAACTGGAGCAGATAGGCAATTGACTACTTTTGTGGCAAAAAAAAACAGTTTTTCTCGATGCATACATCAAGTAATCTTTTATCTAGGTGCGACATGAAGACATTGATAGCCATATGGGGAAAGTTCCCCTTGGGTAACAGTTTCTGCCTAATCCTACTCAAGCTTTCCTTTACTGAAGAGACTTGGTATAAAGTTGTCAAACCACATCGACATTCTTCCACTGAGGCAAAGGAAATTGCCAAACAACGTACACATCGACACTTCACTTCACCATGACCAGTGGCAAATGGGAGAAACATGTTCCCTAGAAACTTAGGCAATTGACTACTTTCCCCTAAGTGAAGTTCTCAAACCACATCGACATTCTTCCACTGAGGCCAAGGATATTGCCAAACAAGGTTAGACACCAACACAGTGACCAGTGGCAAATAGGAGAAACATGTTCCCTAGAAACTTAAAAATGCTTGTAAACCTCTCAAAGACTCCTTGTAGTGCATCAAGAAAACCATCTCTTGTAGATGGAGGGCAGAAAAACTGCTGCAAATGTGGTGGATATTAACATACACCACACTGCTATTTGTCACAACTGTGCCAAGATACTCTAGCACCCTCAATGTAGAAATGAAAAAGTAACGGAACAGGATGTGTTTGCTGAGCTTAAAAAGAACATTGAATAGAACAGAATGTTGCTGCGGGCTTTTTACCCTCTCAATGTTACACGTGCCTTGTATCTGAGCACATTAGAAGCTCACGGGTGGTTACTAAACTATCCATTTCGGTTGGACTACTTTCATTTGAAAGCAGAGCAGAGTATAAGGGCAGAGAAGAGTGACACAGCAACTTCCTCCCCAAAGCGTTGTGAAAACCTGTGTACACTGCTTCTGTGCTCAGATCACGTTTGTAGGAATTTGTTCCGAGTATGCAGGTCTGAAATGATTAGCCAGGACGGTTTTAGCCAATTGCACATCTCTCACAAAAGTTGTTCGTGCTTTTGCATAGGGAGCGTCACGAGCTGCACAACCCAAGTATGTCACACACCCATATTAGCTGCTGGAACAATTATCAGGACTGCTGTGACTAGGCTGCTCAAGGAGACATGTGCTGAAAGATCATTCGCCTGAGCACTGGGTAGCAAGAGAATGTACTCATGAGATGTTGTTTGCCGTAGCCTTGTGACAAGAGACTAAGCAAAGTAGGGAGAAAGATGGAGCAGCTGGGAGGGGCCAGACCAATTAACCACATATGTCACTAGTTTCCTTATGTGTGCTTTCAATTAGGGGAAAGAATACTGTTCCATCCATTTGCCAAAGTTCTCCACTGTGACCCCAAAAGCACAACTCCCCTGGTACATTAAATAAGGAAAAAGGTTGCCGGATGATAACGCGATGAGAGAAAGACCTTCCCATAAACATGGACCCTAATGACACCAGTACACTGGTTGCATACAAGAAAGCCTCTAGGGTGAGTATGCAAGCAAGGTGAAAGAAAGAGAAGACATACGTAGTCGTTGGGCTCGTGCAATATTTTTCCTCCTCTTCCAATAGCATATACCACAGATGATTAGCAGGAAAAGTCCCGTTATGGATGCGATGGCAACACCTACTTTAGCACCATTTGAGAGGGTGCTGCAAGATTGGAGACCAGGACCACATAATCCAATGTTTCCTGCAAGGCTGCACAAATGGGTGAAGTCAAATCATCTGTAACCCTTCTACATCTTTGTCCCCATCTTATGTCCACCACTCCAGTTATCCGACCACCAACTTGTGTACACTTTCTTCCCTCACTCTTACCCTCCTCTGTGACTAGGTTTTAGAAATTTGAGAGATCATGAAATGGATGTATTACAACCTTCAAATCTCAACTTCACAACCAAAAAGTAGTCATATGGACTTTGATACAGTTCAGTTCAGTCGTGCCCAGAGAATCTCTCCCACACAGTGTTGGAAAATGAGAAGAAATTGGAAAGGTTAGAAAGATATACTTGAGAATGGCACCACGAATTGGGAAAGCACCCAGGGCAGCAGGCACCTCCCCACTTAACTGATTCTCATTTAGATACCTGCAACATGAGCCATTTGAGTTTAGCCAAAGGCACAAAGACTTGCAGCTGCCACCCTGGATTTGCATCCAGAGTGCAATATTTCCACCGAGAATCACTTCAGACAAGCTTGGATATCAAAGCAAGTAGAATCCCCCAAAGTAGGAAACAACCTAGCCATTTAGTGATGTGTTTATCATGCAAGGAGGAGGAATGAGAGAAAGTGTGCTCACAGCTGTTGGAGGTGAGATAGTTGCCCAAGGCTCGCTGGGATTGATCCATTGAGAAGGTTACGGGAGAGATCCCTGCATATCCAGCAATTGCCGATGGACAGTCAACCATTTTGAATAATATACAAGGAAAAGAATCATCTGGTAGATCAAATCAGTCTCCAGAATCTCTTACAAAGATGGAGGTAATGGGACGTACAGAGTAATGAGAGAAGAGAGGTTGCCGATGGATGGTGGGATTGGACCCTGCAACCTGTTGTTGCTTAGATTTCTGCCAGCATTCTCTCAAACAGTAAGTCAATGTAGAAAAGTTCTAGACAGTTGGCAATCAAATGTCTACCCCAACTAGATACAAGTTGATAGAAGGCAGTCAAGAAAATGCACTCTCTTTTCTTTGGACACCTCAGCGAGAGAGAGAAAGTAAGAACTTTGAAAACGTCCACAGAGAGAAGAAATGAAATGAAATGAAATGGTGCTTTATAACGTCCGCGGAAAGCTCATAGAGCTTATGGGACAAAATGGAAGAAAACATGAGAGGAAACAAAACCAGAACCCTAGGATAAGAACTAATGTTCTAGAGATTGTCTAAGGGTGAAGGCCTCGTGCAGATAGGCTGCCAAGCATTTTTGATCCTCATAGTGGAAGACTTCAGTGAGAGATTGGGTTCCACTGAATAAACAGTGGAATCTCCCACGGATCTCGTAGTATAGAGGGCAGTAGAAGAAGTGTTCTTCAGTTTCAATTTCCTGGCTGCGCCCTATGCAAGCTGGACAAAGGCGGTCCTCCCGTTGCAGGTTTTCCCATCTGCCAGTCTCTATCTCTATTCCCGCTCAAACTGGGCGCGGGGTCAATGGCCACAAGGCTACGGCAAACAACGTCTTATGAGTACAATCTATCCATAGGTTGTGGGAACCCACCCTGAACCGCCCCAATGCCCTCAGGAGGGAAGGAGATAAGGATGCTGAAAGGTAATTTGGCCTCAAGATTCTATCATCTCGGAGCACCAAGAATGTCTCTCGATAGAAGTGGAGCTTTGTCGGGAGATTGGGTAGCTTCCAAGTTCTCTTGACATGTAATTCCATAAGCTCTCTCCTAATGAGTCTGTTGCGGTCATGTCTGGATGTGATGTCCACCTCATCTGGATTCATTGGTAATAGGGAAGCAGTAGAAAGTCCATTGCCTTGACATAAACTGTCCACTTGAGCATACCATGAGTTCCTGAAACCTGCAGCTTTGAGCCTCATAGATGTTGCGAGGGCCCTTGCCATGAGCCCCTTGGGTGGAAGGGCCTGTAATCTATGGAGAAAGATTGGAAGCCGGAAGAGGGCCTCGGTTTGCAATGGTACACATGCGAACTCTGCACCTAGGATATGAGATGGAGTTGTGCTTCTGGTGCCAAGCATTGCTTGGAGAAAAGATGACTGCAATGGTTCCAGATTCTTTTCCCACCAGGAGACAGGGACACCAGGTGTCCAGAACTCACAACCATAGATGGTAGCAGGGCTGACAACAGGCCCTATGACAGAGAGTATGTACTCATGAGGATATTTTCCATAGACTTGTGGCCATAGACTCCACGCCCAGTTTGGGCGGAACAGACACTACCTTAGTGAGGGGCTTATTCCAGTAGTGGACTTGCATGGTATAAACAATTGGTTCAGGCTTTCCAGATTTCCTCTAGAAAGCCCTTCACACAAGCATCAATCTGCTGTGTGTGAGCTGCCCAGCAATTAGACGACAACAGGACCAGGGCTTGAGGCTCAGCCTCGAGATTTTCGAAGTTGCAGGGACTGTGTTCTTCATGGTCCTGAAGAGGGTTGCTCTGCGATGAGTTACCCTGGACATTGTATCGACATTGTCTTCAGCCCGCCCACACATCTCCCTTTCCTCTCTGTTTATTGTTGAAAGGTAGACTCCCTGCCCTGAAATTTCATTCTAGTGCCAAGGGTAGGTAGCCCCTCAGATCATCCTTAAGGTCCTCACCCATGTCACAAACTGGAAACAAGTTCAGGGAAGTTTTATGCCTAACTTCGTCTTGTTTAGACATTCTTCGAGCTTTGGACATGGCCTTAGACACTTCAGCCTCCAAGTCAGCTTCATCTAGCAGGGTGAGCTCTTCCTGCCTGATATTCAGGTACTTGAAAATCTCCTCTAACTTTTTTCCGCCCCGACTTAGCCTCTTTAGCAGCGGTCTTGCTTCCAAGAACTAGAGTCGATCGTCTTAGGGTATTGAGTTTTCCCATGCGGTTCAACTGGCCCTACCATCTGACCTCGAACTCATCACGTCAAGAGCTCAAAGGTTGTAAGCGAACTCCCCTAAACAGCCAAATTAGCTGTTCAGGAGCATGCTGACATGCTCTCTTTGAGCACTGAAAGCTGAATGGATTCTGAAGTTTTAGCATGGTTGGAGTTGCCCTCCCACATGACAGATGCGTACTCCAACGTAGGCCCAATAGCATTGCAAAGCATGATCCTTTTACCGTCAATATTAGGAGATCTGCGTGAGAGAGAGAGAGAGGACATACAATGATTGAAGATTTGACAAGGATGAAATGTCAGCACTGAGATAGCCCTGCAGTCCTTGGTAGTCAAGATCCCTAGCACCATCCGTACAGTATTTGGGGTCTCAGTTGGCTGAAATGAAATTATCTGGCATGCTCACACTCCCTTCACCAGAATCAAGCAGGCGTACACGAAGAAATTACGAGTTCTGATGACTAGTTCATTGATTATAACAAATCACAGCACTGTGATAGGAGTGGAGATGGCAGTCACATTAGCAACTGTCTCCAGGATTGACATACTGGTTCAAGATCAAGGGATGCCCATGCACAAAAATAGACTAAGCCTCAAAGAAGTGCAGACAGGTTATAAACAATGAAAGCTACGAGAACAATGGGTGATGAGGAGTACAAGCCATCGATGAACCAGGCTCCATTTGTGGGGTCGAAACCGCAGTTTACACCATACCAAGGGTGTTCTTGGGGAACACAGGGATCTCCATTCCATCCGAGGCGTGGTGGTAAGTTTAATGACAGTTTCAATTTCTGTAAAGACCATACTGCCACCCCACCCAGTTACACCCATCAATGTCTCTCGAGATATATGACTAAGCAGGCACTTGTCTGTTTCTCTCGCACTTCAAAGTATAGGGATAGCCTCAAAGACGAACAGGGGCCCTTAAAGCCTACTGTGTATAGTCCTCAAGAACTGCCAGTGACGTAAGATTGGAACTTGGAGTGCCAAAGCTTCTTTGTAGAAGAGACGAGTACTACATATGCTAGCAGTCATACCCACTGGCCACAATGAAAAGACACCTAAAACACCAGTCACTTGGAGGCCAGGCCATACCAAAGGGCAGACCTAGAAGTCAGTTGAAGAAAGTAAGGCCAGAGTTAGTAAGAAGAAAGACGGTCACTGCACTCTCGGTTTGAGAAGCTCAAGACAATGCCAAAAGCTGTAGTTTTTCTGGGGTGAAATTGTGCATCAAAGTGATCTAACAGTTGAGGTTATTCTTGAGAAATGTGGAAGGCCAGAATCAACTTCATCTTTACAGGTTAAATCTCACTACTTCAGAATTTCCACAATTATGGTAGTGCCATTGTGCTCTCCTCCCCTGAACTTCCCCCTCTGCTATCCCTTCCGGTCTCCTAAACTGGGCTTGGGCTATGGCTGCAAGGTTAGCACAAGGGAACTCTAATGAGTACATCACATTACCCATCACCATGCGACCACAGGAAGGAGAGAACTCTTACTGTTTGAATCCGATGTAGAGAACTCTGTCGGGATGACTTGGTATACCTCAAATGCATTGACGGCAATCGATCCTCGCACTGGGTTGAAAGTAAGAGTCAATGTTCTACTCTCCACCAACACAGTCTGGTTAAGTATCAATGCACTGAAATTGCCACCTGCAAGTTGTATGATATCTACCTTTGGAAAAATGGGTTGGCCGTTGGCCAATACATCAAAAATTCTTTCTCCTACCCCTGTCACTGTAGATGAAATCTCTGCCAAGTGCAGCCAGATGGAGTAGTTGTGATTGGCTTCAACGGGTACAGTGTAGGAAAGGCTTCGGCTGGAATCTGTTGTGGTTGCTGACTGGTAAATAGCTTGAGGGTAAACATTAGGAGGTACCGAGTAGTTGGTTATATTCTCTGTTGTCTGTATGACGCTCATAACAGAGCCAGGGATAAAGAGAGTGCTGTCTGTTGACCAGTACCGATCACCACCCCATGTGTCTGCATGAAAGTCGGATCCATAGCCTGAACTTGGCGCTCCAGCACTCACCCTCTTCACTGTTCTAAATATTACATTGAGGCTTGCGTTAGGACCCCTGTCATACGCATCATCATACACTTGAAGTATCTCAAAAGAGACAATGGTTGGGTTTCCATGGCCAGAGCTGTGGAAGCATGCAGTTGCAGCACCATCAGTGACAAAGAGTAAGGAATCCGCATACTGATTGTCTATACTTGTACTCCACCCCTGGTCGAATCTGTACACCAGTGTTCCCTCCAACGAGACTTCAAACTGGGGCTCTCGGCCTGCGTTATCCTCGTCCCCATAAGCAAAGAAAAACCTGTGCAGTCCACTATTAGAGTGGATAAATATGTACAACTGAAGAGGGCCCAGTTTCATGGATACTGCTAGCCTAAGAGATTAGCCACAATCTCCCCCTATTTCTACACATCCAGGGGAAAGAGGGGTTGAACTACCTTTGTTAAGGCCTACCCACTTCCGCAAATTCGTTAGATTATGTAGACACTCATGCACAACAAAAGGTCTGGAGTCTGGACCACTCCAATAAACACCTTGACACCTCCAATAGTACTCAATGACAATTTTCCACATGTGCCCTTTATACCAGTGTCACATGTTATCAGTAACGATCTTTGCGAGTAAATGCATGTAAGGAGAAGGCAAGCAAGAAAGGAAACCTAAACAAATAATGTCCATTTGGAACAGTGATGTTGTAGCAGTTCTCGGGTCCATCCGACAGCTGAAAGTAGCGTGAAGTGGTGAGCTGTGGAGCTATTCTATCTTGGACTGTTATGTTGGCAGAACTGCCACCTGTGTAGCCAAAGTCTGCAGACCAAAGATATCCATTGGCTGGGGCGTATGACTCTTTAGTTGCCCCACAGGCGACGCGCACAACATAGGGCCCTGCACAGAAGAAAAGAGTGGTTACACCATCATTAGAATTGCCATCCGGATCATCATAGCAATATCAAGGACTCTACTACCGATCCTAAATATATCCCCAGGGATTGTTTGACTGTTGGAGTACTGAAAAGTGGCGAGAAGGAACTTGGAGAGGATATTTTGCGTTGCTGTTGTTTAGTTTTAGTCTACGTCCACTAGCTGGTTCTCAGCTCATGTCTCCACCTCTTTTCGAGTTGATCTTGCCTTGAGTTTGCGTCTCTTTCTGTATGACTTTTTGCCGATTCCCCTCGCTCCGCAATACCTCTCCCCACCTCCCCGTAGCTTAGCTGGCTGGGAGATCCTCCGGCAAACCTGTTCAACCCTTAACTTCGCCTGCCTCGGTGCCCCTATCTCTACTTCCCCACTCACCAATTCTTTCAAGGGCCTTTTCTGGTGAAGGTCAACTTTTCGGTCAACTATTTGGACCTGAGTTCCTTGCAATCTCACCGACAATTCCCGACCTGTTTTATGGCTGTCTGCCCGCTGGCAGTACTCCAGCCAGAAGTGTATACACCATTTCGAAATGAATGATCTACAATATGTCACATTCAGAAGGAAGCCCGGGTATATTGGTACACTTAGTTCGCCAACCACCATAAACCCCTCAAGTCATGCCTCCTTGGACCGACCTTTCACGATCGCTGTTGGTATGAGCGAAGCTGCCTTGACAGGAGTTCCTCTTCGTAAGTACGAGCGAATATGAATTGTGGCACATCACCCAGAAAGCTTCTGAAACGCCAGAACTTCGTATATAGTTCTTGTCTGTCTCCTCCCCTCCATAGCCCAGAAAACAAAGATTGCATAGCACAAAAACAAAGTTTGGGTCAACAGCATACCTCCAGAAGCTTGACCAGCAGCCAATGGAAGCTGAATGGCGCAGAAGACCGCGATTATGACAATGCCGAGTTCCAGTAGATCCATCTCCTCACCAGATTTGAAGATCTCTGTGACGTGATACAACTAGGGTGGAGTTCTCGGTACCTAGTTTGCTACAATACTAATTTACCTCCCTTCAAAGCGTCAGCCTAAAGAATTCTGAGGCAGACAGCGCGGGCGGGGAGCTTATTGCAAGCAACACACTTACACACAAACCCATCTCTCATAAGTCTTCGTCTACACAGAAGCCAGGCCGAACCGGCAAACTGGCAAGAATGCCCTGCGACCCCGTCCCTTGAGTCATTAGAAATTCAAACAGAGTGTGAACTGAAATGGCTTCATTGCCTCCGCACACACAAGGCTGCGATAACTTACTGCCTTTCCTCTGTCAGGCAGCACCTCCTTTTCTCCAAAACCAAACCAAAACCAAACTAGTAGCTGTCTCCGACCTCACGCCATCCGTGTCACTTTAGAAAAGTCGATGGAAGTCCCAAATTACCAGCAACTGACAGTGCTGCTCCTGCTGCTTCACCTCACAGCACCTCGATCTCAAAAATCACAGATGCAGCACAAATGCCAGATCCACTCCACAAACCGCTTAGCTGATGTACGATCCTACACACGACGGTCTCCGAAAGAGACTTCCTCAATGCTGGTAGATACACCCCCAATTTCCCTTCCAGCACGATGTTAGCTTCTACTTGACTCCACAGAGCTCACAACCCTTCTCCGACCTCCACAAACCTCAACAATCCTCGGCACCAGAGAGCAGCGAGCAGCCTCGCAGGCACCAAATCCTCGAGACACAAAAGGTGGCTGACGACGGAATGCGGCGAGCGGCAAGCGGCCAGTTTCCGTCGGGAATCCAGCGCACGCACAGCCGCACTCCCCCGGGCCTTTATGACCGCGCCGATCGCCGGGTGGCCCCCACCCGCCCCACCGGCCCCCACCCGCCACGCCGGGCCTCGGGCAGCTCCGGGGTGAAAATAACGCGGGACATGGGGCTCCGTGTAGAACATGGGGAGGGACATGCGCCACGGTATCCTATGCCAATACATTCGTTTTTCATACCCGGTTCTTCGGTGGGTGACCCGCTGCGGTTGGCAGCTTGTTGCCCTACCTAACAATAAGGGTGCTCCCTCTCATTCAATGATCCAAGTTGAGTGGAATGATCAACTTGGAATAAAGCCATAGTGTCAAGTATCCATATCTATAGTGTCAAGTGTCAAGTAATAGTGTTTAATTGCGTCGGATTGGACGTTCGAATGGTATGGTTTAAAAACTGCTCTGTATGCGAACAAGGTCATTGGGCATCCCATACCCAAGCAATAGTTCTGAATGTATTTTGTGACCGCATGCAAATGCATTCACACCATAGCACCTTTGCACCATTGCACCATAGAAGGAGAGAACATTCTACTGTCACTGACAGGCACATGCAGTTCTCCCTAATAGAATGGATGATGATACAGTCCTAGTGTTACTCTAAACTAAACTCGGTCACACAAATAAATTCTTCTCTTTGGACTGCATCAAAAATGTTGGGCTGGAACTGTTGGGGTTGACTATAAACTATAAAGTTTAAACCCGCCGTCCAATGATTTGACTCAGCTGGTAGTGGGTTATGACTTATGACCCTGAACCCATGAAAAGAGGGGGTTAGGTGAAGGCCATGAATAGCTCCTTTAAGTTCAAATGCCCTGTATGAGTAAACTGAGATATGCTTTCAGATTCATCAACTCTTGCAGCTTTTTAAAGGCAGGTAAGTTTGGAACTTACAGTAAGTTAGCACTGCAATAGCTACAGTCCATCCTCAACTCCCAGGTTGTGGCACTAGTAGCCGCTCTGCAGTGCAAGCCAGCCTGTAAAGAATTCAAAAAATGCGACATTGTAGCAGGCTCCTTGTTGTACAGAGGTTTAAGCTGTATTTACACTTACTGTCAACATTGTTGCAGAGGAATGTGAGATGTAGGTGTGGGGCTTTAGGATTTGGTGGAAGTCAGAAACTTTCTTCCTCAAAACCAGCTTCCGTATGTGCTGCTGAGTGATTGACTGTGGGAGCATGCCAAGTTTAGCGCAAGAGTACCCACAAAAGTAGCTGCTCCTCATCTCTCCGGTCTCCTCTCCACATGCCACTCCTGCCTAAAGCAGGCCACCACAAGAGGAACAACATTCTCAGTGTGAAGCGTTTGCACGTGTGTGTGTTAGCTACCCCACCTCCTCCTCACACCCACAAGCAGTGTCTGGCATTGATTCTCACTCCATAAAAAAGCACCCGCATGACACTGACGTCCTTGAGTGATGTGTGTTCGTTGTGGGCACGCTATAAGGACGAGGTGCTCTCTAGTTCAACATATATTTCCCCTCTGTACACCGTCAAACAAACTGGGCTGCTGCTCTGGCAACGATGCCCTGCAGCTTCCTTTGAAGCACTTACTTGGAGTACTCACCACCAAGCCTTTCAATAATCTTCCAAAGCCTTTGAATCTTAGAATTCGTAGAAAAACCAAGTCCCCAAACATTTGGAACAAGGTTCTTGTCTTTCAAAACAAAGTCAGGCTCTTGGTGATACAAGAAGCCCCATTTTATTTTGGTGGGCTTCCCAACCACCCTTGCTGTCAGAATGGGTATTTGTTTCCCTCTCCATAACTTCTCTTTTCTGTTCTTTCCTTCCCCTCAGAAGAGACTAGAGAGGGGGGGAGTTCAGACTTCAGACGTAGTTATAATTCCCTTGTTCTACATTCTCGCTTGAGGTTACAAGGTATTTCTTCCGGGGGAAAGAAGCCACGTTGAAGTCTCCCATCAAACCCCTTCCCTTTTAGGTTTTGGGGTCCTGACCTGCTATCATCCGACCAAACCAGCTTTCTGTTACTCAAGACCATGTCTCGCATGTCGATGCAAAGCCTCAGTCCATCTAGAGAGCTTCCTCTCAAAGACTTCATCACTCCATCTATACACACTGCCCAAGGAAACCAAGTGGGAGAGCCTCCCTAGGCGCTCATGGCGGGGGATGATCCGCTTAGTTAGACTGTAGCTGAAAAACTGCGGGAATTGCACCAGCTCTGCACGTGAACGTTTCATTGAGTCAACAAGGTATCTGTACTTGGGATCTATAACAGTGGCCACACAGAAGCCCAGCAGTGATGGTAACCTCCTCACCATGTCTGCCAATTCTTCCCTAGTGAATCCGAGGTTGAGAAAATAACTCATCGTGGGTTTCAGATTCTTTTCAACACTGAGCGTGAGCAACTGGGGATGCCGCGTCACCAATTTGCCAATATCCTCAGGCTGAATTTGTATGCTTTCCAAAAACTTCACATTTGGTTGCAGCTTGCCCTCCACACTGTAAGCCAAAATCATAGGCTTTGTCTTCAACACCTTCAGAAGGTCTTGGCCTTTCACACCAAGGCTGTGGAGGAACTTCACGGTTGGCACCATATTCTCATCCACACTCAAGCCAAGCAGTTGTGGGGCATTGTAAATGACCTTGCCCAGGTCTTTCTGTTCGAGGCCCAAGTTAAGAAGAAACGCTGTCTTCACCTCAAAGTTGTGGCGATTCTTCAGTAACTGTGGATGCCGCCTGAACAGCTTGCCCATCAGGCCTGGCTCCACACCTAGCTTTTCCAGGTGCAAAACTGTTGGGCGAAAGTCCTGATCAAGATCGTAGCAAAAGAGCCATGGGAATGATGTCACAATTTTGTCAATGTCATCAGTGCTTGCATTGATGCTCTTCAAATAGTCCCCAATGGGCTCTAAATCCTTTCCCACATCACTGTCCAGCAATACAGGCCGGCGCACAAGAAGACCACCAATGTGCTTTCTCTGCACCCCTATCTGCTCTAGGTACTTCACCAGAGGCCCAAGCTTCCTCTCTGCATCTTCAGTGAAAAGAGTTGGATCCCGGATCACCAGCCTTCTTGCATCTTTCAATGATATGCTCAAATTTTCAAACAGCGCCATGGTGGAGTGGAGATCCCTAGCTACATCTCGACCTAAAATCTTTGGATACTTTGTGACTATCTTTCCTATCTCCTTAGGTGTAAGACCAATACTAGTCAAGTATTCAGCTACCAGAGCAAGGCTGTCGCATTGATAGGTCAGGAGTTGAGGCCAGCTGGAGAGAATGCCTGGAAGATGCTCGTACCTCACTCCAATGCTGCGCAAAAACTCCACTTTTGCCATCACCACGTCAATTCGCCGGCTCACGAAAGGGAGCAGTTGGGGGATGTCGACGGCCTTCATGCCTATCAGCTGGAAGTAGAAGACGAGTCTAGCCAGCCCTTGGAAATCTGCACACATAGTCACCCTGGCTGATAAAGATAGAACCGTTCCTCCCCTTGGGCCTTCAGTCTTATTGTTTTCCTCATCTTTAAAAATTCCTGCCCTTGACTCAAGATCAGCTCCTTTCTGTGTAGGAACTGCAGGGTTTGATTTCGAAACATTTCCTCTTGAAGCCAATGTTTTTGATTTGAGCCCACCGCTAGCTACACTACTATCTCTGTGGTTGTGAGAGACGGACACCGGCAGAACGGCTTCCCCAAAGGATTCCTTGGCTTCTGCAATCAGGACATCGATAAGCTCCCCAGAGTGCCTCACAAACTCGAACGCATAGCCTGGAGTAACCCCTTTTTGTTCCAGCAAGTCCAGGAGGCCATTCATACCTTCATTTCTATCTCGGCGGGAGAAATTTGTGGAGCCTTCAAGAGCAAGTGCCTTTCTTTCCAGGAGAGTGGGCAACTGGCTGGCACCCACCTTGCTTGTTGCAGCTGTTGGCGGGGACACAATGAGATCTTGAATGTCATCAAATTCATGCTTCTCTGCGATGTCTTGTTCTTTCTGTCTCCGTAACGTCTCTCTCGTCGTCTTTGCTTCAACGCCCTCGCCGACAATCGCAGACCGTGCAAACTTAGCGGTTCTTGAATCTCTTTGGACTGCACGCCTGTGCATGAACAAATTGATGCGCCGCTCATTGCATTCCCTTCTCGGTGAAGGCAAGAAAACTGACTTGCTTGAGATCCCGTCAGCATCGCACCGAACTGACTTGTGACACCCTCTGGACTCGAGCAAATCCCACAGTGGGCTCGACTTCTGCTGTAAAAATGACACATTTCCACTGCATGCAGACCGAATACATCTGATCTCATTCATTCAAGCCGAATGCTCCGAACATGAGAGACCCTGGAAGCGAGGATTCTAAAGTTGAGAAGCAGAGGCAGGTCGATACAGGGCCACCCACCTCCCAAGCAAGATCATAAATTCAAGATTCAGCACGTTGGACGAAAATGCAAAATAGAATCTGCGACCCACCCACCATCGTTTGAGTCATGCACACCAATCTGTTCTGATCGACAAGCGTGGCGCATACCTCGGATGTTCTATTCGTGGGTTTCTCCACGAGGGATGCCACATGTCGTCAAAGA
Organism: Takakia lepidozioides; assembly: GCA_030704615.1. Lineage (NCBI taxonomy): Eukaryota > Viridiplantae > Streptophyta > Takakiopsida > Takakiales > Takakiaceae > Takakia > Takakia lepidozioides. The sequence goes on from CM060731.1 coordinate 38,986,162, forward strand.
ATATATCCACGTAATGCGATGATGCTTCGACGGTGGCTGAAACCTGAGGCCACCTCGCAGTACACAGACACGGCAACCAGTTGCAGTTTAGAGAGCTACATTCAACTCTGAATTGGAAACTAGTCTTTCTCCTATTTCTGAAGTTGTGAAGCTGTTTCAGTTTCTTCTTTGGGTTTTTTTGCTTGTATGTTTCCATTTTTTTGTAGTGAAAGGTGATCTATTTTTCCACCTGCAGGTATAACTTAGTGTCCTGTGAAGTCTTGCTGTAGTCACAATCGTCTTTCTGTGCTTTTGAGTTCTGAGATGAGTTCTTATAGGTGGCAGATGAGGGATCGACTGTTCGTGTGGGGCTGCCCTCTCTCTATTTCTCCGTAGCTCTCTGTGTTCTGATCAGTTGTCTAGATTGTGGAGGTTCGGCTTGTGGATTCTCTTTCACACAGACACACACACACATCAGAATTAGAGTTTCCACGTGACTTGTGAGCCAGCTCGCAATCTCTCGCTCTGCGTTGCAGGTGGGTATTTAATCTGGGACTTCTGTGGCATACGCTGTGCAGTTGCAGTCTCATTGCAATTAGATCTTGCGTTCTCCTCTTTTCTGGATACGTCCGCACGGTAGCCTTTCCATTCTTCCCCACCAACTGTTTTGGTCAATGGCATCGGAAGAGGGCCCGCCCTGTCCTTCTGGACAGCCTAAATCTTCGTCAATTACACCGCCGAATTCTCCTCCCAAGTATCCCCCGTCACCAGATTCGCCCCCAAAATATTCGTCCCCACCGAGCTCGCCCTCAGCCACAGTGCAATCTTCAGAGCCCCTGCCAGATTATCAAGCATGGAAGTCAGACGACTCAACACCAAAGGAGGTGCCAAATTCTTGCAATACTTCGAAAGCGTCCCAGACTCATTCATCGATTGCAGCCCTAGACTCCCAGCTTGGTCCGCAGGATTTAAAGCAAGAGGTGTGTCCAGTCCCAACCCTTGCAGAAATGGAGATTTTGGAGACAACGACTGCAGCTTTAAAGTATGGTGTGCACACTAAAAGTGCATCTGATGGTGCGGATGTCCGATGGTATTTTTGCAAGACTCCGCTACCTGCCGATGGTACATCACCTTTTACTTCCCTGCAGAGAGAGAGAATGAGATAGAGTTTGTCGAATCTGGGGTGTCCTCCCCATGCATGTCTAAAAAAGAGAGAAGAAGAACCAATGGAAACAAAGCAAAAAATCAAACCATCTTCCTGCAGGCCTCTAAGCACTTGGGTTCTCATAGCTGAGGGCTGCTGCTAGACAGAGAGAAAAAGAGAGATCAAAAGCACTTGTAGACAGAAGAGGTGGAGAAAACCATCAACCAAATTATCAGATGTAGTATATTTTAGTCAAAGGAGTAAATGGCTTTGCGTTGCTATAATTCTGTTGGTTTGAAGCCCACTGAATCCTGTGTTTTGGAGGGCAAATGGGATGTTCTTTGAAGTTAGGGCATTAATTCAAAACTCAGTAAGACTGCATTTGATTCTGTAATCATTGTCATTCTTTGGAGTGTGGCAATTTCATTTGTGACGTGGAGTTTGTCTTCATAGTTGGGTGTTTATAGTGGTGTGCTATATAGGTGTAGGGGCAGCTGAATGGGGGAGGAGAGAGAGTGAAGAGGATGTGATGGAATGATTCGGTTGAAGGGAGGGGCTGCAGAAGTGGCGGCACTAGTTCCTGCATCAGAGGTGGTGGGCAAGGGTGACTACTTCCGCTTCAGTGTCCGTGACTCCCTTGCACTGGAGGCTGCATTTTTGCAGGTCTTCCCTCTCTCTCTCTGTCTCTCTAATTTGGTTTAGGGTTTAGCGGGTTTGGCGTGGGGTCAATGGCCACAAGGCTACGGCAAACAACGTCTTATGAGTACAATCTCTAATTTGGTTTTGGTGGGTGCGAACCCCACAAAAGCCTCCGGGAGGGTTAGTTTCCCGCGGGGTCAATGGTCGTAAGGCTTTGACAGGCCAACGTTCGCAGGGAATGGCGTGAGTACATTCTCTCTCTTGGGAGCCTACTTTTGAACAACTGACAGATGCAGAGAGGAAAAGGAGATTGTACTTGCCTGATGTGGGGGCGCCTGAGGACAATATCCATTTTTTGTTACATAGACCAGGGTGTTCTCACCAGAGAGTGACCCTCTTCAGGAACTTCAAGACCATTGTTCCTTCATCTCTGTTCACCAACTTCCAGAATCTCGAGGCTGAGCCTAAAGTCCTGGTCCTGTTGGGGTGTAATGGCTGGGCTGCTCACACACAGCAGATTGATTGATGCTCGTGTGAAGGGCAGGCTAGAGAATATCTGGAATCGTTTATATCAACATCTTATGAGTACATTCTCTCTCCGTCCCTTTCTCTTCCATTCCGGTCGCGGTGCTCAAAGAAAGCATGTCTGCCTGTTCTAGAACAGCTAATGTGGCTGTTCAGGGCGAGTTTGGGACCTCCCTTAAGCTCTTGATGAGATGACTTTAAGGTCAGACGGTGGGGTCAGTTGATTCGGATGTCTAATACCAGATACCCTAAGATAATAAACACTACTTCTTGGAAGCAAGACTGGCCTGTTAAACAGGCAAAGTCCTGGCGGAAAAGCGTAGAAGAGATTTTCAAGTATCTGAATATCAGTCCAGAAGAAATGATGAAGCTGACCTGGAGGGGGTTGTGTCCAAAACCATGTCTGATGCCCAAAGACTGTCTGATGAAAATGAAGTTAGGCATAAAACTTCCCTGAACTTGTTTCCAGTCTCTGACATGGGCAAGGACCTTAAGGATGATCTGAAGGGCCTATCCTTGTCATGAGACTGAAATGTAAACTCAGGGCGGGGAGCCTACCTTTGAACAATAAACAGATGTAGGGAGGAAAGGGGATTGTAATTGCCTGATGTGCGGGCAACCTGGAGACAATATCCATTATCTGATATATTGTCCAGGGTATTCTCACCAAAGAGTGACCCTCTTCAGGAACATGAAGAACATTGTTCCTGCACCTCTGTTCACCAACTTTCAAAAGCTTGAGGCTCAGCCTACAGCACTGGTCCTGTTGGGCTCTTCACTTCTGGGCTGCTACCAACACACAAGAGAGCTTGTGTGAAGGAGGTGCAATTCTGGTGGGCTCCTGAAGACTATTCATTTTCTGATACACTGTCCGGGGTTCTCTCACCAAAGAGACGCTCTCTTCCAAATCTATTAAGGGAATTGTGCCTGTTACCCCTGTTACCAACTTTGAAAGTCTCGAGGCTGAGCCAAAAGCCCAGGCCCTCCTGAGGCCTAGTTTTGGGCAAATCACACACAGCAGATTGATGCTTGTGTGAAGGGATTTCTAGGGATATCTGGAAAACCCGGATTAATTCTTTTATGGAGGTAATCTTACTACAACGTCAGCCCCTGACAGATGGTAGGTTCTGTCCCTTTGTTCCGCTCAAACTGGGCGCGGGTCATGGCCACAAGGCTACGGCAAACAACGTCTTATGAGTACAATCTCTTGCCTGCGAATTTCTGATACATTGTCCGGGATATTCTCACCAGAGACCCGCTTCATGACAATCAAGAACATGGTCTCGGCACCTCTGTTCACCAACTTTCAAAATCTTGAGGCTGAGCTAAAGCCCTGGCCCTGTTGGGGTCTCACTTTTGGGCTACTCACAGCAGTGATGCTTTTGTGAAGCTTCCTAGAGGATATCTGGAAAGCCTGAACTAATTGTTTCAATCAAGGCATACTACCAGAGTGTGCCCCTCACAAAGGTAGTTTCTTGTCCCTTTTGTTCTGCCCAAACTGGGTGCAGGGTCTATGGCCACAAGGCTACGGCAAACGCAGTCTTATGAGTACATCCCTTGCCTGCCATGACCCTCCTCTCAATATCAACCATCATTCAGGGTGTGTGACAAGTGATCGGTATTTCTTAGCCTGGAGAATGCTACATAAGTTTGGCGTGACAAAGTGCTTGTTTCTCACATAACTGTAACTCTGCCATATTTTCGAACTGGGTTTTTGGTCTATCAGAGGGAAGAAGAGTTCGTGTCACAATGGTGGAAGGAGTATGCCGAATGCAGTGAAGGTCCGGTAGCAGCATCAGGGCGATCAGTTGTGCTTGAGACAGTGGAGCAAAGTGAGGCTATGGCAGGGGATCAGAAGCCAGTTAGCCGATCGACCAGTTCAATCAGAGATCATATGTCCCATGGTGGCAACCAATCAGACTTTGACGAAGGGGAGAATGTTGGGGTGCTTGTGAAGGGCGGGCTCTATGAGGTTTGTGTAATCCTGAATATTCCAAATTACATTTGTCTCTTTGTTGTAAGAGGATAACATGCTAAATGCTATTATTTGATGGGATGGAGGGTAGGTGGATCTATGGCGAAGGCGTTGTGTCCCAGTTTATTGGAGAGGGGAGCATCGGCGTGTGTTGCGAGGCCACTGGTATGCCCGCAAGGGTGGCCTTGATTGGCTGCCATTGCGCGAAGACGTGGCTGAGCAACTGGAAATCGCATATCACAGCAAGGTATGTCTGAAGGGGGACAAATAGAAAGAAGTAGAAAAGAATGAAGATATTGCCCCCAAACCTTCTTCATACAGATCTTTCCTTTGATCTCTTTCTGTGGTGCAGTTTGTTTCTGCATGTATTTGAAACAGAATATCATTAATTGGCATTGAACTGGCATACAGTGATGTTGTTGTTATGCTTTACTTGCCTGGAGAAGAAAACTGAATTTTTCCTGCTTGTGTCTAGTTATGGCGCCGCCGAACTTATCAACCATCTGGACTCTATGCTGCTCGTGTCAATCTGCAAGGCAATTCTCTGGTCTGTTGCCCAACACCATGTCCACACATCCCACATAAGAGACAATGTACTCATAAGATGCTGTTTGCCGTAGCCTTGTGGCCAGAGACCCTGCACCCAGTTTGGGCAGAGTAAGAGGGAGCAGACACTACCTTTGTGATGGGCTCATTCCATGGTGGGACTTACCTTGGTAGAAACATTAGTTCGGGTTTTCCAGATTTCCTCTAGAAAGCCCTACATCAATGTGTTGTGGCTCAGCCTCGAGATTTTGAAAGTTGGTGAATAGAGGTAGTATGTTCTTGATGGTCCTGAAGAGGGTTGCTCTGTGATGAGAATAAATATCAGAAACGGATATTGACAATCTGCATCTTTTTATTGTTCAAAGGTAGACTCCCACCCTGAGCTCTAAATTCAATGCCGAGGGTGGTAGGCCCCTCAGATCATCCTTAAGGTCCTCACCCATGTCACAAACTGGAAGTTTGTGTTCAGGGAAGTTTTTTGAGAAACTTCGCTCCACACAAGAGATAAATGAAATGAAATGAAATGAAATGGTACTTTATACCCTCCGCAGAAAGCTCAAAGAGCTTATGGGACAAAATTGAAAAAAACAAGAGAGAGGAGACAAAACTAGAGCATAAAAGCAGCCCAAGCCCTACTATCGCGCCGGGATTGCCTAAGGGTCAAGGCTCGTGCAGGTAAGCTGCCAAGCATTTCTGATCTCATAATAGAAGAACCTCAGTGCAGAGTGAGTCTCCACGGAATAGACAGGTGAATGTCCAGGGATCTCATATACAGAGGGCCCTAATAGAATGGTCTTCATTTTCAATTTCCTGTTGGCGCCGGTGTGAGAGCTGGGCCCGCTGTGCGGTCCTCCGTTGCTGGTTTTACGAACTTGCCCAATGCCCATCCAGGAGGGAAGGAGATAAAGGCGCCGAAACCGGTAATGGTGCCGCAGATTCTCATCAGCGCGAGGAACCATACTGTCACTCCCAATAGAAATGGAGTTTTGTTGTGAGAGTGCCCGCTGAGCTTCCACCTTCTCCTGACGCGCGTAGTGTCCATAAGTGTTTATGCTAGGGTCTGTTGCGATCCTGTTATGGATGTGATTTCCACCCCTTCTGGATTTCTGTGGGCACTAGCGAAGCAATAGAGAGTCCATTGTGCTACAAACATATGCCACTTACCAGGAGTGCTTGAAACCCTGCTGTTTTCATGAGCCTAATAGATGTGGCGAGGGCTCTCGGCACCGCCCCCTAGTGGATTCTGGGCTTGTACCCTTTTAAGAAAGATTGTAAGCCGGAAGAGGGCTCGGTTTATAAAGTGGCCAACGCACGAAAACTCTGCACAAGGATATCCCCGATGAGGGGGTGTCTCTGGCACCAAGCATTGCTTGGAGAAAGATGACTGTGCAGCGGTTCCAGATGTTTTTCCCACGGTGTGGCGTTGTTCGAACCAACCATCAGTGGCGGCCGGAGGTGACAACAGGTGTCAACTAGCCACCATCTCTTGGTTGGGGGCGGTTCAGATGTATGTGTTGCATTTGGCCTGAAGTTGGAAGGAGGCAGCCGTCCCCTTGTCAAATCTGCTCCAGGGCCAGTTTAGGTGAACTGGAAATGTTGGGTGAGTGGATATCCAGACCAAGCATTGGTATAATTTGACAACCTCAATTTCCTGTTGGAGATGAATCTGCCTAGTCCGCCTGGCCATTAAAAAGTATGATCTTAGTTTTGCTCAGACTGACCTGCAACCCTAGTCTTTGCGGAACTCTTCTAGGATGCGAAGATGGCGGCATTAGCACGTAGGCATATTGTACGGACGCCGACATCCACCCAACCAGGAAGCCAGGAGATTGTGCCAAGAGGGCAACATTAATCAGTATAGAGGAGTGCTGATTGCGTTGGCTCCCCCATCCAGAGCACCCAACTCCATGGTTCTTGACCCGATGCCGTAACTCTCTCAAAGCGTCAATGTAGATCCGAAAGTGGTAGGTGAGACGGCGCCAGCCCCTTTTGGCCCAGTGTTGCCTGTGCACCTCTGCTGAGCATTCCCCTGCGACGTTGACATGACCAACAGACAATCTCATACATGGATCGTATGGCATAGATGATGTCTGGAGGGACCCACCCCATCCTGTGTGAGTACGCCCTGGAAAAGGTCTCGTTAGGACCCAAATCAAAAGCCTTCGAAAGTTTTACCACCCGCAAACAGTAACACCCATCTTTTGTCATAGCTTGCCCATTCTACCATAGTCTGAAAGTGACAATGTGGTCAAGAGTGATCAGTTGCGACGGAAACCTGCTGCCCATAGCTCTACGCACATCTGAGAGGATCTGATTCGCCCACATCATCCAGTGATGTTGGCCACACTGCCCCCAAACAATTTAGCCAGTAACGAAGACCCACTTATTGTGCGATAGCGGTGGTCGGTGCGAGCCTGTCACTCTCTTGAAGAGGGGGTGGATGATGCTCTTTGTTTCAATCTCGTTGGAAAGCCATGTTGCACTGCAGTATTCATGAAGAGATGGGCTATAAATGGGAGAGAGAGCCCATAAACCTACAACGAAAAGTCCACAGTGGGGCCTGAGAGCTATAGACAAGCACAGAAAGAGGAATACAGAGACTTTAGAACACGCATCAGGGCCCCAGTGCCGAGGGCCAGTTTGCAGCAAGATCACATTCGCAAACGACACTGTACATATGGCGGATAGACTTTGAAGTGCAGTAACCTGCCATTACAGCTTCATGCCCCTCTAATCCTCAAGTCCTTACCGAGTGAGCTCTCAAAGGAGACAGTAGTATTGGACCTCGTAGATGTGTGGGAAGCACAAATGGTTCCGTGGACACAAGGGTCATATGAGTAGTAAATTCCATTACTCTTGTGAGAGCTGACTTGGAATGGGTCATTCAAGGCCGAAGAAGGGGTGAGGAACTGGCGAATGGTGAGTTGTTGAGGGAGCTGGTGTCCAGGTCCTCACATTCATTGACCGTGGATCCTCATGAAACCCTCAAGGATGAGCCGATCCCTGGCTTCTCTCGTGAGACTGGCCTCTAGTTGTGGAGCAAAGGGTGGGAAGGGCTCAGAAAAAGATACTGTTGCCCAAAGAATCTACCCCTGCTGAACAACAATGTGGATCCCAGTTTTGTTAATACCTGGACCAGCAAGTCTGGACTGGCAGCCTAGGGGATGGTAAGGGCCGGAGATGGTGAAGAAAGATGATGACCTGAAGACTGCCTCATATTCCAGTAGAAATACTGGAATTGACATCACTGATTGGCACAGGGAGATGCCACGCAACCATGGCTTTTCTTGGTGGTGCTTGAATGTTACTGAGAAAAGAATCATGACCTCTTCATGAAACACTGATATGCAGACCCAAAAGTTTAATTTCAGAGTAGGAAAAGCTTGTGAATTAAGAGAAAATTCTGGTTTTGGTTTTGGATCACAGGGCCTGCATGCGCGGTTCACGGGAGAGGATGACTCGTGGGAGGAATGGCTGTCTGTGGATGCTTCAGGCATCATTCGTACGTGTTTTGCGGGGTCTGAAGGGAAATGGTGTGAGACTTCGCCGCGTTCTCCCTCCCAGCAGTAGTTACACCCACTACGAGCGACTATATCATAAGCAATGTTAGACTGCTAATCAGTTTGACAGAACTTTATTCCCTGTTTGCGGCCTATGGTCTCAAGGTATTTCGCCAAACCCTATCCTCAGGGTGTTAAGGCCAATGCTTGCTATGACAATGGGGATCGTCTACCATGGGACCTCTAAGAGCTCCATATGAGGTCCCAAACTCTGAGTCCCCCTATATAGGCCTCCACAACTGAGCTTTTGACTTCGCAGATTGTGGCACGCAGGATGAGTTGAAGCAGCGCAAGGAAGAAGAGCTGGACGACTATGCTTCCCAGGTTTGTCTTTCTCGTCGTCGAGGAAATTTATTATTTGCTTAACAGGTACTTGTAGATATATTTCTGTGGACATTCCAGGTGCGGATGCAGCTACCCTGACCAGAGTTGGTTTTGATCAGTGGCCCAAGTACATTTGACACTTGGTCCCAGATTCAGGCATCTTTGATTTTGGATTTTCGAAAGCCTTAGCATGCTTGAGGAAATGCGTAAGGTAGTACCAAGACACATGAACTGAATTGGAATATATGTACATGAGGCAGTCAACTTTGTGGTACCTGAGAACTGTTCTAGAAGGACTTTGCAAACTATTGTGATTTCAATGCCCAAGGTAGTAATCACTCAATTATCTCCCTTTTAGAAACCGCGACGGAGTTTACCCTCCGGAAAGAATGTGCTTCCTGAGCCGCTTTTTCCCGGGGCTGGGCATAGATCCGTTTGGAGATACAAGAGTGTGGTAAAGAGTGGGTCAGCACATCACTCTGTTAATGTGCCATAGCATGGAGTAGGCATTACTCCATTTCCAAGGACTGTGCCCACAAGTTCCTTTTTTGTTGGAGACAACAATTCGACTGATGTGCATGTATTCTAGAGTTATAAGCCCGTGTGATGATAATGCATCGAATCATGCTTCTGATAGTTGTGTTACGACCCAATGTATGGCTGCTACTATACGAGTCACAACTATGAAGTATGGGGATTGAAACAAGGTTCTGTGCAGGTGCCAGTGCGTCATGTGGTCTTTATGGTGCATGGAATTGGACAACGGATGGAAAAGGCCCAATTTGGTGGATGATGTGGGTGCTTTCCGGCAGATCGTCTCTGCATTATGCGTCGCAGGTCTATCACATCAGCGCAACTGCGCATCGCCTTCCCTTATGCATTCTGAAACCACGTGTGTGCGAAGAGGTTTGGCGGCCCACTTTGGCTCAGTTCGGCGCTTACTCTAATACCTCAGGTTTAGCCGCAGTCCGCCATAAACTGCTTATTTCGCTGATGTGTAGCCTGCTCAGGCTGATTCGTCATATTAGGTTTGCCCTACGACCGGGTGATTGCACTTCACCTGGCGCCCTGTGATGCTGCACTATTCTCCCGTTGAGGTTTTTTGGAGTGTAGGCCAACCCTCATCGTTTTTCTTTCAGTCCACAGGTCCTCAATGGCTTAGTAACCTAGAGATGAGCCTTGGTTATGCCAATCATGACTTCCCTCTTCATGGTTCGGGTATCAATCTCTTCTTAGCGTCTAGAGAGTGAGCTTTTTCCACTCTCCCTCCTCCATTCTTTTTTACTAGCGTTTTGCGGTGGTAACGGAGTAATCTTCCATAATAGGAATCTTCCCGGAGACTCTATCCTGGAGAGTGAAGTTGGCAATGGAGAATTCTTATTGGAGGGGGTTCTCGGGTTTCGCGCTACGCACAATGATCCTTCTGCAACGTACATGAGAGTGGTATTTACATGAGTCCAGCGTACGCGGCCACCGGACTATGTTGGTCACTGATTTCAATCAGGACCTTTTCACCGACAAGTGGTGGTCGCGTCATGTCGCTATGAAGCTCTACCGTTCACGTTTTCTAGCTTTTTACGCTTCCTATTGTCTAAACACATGACCCTCATCCTGTAGTGCGTTGATTTTTTAAGCTGATCACTCTTCTTTTTCAATTGTGCAATGCGGGACTATGGACCAGAGACGGTGGCGTGAGTGGTAGAAAGGGTGGGCATCTTATCAGTCTTAAGAGTTTGACATATGTCAGCACATGATCAAATCTTATCATTTGATTTCACCGTTGAGACACCGTTGTGTTGATTTCCTAAGGTTTGACTTGAGTCAATTAGTGACAATGGGGTCGTTGAGTTGCAGGTGACACGAGCTTTGAATCGGCTCTATGCGAAGTTCATTAAACGGAACACAAAATTTGATGGCAAGGTACATATCTTCATGATTTTTCCATACGATCACAGTAGTGTAAATCAAGTATTTTTCTACATGTTTTTCTCATGTGTAACTTTTGTCTTGCTTTTTCTTTTCTTTGTCTTTCTTATATCCTGCCTTCCTGTTGTCAGGTGGACATATGCTGCGCTGGCAAGGGCTTTCATCCATTTGTGAAAGTGTGGTGTTCTGGGTTCTCGGAGTTGGTGGGAAACTCACTCAAAAATCTGTGCTTGTTCCTTCTCCAGGTTTCACTCTATGGACACTCGTTGGGAAGTGTGCTGACATACGATATTCTTTGCCACCAGGACACGTTGACATCAGCTTTTCCTGTTCAAGACATCAATGCCTCAATCACCCGAAATAATGAGTGGGAAGAAGACACTAAGATAGATCAACTTCCAGCTGCTATAGAGGATCAGAGGGGGCTGCAAAATGTCTGTGGTACTGATGGTTCTGACCCTGGAGTCAGTACCTCTGCGAGTAAAGATGCTGCTCTTGCGGACTCTCCCCCAGTTGATGCCACACCAGAGGTCGCAGAGAAAGATGATGCCACACCAGAGATCACAGAGAAAGACCAGCCCTTGCAGGTTATGGATGCTGTGACAGAGGCTGTTGGTATAGTTCCTGATAAGAAGGAGCTTATGGAGGTTGAGAAACTGCAAGCGGAGGTAAATCAAATTCACCTAACTACCCTAGCACGTGGACTTTACCAATAGTTGTTTTGGGGTTGATTTAATGGTTTGAACCAACCTGAGTCTACTCCTGGGACATCAATATTGAGGCAACAATGAGCTTTGTGTGCTTTACTGGTAGGAGGATTTACCCTCACAACATTGCTTCCATGCTCTGCAGGTCACTGCTCTTCGAGAAAGGCTGAGGTTACTTGAGGGCAATCAGGGCAATTACAATGCAACCCAAAGCTCTTCAGAAGGTACTAGGGACCAATTGGAGGAGAGTCCTTTCACTGACGATATGGAAGAGGTTGCACAGCAAGCTCATGACACAAACCAGCCTCCTACAGCAGATGAGAAGAGACAGAATCATGAAAATGCAAAACAAGAGCATAATGATCAAGAGTTCCTGCAGAGCACTTCAGAGAACGACCATGCATTTGAGCGAGGTTTAGAATTTGGATCCACGCCAGGGAATTTGGAACCTTCCATCAGCTCACGCAAACAGCATAGACCTTTTATCATATATCCTAAGCTTAAATTCCAGGTTTGCTTTGTTTCCCTTTCTCACTCTGTTTATTTCTTTTATTTATGCATTCTCCAGCAAATGCGCTCATGGCTAACTTACATACATATGTTGTGTTCAGGTGGACACCTTCTTTGCAGTGGGGTCACCTTTGGGAATGTTTTTAGCTCTCCGCAATATTCGTATTGGACTAGGGACAGGTATGGAGTATTGGCAAGATGAAGGCATCGAGGAGGAGATGCCTGCGTGCCGCCTTTTGCTCAACATCTTTCACCCCTATGACCCTGTTGCGTATAGGTTTTTACTCTCACTCAAACCTTTCTGTCCCTCTGTGTCTTGAGAGCAAATTTACTGAAGTCTCTCCTGCTGTCAGGTTACATTGTGAGAAGATGTTTGTGTAAGATCTCCTGTGGTCCTCTTTTGCAACAGTTCTGTAGCTCACCTATATGTTTACCCTCTTCATCATAGACGTTTAAGAAATACCATCATCACCAATTTCTAGATTGTAAGAAAGCAGCAGATGTGACAAGGGTTGGCCTCCTATACTGACATTGTGGGCTCTTGTGTTTGAAGGTTGGAGCCACTTGTATGTAAGGAATATGTGGAGAAACGGCCAGTGTTCATTCCATACCACAAAGGAGGCAGACGCTTGCACATTGGCTTACAGGTCAGCATGCCAGTGCACTTTAAAACACATAAATCAACTTTAGGTAGGACTTATTATCAGGTGCACAATACTATGGCTGCATTTACTGGGTAAACAATGTTGTCTTGATAGACTCTTGTGGCTTTCTTGTGTTGTTCTACTGCGTTTCATAGGCCTCCAGTGGGCCTAATGGAGTCTCAGTCGTCATGGCACTATGTTTGTATCCAGCTAATGGCAAGTCATGGCAACCTCTTGGTCAACCCTTGTATAAAACCAAGGGATTAGGGGTGTGATTGCAAGAGGACCACAAGCTTCGTGGTAGGAAGGTGTATAGAAGTGTGCTCCTTGCAGGATGATATGTACAGGGTAGTAATCTTGTGCAAAATCTGTTGCCTTCTCAGGAGTTCAGTGAGGACTTAAGCACGCGCTCCAAAGCTTTTGTAACCTCTATAAGCTCAGTTGGTGTAAGTTGGCCCATCCCTCCATCTTGTTTCAATGTCTGTCGTTTTCTCAGGCATAGTCTCACCAACAGTGCAGCCACACTCGCAGGTGTACATCTGTGTCAGGTTGAGGGTGGATCAGCAGTGCAGGAATCACCATGCATATGCTTTCGATCTGACCTCCATTTGTATGGACCCTACAATAATAGATAGGAAATTGAGGCAAAGGAAACGTAAAGATAGGATGGCACTAAACTGTGTATTGTGGATGTGAGCAGACTCGTATGGCGAGTGCATTTACTGCAAAAAGTAATGAAGACAGAGCAGGTGAGTTGTTACCCAATCCTTCCTGGCTGGGAATCCCTACTTTTCCATACAACTAGGTGGATGTATGGGAGTGGATGTTTGTTCTTTGCTCGTAACTGAACACAAGATGACACAGAAGTGGATGGAGGAAGAGAAATGAATAAAGAAAGGGAGAGGAGGGACTGTGAATGTTCTAATTAAGCTTGATAGTTTTGATTGGCTGAATTGCTGCATTGGAATTGATGAGATCAGATGAAGAGGGAAAGGATAGCAAGAAAACATATGGAGCTATGGTGATGGAGCGCCTCACAGGAGATCCAGAAGGTCGCATCGACTGCATGCTGCAGGTTTGTTGTGTTAGACACTTCACACTGTCATTGCCAAGTTATTGTTTGGTAGAGGGCCTAGTCGCTTTGATTCCAAAGCACAGGGTGCATCTAGTTACCATGTGAATGGTCAAAGGGTTTTGGGATTTAGTCAATAAGGCCTTTGGGCTGTTGGGTCAGGTTCACTGGCCTTGACAAGTGGCAGTAAGGAAGGTGAGGTTCCTGACTTCCTCCCAATAAAGGGGACAGACTTATCCCTTCCGTACATTGATGTCTTGTTTATGCTCTGTGCAGGATTCCACATTTGAGCACCAGTACATATCTGCCATAAGCTCACACACGTACGTCCTCCTCTCTGTGTGGGGTAGACTGGGAGAAAAGGACCAGATCTTTAATTTGCGTCAAAACAAAGAAGGGAGATCCATTTGTATGCACGCTCTTTCCCTCTCTTGTATGCCTCCATTTGTGTTCTTTTGAAAACTCTCTTACCCAATGCCTTCTGAAAAACAGGTCATACTGGCAAGACCCGGACACAGCTCTCTTCATATTGAAGCACCTCTATCGTGAAATTCCGGAAAAACCAGTCTCTGCAAATATACCAACGATGGAACCTCTTTCGGGGACAATTGATGAGGATACTGAAATTGTGAAGCCTGACAGTCCACCACCCATTGTCAAGTTAGAGGATGAGCTGGATTCAGGTGATGATGACGTCACCTTCACTTTCTTTAGTAAAGAAGAATTTGTTGCGGCTTTGGCCTAGGTGGAGGGAAGCTGTGGGGATGGGGATCGCAGTGATAGAGGTAATGTATATTTAGTTTCATTTGAACAGGCCCTTGTTCTGGGCTCTTAACACCGACCCTCACACTTTCATAAGAAGAGATTGGACAAACGCATTTTGCAGGGTTTTTGTGAAGTCACAAGGGAAACAGGAATTGAGCTGAAGAGAAATTTTTTGTTCTCTGCAGTGTGTTACACTTGGTTTCATGCATGCATAACAAGTAGGAACCCCTCTACATTTTCTGATATAAATTGTGATTAGTTTCCAGAGTGCTTTCACCCATCTTAGACCATGTTCTGAGTAGCCTTGTGCTACCAACAGAGTGACCTAGAAATATTTCCATAGTCTGCCAGCACAAGGAAGTGCTTTTGTTTCATTGAAAATCCGAAATGAACTGGCAAGACTCTCAATTGTGGTCATTGATCATTGGCCAGTTGCCAAGGCATAGCAGGGAAACAGAGCAGTCAGCTTGCCAAGTGCCAGATTTTTTCTTCATCAGCCGGAGGAGTTGAGTCTCTTGAATGTCCTGGCTGGAGAATTGTGCTGAGTGTTCCATTCTTTAGTGTCTTCCAGTAGTGTAATTTTGGAAACTACTGCCATCTATCTCTCTCTCCTTGCCAAATGCTCGATTCAAGTGTCTTCCATGTCATACATCTTTGATCCTATCTATGCAATTGCCAATGTGAAGTTTGCCTCAAACATGGAAAAAACTTAGGCCAACAGATTACAAGATGTGCCGTCGCACATAATAAGGCAATTACGCCCTTCAAGAGAACTGAAGAGCATATCAAATTCAACCCCAGGCTCAAAGGACAACCCATTGAAGCTTCTACAAGACTACAGACATAGAAATGTCGAATCATTAACTCTATAATACCATTGAAAGAGAAACCATGACACAAGACAAGGCTTCCATTGAGCTTTCCATGCTTGGGAGAGGTTTAGTAGTAATCTGTTGGCTGTTGGTCTCACTATAGGCTATGTGCAAACTCAAACCACAATGCATTCTTCGCATCTTTGTAGGTCCCAAGAAATGAATTGATACTATATAATGGTCACGGAAAGCCCAACGAGCTTCTTATGGGATAAGAGAAAGCTTGAAACAAGAAAGACAGAGGGTCTTGACTCTTCACAAGCAGCCCGAAAACTTGCTCAAGGGCTCGAGCCTCGTAATGGAAGAGATTGGGTATCTCGGAATAGACAGTAGAATCTTCCACGGACCTCCGTCTATCCGCAGGCTGTGGGAACCCACGAACCACCCTACAGAGCTCAAGATTCTATCATCATGGAGGATCAAGAATGTCTCCCTATAGAACTGCAGTTTAGCCGTTAAGATTGGCTGGTGTCCATGCTGTCATTTTCGGCTGACGTGAAGTTCCATAGCTCTCGTCTGATGCATCTACATATGCACCCTGGTGGGGAGCTTGCCAGAGATCCTTTCTAGTCTTCTTGCTCCCTCACATGCACAGGGATGGCATTTCACTCCGCTGCTTTTCCGGGAGAGAACATAACCAAGCCCCTTGCGATGAAGGGGCGAGAAGCTTCACATCATGGAGCATATCATCGGGCCAGGCTGCGGATGTGGAACGGACATCCAGTTTGGAAAATGCGGGATCCAGAGATTTGCGAGTGATGTCTATGACACTTCCCCAGCCTCTAAGGATATCAGTGAAAGGTACAGACAAGAAATCTTTCGTTGTTTTTGGATTCTGAACCGTGTGTGTCGGAGCGATCCAGGCTCCTTCTAGGATTCAGGCTCACGCATAACCCACAGAGACCCCGCTGGAATTTCCTAGCTTTCTAAGATTTTGAGTTCCATATCGAGAGATGAAGTCATTGTGCGTCCTTTTGTTATGCAGTACCTTTGAGGGTGTAGTTGGGGAGCCAAACGCGGAGGTTCTATCAGGGTATGGATCCTCAGCAGCAAGTTCTGCAGTCCTCGTGCTCAGCCAATAACAAACGGCTAGGAATTTAACTTAATCGAGTTTGGTATGACATACGAGGTACTAAAGATTCTCGTTCACATGGTAGTTGTACGCAGGTCAAACGAAGAGTAGAGATGGGCTCTGGGAGGAGTTCTTCTCAGATCCTTCACAGTGGTGGGACAACAGGTTTAATAAGGTGAGGCTGTCTTCATTCAGGACAAGAAGAGTTCGTTAAGTTTGACGTTGGGAAAAATGGCATGATGAGTAGGTTTGTCTTCCTTGGTCTGAATGAAAGTAGGTTGCTGGAGGTCGTACCCTGTTGTTAGAAAGATGTTGGAGCTTCGGCAGTTGTAGCGCGGTCTATGCCAGGATGTGTTTGAAGCTGTGCTATGGCTGCTCAGCTTCCTGCCTTTGCTTTCCACAGAAAGGTCCAAATTCACCAGACTTCAGACATAAGTGCACAAAGGAGGCCCTTTGGATTGGTTGGACCAACCCTCCATGGGTGAAAGCAGAGCTAGCTGCTTTAATTCAAGGTCAAGCACAATGTTGTGATGTGAAGACACTATGTATGACAGGGCAACTGAAAGAGGCCCTGCACATTTTGAACAAACTAGGCACTTTGGCAGACTACGACACATATGTCTGTCTTCTGCGGGAGTGCATCAACCTGCAAGGCCTGGCAGAAGGAAAGCAGGTGCATGCCCAAATCGCCCAAAGTGGATTCAAGTCAAACATTTCTCTCCTCAATGCACTTGTCAACATGTATGTGAAGTGTGGAAGCTTGTTGGATGCACGGCAAGTGTTTGACCAAATGCCGGCACGAGATGTGTTTACATGGACTACAATGATGGCAGGATATGTGAAGCATGGGTGTGGTAGGGAGGCTTTTGACATGTATGATCAAATGGTACAGGAAGGGGTGACACCCAACAAAGTGACATTCATCTGTGTTTTTAAGGCATGTGCCAGTCTAGGAGCTCTGGCAAAAGGCAAAGAGGTCCATGCTGACATGGTCAAAGCTGGAGTTGCACCAGATATCATTTTGGAGACTGCAATTGTTGCGATGTATGCCAAATGTGGAAGCGTAAAGGATGCACGTCAAGTATTTGACAATATGGCTGAACGAGATATCATCTCATGGAACGCAATGATCACAGGATATGCTCAGAATGGGTGTGGTAGCAAAGCTTTGGCCATGTATGGGCAAATGACCTGGGATACTGTGACACCTGACAAGGTCACATTCATTTGTGTCCTAAATGCGTGTGCGAGTCTTGCAGCCTTGAAAAAGGGCAATGAGGTTCATTCTGACATCATCAAAGCTGGAATTGCATGGGATATCATTCTGGAAAATACCCTTGTTGACATGTATGCAAAATGTGGGAGTGTAGATGATGCACGTCAAGTATTTGATAATATGGCTCAACAGAATGTAGTCTCATGGAACACGATGATTGCAGGATATGCTCAGCATGGATCTGGTAGGAAGGCTTTTGAAATGTATCAACAGATGATACGAGAAGGGTTGGAGCCCGACAAGGTTACATTCATTGCCGTTCTCAAGGCTTGCGCCAGCTTGGCAGCCCTGGATAAGGGCAAAGTGGTCCACACTGACATAATCAAAGCTGGAATTCCACAAGATATTATTCTGGAGACTGCTCTTGCTGCCATGTATGCTAAATGTGGCAGCATGGAGGATGCACGCCAATTGTTTGACAATATGGCTCAACGAAATGTGGTCTCATGGAATGCAATGATCACTGGATATGTCCAGCATGGGTACTGTAGGGAGGCTTTAGAGATGTATGAGCAAATGATACAAGAAGCGGTGACGCCTGACAAGGTTACATTCATCTGTGTCCTTGGTGCATGTGCAAGCCTTGCAGGCCTGGAAAAGGGCAAGGAAATCCATGGGGAAATCATCAAAGCTGGAGTTGTGCCAGATATCATACTGGAGAATACCCTTGTTGACATGTATGCTAAATGTGGGAACATAAAGGATGCTCGTCGAGTGTTTGATGCTATGGCTCAACGAGATGTTGTCTCATGGAGTGCAATAATTGCAGGCTACACTCAAAACTGGTGTGGTTGGGAGGCTCTGGCCATGTACGAGCAAATGAAACGGGAAGGGGTGATGGCTAACAAGATCACATTCATTTGTGTTCTCAATGCGTGTGCAAGCCTGGCAGCGCTGGAAATGGGCATAGAGGTCCATGCTGCCATACTCACAGCAGGAATCGCACCAGATATTGTTCTGGAGAATACCCTCGTTGACATGTATGCCAAATGTGGGAGCATAAAGGATGCACGTCAAGTGCTTGACAAGATGTCTCAACGAGATGTGGTCTCATGGAATGCGATGATCGTGGGATATGCTCAGCATGGGTGTGGTGTGGAAGCCCTGCAACTATTTGAGCAAATGCAAGGGGAAGGCATGAAGCCAAATAGTATTACCTTTATCTCTGTCCTCTCTGCATGTAGTCGTGGAGGCCTAGTGGATGAAGGCTGTCACTACTTTGATTCCATTAGTCGAGATCATTGCCTCACCCCTACAGTGGAGCATTTCAGCTGCGTGGTGGACCTTCTTGGCCGTGCAGGGCGATTGGAGGAGGCAGAGGACTTCATCAACAACATGCCAATTGAACCGGGCACTTCTGTGTGGGGGGCCTTGCTTGGTGCCTGCAGAATCCATGGCAATGTGGAAATAGCAGAACGTGTTGCGAAATGCCTTCTCATGTTGGATCCAAAGGAGGCTGGAACTTACGTGCTGCTGTCCAACATATATGCTGCAGCTGGCAGGTGGGATGATACTGCAATGGTGAGAACAATGATGCAGGACAGAGGTGTGAGAAAGGAGCCAGGGCATAGCTCTGTTGAGGTTGACAACCGGGTACATACATTTGTTGTGGAAGATCAATCGCATCCACAAATTGAGGAGATCCATGCAGAATTGAAGAGATTATCTGACCAGATGAAGGAGGCTGGGTTTGTACCTGACACCCGCTTCGCATTGCATGACATGGACGAAGCGCAAAAAGAATTTTCCCTTTGTCTGCACAGTGAGAAGCTTGCCATTGCTTTTGGCCTGATCAGCACACCCCCTGGGATGCCTCTCCGTGTCATCAAAAACCTTCGGGTGTGTGGTGACTGCCACACAGCCACCAAGTTCATTTCAAAGATTGTTGGACGAGCAATTGTTGTGCGGGATTCCAACCGCTTTCACCACTTCCAAGATGGGGTTTGTTCTTGTGGGAATTATTGGTGAAAGATGTTACAAACATGAAAAAATGTTCTTCTAAATTAGTGCATGAAGTCACAATGTGTCCTTATTTTTAAAAGCCAAATGCCGAGTTCACATGCTGCTAATGGTGATAATCCCCAACAAATGCCCCCTTCTATAGCTAATAACAGTTAAATTCAGATCAAGACTTGAACAGGGGCAGGGGGTAATGGCAGCAGTAATTGGGGCTCAAACAAGAGTGCAAGTCCAAATGCTCCCAGAGTGTCTCCATGATGAAACTTTCAACTTTCCATCAAATGTTTAGCAAAGTGGCACAGGTACCTTGAGGGGTATATTCTCAACTACTCATGTTACTGAAACTTCAATGCCTACATTTTAGTGTAATCCGTCCAGCAGATATCTGGCAGCCATGCAGAGGCTTACGGAACAATGGCTGTATTTGATACAATTCTACAGCCAATCTACCAGAAAATGCTGCACAAATTGCAAAACAATACCCTGCATGTGCTCTTTCTTGTAGTTTGGGGAGAGGTGAGACCAAGGTATGAGCGAGTGAGGGAGATTAGGAGATTCCATTTGCAATGCTGGATGTGCAATATACTTGCAAAGAATTTTCTGGAATGTAAAGAGCATCTGGGACCAAACCAACCCACCATGCAAACAACCAAGGGTTAGTTGCCTTCAGCCACCTCTGCACTCTCGAGATGAGACCAAAACTGACACCTGAAGGACTATGACCTGCAACTAAGACGACAAGGAAGCCCCTTTCAGAGAAATGATAAAAGGCCCCTGAGCCCCTCACTCGTCTCCTTTTCCTTTCCTCACCTCTCTCCCTTGGCAAGTGGATGTGGAGATGGTACCTACCATGCCCTTTTGTAGCAATATGAAGCGTATCAAGCGTGATGATGCCACTGGTGAGGGGGAGGAGGTCACATCGGACAGCCGTGGTTGAATGAGGTGGCACCCGCCTGTCTCCAAGCAAATACCAATGATGGTAACTATGATTGCGAACTAACATCTGATACTAACCGTTGAGCTCACTTCATAATTGGGATTTTCTAATCTCTAGCGTGCAAGCAACTGAAAGCCATGTGGGAAATGGAGAGATGGACATACCCAAGAGGGACAGTGCTTTGCAACCAAAGGTGGGTGCATGTAGGCGTATTATCAGCCACCAAATCTGCTGTGGTGTTAATGCGCTCTCTCAACACTGTTGGATTCACCCCAAGCAATGATTCCATTCGCCGAACTGGAGGCAAGGCTCCTCTTCGTGTTGAAACTTGAGAAGCTGGTTCTGAAGATCCAGCTCCGTTGTCCTCCATTTTTGTGGCCAACACTTCCCGAACGGTCACAGACTGCCTGTTATCCACGCTGTTGCCTGGAAGGGGAGTGGTCACTGCAGATGATGGAAAGGATAGTATTGAGAGAGGGGACGTAGCGAGGGAGCTTGGTGCAAGTAGGGTCAGATTCATTTCTTGCGAAGTCAGATTCGTTGCCTGCACTGTCACTACCTGGTAATAAAGAAAAACTCACAATTAGCATATACAGAAGTCTGCTTGTTTCTCACATCAGATACAAGACTTTCAACCTTCCACACGTACCATGTTGTGTAAGATCATTTGTAGATTGTGTACAGCACGTCTCTCTAACTACCTCCCCCCCCCCCCACCTTCTCCAAACCCTGTTACAATAATTTGATTACTGCATGTAAAAGTAGCAACAAGACCTGGGGTGTGAATTGAGGCAGAGTCTCGCTGGGCACCGCTGTGGGATTGCAGTTCTCCAGTGCAACAGATAGCAACAGATCTCGGGGAGGACGTGGTCGCCATGTCAGCGAATGCTTGAAATGCAGTCTCGATTCTGTCAGTTCCGCTTCAATGATGTGAATGTACTGGAAATGCATAGGGACCTTGCTATTGGTTCGCCGACTGGTAGGACCTATTGTCAGAGGGATTGATTGCTTGCCAGCAACTGCCCAAGAGTCTTCATGCACGATCAAAATGGTTGAGTAAAATGTTTTTTGTGTCCACATACTCTTCCATCTCATCATTTTCCAGAGGAGGGTGAGTGAATGATAGACTATACTTCACTGCTTGCTCAGAAACAAATGTGTACTTTCAGAGAGAATCTCACCTGTGTGACTGCAGTGGCAAGACACTAACACTGCATATTGACCAGATTCATACTCCGTAGTAGAAAATTCAGTGGTGGCTTTCTTTCTAGAGTGCCCAGTGCCATCAGCCAAATATGCCTCCCTTGGGGGCCGAGACCTGGTAGGATTCCTGCTCTCCTCAAGAGCAAAGTGCTCCCATGCCTGATTGATGGGCCTCAGAATGAAGGAGTGTTGTTCTCCCACCCTGTCAAAATCTCCACTCCAATTGGTATTCTGAGATGAAAGATAAGTATGACAAAGAGAACAAAAAACCACAAACAATTCTGACATTGCCAGGTCGCATGAATGGAGGGACATTTAGTTGAAGCCCAAGAAAACTGATAGAGAAGGTATAAAGGCTAGTCAGTTGTTGCAAGTGCATGAATGTACAAAAAGAGCGAAAAAGAGGGAGAGAGTGGGAAAACTAACCTGAGAGCAAGACCTGGCAAACTGTGATCCTCTCCAACCTCAACACAAGCAATAGGAGCAGACAAAGGTGGGGAGCCAGGGGCTGCAGACTGGCACACAATGCTGACAGAATCCACGTACATAACTACATTTGCTGTCACACCTGTAGCTGGAAGTATATTCTGCTTCACAGGCCCCACAAAAATCTAGGTTGCTTAGTAACTTTACAAGGGACTGCAAGGAAGAGAGCAGTACTTGTTAAGCTTGGCTTGGGGTACCCTAGAGAGAGGGAGTGAGGGAGAGACGACAGCAGCAGACATGTAGGGCAAATGGAAATATACAGCAAACAACAGACAAGAGGGAGACCAGAAGGAAGAGAGGCACCTCAACAAGGACACATATGAGATCCTGGGTGTTGCAATTTGCAAAATAAGATTCCAATCTAATGGGTTGCAGGATGGCCAACTTGCGCTTCCATCGCTTCCCAGGAACATAGGGCCCTTGCAGCCCACAGTGAGCAGAGAATCGCTGGGGCTCCAGGACAGCCCCCCTGAAGGAGAGAAGCCCCTCACTTCCCACCTCCCCTTTTGATGCCCTGTGGAGAGCAAATCGATCCCATTCTTCTGGTCCATAAGTAGGTGCAGGAGGGGGTGCCGATATGATAACCGTAGGAGCAGGTGAAGGTAGTGCAGAACCCAGCGAACTGCTCCTGTGGTGAGAGAAAGAGAAGAAGGTTGAGTTGGAGGAGCCAGACCGACTAGGGGAAGGGCTGCTATTCAGGGGAGGTAGAGGGGATGGGGCCAGTGGGGGAGGGGATGATGGTCTGTCCAAGGGTAAAAGCCACTGCAGCAAGCCTTCCATGGGATCCCTTGAAGCTGATTTAGAGGAATGTTGCTGATGCTTCACATCTGCTGGAGATGTGGATGGTGTATCATACTGCTCAAACTGAAGAACTTCAAGCTCCGCATCATTCGACAGAAGGTCAGAGGCCATGGTTACTTGAAGCACCACCTGCATTCTGTCACTTGTAACTCAGAGTCATGCCTTAAAGTGGTAAGCTCTGGGCTGCTTCAATTTCAAACCATGCCATTGTCAAGCCTATGATGACCTGCCCAATGAAGAAGCGCATCCACCATGAATTCTTATGGGATGCTTCAATAAATTACAAGTGAACTGGCAATACACAAGTGCCTAGCTTCTAACCATGGTAGCTCCTATACAGAAATCAGGGAATTACTACACCGGCCTTCATTCCGAACCTGTACCAGCATGCATTGGATACACACCGTGTCTGAACAGTTACTCTGACAGTCACCCTTCATTACTTTTCAATATGACATATCACACAAACAACAGCCTTCCATTTGTTTTACCCAAAAATGAAGGAAAGCAACATAGTGAGGATGTACCGCAACATCTCCATTTCCCAAAGAACGACATGCTATGGCTGCCCTAGCAACACCACCTGCAGCCGCTGGGTCAAACTGCCCATGTTCCATCACAACAGGCTTGCAACCATGAGCCCCTGCATTCCTCTCACCATCTGATTCCTCTTCGTCTGAGGACCCAATGTGTGTCAGTCCCTCCCAGCTCCGCTGCTTCCCAGAATGCTCAACCCCCTTACTTCCAATACGAACAAAAAAGTGAGAGTTCTTGAAGCTCTCTAGCAGCATTAAATTTCTCTTTCTGTGGCCCTCAGATTGAACAAGCTGCTCATTTGATGACAACCCTGCAGTTGTTGCAACCAGATTCCCTCCCTGTGTTGTGGTAAATCCCTTCTCTTTCAGATACTGGGGGAATCTGGCCCCTCCGTCTGCTGACTGAGCCAACTCTGTGTTGCTCAAGCCCCGGTCTTGAAAGTCTCCAGACAAAGATTCCGGCTGTCCTTCGGTAGAGCTTAAGCCCGAATCATGGGCCTTCACATTCAACTTGGCTCCCCGGTTCTGAATAGCAGCAGCGATCTTAAATGGTGTTATGATTTCATGCGCAGATGGGCTGTGAGCGGAAATGTGTACTATAATGTGAAACTGCTCACCTGCCAGCAATATATCCAGAGATTAGACCCAGAATTTCCGATGAAACAGTGCCAAGGTAATAAACAACTAAGATCAAATTTTGAGACATTCAGATTTGAATTTCTAGTGCACCAGAAACACCTACAACAGACTTGGCAAGTTTAGCCCACTCATTATAGCTGAGCTTCAAGAGTGAATTTTAGGAGAAGTCAGTGCTCCCCCGAATGTCAAGATGCTCAACTTGATGTCATCTCACACGAGGAGGAATGCCTCTCTAACCTGATTTTGCTAAGACTGACAGGCAGTTGCTACAGCTTTGAGTCAGGTACATTGTGTTGCCAGTTGCCATAAGCAGGATGCACCAATCTCTATTGTTGAAGAAGCTTTTTGGAAATAGAGCTACCTTGTTGATCATCCATCCAGAGCCTCTATAACTGGCAAAAAAGGCTACATATACATGTCAATAAGGGAAGAAACCAGACCAGGAAAAATGAAAGGGCGGTCTAGAAATGACAGGGATGTCATGTCCTCAGCTGCATACCAGCTGTCTGATAGGGCTTCTGCACCCAAAGTATCACAGATTATGTTACAGGCAGTTCACAGCAACGATTGAACCACTTTAGAACCTCATAGTACAAAACAATTTTGCCAATTCTAGGTTGAATATTGAGAGATTTGAAATCTTACAAATGATATTCAAGTCAGCAAAGAAATGGAGACTAAGCCACAATATGCCCCTCTAACTAGGAATCAGTAGGAGCTAGTTTCAGCAGCTTGTTAACTTCTATCTGAAATTCATGATCCCATACTCTAAATGTGATGAAAATGAAGTTAGGCAGAAAACTTCCCTGAACTTGTTTCCAGTCTGTGACATGGGGGAGGACATCTTGGATGACCTCAAGGGTCTACCCACTCTCGGCACTAGACTGAAATTTAAACTCAGGGCAGGAAGCCTACCTTTGAACAGCAAACAGAAGCAGAGAGGAAAGGGAGAGTGCAATTGCCCGTTGTGTGGGCAATCTGAAGACAGTATTCATTTTCTGATACACTGTCCGGGGTTCTCTCACCAAAGAGACGCTCTCTTCAAATCTATTAAGGGAATTGTGCCTGTACCCCTGTTTATCAACTTTGAAAGTCTCGAGGCTGAGCCAAAAGCCCAGGCCCTCCTGAGGCCTAGTTTTTGGGCAAATCACACACAGCAGATTGATGCTTGTGTGAAGGGATTTCTAGAGGATATCTGGGAAACCCGGATTAATTCTTTATATGGAGGTAAGTCTTACTACCAACGTCAGCCCCTGACAGAGGTAGGTTCTGTCCCTTTTGTTCCCGCTCAAACTGGGCGCAGGGTCAATGGGCACAATGCTACGGCAAACAACGTCTTATGAGTACAATCTAAATGTGATGAAAAGAGGGCTTTACAAAGACCTAAAGGTACTGACCTTATATCATATCCCGCGTTAGAAACTGAACTATTGTCCAGGCATATACCTGGGACCACTGGCCAGTACTTGATCAAGACACGGCGTATCCTAAAATTACAAAATTTAGCTGCTTTCCTGTCCAATTAAAAGACAACCACAACGAACTAACTCCCACATGTAAGAACCTTCCCACTTCCCAGGCCAAGCGATGAGGAGAAGGAAAAGGGTAACATAACCCTACTGTTGCCAGTGCTATTGAAATCGCACATTCGCAAAAAGAAAAATTGAATGTGAGAATAGAAGCACCCACTGAAAGGAATCAAGATAGAGCCTTCATCTGGGAGGACGTCTGCGTGATCTTCAATAGGCATACGAGTTCTCATGATGCCAAAGTGTGCTGTCCCTCTCGCATCCTCTCCAGCCCCGTATTCACCTCCCGCCAATCCTGAGAGACCGCTTGGCCAAGAACTAGAAGTTTCCAAAATTTTGTACTCTTTCTCTATACTGTCTACCGCAGTAGGCACTTCCGACTGATTTGAAAGATTTGATTGATTTCTTAAGAGAAAATTCATTGTGTCTTGAATCCCTGAGCTCAGAAGCAGACGGGAGGAGGACTATACGATTGTGCCTGATGTGATTTCCAACCCCGAGCCTCCATCTCTCCAGCACTTCCAACGCAGAAACAAAGCCTTCTTACAATGCCAATGAGGACACCTCTAAAAATGCTTTGCGGTGGTAACAGATCCACAGCTATACTTTCACAGTTGACGTGGTCTCAGACCGCCAGCCTGCATCTCGCCAGCCCTTCCAATTCGGACACAAAAAACTTCACACAGTAAGGAAACGATCTCTGCGCGGAGGTAAAAGATCTGTATATTGACACTTTCTGCCCTTACCTCCTGTGAAGATGCTCACGAAGGCTGATTTCTGATCACAACCACGCCAAATTCTCACTCGAATCTCTATGAAGTGGTGTATAGCGAGTCGCGATATACAAAAAGCCTTCTGCGTTCAGCTCCTGTAAATCGCACAAATGGATGCCGATGAAAATGCCTCCAAATGCTAACGAGCATTTGTATGAAGTTTCAGAATATTTTTACAGCTACACTACGAACATCCTATCTGCATCTCGCTTGTGTACATCGCTTGGATGCTCACCAAGTCTAACTGTGGATCCGAGAGAGAGATATTGAGGCAATGAGAGACGAAGGGGACGCACTTCGGGGACTTCTTAGAAACGAAGAAAGCTCAGAATTAGGGTTTTAGCAGAGTGATAGATGAATGACATCCATGGTGAATATCTCATCTATTCAACGTAGTGAGTAGATGAAAGAATAGCAGTGTGATAGATGAATGACGAATAGATGAAAGGTAAATATCTCATCTATTCAACGTAGTGAAGAAGGTGCCGAGTGCGACGAGGAGGAGGACGGGAGAGGAAAACGGCGCGCGTCACGTGCTCGATTCCCTTTCTCATGCTCTCCTGCCTGCCTGCTCTTTTGTTGCTATCTACTTACATTGTGCTGGATCGATCGACGTCGTCTTGCGCTGGATTGCTCGTCTCACTGATGCTCTGCTCTACCTCATGCACTGGAGTTGGTGTTTCCTCGCTCTCTGTTCTCATGTCACTGAATCGTCTACGGCTCTGAGCAGACATTACAATTGAAACGGAAGAGCAGGGAAGAGAGGACAGAAAAACTGAATTGGGTTGTGTATCCTGCACGATGTGTGTCATTTTTGGCTGGCTGTATCTTGTACAGTCCTATAAAATGTTATTACAGCAGAACCTCATGTGGGCGTAAAGCACAAATATATAAAAATGCAAGGTGCGAGTCAACCTCGAAGTGGGAATTCCAGGGATGATCAACAGAGGCGTGGTTTGGGACTGTTGCGGACCTAATAGATCTATCTAGGGTTTTGTAGGGTTTCTGCTTCTCCAAGCTTTCATCGAAGCCTGTTGGGTTGGCTGCAGCGGAGGAATCAGAAATGGCATTTGTTGAGAAAGTGGTTGAGACGCTGGGAATATCTTACCCGTGATTTTCTGGAGGAGATTGGGCTTTCCGGTGCCATCTCCAAAACCAGAGCTCAGCTGATCAGCAACAGGTTTCAGGATGTAATTGAGGCCTGTGATCCAAAAGTGATGTATGTGCATTGAAAGTTGGGCAATGGACAAGACACGGAGTGTAATTCACCAGAGGTTTGCAATTGGAAAGATTGGCTGGCTAGTTTGAACTGCTGAATAATCGTGTTGAGCAGGCAGACGTATTTGTCATTTTGTGGTAACCACTCACAATCAGTCAGTTTCTCTAATTTTCTCAAGCGAGAAGCTTCAAGAGGAATCCCCTGTTGGCATTAGGGGTTTTAATTTTTCAACGTTAGGGTTTTAATGTCTACACAGTCACGTTCTGAAGCCGGGTGGCTTTTGAGAGGCTTGTCTTCGATGGTTGCTGGGTTTGGCGATGCGGACTGATTTTGTAATCCTTCTTGAAGAGAGACACTCTTGTCCAAATGGAGGAGACAGAGAGTAGTGATGGAGGAGGGTGAGATGGAACACATGTGGGCGGGCTGGTCGCCCAATCTAAGTTTGCTTCATTCGATGATCTAGAGTAACTCCTCTTCAATTCTCACCTGGTAGTTCAGAGAGGAGTGCAAAGTGATGTACTTAAGTGGTGTGGGAAGCATTGTCTGAGTAATTTGAATGGAGGTTGAAGGGAGAGGGTTGGGATTTCCAGTGCATACCCTCAACTCGGGTTTCAATTCTAGTTCGAGGGTTTAAATTTTTGTGGGAGAGATTATGAAAGACAACTGGTGAGAGTTGGAAAGTTGTTTGGGGCCATGGCTGACCCACCAGGGCAGCAGACAGTAGATTTTTCTGTGCTTGTGAGAAAGGCCGCGGAAGCATCATTCTCAAGCCTGAAAGAGCTGTGTGAGAATGCCCCAGAGCTGTCTGATTCGGAGAGGAAGATCAGACTTCTGAAGTACATTCTAAAAACCCGGCAGCGGCTGCTTCGCATTCTTGTTCTCTCCAAGTGGTGTCGGCAGGTCAGAAATGCAGGGTCCTTCCTCCTGCCTGTTACTCTGTCTTTCCTTGTGACTACTGTTATGGCAGGAAAATATTGGGCAAAAGTGTGCCTCATTGCACGTCATTCCCAGCCTAAAAATATTTTTCCCTGCTCTATTTGATATGCTCTAAAATGTGTCTGGAAATTTTTGGGCATGAAACTTGGTACAAATGATTGAGTGCTTTTCTAGCTATGACTGTAGCCTGTTCGGTGACTCAGGGGATGATTTTCTTGAGCACATGCTGCAGAGGCATATATTTTGTATGATGGGTAAGGCAGGCTTAGGTCAGCGCATATAACTGATCAAGTATGTCATGTGCAAAGTGAAGGGAGTTTCTCTCATTTGTGGGTATAGTGCCTCTGTCAAGCCTGTTAGGGTTGTTGATCTGGAAAGTGTATTGAATGTAGAAATGACCCTTAGTGTTCAAGCAGAAAAGATGAATGTTCTCGTGCTGTTTTTGCAGCTGTTGACTTGTTATGGCAGTGGTTCCTACAGAAATGCCCTCCTCATGATATCATTGGAGCTGAAATGAACGATCTACATAAGTGTTTTGGGCACCTTTGATTAAAACAACAAACTTCCGAGAATTTACAGATTTAAGCTGCCTAAGAGTTGGTCTGGTGTGCAGATTCCTTTGGTTGAGCGATGCCAACAGCTGGCAGGTACCCTGTCCAACCATGACACAAGCTTCACCCAAGCCGCTGACTTCCTCTTCTATCTCCATGACACCTTGCAACAAGCCCGTGCCCCAGTCTATGATATACCCACTGCAGCTGAGGTTTTGCTCACGGGGAGCTACAAGCGCCTACCCAAATGCATTGAGGACCTTGGGATGCAACCCTTGCTGGTTGGAGAGGAGAAAGAGGCCACCCTTCAGAAACTCGACACCATGCTCCGCTCTCGACTTCTGGATATCCTGTTGCCCAAGGAGCTCTCTGACATAACAGTTTCAGGCGGGCGAGTGATATTCCGGGCAGATGGTGAGTTTGAAGCACACCTCACACTTGGGTACCGAGGCAATCTCTCTCTGTGGCGGGTCCTTTGGCTAGAGATCCTGGTGGGTGAAAGCTCAGGACCAACAGTTTTCACAGAACCCCAGCGATTGGCCCTGGGGGATGATTTGGAGCGCCGAATGGCTGCCTCAGACGACCCCCTTGGACTTCTATACTCAATTTTGCACCAATTCTGCACGGCCTTGGTTATGGACACTCTCTTCCGTCAAATCAAGATGCTGCAGGGGGGCAGGTGGAAGGATGCAATCAAGTACGAGAAGATATCAGACAATGGGGGAACAGGTGGTCTACAAGGAGGGGGCATTGGGCAGGGCACTGGTGGACAAGGGCCTCCAGGCGATGGTGACACAGACCCTGGTGTGCCAGAAAAAACCCGGGGGTCACCAGGCCTTAAGATTGTCTACTGGCTGGAGTTGCAAAAGGGTGACACTTTGCCAAGCTTGAGGATTGAGCCGAGTGCTGACCATCAAATTGTTTGCTCACATTGTCCACCTGTAATTGACCCAATTACAGACACTGAAGCAAGTTTTGTGGTTGATCAAAGCTGCATCAACGTAGAGAAGTTGTTACTACGGGCAATTGCTTGCAATGTGCATTTACGACTATTGGAGGTGCAGCGAGGATTGAAGCTTGGCACCCAGCTATGTAGGGCAGACGGCGATGTTTTGTTGAGGAATACTATGTCTTCTGACGGTGAGATTGCCAATGAGGTGAATGTCAAAAACCTTATTTCATTGTCTTAGCATGATTGATACCCCTCTGTTCCTTTTCCTCAAGTCATGCTGGAAGATAGTGGTTGGTACAATTATGATATATGAGGACTTTTGGGGCTCGTGGTTCATTATATGACAAGTTGTTGAGCTACATCCATAGCTGGGCTCACCAACTAGGGCTGAGTTGTTGACTACTCTGTATATGGGAGCTGGCCTGAGTGAAAACTGGTGGAGCTTCATCATGTGGAGCTGCCAGAACTCAAGCTCTAAAGGCACTCTTGCCTATTTGTCCAGGAGAATGATGGAGAGGGTGATGCTGGTGAATCGGGAGGGGAAGTACTATGTGTCCGTGCATTTGGTGTCTCTTACATGGCCCTTGGTATTGGTATCAGGTTTTGAAACCTCCCCTGTACCAACTCTCCTCCTCTTTCTTTTCTAGTTCACAGTCAGATTGATGTCTTCCAGATTTGAATATTCAACAACTTCTCTGCCACAAGTTCTGCTCACAAGTTGAATTGTACTATCCCCACTATGAATAATTTCTAGCACTGGACAGGTGTACAGGGAAAGATGTCCTTGGCCTACAATGATTTGAGAGTTATTGGTGTTATGTTGGGGACAGGAATGGACGCTTTTTGTTACGCTGTCCCAGCACACTGCTGGCAACTTCAGCACTCACGGACATGGAAGATGGATTGAACCAGGGAACACTGGCCCCTTCTGATATGTTTCTCAATCTGCGTATCAAGTGCCTCCTGCATCTCTTAGCGTCCATTGGGAGGTCATTAAACCTCCAGGTGACTCGCTCCCTTCAATCTAACTTGACTTTGGCCTTTCTAATTGATTGTTGTTCAATTGTCTTGGTGTGGGGACTAATGAAACAACTTTGCGTTGTTATTAATGTCTATGATACCTATATAACTTGCAGAATACTGTAAGCTCTTTTGCACAGAGATTCACCATCTTTCAACCACTATTGCTAAGCTACCACGGTCATCATGGTCACAATAAGCTATATTCATATTGCACCTCAGTCACAACTGAGTCTTCTCCCTTTATATGGACTTATATGGACATATCTTCCACCTTATGTGGTAGATCTAACCTGTGCTGGATTTGGCAGCCGTATGACAGAGGTGCGCTATCTCTAAAGATTCCTTCTGATGGTCCAAAGCTCGCGACTGACTCCCTGGTACTGGGATTCCCTTACTGTGGGGATTCTTACTTCCTTTCTCTTCAATTGGATGAGAACTTTGCACCTCTGTTCATGCTGTTGGAAGCTCAGCCCCGGTCGCTCTCTGGGCGGGGAACCGTCACTTCTAGTCCCGCCAACATTATCCGGTGGACAAAGATTGACATTGAATCAATGCCAGTTTGGAGAGCGGACGCCAGCTTCAGTCTGTTGGACTCGGATGGTCTTGAGGATAAGGAGAGTGTTGGAAACGTCATAGCCAGGCGGTTGGATCACACGGGAGGTGGAAAACGGGATGTTTGGGTCCCCAATATTAGAGACCAAAGCAGGGAAGGCACGAGGGCCACTATGGGCATAGAGGGTGTGCAAACTGGTTTTGGTTCTCTGGCGGACCGGGTTTTTGGGGTGCAGAGAGGAGGGCCTGGCTCCCCTGTTGCAGCATCTCCTAGAGGCAACACCTTCCCATCTAACCTGCAGAGTGCCAGTTCACCAGGTCAGCAATTTGGGGGTGGGGCCTTTGGAATGAATGGCAATTTTGCTTCAGCAACTTCTGCCCTCACAAACACCACCTTCCTTCAGGGGAAGTCGTCAATAGGGGGCA
Organism: Takakia lepidozioides; assembly: GCA_030704615.1. Taxonomy (NCBI): domain Eukaryota; kingdom Viridiplantae; phylum Streptophyta; class Takakiopsida; order Takakiales; family Takakiaceae; genus Takakia; species Takakia lepidozioides. Next base: position 39,018,220 of record CM060731.1, read on the forward strand.
CAATGTTTGGGGTGTTTGAAGGAAATCACAGAGCCGGTCGCATTGGACTGCCCAGTGGGCCAGCAAGTCCCAGTCTGCCAGCAGCCAGCCCTTCCCGGAGTCCCATAGATATTCGAAATGCCTCACTCCATCGGACGTCACCTGCTTCAGTCAGGTCGCCTTTGCGTACAGATCAGGAACTCATGCAGCCCAAATCGTCTTTTAACCTTGGGTACAATGCGGCGTCTCCCATAGATCTGGATGATGAAGATCTCTCAAAACTAATTGACTCTATCTCTTCCAAGACTACAGCACCACCACCCAATGCATCTGTCGCATTCCCAATTGCAGATGCAGGGACAGTTTTGCCTTTACGGCAGGTGCGGCCTTTCTTGCAGCCAAGAAATTTGTCAGGAGCAACAAATGCCAGGCCTTCCCTCTCCAAAGGACTGCCTTTGCAGGGTTCCCAAGTGCCACGTGCTACAGGGCAGCCAGTTCGAGCGAATTCAACTGCATGGAAACCAACTGTATCTTTGCCAGTTTCATGGGCCACAGAGACAGCTTCCAGCATACCAGAAATTGATCGCTCCTCACAACCTGGAAGGACAGGGATGCCCTCATCAACACAAGGATCTTCTGTCCGTGGTACTTACAACTCTTTTTATCCCTGTTGTACAGTGCTTTAAACAATCAATCTGCAGTACACCAGTCCTGGGGGTAAGCACCAAAGATAATCATGCACTGTGGCTTCTTCATCTGTTTGTATCTCATTGCTCACAACTGATCTTGCCTGAATCACAGTCTGACATGCAATTGATAAGCAAAATTGTTTTCCTTCTCACCAAGTAAAACTGTCATGGACCTGTTAGTTGAAAAATTGTCTGTGCAGGTGCTTCTGAGAGAACAGCAGCCGGTACTCACAAGCGCAAACGGTCCATTTCAGAGCTTTTCCAGTCACTTCCCACCTTGCAAACAGTATCAGCACCTGCGGGAAAGTCAAAGAGGAGGAGGACAAATCTTGAGAATAGCCAATTAGCTGCCGGGCTTTTATCTCACAATTCAACACCTGTTATGGAGTCCTTCGTTGGCCAATCCTATGCCAGTGTCATTGCAGCAGCGAATGAGGGAAAGGCCCCGCCAGGTGCCTACCGAGCTGTACTTTTGCAAGTTGTCCGGCGTTGCTGGCTTTGTATTAAATATGCACGCCTAACTTGCCAAATGGATGCCCTTGGCATTCCTTATGTTATGGAAGTGGGTCTTCGGGGTCCCTCCACTGTTCTACGCTTCCGTCTTCCAGCCACAGTGCCCACTGGAGATGCCCGAACTCGAGAGATTGGCAGTGATGAAGCTTATGGGTGGCAGCAGATGTCTCTGTCTTTTGGAAGGGCTGGTAGTGATGGGTGGGATGTTGCAATTACCGATGCCCATTTCAGGGGCCTCTGGGATCTTCAGAGGCAGCGCAGTGGGATAGCTGGCACCGGGAGTGTCCAGTTTGCAAGTCCTCCGCAGGATGATGCTCATATGCAGTGTACTCACAACGGGTTGCTGTTAAGGTATCCAGCTGTTGAGGAAGACAGTATCAAGAAATTGGTTTGTGATCTAGAGCGACTGTGGCGGGCGCGTGCATTTGCAATAGGCATCAGGAAGCTTTTGGAAAGAAGGGGGGAAGAGAAGGGTGAGGGAGGTGGAGAGAAGTTGTTGAAATCCCAGAGAGAAGTCGGTCAGACCACCAAAAGATCAGCCACGGGGGAAAGAACTGAGGAGGGAGAGAAGAAGTGGGAGGTCATGCGGCGGGCTTTTAGGGTGGAGGCCACTGGCCTCACAAGTGTATCGTTTACTTATGTAGGGCCCATGCAAGGTGTGATGGCACGGTTTGTTGTTGAGTGGGGAGTTAACCACAGAGGTTGCACTGTGCATTCACCAGAGCAACTATGGCCTCACACAAAGGTCATTATTCATTTATCTCTTTCCCAATCAGAGTGCCTGCCAGTGGTGCTGTTATCAGTATTGTCACAATTTATATTACCAATTGAGTGCCAGTGTGCATAATTAGTATCTCTCAGTTTCGTTTTTGTTTTGGCTTATCTAGGTTCTTGTATCTTCCATGTGGGATGGTGTCAGTTGCAAAATCCTTTTACACTCACCTAGGGGGGGTTGGACATGGGGTGTTATGGTCTTACGACTTGGCATCTCTCTCTCAATGGCCACAAGGCTACGGCAAACAACGTCTTATGAGTACAATCTCTCTGCTTTTTCTGAAGTGGTCAATGCAAATTGTGTTCTCCACAAGGTCTTTAGTCATCTTTAGTTTTTTTCTTTGTTTCTCTTAATTCTGAGATAGCTTGTGTAATAAAAGATAGCAAGCATGGCATGGGTTCTTCAAAGGCTGCAGGAAGCACAGGCATTGGACAGATTAGGCTGCTAGCAGCGTCGTCTTTCCTCCTGTCTGGGTTCTCCCTCTCTTTTGTGTGCACGAATTACACGCAGCAGATCTATGTTTCCAAGATAGGATGGTGGTGATTTCTTTTTTTAAGCAACTGCGCACCCAGTTTTTTAATGCCAAATATATGATAATCTGCCAAGACTTCCATGATATGGTTTCTACCTTTGAATGTTGTTTGTCTCAACCCTATATTGACTGCTCTGTGGATGTACCATATGCAGTATTTGGAGGACTACATCAATGGTGGAGAGGTGGAGCTTCTGCTGGATGCAATACAAGTCACTGCTGGACCTTTGCATGCACTTGCAGCAGCCATCCGTCCAGCACGCATGCTGGGTCATGTTCCTTCCGCTGTTCCAGCTGTTATTATCCCCTCTGTCACTCCAGCTGCAGCCTTGACTGCAAAACCTGCAAGCAGTGCAGCTTTACTGCTGGGATCCATTGGCACTGGCATTTCAACACCCTCCACAACAGGCCAATCAAGACAAATAAATGTTGGGGGCACACCAGCTACTGCTGTGGGAAGTACTAACAGCGTCAGTGCAATGGTGTCTGCTCAAACTGGGGCTATTGCCTCAGGGCCTGGCAGAGGCCCTGGGCCGGGCCTTGTGCCCAGCTCTCTCTTGCCTACTGATGTTTCTGTCTTGCTTCGGTCACCTTACTGGGTTCGTATAGTGTACAGGCGGCAATTTGCAATTGACATGCGATGCTTTGCCGGGGACCAGGTGTGGCTGCAACCTGCCCCACCCCCTCGCAGTGGTGGACCTGCGGCTGGGGGCTCCCTTCCCTGTCCTCAGTTTCGCACCTTTGTTATGGAACATGTCGCGCTGGGTTTGAATAGCACAGAAACTGTTGTAGGAGGAGGGCCAAGTTCAACGCCAGCAATGGGGGCTGTCCAGCCAGCTCTCTCAGGGTCTTCAACCCGTGGGAGCAGCTTGCCTGTGGGAGGTTCTCGGGCTGTCAATCAAGGGGCAGTGCTTGTGAATCGAGTGGGGAGCAATGTAGGTATGCAAGGGGGGCCTGCTGTTCCTGCAGCCATGGTGAGCCCAGCCTCAAGGGGTGCGGCTGCTAATCCAAGCTTAGGGAGTAGCCTTGGGTTAAGAGGTGAGTTGAACCCAGCTCTCTTTGGAATGGGTGACGATGGTGGATATGGTGGTGCTTGGGTGCCCCTAGCTGCTCTAAAGAAAGTGCTCCGGGGAACACTGCGCTACCTGGGAGTGTTGTGGCTATTTGCCCAATTTCCTACTATTTTGAAGGAGGTATTGGGCTCCATTATGCGGGAAAATGAAGGCGCATTGCTTAATCATGATCCAGAGCAACCTGCACTACGCTTCTTCATTGGGTACCTACGCCTGCCTTTCAAGTTACTGCTGTCCTCTTAGGATGTGTTATTAGTTGCGTAATGAGTCGCAGCAATATTTACTGTCAAGTGTTTGCTGGCTTTGCCTTTGTGCGGAACAGCCTTTGTTTGACAGAAAGCATACACTCCTGCAAGTTAAGACCATGTTGCACTTGAACGTGTATTTAGTTGTTATTCTTGATAGTGCAATGCTACTGTACAGTCCAATACTCCTAGTCATTCTCACTGCCTCACCTGTCACAATGTCACGCCATTATTCATTGCTGTATGGCTGTCCAGTGACAACCTTACTAAAGGGTGTAATCCGGATCATGTGCTTGTGTGAAAACTGGACGTTAGCTTTTGTAAGACCAATCAAAGAGCCGCAGTTGAGTTGCTTAGACCAGTGTTTTTGTCCGATGCAGAGGTTGTGTGTTTGCAGTGAGCATGCATCGGCAGCAGCTATATCTGCAAGCAATAAATGTGAAGCGCTACCAGCAGCACCAAGCTCACGCAGCCCAACACGGGCCAGGTCAGGGTGGAAACTCCGCATCAGAACTATCCACTTTGGAAATGACAGATATTGGGGATTTTTTTGCGCGTCGCGTGGCTTCGGAGCCCTATGATGCATCACGCCTGGCATCTTTTGTCACAATGTTGACACTCCCAGTCCATGTTCTGCGCGAGTTTCTTGGACTCATCTCATGGAAGAAAGAAGCCCTCAAAGTACATGACACCACCGTCCTCTCCTCCCACCCCCTGGGTCCCTGCCTCCTTATATTCTCAGGCACAATGACATTCAGTCACTTATAGCTGGGCTTATATGCAGTCTGGTGTAAATGAGTGTTTTTGTCATTGGAGTCCTGCAAGTTACACTAATGTATTATAGCTGAAAGGCTTTTGCCTCTTGTGGCTTCGTTATTCTGATAGAAGGTGTGTTTGATGTTGAAGGCAAGTGGGGCAGCACAAGGCTCTGCTGGTGAAGGGGGTGCACAAGTCCTGCCCCCTCGGCACCGGGTGGAACTCAGTCTTGAAAGCCAAACAGGATCAGTTGGATGGGATGCTGGTATTTCACACCATGAAGAGGGAGGCCATGTTCCGGGGGGCCTGGCTGGAAGTGCAAAGACGAGAAGCAGCATCCGTCACAATCGCCCACGGAGTACGGTTGAGTTCACTCTCACTATCTTTTTTGATTCCTCCCAGGTGCCTAACTCGAACGTGGCAGGGGGAGCGGGATGGCTCCCTCAGTCAGTTGCCATACGACTGTGGTATGTGTTTGCCGATGTGGGGAGAGTTTCTCTGATTGGGATGGAGGGGAGCCACGGCGGAAGAGCATGTTGGGTTCGATCTGATGACTGGGATCGGTGCAAGGAAAGAGTGTTGCGCGCAGTTGAGCTTGCGGGTGGAAGCAGTGGGGGGGAAGGCCAGGGGCGGGTCAAGGCTGTTGCTGAGGCAGTCCAATTGGCTCTGCAGTCTGCTCTCCAGCAGCTTGGTAAAGGTGTGCACTAAGTTCTTTCTCACCTTATCATTTCGCCCTACAGATGCTGCCGCTGCAGCCTAGTGAAGGAGTTCTCCATGAGTGAGGTCGTGGGGTCTGTGAGAGAGATGTAGTGGAGTATTTCTTAGACTCTGCTTTCTGTAGTGTGCAAGGCAAAATCCTCTCCCCTGGGTTGAGTGCCATAGGAAGAGAAGACTGGGACAGTTTGGAGGGGAGAAGATAATGGAATGGTGAAACTACTTTGCTGCAGGCTTGCTTTGGTAGCCAGATTATGTTAGTTGAAATCAATCTGGCCCTCGTTCTACAGGGACAGCATTGGCGACAAGGCAACCTGCTTGGAGTGCAAATTCCGTGCAAGGGATGTCAGCAGGAAAATTGCAGTGGTAGATACATTTGCTACCCACATTGTGAGGTAGTGTTCAGAATTTTGCAAGTGTTTTCAGGCATGCATAGCTGTGAGAGCTGAAGACCTTTGTACAATTGTTTGCCTGCTTCATGTCCTACCCTGTAGGACCCAGAAGCACTGGATTGAACGTCTTGGGGGACCCCTTTGTGAAGTGAAGAGATGCCCTCTGTAATACTTGTGTGACTTCAATCCTTGGAAACTAAAGGGTGGCAGATATATCGCCCTTAATGTCCAATTCTCTACTATGCAAAGTCCATCAAAAGAATTCATCGTTCATCATCATTATCAAAATCACCTTTCGAGCATTTGATAACAATGATTAAGAACAGATTTCTGTGATTCAACTGTCAGAAGGGACTGCTTGAGCATTCCTGTTTCAGGTCAAGATTTGTCTTGGTACTGGTTTGAATCCCCACAGCTACTATACTGGACGAATCAGCTTCCCTAAAAGAGGATCCATCTTTTAGCCATCTCAATATTGTTATTGGCAGTCATGTGAAGGTATTTGTATTTTGGCGGAAATCACACAACTTACAAGTTAATTCTTGAAAAGTGAAATATTAGTGGATAATAGGACAACCCGTTGCAACACGATCGCATGTAGACGATTTCTTTTATGTCTGAACATGGTAGCCAAATTGGTTTCAAGTCTCGCCTTCTGCTTCCTATTGTGAAGCGCAAAACCCAATATCCTTGCATCTTTGTCTCGGAAATTTAGTGGATGGTTATGTACATTTGGGAACGGATCGCCTTCAATATACCATATATTACACCCTTTTTGTAGTGAAAGATGAGTCAAAGAAGCAACTGGAGGATCTCAAAGATAGGCATGTATTAGCCGGTTAGTAGAAATTAGTTTGAAAAAAAAGTGCCTAATCATTTTTTTTTAAGAAACAGGGGATAGTGGCCCTGGGAAATTTATTGAAAAAGGTAAAATAGTACAGAGGGAGGAAAAAATAACCTCCAGGAAGGCCGTAAAGCGAACACCCAAAACCAGAAGGGACGGGGGAAAGCAGGGGAGGGCCTAATCAAAGGCACTAAGGAGGTAGTTGGAGAACAGTAATAAGAGAGAAGGTAGGATCCCACAAGGATTCCGAACAAGCAAATAAGCCTACCTAAAGCGATAAGGAGGAAGGGAGCTCTAAACAGTACAAACTTAGAACTACCCGAACAAAGTCAGGATTTCAATTGCCAAAATCTGGAAGCAGACATCTTGTTGTGCTTCCAGTTGATGTCAAGAGCGTCAGACTCAGTTGGTGACTTGCCAATCCCGGGGGAGGTCGTCATTCCAAGAGACTCAAGAATCAGAGAGCCTAGAGCAGAGGAGGTCGCCCTTAGCCCAGGTGAGATCGAATTCCAAGAGAAGCTATTGGCTCCTCCTTTCGCTGCACCTGCAGACACACCTTGCGCCCCTCAGTCATCAGATCTGAAAATAGTTTGTAAAGGATTAATCTGATGTTGGGGCGCTTCCCCTCAAAAATCAAACTACATCTAGCCTTCCAGATGGACCAGAGAGTGTGAGCTCTAAGACAAGCCAAGATCGGACAGTCGGAGCATATGGATCCATTATGCAGATTGAGTAACGTAATGGGAGCAGACAAGGTCGACAGCGGTTTCCAGTTAGAATAGAAGTTAGCCACCAAATGCCAAGCTCTAGTGGACAGCTGACAACCGATCAAGCAATGCTCTATGGTCTCCCTAGCACCACAATTGCATATAGTGCAGGAGGGGTCATGGTTGGGGAAAAAGATTGCGACAGGGAGAATTCGGTTGGCCAGCTTCTATAAAAATGCGCAAACCTTCGCTGAACGATGCTTGGCCCAAACATCCTTCCACACTCCGTTCCAGCCTTGGAACTGCATATCCATGTTCCATTTAGTGTTCCATTTGGCTGTGAAATTGGCATTCCCTAGGAGTAGCTTGTAACTTGTCTTTAGAGTATTTGCATATTTGTCCAACAACTCAATATTTCATCTAAATTTATGTGGTGTGGGGTTTCTAACTACAATAGGTATGTATCCAATTGTTAGATTGCAAAAACAATCATGTACCAGAGAGCCATGGACTTTTAAAGTTGATTATTGTGGAGTGCAGATGTTACACATAAAATCTTATGGACTGAAAAAACATCATGTACACTCATACAATGGCACAAAGGAAAACACACTAGGGGTGCCATTTTTAAATCCAACCCAAATCCATTTTTATATGGATTAGTTATCTTAGGGATTGAGAGCTATGGACTATTTTGCACCTAAAAACAGGTTGATTTGCTCTAGTCCATAGCATCTTGTGTTTTGGGTTTTTGAGGTGTCGTCTTTTACTAAAAAGACATACAAACCTATAATCTAGAGGTGCCAGTTGGTATATGGACAAGTGGTTGTAAACTCTAAATTTTGACGGCTAAATATTTTTTCACATTAACGCTTAAAATATCTAGTAAAAAATATTATCAATATTTGAGGAGGGACTCTTTACTAAAAATGTTATGTATACTACTATCTACTTTTTTAAGAATAAATTGAAAGCAATAGACTCAAAAAAATAAAATTCCATGGACTTCCAATGGACTCAACATGTGCCGCTTTTGATCCACCCAATCCTACAACTGCCCTTTACTGTATAACCAAGAAGTAGGGTCTTCTTGTCGTCCATCCAAGTCCCTTCTCCTGGGTCCAATTGTAATCTGCTGAGTGGTAAGCGAAGAAACCAAATCAAGGGAGGTCTCTAAGCCCAACAATCTTTCAAGAGTGCCTAATTTTTGAAAATTTCTTCTAAAGTGCCTAATGGTATAAAGTCAATAGGAATAATGTAAGAACTTAATGGACACGTGCGATCTGACGGTACTTTTCACCGGATTCCGGCAGCCTGGGCTCCTCCAGCGGGGCCCCTGTCAAATCCTCCCCACCCCCTCTTACCAAAAAACCCTTGAATTTAATTTTTTTTTTAAACATAAAGTGAGAAAAATTCTTTAAATGAATGTACTAGCTCCAGATGATTTCCATAGGTCCTTGCATTGACTCAAGTATCTCATCATAGTTTGTCTCGTATCCCTTAAGCTCTCCTTCGAGTTCTGAACTAGCATTGAGATTAGGAAGCTCTTCATCTTCAATATGCAGATTTGCCAAACATCTACTCATGTTATCAACTACACTGAGATCAAGACAGATATCCGGCACATCTTCCATAACAAAATCCCTTTCCAAGATATCATAAGGTGGCAAACAAGTCGCTTGCAAAGTTACCTCTCATAGCCTCTCCTTGAAACATGTGTGCAAATGCACGTAGAATGCCACATCGTTCCCAACCAGACACAATCATCTTTCTATGACATCCAACATGACACCAAGCCTCCCACAACCAAAGAGCTGCCCACTCACGCATCTTGGATATCTGTTTTCATTTTATTTTTCATTTTTATCTTGGATATCCGTTTTATTTTACTTTTATATTTCTGTATTTTTTGTTAGGGTAATTATTTTTGGTTGCCTAATTTTAAGGATTTACACATCCAAGATGCATAATTTAGAAAATTTTCTCGAAAGTGCCTAACTGCCAAATGGCCCCAATAATAATTATTAGGCGGCCAAGTGTCTAACTTGCTATCCCAGTACGGTATGTGAGTTTGGTGTCATATGGAATGGAAATCGATTAATGGGAAATTTTTAGAACCAACGTATATATATATATACACGACGCCTCCCGAATGAAGCGTAAATTATGGTGTCTCTTCATCCCGAATTGGGTCGCTCGAGATTTTGCGCAGCCCACCACTGCTGTAGATGAAGTGGGATGAAGAGGCACCCTGAAGCTGAAATGGCGCTTCAAGTGTGCTTTCGAACGGGCTTTACACCATGCAAATTGAGTAAGTGCGCCGCCCAGAATCTTTTTGGCATGCAGGGGGGTGCAGAAATCGCACGCCACGGTGGTTGACATGCAACGTGGCGTCCTCATACTTGGCTGGAAATGCAACTACAATGCAGGACTGCCAGCAGCGGCGTGTGGGGTGGTCAAGGGGACCTTGCCATGTTCGCCCGCCAGGACGTCCATAGCCACCTAGGGCATCCCTCTTTCTTGCCATCTCGTTTGTGTCTCAGCTCGTCAAGGAGCAGTTGTGCCTTCGTCTTCCTATCGATTCGGGCCCTTAAGCATTTGTGCATTGTGACTCCTTCTCTAGCCTTCGGTGCTTCCGCTCCCTTGAACCTTCATCACCTGCGTTGCCACACCTGCTGTTCTCTCGGCGTGTGAATGTGTCTTCCTCTGTTTGATGGCAAAGCCGCTGCTCGAGCCTTTGTGGTCAAAAATTCATATAGACACGAGCAAAGATTCGACAGGAAAGTCGTTTCGATTCAATAAATTTGTACTAAATCGAGAGTCAAAGAGAGACACATGATATGTTGATGTCGAGTTCATGAAGCGCATTCATCTTCTATTTGGGCATTGCTCAGCTTCATGGTGTTAAGCGGCTAACTCGTTGGTTTGTTGTGTGTGCGAGGTGTGCGAGGTGTTGGTATGTCGTTCTCATGGTGTTAGTTAACCGCTCTCTGTTTATGTCTGGGTTCTAGTTGCATGCCACTCTAACTTTGCATGTGGGAATATTGTGAACAAGGGGAGAGATCGCAACTTCTATGGCTCCAAAGCGCAAGGATCGAGCACCTTGTGTGCCACCACCCCCTGCCGCTGAGCATAAAGAGGCCACAGCCATACTTACACATTGGGGTCTTGTCGAGCAGCACTGTACTGAGGGTCAGTTGCAACTCATTCTTGGCATTGTCTTCCGAATTCTTGTTGTCTTTGCCCTCACCCCCTACTTTCCATTGGCCTAGACACGCAAAATCGCACAATTTTAGGTTTTTATTAAGACGTCAAGTGGCTCTTATCTTGGGTTGGAAGGAGAGAAGAGAAGAGGGAGACCCCATTGGGCTTAGTGAGGAGGTGAACACAACATTGAGAGAACATATCTGGCCAGATACAGTCAAACGTCTGAAGCAGCTGGCTCGAGCCAAGCGTCCATCTCCCAACACTTGCACGTTGTTGAGTCCTCTGAGATGTGTAAGAATGAGAGTTGATGTCAGTGAGGGTGGGTAGTCACTGGGAAGTTTGGGGAATTTGGGTTGTCTTCCAAGCCTAGTGACCTCCTCTTCAGAGCCACTACGGAAATTCCTAATTTTGTTGACACTGGCAATCCTAGCCATGCGGAGGTGGGGAATACAATTTTGGATGATGTCGACATCGTGGAGGATGCTCCACTGTATGAGGGAGACTCAGGTGAGGAGGGTGTTGGGAAAATGAAGATTTGGAAATGGACGAGCCAGATGGTGAGACATGTGAATCCCTTGCCACTTTATTTGGTCCCAAAACTTGGGAGTGCAATGACAACACTTTTTGTAGTGATAGAGTACCATTCACTGAGCCAACTCTTGGGCCAAACATGCCTGACTTGAGGGATGCATCTGTCACTTTGCTTTTCAATATGTTTTGGACTTCCGCGATTTCGAAACACATATGCAAGGAGACGAACCGTTATGCCAATGAGAGTGTCGCCAGTGGAACTCGAGGGGGGCCAAAATGGAAGCCCTTTGTGTGTGCCTGAGCTTTGTGCATGGCTGGGGGCCATCTGCCTTTACATGGGGATTATAAAAAACTACCTAATTCCCGGTGCTATTGGCAAATTCGTGAAGTGTTGTTTGCATGTCCTCTCAGAAAGAAGGTTATGAGCAGGCACAAGTTTGAAGGCTTTCTCAGGTGCCTGCATTTGGTGGACAACTCCACATTGGAATCTGATCGTGGCAGTGTTGAATTTGACAAGTTGGGGAAGGTTCGATGGCTATGTGATGACATTGTGTGCAGGTGCAAGCAGTATTGGAATTTGGGAAAACTCATCCCCGTGGATGAGATCATGATTAAACACAAGGGCAAGAACTGTGTGATTTGCCAGTACATGCACAAGAAACCTGTCAAGTGGGGGATCAAAGTATGGGCCCTTGCAGATGCGTCGACTTCCTATGTGCACAATTTTGACGTCTATTGTGTTAAGAAAGGGGGGCCATAGGGTATGAGGGAGAAGAAGCGGCAAAAGGGAGGGATATGATGTGGTGTGTAGACTGATAGAAGGGTTGCATCACCTTGGCCATGTTGCATCACTGACAATTTTTTACCTCCCCCCAATTGCTATACCATTTGGCATTGAGGGGGGCTTGGGCCACTGGGACTGTTCGATTGAATCGCAAGGGACTCCCCCCTGCATTGCTGACATTGAAGAAGAGCAAGACTGCCAAGCAAAGGCAGTCCTGGTTTAGAATGCACAATAGTCGACAAGTTGCTGCACTTGTGTGGTGGGACAAGAAATGGGTCTTCCTTATCTCATTTGCAACTCTCCCAACAACTCACCCTAATTCACATGTAAGTGTTCGATGATTGGTTGGGAATTCCAGAGTGCAGGTGCCTTCAATACCCATTCATGTCCAGTAGTGGTCAAACGTATATGCGCGGTGTGGATGTGAAAGACCAACTACGGGGTGCCTATAGGATTTAGTTGAAAACCTACAAGTGGTGGCATAGAATTTTCCTGTTGCTGTGGATACCCCTCTCGTGAATGCCTATATCCTACATACAACATACATGAAATTGTTTGGCAGTGGTAAGCTGTCGCATTTGGCATTTAGCTGGCCCTTGCACATGCTTTGATAGCCGAGTTTGTGGGCAGTGTGGATGTTGCAACTGCTGGCCTTGGGTTCATTTTTTTTAACACTCCACTTTTCGGCGGCGGTGTGGTGTGTGTCATAGGAGGACACACTATTACTGTCCTTCATGCAATGGTGCATATGTGTGCGTTGGTCAATGCTGGCGTGCGGCCCACCACACACAAGGGTGGTGAAGTTGATTTTGGCATTCTTGTGTGGCATTTTCGCTTGGGCCTGTCATGTGTAGCTTGGGGGCTGGGTGGTAGTGGCTGTAACTGTGAAGTGTGTGGCCTGCTGTGTTGTTGGTAGGGATGGTGGTGAGACATTCATGGGGTATGCTAGTGTGCAGTAGGGCGATTGGGCAACACGGCAGGGCTGATTGTGCTAATCGACTTGCGAGATGTTGTTGTTCGATTTGAGCTCCACGCGGGGGGATTCGTAGGGGATCATGCGTTTGCTGTTGGGATGTCTGGATTGTGCGGGGGATGCATTTTTCTTCTTTGGGGGAGGTTCATTTTGTTGTTGGGGTGGCAATCTTTGGGATGCAAATTTTGGGAATTTTGGGGGGGAGGGTTGGTTGTTGTGGGGGGATATGCTTGTTGCCTCAGGGGGAAACTATCTGCACACTGGGGCAGAGAAGGGGGTTCGACTTCCCCTCAGTCTCTGCTGGTGGTGGGAATACTCGTAGAGGGCGGGGGGTTAGTTGGCGGCAGTTACAGTTAGTATGGGGTAGTGGATGAAACGCAGGGGCCAAGCCGTGATACAATCGGGTTGCAAGGAGGGAAAGACACAACGGTTGGTGGGGATGCAGGGAAATGACCTAGAATTTGTCGCCAGAGGTCATGCATTTTCCGTCAGACATCTCCCTGACTTGCCAACCAACAGAAATCTCCCCTAAACCCACATCTTCTCTTGATTTTTGTGAATTTTCTCTAAATCTATTTACCAGTGTGTTGCTGGAGTTCCCCGTGACAAATCCACCGTTGAAAATCTTATTTTTCCTCAAAATTGAGGACATAGCTGCGTATTTGGGCAAGGGGTGTGAGAAATTCTCAATCTGTATCCCTTTGTGGTCACATACAAAGTGACCCATCCCAAATTTGGGAATTTAGGCTTCAAATTTTGATATCATGTTATGGATATGGTAGGCTATCAGGCTGTAAAACTTTTGGCTCAAGCATAAACTGTCGCGCACCTCACCTCGGTAAACTCCCCTTCAAGTCATAATTACTCGCCTTGATGCACACGCCTAACTCCCAAACCGGCCGCCAGGCAACCTCGGAGCTTCGACTGCTCACCGGGGCATAACGGTCCCCCTCACACTCCCACTCGACCCTCGACCTGTCGGACTCGGTGGAAATTCCCTTTGGTAAATGGCAGTCCGGAACAGCTCCCCACACCTTGGTCGCTTTCCGGCTCGCACTGTCGCACACCTCAGTTCGGTAAACTCCCCTTCAAGTCATAGTTACTCGCTTTGATGCGCGCGCCTGACTCCCAACCTGGCCGCCGGGCCAACTTGGAGTTTCGGCTGCTCACCGGGACATAACGGTCCCCTTCCGCTTCCCTCTAAACCCTCCACCTATTTGGGACTAGGAGAATTCCCTTTGGTAGATGGCAGTCCGGAACAGCTCCCCCCTCTTTGGTCGCTTTCCGGCTCGCTCGCTTACTCACTAGTTTTTGGTCACCAACGGGCTTGCACCGTTCTCGGGGTTACTACTCCCTATATATACTTCTGTAGCTGTCCGCGGGGGTTTCATAACCAGCCATGCCATTTTATGGCGAACCACCACGAAAACCCTCGACTCCCGGTGGTGAGTCGCGGTGAGTCTTGGCCCACTCACCGCGGCCCCAATGGACCGTGATGAGTCCCAAGACTCCCCACGACTCCCACCTCGAGGTCTCCACCCCATGGTGAGTCCTATGCCACCCCCACTAAGTCCCACTAAGCTACCACCACCCCTTGTGGAGCCACCTCCACCGCAACCCGGTGTGCGGGGCTCCACCTAGTGAGCGCCTCCGCCTCCTTGAGTGCCTTGGGCACTCAAGGGTGCTTCAGCCCCCCCATACCTATCGCTGCCGCTGCCCCCACCACAGGGGCAGCCCCTCATGTGTCCCGACCCCCTGCCCTCAAGGCAAAGGGCCGCGACACACACCCCTACCAACAGGGAGTCGATGTCCTCATCGACTTGTCCATTTTGTAGAAACGAACATCCAAGTTGTGGCGTCCCACATCAAGGAGTTTGTTTCCGTACCATGGCGTCCCATGGCAAAGAACCAAACCCCACACTTGACTCCACTCTCCACTAGCTAGTTCGGCCGACTTCCTCCAAGTCCCGGCCAAGGGTGGAGCCTCTCCAGCTCCTCCCAGTGCACTCTTCTTGGCCTACTTCAAGGCCAAGGAACGATCCTCCCCGAGGATCGAATCGCCTTACTGCAACAACATTGCTTGCGATCGCTCATGATGCCGCTTTTGGCATCACCTTGAGCAAGGGTTCACCTGGAACCCTCTTTGACTAGGAAGATAACCTTGAACCAACCGTGCGCCCCAATCACTACAATTGGGTCCGCCTTGGAATGCTGGCCTGAGGTACGGGAACACGCCGAAGCCGCACTACGACTTCGTCCCGAGGCTACACGATTATAGTACGTGAACGGAAGCACGTAGCTTCCGCGTTAGCCCGCACTACAAGGCAACCCCCTCGGTAGCGCAGTTATAGTACGCGCACGCGCCAGGTGCGCACTAGCACTTGAACTCCCAAATAAGGCGCAAGTTTCCTTGCCCCTTGGATGGGAGTCACCCGATTTCGGCACTGCGCAAACACACGATTAACCCAATTTACCTCTCCCACTTTTGTAAGCTAGCATGCATTCTACACACCAGCCAACCACACCATGCATCACCATTCCAAACACAATAGGACGCACAATATTTGGAACCCATTTCCTTTATCACAAATTTTTGTACAATACAAGTTTTTGCAATCGGATTCCTGAGCTAGCTAAACCGGGCTAAGCATGCATTTCCTCCCCCACGCTCCAAGGTTGATGTCCCCATCAACGCTTCTTCCGCTTTTGAGGTCGCCCTTCGAACGCTGCAACTGCCTCGGATGCGTTTCCCATTTCTGAGGCACGCACCCAAGATGCCTCCACAAGATGATAGCCCTTCCATTTGACGAGATACTCCGTTTCTCGGTTCTTGAACCTCCTCAACTTAAGTATTGCCTCCACCTCGTACTCGGGTTCATTTTCATGATCCAACAGCATAGGTGGCGGACGCAACACTTGCTGCCGATTCGGACGTGCTTCATCTTTGAAGTAAGGCTTCAAAAGGGAGACATGGAATACTGGGTGCACCTTGCTGTTTGCTGGCAGCTCCAATTCATACACATCCTCATTCATTACCCTCCGAATGCGAAAGGGACCCGCATACGGAGGTACGAACTTCGGACTCATTTCCGGAGGTAGTCGAAAATTCTTGATGTTCAACCAGACCTCTGTGCCTGCCTCAAACTTCACTTCCCTTCGCTTCCGATTCGCCTGCCTTTCATACCGTTTCCTAGCTTTGGCAATGTTGTACTTTGCGAGCTTCAACAAACGCTCGCGTTCTTCCAGTACCGCCGCTACTGCCGGTTCCTCAACGTCCTGGGCGGCCCAACTTGTCGGCACTAGAGGTGCTTTTCCATAGACCAACACAAAAGGGGAAACTCCCGTCGCGGAGTGTTATGTGTTATTATAACAGAACTCTGCCGCGTCTAAGTGTTCCATCCAGTCTGATTGGTCTGCCGACACGTAATTCCGCAAGAATTGCTTCACTACGGAATTCACTCTTTCCGTTTGGCCGTCCGTCGTAGGTCGGAAGGCGGTGCTCATCTTCAGCCTCGTCCCCATCTTCTTCCAAAGTGCTCTCCAGAATTTACTCGTAAACTTTGGGTCGCGGTCCGAGACAATATCCTTCGGGACTCCATGATGCTTTAAGACGTGGGCGAAGTAAAGTCGCCCTGTCTCCTGCGCAGTTGCCGTCTCCTTGGTGGGGATGAAATGGGCCATTTTACTGAACCTATCTACCACCACCATGATTGCATCGAATCCTTTTGACAGCGGCATAGCAGTCATGAAATCCATCGAGACGCTTTCCCAAGTCCCCTCTGGAATCGGCAAGGGTTGTAACAGCCCCGCTTGCTTTTTATACTCGCTCCGGTTTTGTTGGCATGTGGTGCATGTCTTTACATACTCCTCTGCCTCCTCCCTCAGTTTGGGCCAGAAATACTCTTTCTTCAAGAGTGCCGCAGTGCGCTTGGCTCCACCGTGGCCCGCAAGCGGGCTATCATGGCATTCTCTCAAGAGACTATCCCTGATCCCTCCCTTTGGCACATAGAGACGTTTTTGCTTATACCGGAGCAGTCCGTTTTGCAAGTGGAACTGCGATTTAACCCCCATTCTCAAGTTCTGCATCACGCACTTTGCCAGCTCATCCTTCCGGCAAGCCTTCCGGATCTTCCTTTGGAGCGCCGTCTCGCCCTTGTACACCAACAAGAGCTGCTGCTTTCTACTTAAAGCATCGGCCACCACATTGTCCCGTCCCGGTTTGTACTGGATATCCACGTCGAACACTGCCAAAGTATCTTGCCACCTAAGTTGTTTTGGGGACAACTTGGGCTGCGTGGCAAAATACTTCACCGTGACATTGTCCGTGAACACCTTCACTGGGTTGGAACCAACATAGTGGCGCCAGAGTTCAAGGCAATGTACCACCGCCTTCATCTCTTTTTCGTGCGTCGGCCACCGTCGCTCCACTTCATTCAGTTTCTTACTTTCGTAAGCCACTGGACGTCCATCTTGCATAAGTACACCCCCAATTGCGAAGTCCGATGCATCTGTATGAATCTCAAACGGACGATCGAACTCCGGGATTTTTAAGACTGGAGCTTCCGTCATCCGCTGCTTCAATTCAGCAAAAGCTTGGCCACAAAATGTGTTCCATACCCAGACTTTGGATTTACACAGAAGGTCCGACAGCGGCCCCGCGATCTTGGCGAAATTTCTCACATACTTCCGGTAATAGGAGGCGAGTCCTAGGAAGGATCGCACTCCCGGGACCGAAGTCGGAGGCTCCCAGTCCAAGATCGCCCTCACCTTTCTGTCATCCATTTTGATCCCATCCTGTGTAATCACGTGCCCCAAGAACTCCACTTTTGTGACCCCGAATTCGCACTTTGAAGCTTTGGCATACAGCTTCCCTTCTCGCAATTTTTGGAACACCCTTTTGAGGTGCTCCAGGTGCTCCTCCTTTGTTTTCGAGTACACCAAGATGTCGTCGATGTACACGATCACAAAGTCATCCAACCACTCCTGGAAAAGGCTGTTCATCAGCGTGCTAAATGTCGCTGGTGCATTGGTGAGCCCAAAAGGCATCACCAAGAACTCATATGAACCATACCTTGTCCTGCACGCGGTCTTCTCCTCATCTCCTTCCGCCACCCGAATTTGGTGATAGCCGGAGCGCAAGTCGATCCGGCTGAAATACTTTGCTCCTGCCAACCGATCGAAGAGGTCGTCGATCCTTGGCAAAGGGTACCGGTTTTTGATAGTCACCTTATTCAGAGCCCTGTAATCGACACACATCCGCAGCGTCCCATCCTTCTTGTCTGCAAATAGCACCGGGGCTCCGTAAGGTGACTTACTCGGCCGGATGTACCCCTTTGACATTAGATCTTTGAGCTGAGTCTTCAGCTCGACCAACTCTTTGTGGCTCAACCGGTAGGGCGCCTTGGCAGGCGGTTCCGATCCCGGTATCACCTCAATTTTGTGGTCAACTCCTCTTCGCGGTGGCAAGCCGCTTGGTAAATCCTCCGGCATCACATCCTGGTATTTCTCCAAAATCCCCTTGATCCAATCTGGGCTCGGCTCCCCATCGCCTTCTCCTTTCACTTCTCTAATGTAAAGCAAAAACGGGGACTCGTGTGTCTCCTCCACGGCCCACTCCTTTGCTGATAGAAGGTTTATTCGCCCTCCCACGGATTTGGGCGTTTCCGACACTCGTAAAACCTCGCCACCATTCCCACATGGCAGCGTGACTACTCTCTTACGGACCATCTATGACCGCTCCGGATTTGCTCAAAAAGGTCATTCCCAAAATGAGATCCACTCCATCGATCTCGCAGATAGTGAAGTTCTCACGTCCCTCCCAACTCCCCAGTTGAAGAGGAACATCAAACGCCAACCTTGTCGCCAACTGAGGTTCTCCTTTGGCAGAGCGCACCTCAATAGAGGCCCCCACGTCACTTGTCCGGAGTCCCAACTTTCGCGCCGCCGCCGGCGTCATGAAGGAGTGCGACGCTCCTGTGTCCACCAACAACGACACATTAGTTCCGGATATTATCCCATCCACGAACAATAACTGACTCCCTTTTCGTAAGGCGCCATTTCCTGATACAACTCACAAGAAAATTTGCCTACCTTGCAAGTCCTGGCGACCACCGCTTCCACCAAGCGACTGATGGTATCTTCCGACAGCTCCGTGGTCGCCCGAGTCATGTTCAATTGCCGGGGCTTCGTGCACTTCTTGGCCATGTGCCCGGGCTCCCCGCAATTGAAACACACTCCATCAAAGGTCGCCTTCTGTCCGCCATAAGTCGCTCCACCCGCTTTTCCTTTCGAAGCGCCGGGTGCCGCCTTGACGTGTGAAGGACCTCCCTTCGATTTCCACGTGCCATTTTCGCCGCGTGGCCTATCCCACTTCTTTTCCGGTCGGGAGGAGTCACCTTCCCGCCGGGTCTTCTTGTGGTTCAGCTCCGTACGGCCTTGTCTCTCACCCCTAGGGACATCCGAGAAACATTCAGCTCTCTCAATTGCCTCGTTCAAAGTCTTGGGTGGCTTCTCCTCCAACTTCCGCCTAGCCCATGGGGCCAGTCCCGCCACAAAGTTGAAGACCATTTCTGGTTCTGCCATGTCCGCGACTTCGAGCAACAGCACATTGAAAGCCTGGACATACCCCCGAATGTCATCTGTTTGCTTCAAATTCCTCATCTTGTCCCGGGCAAGCCAGGATGCGTTGAGGGGCACAAACTGTCTCTTCATCAATTCCTTGAACTCACTCCAGTTCAAGGTTTCCGGGCTTGGGCCTCGGTCGTGAAGGCGTTTCTGCCACCATTGTTGAGCGTAGCCCCTCAAATAGGTGGGAGCCACTTCCACCCGATCCTCGTCACTCAACTTGGCCGCCCGGAAGTACTGCTCTAGCTCCAGGAGCCAGGTGTTGAGTGCCTTCCGGTTTCGAACGCCCTCGAAGGTGCCGGGTTCCTTAGGCTTCACCTTAAACTTTGCCTTGGTGGAAGTGGCATTAGCCGCCTTCAACACGTCTTTCAACGTCCCGCCAAACTGCGCCAACAACCCTTCCCAAAAGGCTGCCGGCATGGGAGGCATCTCTTGGTTTGTCGGAGCTCTCAAAGATTCCTTGGGTTCCGACTCCTCGGATTCCTCCCGCTCCTGAGCGGCCTCGTTTTCGGAAACATTAATCGCTTCCTCAAACGGCCGCCTCGGTGACACGTCGCCCCCATCGGGCTCACCGGGATCATCATCTTTTGGGCCGTTCCGCTTTCGCTTCGGCTTGCCCGACCCCATGATGAGGCCAATCCCAAGGACGATCGCGTACTGAACTCTAAGCTCTGATACCAAGTGTCGCACACCTCAGTTCGGTAAACTCCCCTTCAAGTCATAGTTACTCGCTTTGATGCGCGCGCCTGACTCCCAACCTGGCCGCCGGGCCAACTTGGAGTTTCGGCTGCTCACCGGGACATAACGGTCCCCTTCCGCTTCCCTCTAAACCCTCCACCTATTTGGGACTAGGAGAATTCCCTTTGGTAGATGGCAGTCCGGAACAGCTCCCCCTCTTTGGTCGCTTTCCGGCTCGCTCGCTTACTCACTAGTTTTTGGTCACCAACGGGCTTGCACCGTTCTCGGGGTTACTACTCCCTATATATACTTCTGTAGCTGTCCGCGGGGGTTTCATAACCAGCCATGCCATTTTATGGCGAACCACCACGAAAACCCTCGACTCCCGGTGGTGAGTCGCGGTGAGTCTTGGCCCACTCACCGCGGCCCCAATGGACCGTGATGAGTCCCAAGACTCCCCACGACTCCCACCTCGAGGTCTCCACCCCATGGTGAGTCCTATGCCACCCCCACTAAGTCCCACTAAGCTACCACCACCCCTTGTGGAGCCACCTCCACCGCAACCCGGTGTGCGGGGCTCCACCTAGTGAGCGCCTCCGCCTCCTTGAGTGCCTTGGGCACTCAAGGGTGCTTCAGCCCCCCCATACCTATCGCTGCCGCTGCCCCCACCACAGGGGCAGCCCCTCATGTGTCCCGACCCCCTGCCCTCAAGGCAAAGGGCCGCGACACGCACCTTACTCACGATTTTTTTGTCACCAACGGGCTTGCACCATTCTCGGGGTTACTACTCCCTATATATACTTCTGTAAGTGTCCGCGGGGGTTCCACAAGTAGCCAAGTCCAAATCTGGTGCACCACCACTTAGACCCTCGATCGTCCCAGTGGTGAGCCGCGGTGAGTCTTGGCCCACCCACCACAGCCCCAATGGACCGTGGTGAGTCCCAAGACTCCCCACGATTCCCACCATAAAGGCCTCGGCCTCATGGTGAGTCCTATGCCACCCCCACTACGACTCCCTACGCTACCACCACCCCTCGTGGAGCCCCCACCATCGCCACTCGGTTTGCGGGGCTCCACCTATTGAGCGCCGTTGCCTCCTTGAGTGCCTTCGGCACTCAAGGATGCTTCAGCCCCCTTTCCTATTTGCTGCCACTGCCCCCACCATAGGGGCAACCCCTCTTGTGTCCCGACCCCGCGCCCTCAAGGCAAAGGGCCACTACAGCAAATTGGGGGGGGGGGGGGTCGCGACGCCAGCCACGCCCCCACGCCCCGCGCGGTGCTGAGCCTGCGGCGTTTTTTTGCGACGCCCCGGCGTTGCAATCCCCCGCTGCGACACCATTACGACGCCCAGTCGTCGTAAGGTGGCATGAAGGGGGAAAGAGGGCCTTCGTTGCGACGGATTTTTTTTCTTGCGACGCCCCGGCGTCGGAATTCCAAATATATATATATATATATATATTATTTTGGACGTTGTGACGCCAAGCGTCACTAAGGGCGCCCCAACGCCTCTGCGACACCAGGGCGCCGCAACAACATCATCATAGTGGGAGTTTGTTTTTTTTCTTTTTGGGCTTTGCGACCCTCAATTTCACAAAAGCGTCCCTGGGGGCGCCCCGCGCTGGGACGCCCAACGTTGCGCCGCCAGGGGGTCGCAACGGTGTCGCCACAGGGGGTTGCAATGGTGTTGTGGTCAGCTTAGGTCATCACAAGGACGTCGTTTGGGGCGCCTGGCAATGGGGGGGGTGCAACAATGGCAACGATGCTGGGGTTGGGGCTGGGGCTGGGCATTAAGGCTGTGGAGATTGCAACTCCCCGGCGTCACAAAAGAGACCCCCTTAGAAGGAACTTGAAGGCTCTTGAAGGAAATCTTTATATGTGTATATATATATTTAGATTGCTTTTGTGATACATAGATGTAGCGTAGGTGTGTTGGTTAGTTTGTAGTGTCTTAGAAATGTTATAACGTGGAGGTCTTAGGTTCAAGTATGCATTGCATGATATATGTAGAACAATGAACATATCGCCATTAGACAGAACCGGAGTCAATGGTCAACGCTGGAGTCAATGGTCAACAAGTTTTTGAAATTCAAATCTTCCCGCCTAAATTCAAATGCACCCCCTTAAATTGTGACGTCCGGGCGTCGCACTTTGCGACCCCCGGACGGTGCTAATTCTGCATAACAGGATAAGGTTTTTATTTTATTTTATTTTATTTTATGAATTTATAAATCCGACGCCCGGGCGTCGCAAATCGCATCGGCGTCACAAATCGCGGTTTTGCCTATTTGCGACCCCCATTGGTCGCAAATTTGCGACGTTTTTTTGGTGACGGGCTTGCGACGCCCGAGCATCGCACATTTGGGTTTTCCCCCCTGCCCGAAAAAGGTTGTTTTTACAACGCCGTGGCGTGGCTGCGGTGTGGCCGCGGCATCGGAACCCCCCCCCCTTTTTCCTGTAGTAGGCCCACCCCTGCCAATGAGGAGTTGATGTCCTCATCGACTTGTCCCTTTTTGTGGAAACTAACATCCAAGTGGTGGCGTCCGACATCAAGGAGTTTGTTTCCGTACCATGGCGTCCCATGACAAAGAACCAAACCCCCACTTGACTCTACTCTCTACTAGTTAGTTCCGCCGACTTCCTCCAAGACCCGACCAAGGGTTGAGCCTCTCAAGCTCCCCCCAGTGTACTCTTCTTGGCCTACTTCAAGGCCAAGGAACGATCATCCCTAAGGATCGCACTGCCTTACTGCAACAACATTGTTTGCGACCGCTCATGACTTTTTGGCATCACCTTGAGCAATGGTTCACCTTGAACCCATTTTGGCTAGGAAGATAACCTTGAACCAACTGTGCGCCCCGCCCCAATCACTACAATTGGGTCCGCCTTGGAATGCTGGCCTGAGGTACGGGAACACGCCGAAGCCACACTACGACTTCGTCCCGAGGTTACACGATTATAGTACGTGAACGGAAGCACGTAGCTTCCGCGTTAGCCCACACTACAAGGCAACCCCCTCGGTAGCGCAGTTATAGTACGCGCACGCGCCAGGTGTGCACTAGCACATGAACTCCCAAAGAAGACGCAAGTTTCCTTGCCCCTTGGATGGGAGTCACCCGATTTCGGCACTGCGCAAACACACGATTAATCCAATTTACCTCTCCCACTTTTGTAAGCTAGCATGCATTCTACACACTAGCCAACCATACCATGCATCCCCATTCCAAACAAAATAGGAAGCACAACATTTGAAAACCATTTCGTTTATAAACAAAATTCGTACAACACAAGTTTTTGCAATCGGA
The DNA here is from genome assembly GCA_030704615.1 of Takakia lepidozioides. Classification (NCBI taxonomy): domain Eukaryota; kingdom Viridiplantae; phylum Streptophyta; class Takakiopsida; order Takakiales; family Takakiaceae; genus Takakia; species Takakia lepidozioides. The sequence goes on from CM060731.1 coordinate 39,041,538, forward strand.
TTCCTAAGCTAGCTAAGCCGGACTAAGCATGCATTTCCTCCCCCACGATCCAAGGTTGATGTCCCCATCAACGCTTCTTCCGCTTTTGAGGTCGCCCTTCGAAAGCTACAACCGCCTCGAATGCGGTTCCCATTTCTGAGGCACGCACCCAAGTTGCCTTCACTTGATGATAGCCCTTCCATTTCACGAGATACTCCGTTTCTCGATTCTTGAACCTCCTCGACTTAAGGACTACCTCCACCTCGTACTCCAGTCCATTTTTATGATCCAACAGCACAGGTGGCGGATGCAACACTTGGTGCCGATTCGGACGCGCTTCATCTTTGAAGTAAGGTTTCAAAAGGGAAACGTGGAATACTGGATGCACCTTGTTGTTTGCCAACAACTCCAATTCATACACATCCTCATTCATAACCTTTTGGATGCGAAAGGTCCCCGCATACGGAGGTATGAACTTTGGACTCACTTCCGGAGGTAGTCGAAAATATTTGATGTTCAACCAAACCTCCGTGTCTGCCTCAAACTTAACTTCCCTCCGCTTCTGATTCGCCTACCGTTCATACCGTTTCCTAGCTTTGGCAATGTTGTACTCTGCGAGCTCCAACTAACGCTCGCGTTGGCAGTACAATTCCAGCTTTGATGATATCCCCATGCACCTCTTTGCCCTTCTCCAAGGCTGCCTGGCCTGCAATGCATACAAACATGATGTGGCCGGGCTGAACCCCTTCCCCCATCATTTGCTCATAGGTCTCCAAAGCCTCCATCCCATGTCCCTGCTGTGCATACCCTGCAAGCATCCCACTGCACGACACCACATCTCGTTCAGCCATAGTGTTGAACACTCCCTTTGCATCCCCGATGCACCCACCATTTGCCTACATGTCCACTAGGGTATTGTTCAAAATGACATTTGGTACAATTCCTGCTCTGAAGGTGTCACCATGGACCTCCTTCCCTTTTCCACAGCTGCCAGGGCAGTGTTTCGAGTGACATTAGGTACAATTCCAGCTTTGATGATATCCCCATGCACCTATTTGCCCTTCTCCAGGGCTGCCAGGCTTGCAATGCATACAAACATGATGTGGCCGGGCTGAACCCATTCCCCCATCATTTGCTCATAGGTCTCCAAAGCCTCCATCCCATGTCCCTGCTGTGCGTACCCTGCAAGCATCCCACTCCACGACACCACATCTCGTTCAGCCATAGTGTTGAACACTCCCTTTGCATCCCCGATGCACCCACATTTTGCCTACATGTCCACTAGGGTATTGTTCAAAATGACATTTGGTACAATTCCAGCTCTGAAGGTGTCACCATGGAACTGCCAGGGCAGTGTTTCGAATGACATTAGGTACAATTCCAGCTTTGATGATATTCCCATGCACCTCTTTGCCCTTCTCCAGGGCTGCCAGGCCTGCAATGCATACAAACATAATGTGGCCGGGCTGAACCCCTTCCCCCATCATTTGCTCATAGGTCTCCAAAGCCTCCATCCCACGTCCCTGTTGTGCATACCCTGCAAGCATCGCACTCCACGACACCACATCTCGTTCAGCCATAGTGTTGAACACTCCCTTTGCATCCCCGATGCACCCACATTTTGCATACATGTCCACTAGGGTATTGTTCAGAATGACATTTGGTACAATTCCAGCTCTGAAGGTGTCACCACGGACCTCCTTCCCCTTTTCCAGAGCTGCCAGGGCAGTGTTTAGAATGACATTAGGTTTAATTCCAGCTTTGATGATATTCTCATGCACCTCTTTACCCTTCTCAAGGGTTGCCAGGCTTGCACAAGCATTGCAATGCACACGATGTGAGAGGGCAAAACAGGTTGAAATAGGTCAAAGAAGAAGATGCCCTCACCACATTGTCCTTGAGGTTGTGTCATGACTTGACCGACCATCAACCCAAAAAGACCTCTTGTGTGTGTTGCTTGTGTCTGTAGTCAGGTAATGTCGGATTGGTCTGTGAGATCGAACCACCATGGTGTAGCTGAGTAGGCAGAGATTAAAACACGGCCTGCTATGACCAAGCCTCTCCCAAGAACGGCAAGCTCGCAAGAATGTTGCGAGCTTCTCCTCGTCTCATCTCCTCCTCCTCTCCTCTTTCCTGCATCATTTGCTCAACGCCTCCATCCCACGCCCCTGCATATCCTGCGATCATCGCGTTCCATCCCTCGGCTACATGGTGTGGCGGAGGGAACAAAAAAAAAATGCCAAGTCCCAGCCCTCCTCTGTGTTCACGATTACCCTAGTGGGCAACCTTATTAGCAACTTTTTAACTTTTTAACCTTTTGCACTTTGATTCATTCTAGGTCAGAGGCTAAAGTCATGCTATCAGACTTGTCTAGAAAACCAAAACACCACGTAGACAAACATTTGATAATGGTAATAAAATATATTACCATTGGGCTGGTTTGAACACTTGTTAGTAAATTTAGGTTAGGATTTTTAGGTTAGGATTTTTTCGAAATATTCTGGTTTTTTCTTTGATGTGTGAGATGACAAAGTCCAAGCATGTCACATTAACAAGGAGTTCAATATAAGGATGATGCAAGTGATTTGTGGCAAAAAGTGTAAATCATGCCTATGCCTATTTGTCCTAGTTGTGTCATAGGTTGCAACGGAACGGGGCCACCTTTGAATGCAATCCCCATGCTCATTTCACCAAGGGCATTATAGATTTCATAATGTAGAGATTGAAAATGAGGTGTATTCTTCACTTGCTAGTACCATCGTGCAGATTTCTAAACATGAACATGAAGTTCATAATCATTTTCCAAGGGCATCATTCTCAAACTCCCCATACACCACAATCAGTGGAAATAATTGTATGTTCCTATTTCACACAGGTGTGTAACATGCCATGTAAACTAAGCCAACCCCTGCCACGCTCATGGCTGTTTTCACACCGTTCTTGTCTGGGGTGTGGACCACATGTGAGACACCCCACAGTTTGGGCATATTTAGACCCACACCTTGGCTCAGTGTACAGACCCGTGATAAAACCGTGGAATGTGCCAGGTGTGAGATGGCAGAGCGTGGAAAAAGCCGGTTTCTCTTCTAGTGCATGGAGCTATCCGAAGAATCCATCAGCCGCTTGGTGGAGGCGGTGGTCGCCAAGACTGGCAAGGTAGGCAACTACTCTTGTGAGTTGTATCAGGAGACGGGAGCCTTGCGTAAAGGGACTCAGTTAATGTTCGTGAGTGGGATAATTTCTGAAACTAACGTATCGTTGTTGGTGGACACAGGAGCGTCGCATTCCTTCATGACACCGGCAACGGCACGGAAGCTGGGGCTCCCGACAAGTGATGTGGGGGCCTCTATTGAAGTGCGTTCTGCCAAAGGAGAACCACAATTGGCGACGAGGGTGACGTTCGATGTTCCTTTTCAGCTGGGGAGTTGGGAAGGACGTGAGAACTTCACCATTTGTGAGATCGATGGAGTGGATCTCATTTTGGGGATGACCTTTTTGGGAAAATTCGGAGCGGTCATAGATGGCCGCAAGAGAATAGTCACCCTATCGCGTGGGAATGGTGGCGAAGTTTTACGGGTGTCGGAAACGCCCAACCGAGTGGGAGGGCGAATAAACTTGCTGACAACAAAGGAGTGGGCCGTGGAGGAGCCACATGAGCCCCAATTTTTACTTTACGTGAGACAAGTGGAAAGAGAAGTCGATAGGGAGCCGAGCCCAGATTGGATCAAGGGGATCCTGGAGAAATACCAGGATGTGATGTCGGAGGATTTACCAAGCGGCTTGCCACCGCGAAGAGGAGTTGACCACAAAATAGAGGTGGTGCCGGGATTGGAGCCGCCTGCCAAGGCGCCCTACCGGTTGAGTCACAGAGAGTTGGTCCTGCTGAAGGCCCAACTCAAGGATCTAATGGCAAAGGGGTACATCCGGCCGAGTAAGTCACCTTATGGAGCCCCGGTACTATTCGCAGATAAGAATGATGGGACGCTGCGGATGTATGTCGATTACAGGGCTCTGAATAAGGTGACTACAAAAAACCGGTACCCTGTGCCAATGATCGACGACCTCTTTGATTGGTTGGCAAGAGCAAAGTATTTTAGCCGGATCGATTTACGCTCGGGTTACCATCAGATCCGGATAGCGGAAGGAGATGAGGAAAAGACAACATGCAGGACAATGTATGGCTCGTACGAATTTTTGTTGATGCCTTTTGGGCTCACCAACGCGCCAGCAACCTTTAACAGCCTGATGAACTGCCTCTTTCATGAGTGGTTGGATGACTTTGTGATCATGTACATCGACGACATCTTGGTGTACTCGAAAACGAAGGAAGAGCACCTGAAGCACCTCAAAAGGGTGTTCCAGAAATTGCGGGAAAGGAAGCTGTATGCCAAAACTTCAAAGTGCGAATTCGGGATCACGAAAGTGGAGTTCATAGGGCATGTGATTACACAGGATGGGATCAAAATGGATGATAGAAAGGTGAGGGCAATCTTGGACTGGGAACCTCCGACTTTAGTCCCGGAAGTGCGATCCTTTCTGGGACTCGCCTCCTACTACCGAAAGTATGTTAGAAATTTCGCCAAGATCGCGGGGCCTTTGTCAGACCTTTTGTGTAAGTCCAAGGTATGGATATGGAACACTTTTTGTGGCCAAGCTTTTGCCGAGTTGAAGCAGCGGATGGCGGACGCTCCAGTCTTGAAAATCCCGAAGTTTGACCGTCTATTCGAGATCCACGCGGATGCGTCAGACTTCGCCATTGGGGGTGTTTTGATGCAGGATGGACGTCCAATGGCTTACAAAAGTAAGAAACTGAATGAAATGGAGCGACGGTGGCCCATGCATGAGAAAGAAATGAAGGCGATGGTGCATTGCCTTGAGCTTTGGCGCCACTATGTTGGTTCCAACCCGGTGAAGGTGTTCACGGACAATGTCATGGTGAAGTATTTTGCCACACAGCCTAAGTTGTCCCCAAAACAAATTAGGTGGCAAGACACTTTGGCAGTGTTTGACATGGATATCCAGTACAAACCGGGACGGGACAATGTGGTGGCCAATGCTCTCAGTAGAAAACAGCAGCTCATGTTGGTGTACGAGGGCGAGACGGAGTTGTAGAGGAAAATTCGGAAGGCTTATCGGAAGGATGAGTTCGCAAAGTCGATATTGCGACACTTGAGGCTGGGGGTTAAGTCGCAATTCCACTTGCATAAAGGACTGCTCCGGTATAAGCAAAAGCGCCTCTACGTATCGAAATGAGGGCGTCTCTTGGGAGAATGCGATGATGGTCCGCTTGCGGGCCACAACGGAGCCAAGCGCACCGCGACACTCTTGAAGAAAGAGTATTTCTGGCCCAAACTAAGGGAGGAGGACGAGGTGTATGTCAGGACATGCACCACATGCCAGCAAAACCGGAGCGAATACAAAAAGCAAGCAGGGCTGTTACAACCTTTGCCGATTCGAGAGGGGTCTTGGGAAAGTGTCTCGATGGATTTCATGATTGCTTTGCCGCTGTCAAAAGGACTTGATGCAATCATGGTGGTGGTGGATAGGTTCAGTAAAATGGGTCATTTCATACATACCAAGGAGACTGCAACGGCGCAGGAGACAAGGCGACTTTACTTCGTCCACATCTTCAAGCATCATGGACTCCCGAAGGATATTGTCTCGGACCGCGATCCAAAGTTTACAAGTAAATTTTGGAGGGCACTTTGGAAGAAGATGGGAACTACCTAATGTCATTCGAAACACTGCCCTAGCAGCTCTGGAAAAGGGGAAGGAGGTCCATGGTGACACCTTCAGAGCTGGAATTGTCCCAAATGTCATTTTGAACAATACCCTAGTGGACATGTAGGCAAAATGTGGGTGCACCGAGGATGCAAAGGGAGTGTTCAACACTATGGCTGAACGAGATGTGGTGTCGTGGAGTGCGATGCTTGCAGGGTATGCACAGTAGGGACGTGGGATGGAGGCTTTGGAGACCTATGAGCAAATGATGGGGGAAGGGGTTCAGCCCGGCCACATCATGTTTGTGTGCATTGTAGGCCTGGCAGCCCTGATTTAAATCAGGCACCTCAACCATACCACAGCTTCTAAAAGAGGATCAAGAGAGGGAGTCCATAATGCCTCTTCTTGCTCTTCTGGGCATGTGAAGATGCTTTGTGAGGCAGGCAGACTGAAAGAGGCTCTACAACCTTTAAACCAAGGAGCATTTCAGTCACATTATTCAAAGTGGATTCACACCAAGTGTTTTTCTCCTCAACCCTCTTGTGAACATGTATGTTAAGTGCAGGAGCATCATGAATGCACACCGAGTGTTCAACGGAATGCCTCAACGAACTTTGATCACGTTGTATATAATGTTGGCAGGATTGTAATTTAATATTTTGTTAAATTAAGCGACCGCCTATATTGGCGGTCGCCGGATTTAACATGGGTGTGGTAGGAATGCTTTGGAGACCTATGAGCAATTGTTGCGCGAAGGGGTGAAGCCCAACCACATCACATTTGTTTGTAATGCATGTGCAAGCCTGGGAGCTCTGGAAAAGGGCAAAGAGGTCCATGGTGACATCGTCAAATCTGGAACCCAATGTCATTATGAACACTGCCCTGGTGGACTGCATGTATGCCAAATGTGGGTGCATCAAGGATGCAAATGAAGTGTTTGACAGTATGGCTGAACGAGATGTGGTGTCGTGGAGTGCGATGATTGCAGGATATGCACAGCAAGGGCGCGGATGGAGGCTTTGGAGACCTATGAGCAATGATGCGGGAAGGGGTGATTCCCCGTGGAAAAAAAGCTCGAAGAAACCTGCATGGGTAGATGGTCAACTGGAAGCCGCAGCAACAGCGGCACAATTGATAAAATCAGGAAATGCTAATCAAGGTACCTTCTTCAAGCCATTTCACTCTGTTTTCCCCTTTTATCAGAATCGCCCTAAATTTTCATGTGTTTAAGAATTCTGCAAGTTAGCTGGTTGAGTGAACCTTTGATAGTTTGGAGTGACTTTGACATGATACTGCCAAAGTGACAATAGGAAAGTATCCAGAAATAGGTAACAGATAGGAGAAGCTGTGGAATGAATACTTTTCTGACCCCAGTCAATGTTGGGACAACCGTCTTGGAAGGTAAATGCCTTTGGATTACACAGGGATGCCTCGGCGTGAGCCTGGTCACGTGAGCGCGTGAGCGCAACTGCGCTCACGCCACGTCACCTTGCGCCAATGCCACATCATGGGGCTCACTTCACGTCATCACACTTGAAGGCCGCGTCACCACGCGCCCAGGAAGAAGTGGAGTGTATTCCCGCGGATTGACACCCTTTACCGCGGAAACAAGCTGGACAACATGATAAAAGGCAGTGGTCATTCCCACCTGAAAGCAACAGATGAATAAAGGATGGATGAATGTACAGTTGGATGATAAACAGATGGATGAGTGTGAAAAATGAATGTAGATGGATGAATGAGGGATGGATAAGAGTCAAATGGATGAATGTATAATGGATGTTGAACAATGGAAAACATTCATGACAGGAAGATGCATGACTAAAACTTTAGACGAATGCACAACGTATATGACATGAGTGTGGTAGGTTTGTGGGGTGGATTAAAGAGTACAGAGGATGGATGTACAATGGATGTTGAACAAAGGAAAACATTCATGAATGGAGCACGCATGAATACACTGTAGACGAAAGCACAATGGATATGACAAGAGTGAGGGAGGTTTGTGAGATGGATTCATACATATTGCAATTTAAATGGTAGTTGATTCTTTGATTATTTTTCTTTCCAAAGGAACAACTACGGTGGAGGAAGGGGATTCAACGTTTTCCAAAGAGGATGAAACAGAATATTAAAAGAACATAGTTCAGTTTGACTCAGAGTGAGTACAATGTATCCCCGCTTCCTCTGCATCTAAGTCTAAGTATTTAAGAACTCCGGATCTACGCTGGCTACACCTACGGCCGGGCAGTAAAAAGTTAGGGGATAGGGACTCGGCCGCGTGAAGTGCCATTGCTTCGGCATAATCAGGAAGCAGAAAATTGGAAAGGGGGCTGTCGAAAACAGACTCGCCACAAATGACTGTATCTCCTGAAGATCCACCGCTGCCTTTCCTTAAAGACAGCCTGAAAAAGTTATTACTGTAACTTTGATGTTATTGAGAAACTGGGTATGGCTCCCAAAGTGGGTTTAGCACTTACTCACATGAAAAGTCGTTGTCGACCTGCTTATCTTCGGGATCGTCATCATTTCGAATTTGAATCCGATCAGTCTGTGTGCCTGAAGTGGAGCTAGACAAAGGGGGGAGGAGCACTGTGTTGTAGAGGTCAGAATCACCCTCCATGCCAAAAAGGCTTCTTCCGCCTGCCTTGCATGCATGGTAAGTTGCTCCTGCACCAGACAGGAGGACATGAACAGTTTGGTGGGGGGGATTTAAGCAGATGGAACTAGTGAAGGAAAATCAATTCGGAAGGGAGAGAACGAACCTGTGGACACAGAAAGATCGACCACCCGTGCAGAGTGGTGGCTGCATGACTCTAGCAGTATTTGCATGAACGCTGGGGATTTTTCCTTTGCACCTCTCCAGGGAGTGCCATCTGGTCTCTTCAGAGTCTGACTGGACTGCATGAAGTTGTACAAAATGTCATCGACATGCGGCTCATGGGGGGGTTGACGAAGCAACCCTGGTCAGAAATCTCAAAGCTGCGGATGGAGGATGGTGTCTTTGAGGTGCGAATCCTCCGCAGGCAGATCGCCTCGAACATCCTCGTCTGCCAAAGATAGCAGATTAGTGTGGTAAACGCAATCTATAGTGGAAGTGTGTACATCGGCTATTCAGAACTCAGACATAAAACAATCATTTTTATCACGAATCGGTGATGATCGGTGTCGATCATGACAGATTCTTCTAGAGTGGAGCTGTAGAAAACATTGAAATTCATCATGAAAGCACAAGCAGAAGGGAGACGGCATACCAGCTGACCAAGGAAACCGCCTTTCACAAGGTAGAGGTTGTTCACACAATTCCATGTGCGCAAAACTTCAAACCCCGAAGACTTCAGGTATGATGCCAATGCCCGACGACTATCTTTGTCACATGACTGAAAAAACAGAAGTGTCCCTGCATCAGAGAGGAAATTATTACAGAACCCGAACACCCAACTCCAGTAGTTGTCCTCGAATTTGTTCCAGCCTGGCGTCTTGCCCTTTGGAAGAACTTCTGGCACAGCCTGGCCATCCGGGATGTCGAGAATGACAATATCAGCCGCATATGTTTTCTGCACACCGCACACGAAGGTGGGACCAGTGCTCACCTGCAACAGACATGTTTATTTTAAGAACGATGGCAAGAATGTTTTCAAAGAACCAGACTGAAATACTGCCAATGAAACTTTCAAAGAAAAAGGAAAGAAACTGGAATTCTCACCAGATTGAGGAATGAGATTATGTTGTTCCAGGTAGGCGAAGGCACCCCAGTGTATCCTCTCTTTCGACTCTGCATCATCGCCAGCCAACCCTCATTGACAATTTTAATCTCTCCTGCCGAATCAGAACGGGAAGGGTGTGGCTTGGCATCGAACACGCACTGAACTATGGGGGTATATCTTCCAGCAGTGAAGTCCTGCCCACTCTCCTTTTCCTTCTCCATCTCATTTTCCTTCTCCATCTCATTTTCCTTCTCCATCTCCTTTTCTTTCTCCTTCCCCTTGTCCTTGTCCTTCTCTTTGGACTTGTCTTTGTCCTTTGGCTTTGCTGGTGAGATGGCTATGACATCAGGAGCCTTGTCTTTTGGTTTGCGGCCCACCTTCTTTCCCTTCTGCGGCGTTCCCTGAGCATCAGGCTCCTTGGCAGCCAATGTTGCTATGTTTCTTTGGTACTGCACGTCAGTCAAAGGCGCCAGCATCTCAGCATTATTGTTCAAATATTTCATGTGCTGTTTTTGAAAGGTCATGTGCTCCGGTGGGCAGTCAAGGTACCAGCCACAGTCTCTGAAGTGAGAAGGACTCCAGTCTTTCAATATCCCTGCATTATACATGGTTGGATCGTTTGCTGGCTCCGACCACATGTCAAGATAGTCTGGAATACCGCTCAGGTGATTTCCTTCCATAAGCACTTATTTCGTGTATTTGTTAAACATGAGATAAATCCCAACCCACCAAAGCGCGAAGTGAGTAAGATGCAAGTAGCACAAAATGAAAAAAAACAAGGAATGAAATGGTTCTGAGAACTGCTCCAAGGAGCTCTCAGGACCACGCGAGAGCTCTGGATGTGAATGTCGTCAACGCCATTCACAAAATTCCATTCAATGATACTGCAAATACACCCTAATCCACGTGAATGCAAACTCTCGCTTTGGAATGACACATACATAGAAGTGAATGTCGTCAACGTCATTCACTTTGGATTTGTGAATACACTGCTAATCAAGCCTAATGATTTCTCAAAAGAGGCAAAATCATTGGATGGAAACTGAATGACGGCAACGACATTCAGAAACTCGAGTAAGGAACCCTCCCTAAAAACTCAATGGACATTCAAAACGTACATAACACTGAGGACCTCATAATAACACTGGATGTGAATGGCGTCAACGCCATTCACAAAATTCCGAACAAGGAACCAATAAATACACCCTAAGCTCCTAATCCATGTAAATTCAAATTGTCGCTGGTGAATGACACAGACATAGAAGTGAATGTCGTCAACGTCATTCACTTTGGATTTGTGAATACACTGCTAATCAAGCCTAATGATTTCTCAAAAGAGGCAAAATCATTGGATGGAAACTGAATGTCGGCAACGACATTCAGAAACTCGAGTAAGGAACCCTCCCTAAAAACTCAATGGACATTCAAAACGTACATAACACTGAGGATCTCATAATAACACTGGATGTGAATGGCGTCAACGCCATTCACAAAATTCCGAACAAGGAACCAATAAATACACCCTAAGCTCCTAATCCATGTAAATTCAAATTGTCGCTAGTGAATGACACAGACATAGAAGTGAATGTCGTCAACGACATTCACTTTGGATCTCTGATAACACAGCTAATCAAGCCTCAAGATTTCTCGCAAGAGGCAAAAGCATTGCAGAACAACTGAATGTCTGCATTGACATTCAGCAAACTGGAGTGAGAAACCCTCACTGTAAACTCTATGGACATTACAAAAACTTACATATCTCTGAGGACCTCTTGACAACTCTGGATGTGAATGTCGTCAACGCCATTCAGGGACATTATCAATTCTAATCAGGGACACTATAAATACACCCTAAAGCTCCTAATCCAGGTGAATTCAAATTCTCGCTTAAGAATGACTCAGACAAAGAAGTGAATGTCGTCAACGACATTCAATTTGGATCTATGATTACAATCCCTATGAAGCCTAATTATTTCCCAGTAGAGTTTCAGTATGATATTGCACCTGTACACAACTCGCATCATGGCCCACTCTCCTCCAACCTGATTGTCAAAGTCGTTGGACCGTAAAATGTTACCATCTTTGAAGAACTCCCGGAAAAAACAGTATCTCCAGGTGAGACCTCTCCACTTCCTTATGTATGCCTCCAATGACATTTGGGGAGGGGAAACAATCAAAATGTTCAAGTCCTTCAAAATCTGATCCAGCACAATGACGGCGCGCTTTTCGAGCTGCAAATTGTATATTTGTCAGTATTGCAAATAAGATACTCATCACATAATTGAAGAAAGAAAACGGCTTATTTGAACACACACCTGACTCCAAAATGTAGCCTTGAGGAGCCAGTTATCAAACACCAAATCACTGATTCCACCTTTGTGTCAGGCTGTATGGTGCTCTTTGGGAACTGATTCAAGTCCTTTACTGTCTGATCTGAGTTCCATATCTCCAGCCACTATTTTTGTTTGTGGGTCGACCATGGATATGGCCAGCCGGTGCAATTTCTCTTACTGCATCTCGTCGTCTGAGCTTCCTCCGCCATATTCTCTGCTCATTCTTCAACTGTGTTCTGGAGACATCAGTAAACCGATTTACACTGAAGGTCTGCGATAGCAAGGTATCAACGTACGCGAGGAAGGAAGATGGCTTCCTCTGAAGCGGAGTTCTTCTCTGACGACAAACCAGTGCCGTTCTCCCAGGAAGTCCTTGACAATAGATTTTCAATTGTTCTGGAACATGTCTTGGCTACCCGTTTTCAGCTTCAGAATGGCTCCATCTTTTTGGAGAAAGAGGTGTACAATTTGAAAGGGAAGTTGTTGAAATACTCTTTCCAAAACTGTGATGAGACGGCTCATGTCAGCCAGTGGAGAGTGTGCCCTGGTCGATACAGAGTACTTGGAAATCCTCGGCGAAAGTCCCTTGGATCATATGTGACGCCCGGGACTGCTGCTTCGGTCGTTGAAGACAAGAGGGAGGTGGTGGTGAAAAAAGAACAGACGTCCTCCACTCTGGATTCGTCCGATGATGACATAAGTGAAATTCCAAATCCAGTCCTTCCTACTGTGGTTGGAGAAGCTGATGAAGAAGAGATTTGTAGTGTCATTCCAAAACTACGGGCGATGGGAGGAATGGCTGGATTCAAAAGTGAGTTGCGAGGAATTGATTGGGAATCTTTGAAGTAGTTGCCTGTGAAGTTCTTGCCAGAGACTTTTGATGGCGATATCCTATTCGAGCTGCCTCCTCCTCCGCGAGTTGGAGGTGTAACAATCATGATGCATGGAATGGACAAGAAACACGACGGGCACCCGTGGTGCAGAACAAAAACATCCAATATTCAGAATGATGACAAGCTTGTTTTCAGGAGAACAGTTTGCAATGGACACCTTAGGTGTGATAATTTGAATTGCAGACACTTTCTTCAGTCTAGGGTTCATAATCAAAGCGAATGGGAGGGTCTGGCGGAAAATCCATTTCAGCCTGGGACTGCCCCACCACCGGCAAACACTTTCGTCTGCAAATTCTGCAAACTTGTGCCATCCTGCTTGGCGCTCTGCGGAGCAAGAATGTAGTATGTTGTCCACCGTTTGAAAACAATGACAAGAGCTTGTGTGCATTTCGGATTCCATAACCATCCTATCTCGAAGGGGGATTACAAGGAGAGTGTTGAGACAGTATCGAGGTTGATTAAACAGGAGTTCGGGAGAAACCCATCCGCAACAACATCTGCAATTGCTCTTGGCGCAAGCAAGTCCTTCTTAGAAAAGCCATATTTTGAGTGAAGGGGATTCTGTGGGGACTAAACTTGACGGTGCAGCATTGGACCTGGTCATGGATCATTTCTCCACTTTGAGTTCACCTAACATTCGGCATCAGATCAATGCATATAGAATGGGCTCTGGTATCAGAGGCTACATAGACAACATTTTGGAGTTGAAACGAGTGAGCAAGTACGATTACATCCAGAACAATGTATTCCCAGGTCAAGGTGCCATCAAAGTTTTTCTTTTCAAAATGTCGACTGTTGGGGAGGGCAGTGGGGTTAGCCTCGTGAAGCGGATGCAGAAGACTGGGGACTTGCAGAACTGTTTTCTTATGTTTGATCATGTGAAACGAGTGAAGGATTGGACGACAATGGCTTGTCATGTCTACGATCCAGTGTACCAACGAGTTATGACAATTGCAGTTTGTGACATGCAATCTGAGGATACGGAATCCCAGAAGCTCATGTGGAATTCCTTGATACGTGTCATGGGCTGCCATGGGGTGCCATCTCCAAATTTCGCAGGTTTCATGGCGGATAGTGCTCAAGCAAATTTCAATGCTGTTCGTATTGTCTTCGGATCGGGCAACCCAAAAGTGCCAATGCGAGGAAGAGAGCGTACATGTCTATTCCATTGGACACAATCTCTGGAAAAACATACAAAGTCGGACATCAAACCAGAGATGCAGACTCAACACCGTAAATTGTGCAAAGAGTACAAAGATGCTAGAACAATGAAGGAGACGGACTCTTTGTTCCAGACAATTCGTGCCTGGTGGTTCTCTTCTGGAGCTGCATCACTTGAGAGTATGAGAGCATTGGAAGATTGGCTGGCATTTTGGCACTTCCGGTATAGACAGTGGGGAGCAGCCATGGCAGTGGTACGAGGCTTATATTTCTTGCTTTATTCATACATTTACTTTCCATTTTATTGTCTCCTCGCTTTCTTTATGTCGTTTCATGTTCACTGTTTTGAAGTGTGGTTCTCCACTTTGCAGAACATGTCCATTGAGGAAATGGCGGACATGTCATCTTGCAATTTGGCAGAAACTGTGCACAACGCATGGTTGCAGCAGTCTGGGAAACGAGGTCGGGATTTGTATGTGGCAACAACAGATGATTTGATACGTGCCTTGCAACAACAAACCCGATACCGTAATTTCTTGCGAGGTGGGGTTGGTGGCAAGGGTCCGGACAAATGGGAGTTGATGTTGCGTGCTGCAAACAGATCTGGGGATCCAATCAAGATAGCACGGGCGGTGAGCATGTATGCCCAGGGAATGCCACTTGTTTCTAGAGTTCCACATCTTGAAGGGGAGGAGAGATTCGGCTCCTATAAGAGGAAATTGAATACTCCACCTGGTTCGGATTCCGATTCACACAGGGCAGACCGTGATAACTTCTCGAAGCCTCCTGTTCCTCTGCATGACAGCTCCATGTCCGGAACCTCCATTCTGGAGGAACCTCCAACATGACGGCAAGCTCCAGCATCAAACAGTGCCACTGAAATGGTGCAGGAGAGAAACAACCCCCTTGATGTGCTTGCGTCCGCATGCCCCGACCACGTTTGACACATAGAACGCATAAGTGCAGGGTCTCGTGTGAAATGTACAGCGATCAGGGCAACTAATTTCGAGAAGTGCACTTCATCTATATCCAGAGGTGCTGCCCGAACTTCTGCTCCGACTTTCACGGGTTTGATGCGTCCATACGGTCAACCAGAAGCCAAGAACCACAAGTTCTGGTTCTGCGCAAGTGATTGTGCCAGATGTGTGCATGGAACTGTGCGTCCTTCCGTAGTGATGAAGCCATCTCCTCCAACCGTTTGGCCCGTGAAGGTGAGAACACATCTCAAATTTCAGGAGATTGAAATGCTGGAGGAGGCAGGCTTTTCCCTAGCAAGACAACCCCAACTCCATGCATGTGCTACTACTTCTGCGTCCTCCCGGGTCCCCCCGGCAAATCCTGACTTGTGGCCAACCAAACGAGATGGAAAGCTCGTTCAACGTTTCCCTCCAACCGCTGAACACTTTGGCAAAGTGGAGTCCGCAAGAATGCTCCAAGCTCGTGTTGGAAGCACCACGGAAGTGCCCGATCCAGGATATGGTCGGGTATTCACAATCATCACTTCCACATCTGCTGTTCATGACAGGACCTACGACATCACGGTTTCCAATTTCCCCAATTGCACATGTCCTGATTTTGTGAATATGCTATCAACCAGTTTGGGCAAGAGAGGTAAATTCATACCCTGCAAACATTTGTATTTCATATTTTTGAAGATGATGGTTTGCGATCCCAAACGTGACAACTTCATTCACCAGGCCACTATGAGTTTCAACGAGGTCGATACTCTATTGCAGCGGGATACAACACATGGGTAGCATCAACTATGCAATGTGGTATGTGGACGACCATGATTTGAAATGTGTAATTCACATAAATTCGTCGGCGGTGCAATGATATGGCCTCCAACTATACTGAGTGAGCTTTGAGTGACAACTTTTAAAAGCACATTTGTCATTGCACCGTTCGAAGTCTACATGTCTTGCTGTCGCTATGCACTACAATCATCTTTTGAAGATGATCCTAACTCTCATTGTTATTTGAGGAGGGAGGAAGGTCTTCCCGTGGCCGCCTCTATGGCGCACACTTTGTGAGGATATTTTCTCGTCCTCGTAATTGTAAAAGTGAAACAAGCATTTGTAATTGCACAATGTTGGATGCTACAATTGTAGGCCTCATGGTAGTCTTGATTCTATTTAGGCAAGATTCCCTGCATTAATTCCACGGTCATAGGACCATCCTCGGTTATAGGCGGCGCATGTTAATGCCGACGTGGCAGATAATGGACAGTGCCACGTCATCATTTGCCGCCACATCAGCATGCTGACATGACGCTCATGCCACGTCAGCATGGGTACAGGCTCACGCCACGTCAGCTGGCGTGAGCGTACGCTCACACCACGTCACTTCTGCGTGAGCGTATGCTCGCGCGCAACGCTCACGCGCAACGCTCACGCCATTGCGTCGTTGTGGATTACAGAGTGGTAGATGCAATCGAGAATAAGAACTGGTGTGATAAGTTGAGTTGGGTGTTTGCTGGAACAAATCTAGGCTGCCATTGTCAGCTGCTAACAACAATGCAAGGATGTATGCATGATCTGTGCAGAGGCATGGATAGCTGAAGGAGCAGAGATAGAGTGTCATCCAAGAGGGCCAGATTTCAAGCTCCATATTACTTATGATTCCCTATGGAGGGTTAGCTACAAGAAACCTGCATGGGTAGATGGTACATAGTTTGGAGTGATTTTGACATGATACTGCCAAAGTGACAATAGAAAAGTATCCAGAAACATGTAACAGAGATGAGGAGAAGCTGTGGAATGAATGCTTTTTTGACCGCAGCAACCAAGGGAAAAATGTGAATGTTTATTAGATTACAGAGAGTAGGAGACGCAACTCAGCAGACACTAAGGCAAACTCTCATTCCCTGCAAAGGGTGTGTTTTGGTATCTAAGCGAATAAATATAATTTCTAAAAACATAATTTCAATATTTTGTTATTTAATAATATTCTCATCCAGGCCACTGACCATTTTTTCTATAATAATAATAATAATAACAATAAATTAAATCCATTAATATTCAAACTTAATATTGGAAAGCAAATAATAATTAATTAATGTGTACCACCACACAGGAACGAACACGTGTTGCATAGTGACTTGTCGAAGGTGTGAAATATGACACGTGTCGCATAGTGGCTTGTTCAAGGTGTGAAATCCGCCATGAAACATGCCACACTGGCCTTTTTCACACTCTGCTATGTCAGCTATGCCATCGGCCATGTCAGCGGCCATGTCACCATGCACCCCGTGAAAAAAAGCCCACCCATGGAAAAAGCCTCCCGTGGAAAAAGCCACCCGTGGACTTTTCCACAGGGCCACATGAGAGCCAAGCCGTCCACGGGGTGTCCGAAAGCACTAGTCGTTCCTTACACCCACGGCAGGTGTGGACTGCGGCTGATTCCACAGCAAAAAGTGTGGAAAAAACCGTGGAAAAAGCCGGTTTCTCTTCTAGTGGTGGTCGCCGAGTCATGTTCAATTGTCGGGGTTTTACGCACTTTTTGGCCATGCGCCCGGGCTCCCCGCAATTAAAGTATACCCCATCAAAGGTGACCTTCTGTCTGCCATAAGCTGCTGCACCTGATTTTTCTTTTAGAGCACTAGGTGCCGTCTTGACGTGCGAAGGCCCTCCTTTTGATTTCCATGTGCCATTGTCGCCGCGTGGCCTATCCCACTTCTTTTCCGGTCGGCCGGACCTTCTTGTGGTTCAGCTCCGTACGGCCCTGTCTTTCGCCCCTAGGGACATCCGAGAAACATTGAGCCCTTTCAATTGCCTCGTTTAAAGTCTTTGGTGACCTCTCTTCCAACTTCCGCCTGGCTCATGGGGCTAGTCCTGCCACAAAGTTGAAGACCATTTCTGGTTCCGCCATATCCGTGACTTTGAGCAACAACACATTGAAAACCTGAACATATCCCCGAATGTCATCCGTTTGCTTCAAGTTCCTCAACTTGTCCCGGGCGAGCCAGGACGCATTGAGGGGCACAAACTGTCTTTTCATAAGTTCCTTGAAACCACTCCAGCTCTGGATTTGGCCCTTGGTCATGAAGGCGCTTCTGCCACCATTGTTGAGCATAGCCCCTCAAATAGGTGGGAGCCACTTCCACCCGATCCTCGTCACTCAACTTGGCCGCCTCGAAGTACTGCTCCAGCTCCAACAGCTAGGTGTTGAGTGCCTTCCGATTTTGGATGCCCTCGAAGGTGTTGGGTTCCTTAGGCATTAGCCGCTCTCATCACGTCTTTCAACGTCCCGCCAAACTACGCCAACAACCCTTCCCAAAAGACTGCTGGCATGGGATGCATCTATTGGTCTGGCAGAGCCTTTCGGAAGTCCTCGGGCTCCAACTCCCCAAATTCCTCCCGTTCTTGAGCGGCCTCGCTTTCAGAAGCATAAATCGCCTCTTCTATTTGCCGCTTCGGTGACACGTTGTCCCCACCGGGCTCACCAGGATCATCGTCTTTCAGGCCGTTTCGCTTTCGCTTTGTCTTGCCCGACCCCTTCAAATCCCCTCTTCCTCGGCAATACGGTCCTCCAGAGATATATCCAATGTCTATAGTACCTCCTCCAAGGCCACACCTGTTTCATATTCATCAAATGAAGCATTCAGCAAAGTTTCAGTTTTACACGCATCAAAAGGTTCGAGAGTGTCCATCTCACAACACAAACCACGTTGAAGCTCATGATTGATGTACTCAAATGCAGCTGGAAGCAACAAAAACACAGTACATGCACACGATTTCCAGTATCGACCATGTACTTACCTAAACTCCAAATTCAGAAGCCGGCCATTCAAAACTGATTGTTGCTGCGATTGAATGCCCCCTCCCAAATCCCTAGCAGATCGCGCCCCTGAATCCACCAAATCTGCCGCTGATTGCATTCCTAAACCCACCATATCTGCCGCCTTAGCCCATGCTAACCAGGAACGACAACGGGAGGAGACGGTTGGTATCAACAATGAGTAGAAACGGCAAACCCTAACCCCAACCGGGTAGGGTTTATGAGGAAAAACCACCTTACGAAGACCTGGCAGGTCTGTTACAGGTGAAATTTTCCTACAACCTATAACTGTCATGTAGGGTACCTGATAACCGGGTTGATGACCGGGTCAACCCTCTATACCAGTCCAACACTGGTATATACACGTTTGAGGTTAGATATTAATGGCGTTTCATATTGCATCATCCATGTCTAATGGTGGTTGGTAATGATACATGCTTGATATATAACACATCAATATTTGAGCAATGTAGTTTGTTTGTTTACATTAACAGGGGATAGAGGCCCTGAAGAACCTTTATTTGGGGAAATAATTTAAAGCCCCATGCCCAACATAAAAGGCACACACACCAATGTCAGTGAAAGAGAAAACAACAAAACAACCGGGAGCCGACTTCCAGATAACAGAAAAAATCCAAAGAACTCATCATGAAAGAGAAGTTCATAAAAGAGCAGCAAGCCCACACCGAGTCAGTGAAGGCCTAAGAGCCGGGTTCCATGGGCACTCCCGATCGCCCCCCCAAGCAAG
The DNA here is from genome assembly GCA_030704615.1 of Takakia lepidozioides. Classification (NCBI taxonomy): domain Eukaryota; kingdom Viridiplantae; phylum Streptophyta; class Takakiopsida; order Takakiales; family Takakiaceae; genus Takakia; species Takakia lepidozioides. The sequence goes on from CM060731.1 coordinate 39,060,859, forward strand.
TGCCACCAGGAGAGAATCGCCCCTTAAAAATGAGAGGGGGTGGTTCCATGGACACCTTTCCATCCACCCCTCTAGAAATCTTGGCACCAATTGTCATGTTGGCCAAGACACTCTGAATTACAATTAATATAAATTTTGGATGAAGATGTCAAAATCATCCCCTCTCCTAAAATCTAACTTATTGTGGATAGAAATCATAGGATTATGTAAGGCTGTGGCCCATGCTGTAGGAAAGGACAAAGGTGTCAGTTAGGGGCGCCCTCAAACTCGATCTCCCTTGTGGACGGAGTGTTTTTTGCACCCCTCGATTCCGTGGGGGCGCCCCTTAGGGAATCTCCTATTTCGATCAATAGCGCCTCGTTAATCCTGGGGCCGATTAGGGGGGGGGGGTGGTGGCGCTTTCAGCTGCCCTTGGAACCCTGCTCTAATCGAAGGACAGTAACTATGAACTAAAAAGACTCTAATGATCAACAACAGTGGAGCCTTGGAGCCTTTTCACTTCTTGAATTCGACCTGAGTCGGGTCTCCAGGAGAATGCGAAGTACCATAAACTAGCTCCTAGTATGTGGTTGACAACCAAAGCCTGGCCTGTTATGGATAAGTGCTTAGACCTCCAAAACCCCAAGTTTGTCTTGAAATTTGTTTTATTTGTCATGTTGAGATCTCCCAAACTGCAAGGTCTCCACCCGGGTTTTTAGTACCGCTGGAAAGCCCTCAATGAATTTCCAAATTGCAAGGTCTCCACCCAAGGTTTCAATGTTCAGGGGAAGGCCCGGAGGGAGTTCGGATTTAAGGGCACTAGGCCAAGGGCGGTAGCCCGAGGCTGTGCCCGAAAATCCAGGAACCCCAGACCCGGGAGGCCTTCCCCTGCATAAAGCGCGTGAAGATTTCGTGTGCGTTCCGCACTCCGGTGTTTGATCAGGGAACATTCCATGGTGGGTATTGCCCTCCCACGTTTCAGGGGGCATTCCACCGTTGCGTATTGCCCTCCCTTGTCAAATGGGCTATTCTGCTCTGGGAGGAGCAGATATTAACAAAGAGAAAAATCTCAGAGTGCTTTATGTAGCTGGACAGCCCTTGATGTAGGGGTGCATCAAGGTGGTTTTGAGACAGTTATTAAGGTTTTAGCAATTTCTATGCTCCAGATGACATGGGTGTTAGTATTGTGAAAATAGCGGTTCTTAATGTTGGATATCAAGAGAGATAGCCTTTGTTAATCCCATGGTTATTAAAGCCGTGAATCCAAATGGGAAATTTACCTGGCATAAGCCGCGGGTGTACCACATACATCCAAACATCACAAACCACCACAAAATTATCATGTTATAGCTTTTTACAAAGTGTGAGGCAAGCCTCAAGCAGACAAGACTGACTGGTCTTGGCTACCTCTATAGAAGAGAATATCACTGAAAGGAGCACACCTACTCATGCTTTACCCCACTCAATCAGTAGAATGATGAACATTATCAAAATTTCAGCTTTGAATTACTAGAGACTTGGACACCAGAAATGCATCGCTCACATACAAAAGTCGCCTGACCAGCCGTTAATATGCTACATTCATATCTAAGCACTCTGGAGCTACACGGCAACCCACAAGCTCGTGTCTTGTTCACAACCCCATGACTCCACAAACTGCTGAGAAGGTGCCTGTATCTGAAGAGATTGTCTTAAACCGCTGCATTCGGGTGGAAGTTACTTGCAGTAGTCACGGATCCCTCCATCAAGAGCTTCTCTGATCAGTGGTTGCAAGAATGCACTCAAACCTCCAGACTTCAGCCAATATACATATACCATGGTTCTTCCTACCCACAGCCAAGTTACCTCGTGCTGAGGGTGGGGCGAACTTTCAAGTTTAGACTATGACCATCGACTCAGGATCGGCCCCGGCTTTCAGTTGGGTTCGGCCTGCATGCAAGAACCTCGCCACCGAGTTTTCGGTGAAGAAATTGGCTTCTCCTACGGACAAGGACTGTTTCGATGGAAATGTTTGAGAGGCTCCATTCAAAGATCCGGCTAGTAAAACCAGCTCAGACTGAAACTCTGTTAGAGTCGCCTGCTCATTTGCTGGTGTATGTCGCAGTGACCAAGGAGGGGTTGGCAGGACAGCTGCAAGAAGCAAGAAGCAAATCCATTGGTAAGCTCCAGTCGCAAACAAAGGAGACTGTAAGAACTTCAAACAGCTACTCACGAGGAATAACCATAAGTGGGCGAAGAGCGAACCTGGAGCATCCGTCCTTGGAGTAGTGCGCGTAGACACAATACTCTCAAATGTTCCAGCCCACTCATCACGCGCTGTCAAAGGACCAAAGGGGAGGTTGAAGAGCTTTCTCACTGTGGCTGGAATGGAGGAGTGCTCATAATGCGAATAAGGAGCCATAGGGCCAGACGCTTCATGCACAACTGCCAAAAAACACACACCACTAAATTGTCAGGCTGTTAATCTTCTTAATTCTTCCATGTATTCGACTTCTTACTTCTGGATGCATGGAAGAAAGTGCCCTTCATGTGTGTATGAGTGTGTGAGTGAGTGAGTGAGTGTGTGTGTGTGTGTGAGAGAGAGAGACGGGTGGGGAGGGAGGCAGGCCTGTACAAAGGGACACTACGCACATACCAGTGCCTTTCTCAATCCAGGGAGACACAGCGATTGTTGGAACTCGAACTCCCAGCCTTTTGAAGTCAAAGTTGTAAGGAGCGGGCCCAATGATACCATCAGGATTAGGGACCCCCGACACAGGGGTAGGCACATGGTCATAAAATCCACCGTGCTCATCGTAGGTGATCAGAAACAGCATCTGGTTCCACTGAGGACTAGCCCTCAGGGTCTCATAAACCTCTTTGATCAGCAGCTGCCCTTGAGCGATATCATGGGACGGGTGATCGTCATTAGCAGGGGCACCGGCCATGTCAAAGTAGCGCGGCTCAAGAACAACGTAATTCGGGAGAGTGCCTGCCGCTGCATCAGCCTTGAAGTGAAGACCATACTCCTTGAAGTTGTTGGAGTACTTGATCTTTCGCATGTTAATGAAGAAGAGGGTAGACGGGACACCTTGGTAGTATACGCCGAATGTGAGTCCTGCGTCGTCAACTGCCTCCATGATGGTTCTTTGTGGAACACCGGCAGCTAGCTGCTGTTGGTCGTTGCTCATCATTCCATGAGAGGTGGCTGAGTGCACGTAGAAGCGGTTAGGCTGTGTGGAAGCAGGCACAGATGAGAACCACTTGTCGAAAAGTGCGAAATTCATAGCCAGGGATGTGTGAACAGGGATCACTTCAGGCCTGAAGGCACTCATCACAGTTTTGGAAAAGCCGGGCATCATGCTCTCTGCCTGCGAAGCAAATCCATCCATGGGAGGAGGGTCTGCAAATGTAAAGTTTGAGCCAAATATCTGCTGTGTCACCGCCTCGTACGAGTGGCCTGGGTCAGGGTCCACGAACTCTGCTATGTCAGAGATGAAGACAGGGGATGCATTAGACCCTCCTGTCGTGATAGGATTGAATTCATTACCACTCAGGCCATCCACCTCTGGATTGAGTTTCTTCAGAAATCCTAGCATGTGATCAAAAGAGCGATTCTCCATGACAAGTATCACGATAGTTTTAATAGGGCCTGTGATAGTCGTCTGACTGCTGATCGGCAATGCATAACACAGTAGGAGGTGGAGGAGAAGAGCGACCAGGTGCACTCGCCCCATTGTAGACCGCCCGGAATGCATGGCCCAGCAAGTCTTGACCACCAGAACCCGGAACTGTGAAATGAGCAAAACGGTTTTGAAGTTTGTCAATACAACAAACATGCGGTCTTAAATATGAGACTAATCCCTCTCAACTCCGAAATGTAGACTACTTAACAACTCGGCGAACAAGAGGTAGAGTACGAGGTACTTCAAATCAAACCAATGTGAAAGGATGTGATAGTGCGATGATGTAATGTGTTTAGATACTGGTCGAAGCTTCGGTGGCTTAAGTAGGAAAGAGTCTGCACTCCTAGAGGCACGAAATGACACTCTTAGTGGTGAACAATGCAGTGAGTCCACACATTATGGGAGAACTACAGGTCTCGCAGAAGTCCTCAACGCTCAATAAGGATCCACAGGTCCTCTCTGAACCCAGCTCAGAGTCGGCAGTGTGAAGAATCTAGCGGAAGAGGCACTTGCAGGAATAATATGTTAAATACGTAGAGAGCCTCGACAAACACCTACAGATGCATGCTTGCCTCAGACCATCTATCAGCGCTGAAGTTCAAACGTTTAAACTGACCCTCATTTTGCAATGCAGAAGAACCAGAATTGCAACTAAATCAGCTCTGAAGTCACTTGGCGATGCAGGAACAAGGCGGACGATAATACTGGAACGGAAAACTTGTGTCACATGATAACAGGCTTACCCGAACAACCGATGTGAGCTCCTCTATCACGGGTGGAACTTTGTAAGATCCCAGGGTTGCTAGAAGAACCACGAGCAGTCACAGGACTGTTCAAAGCTCCGACCAGCTGCACCACATGGTTCTGTTCTTTGACGATTCTCCCTCTCTCTCCCCGAAGTCACGAAGATCTTGTAAACCACGGAGGGAGGAGGGTCAGAGCAAATATCCAATTTCAGGCCTGCAAGGCGAGCTACAGTAAACACTTGGATACACTGGAAGAGCCTCGGAAGGCTGCTACAGGGACTGTGGAAAGCTGACGGGAGAGTGAAAGCTGCCATCGTAATTTGGGGGAGCCTTAAAGCCATCTCATCAGCACAAGGGACTATAGAGGTTCTTTTGGCATTCTGGACTCTGTATGCGTAGATTATCTGACATGATGCTCGGTTTTGCACCATTTATTCCTTGCTCGCCATCTACCAACCCCCCTGGGTTGGTACAGGAACCCACCTCCTTAAGGCTTGACAGCAAGACTCGAGCCATAACTCCAAGCATCGCATTAGTGATGGCCCTAACTCCTCTGACGTGGGACAGTCTGCCCTCCCTACATATTTAGCTCACGATGGGTCTTTATATTTAGATAGGGTTACCAGCTATAGAGGTAAGTTTAGTTCCTGAAGAAAGAGATTCAACTTTATCTACATACCGTATCAGGGATTCCATTTCAGAGCGTTATTTGTCTATGTATCTGTTCCAAGACTGAATCTTCGTCCCCATTTGTTGCAGTGATCACTTGACAAGTTCAGACTTCAGACTCTCACTCTCGTTGCCCAACAATCACATAGGGAAGCTGTCACTTCAAAGTTCAATAGCCTAGGTACATGTGGATTCCACAAGTACAGTGGCTTTCGAGCTCAGTTCTAGAATTCCATGGTATTTTGAATTGCGAGGTGCATAGTACATGAGCCGCCAAACAAGCCTGATATCCCCTCATAAGATGTTCCCAAAGAATAAAATACCAATCTTGAAACCTATCCAATTTGTCGAGTCCTGTACGCTGTCACCCTCGGCTCTCAAAGAAGTACATAGCTGACAATGGTTTGTCAGGCCAAAAGTAATTTGGATGTTGGGAGTCTTAGCATTAACTCTTCACACGCAAAACTGCATTGATGACTGTAGAAAAGATCAAGCAGAAGTTAGTATGCACTGGGTACGAAAATTCAAAGCAGAGGCCCTGTGGTCCTGATTTGGCAACGTCGGGCATAAGATAACCAATATTTAAGTGAATCGAGTAGATCGAAGTGTAAGGGTCAACCGTGGAAGGTGACGTCCTCTTGACTGCATTCATGGCATCACTTGCTGGATGGCTTCGGCAGCTGTTCTTGTCCAGAGTCATTCATAACATCAACCCACTGCTTTTCGGAACGTGAGCTACTTTTTCCCCTGAAAACTAGATAGGTATGGGCGTCTAGGAACTCCTCTGCAAACAAGATCTTCTCCTTCGCTTCCAAACTCCATGCAAAGCCTTTTCCCCTCCAAGACTCTGGGGCTGGCCAAGGGAGATATACATAAGGTTTGATTACCACAGCATCAATTTTTGCACAAATGTTAATGTTAATGGCAATGGAGGTCCCCCCACCCCCACCCATCAAGAGAGCTATGCTGGCAACTTTTTTGAAATGCATGTAACTCATAAAATACATGGAGTTTTGGATACAAATTGCAATGGATGAAAGCCCTGGTTGCCACCTAAGTTTTCCTTCATTTATTTATAAAAATAACAGGGGGATTGTAGCCCTGAAAATTTTATTGAAAAAAACAACCTTACAGGGAGCCATAAGGCAGATTACAGAGGTACCACTCAGAGCCAACATAGCAGAAAACAGGGGAAGAGGAATCAAGACTAGGAAGGAATTATCAATTCCTTGCTAAGTCGAAAACAGGGGGAAGTGAGGATTTAGAAGAGAGCTGATATGTCCAAACCAAACTGTCAATTCTATCTTGCAAGAAAAATGAGAGCAGGACCAAGGCTGCCATGAACAGCCTACATACTACCCCGTTTCCTTTTAGGACCCTCATAAGTAAGCTGAGCTTTTGATTTTGCCTTCCTAGGGCAACTCCGCTTGTGTCTCCATTTTATTTCCGCATCTTCATTCTCCAGTGGAATATGTTTAGTGCTAGTTGAGCTGCCAATAGGCAAGGGGGGGGTGTCTTCCCACACAATCATCGTGTCTTCAATCCTCCTGCAGAAAACGAAGTCTTTCCCCGAAGAATTGTCGAACTTGTCAAAGAATTGGGGTCTTCAATTACTGTGACACCTGGAAAGAGCTGCAAGCAAGACAGACCAAGCTTTGCGAGCCTCAGGCCTAAGGTCTGAGTGAGCCAGATAAAGAACTTTCAGCATGCACGGCCTCTCTTTCTGATACACCACACAACACCTCGTTTTCCAAAGTTGCCAAAGGATAAACCCTTTGAGAGACTCCCACTCTGGACAAGAACAGTGCATTCTCCCATTCTTTACATTGAGTAACAAGACAGAGGGAGAGGAATCCAAGTCAGAAGACTAGAAGGAGTATAGACGAAGGGCCTTGTCCCAAACATATTCCATGTCTTCATCAGCAGCCAGGTTGCAAGAGACACATTGCGAGGGTGAATTTTCAAAATTGGCTGCCACTGGTAAAATTCTATTAACCATCTGTGTTTTTTCAAGGTGTCTCCCCAAACCAACTTCCACGGCACCACATGACTAGGCAGATGTTGCCATTTTTTAGACCATTTACGGTCAAAACCTCTTTTGGGCATCAACAGCTTGTACCCCATCTTAACCGAATATTTAAAGAATGGGTCGTGTCCCTTATTCATCCATACCCACTCCCCTAGGTCAAACTGGAGCAGCTTAAGAGGGGCAGATAAAAACCAGCAAAAATTCTTACCATATTGTTCCAGATCCATCGGGAGCAATGGGTTGGGATTGCCTGAAATCTTACAGTAAACCCTTATTTCAAAGGAGTTGCAGCCTTCAAGAATACTCACTGACTTAGGATAGAGGAGGTTACCATCATTACTAACCTCAAAACCAATACCATGTATACCAGAGTTATCCTTTGCAATTGCATAGATGGCCCTAGGTTTGGAGTCCACATAATACCCTAACCAGCCGGGAAGAGGCTGCAAGTGAGATTCAGCACGTAGTCTTGTCCAATTGTCAGGGAGATCTCCCATAACTGCATTCCAGCCAGCATCAACCCTTTGCGTCGCTAGCTGCTGTGCTGCAAATTCAGGAGAGATAAGAGACAAAAAGATGTCATCCCAGAAATGCAGGATGTGGATCAAACTTGCAGCTTCCCATTCCGCCCACCGCTTCGAACAAGGAATCAGAACCTCTTTATCTCAGTTGCAATTCCCAAAGAGAGGTTGTCTCAAAACCTGGCTGAAGGAGGAGGGACTTAGCTGAACCAGGAAGGGACGCAATTTGCACCATGCCATCCAGATTGACTGCCACGCCCTTGAACCCAACCCCGGGTTTTCATTGAGCTTCCCACCTTGCATGATCCACCTCAATGAATGAGCCCATTTATCACTAGAACGAGGTATCGCAGCCAGAAAATTCTGTCTAACCAATCGACTCTAAGGGCTGGAAGGTGTGTAAGAGCACGGGGAACCCACTTTGTAAGTAACTTGGCTGTGATTTGCGTTTGGGGATCCAGCACCCCCAGTCCCCCATTTTTTTTTTTTTTTTGTGTCAGCTGGTCCCAGCTTACCAAAGCTCTTTTGGAGGAGGTTGAGGGAGTAGCACCCCAAATAAAATTTCTTATGAGGGACTTCATTTTTTTAACAATGAGAGCTCCTGGTAGGATAAGTGCTTCATGGGATAGATGCATGGTAATATTGCAATACTACCCCAATGTGCTTTCGGAAATCTCAGACCGGAGTAGTTAAGTGTGCTCGCATTTCTGGGTACACCTTCCATCTAGGACTTGTATACATATCACTCTGGCTGGCCTTATAAGAATCCATCTCCTTTTGAAACCTCGTTTCCTGGTCATTTAGTTCTTTTTGGCACCGGCCCTCTTCATCCTTAAGTTCTTTCTGGCGCTTTCTATTGTACATTTGCTCTTGAGCCTTCAATAGATCCTCCACCTTCTTGCCTTGAGCTTGTCGTGCGCATACATATCGCTACACAACTACATCGCTGTCCAAAACCACACAACACATGTGCACACCACACACTAGTATACCACTAGTCCACCACTAGTCCAGCCACTAGTCCAACCACTAGGCTACAACTAGTCAGTCACTAGGCTGCCACTATGCTACCCACTATGGCAGTCACTAGTCCACACAATCGCCCCCCTAGCTGGTGCTTAGGTCCCTCTAAGTCCAGGTAGCCACAAGATGTGATAGTGACCATAGCCTCACTAAGTCCTCCACCACTATCCCTACTACACTCAAACTCGATAGATCAAGAGGCCGGGTGCAAGAGTTGCCCCATCGTTAGTCGCCGTCTTGCAACCTGTGAATTTGAGCTTGGGATCTCATGTATTGACTCCTATGAGCTTGGCCTCCCATGTCTTGTTAGCTGCCTCCAGTCATGTCCACTGCCACTATCCCAAGCAGTGTGGACACAACCAATCTCCGTCAGGAACCTTCTCAAGAGGTGGTGTCAAGCATCCCATATGCCAACCCCTTGAGCATCAATCACACACCAGCATGGTGGCTGCCCCTTTGGCAGACCCACAGAGCATGCACCTCAAACCTGCAGGTACCACTGCCAAGTTTGGGTCAACTCTGCCATCGACATTGGGAAGGTGACATGGCGCACAATTACGCACATGGTCCTTCCAAGTCATGCCATCCCGACCCTCCAAGATCAGGACCCCTGAGGGCAACACCTCTCGAACCCTCAGAATAACCCGCCCTGCAGTAACATCCAAAGTCGTAGGAGCAGTCTGCTGCAAATAAACATAGTCACCAGGGCTAAACCTCCGAACCCCAGGACGATATCCTCCACCACGTATAGTGGCATACCTCAACGTATCACGGTGCTGTGCAATGGCAAGGTTCTCAAAAGCCATGGGCATGACTTTCTTGAACAATTCTGCACGCTGATCACATGCACGTACCTACACGTCCGGATCGTCAAGGTTAAGGACTTGAGCAGTGTCCCTACGAATGGCTGCAGGCAAATCCGGCTCTCGGCCAAAGAGAAGGAAATATGGTGAGAAGGAGGCAAGTGATGCTTGTTTGCTGAACCTGTAGCCCATGGCTAACCAAGGACCTGAAGATCCCAATCTCCTAGGTGTCCCTTCTGCAAGCCATACTTGCGCAAACCCCTCTTTACCGTCTGAACAACTCTCTCTGCCAAGCCATCGGCCTCAGGATGATCCTGAGAAGTGGTGCGGTGGTCTATCAAGGCTTTATCATACAAAGCCTGAAACTCCCCCAAGAACTCTCTCCCTTGGTCCGTGAGTACCTCAGCTGGAGCACCAAATCGGCTAAGCACACGATCCAAGAATGCATACGCAGCCCCCTCACTAGCCTTGTCAGGCAATGGAACCAACTCAATCCACTTGGAGAAGTGCTCCACCATCACCAACACATATCTGTGGTGGCGCATAGTCAGTGGCAACGGTCCTACGAAGTCAAGACTCCACCTGTAGCCCAATCCCATGATTGGTAAAGGATGCAACTGTGGTGTAGGGGCGTTGAATGAAGCACGCACCCTGTCACACACCATGCACCTAGCCACGAACTGTTGCACCTCTGTATGCATACCACGCCACCAATACTGCCCCTGCAGTAAACTGTGAGTGCGTCGCACTCCAAAATGCCCCAATTCCTCATGGGCATGCCGCACTAACCGTGCACGCTATGTGGGGTGAGGCACAATCCTCACCCGACCATCCTCCCACACTCGAAGTAGGTGTATCCCCTCCCACTTGAACCTCTTGGCTCGTTGCAGGATCCGATCCCTCTCCCTGGCAGTCACAGTGGCTGCCGTGTCTCCCGTGCGGAGGTAGTCCAACACAGCCGAATCCTCATGTATATCTCTGGCACCACCTGGCTCATCACTAGCCTCAGGGTCCTCAGACACTCCGTCTACAGTCATCCCTGTAGTAGGTCCAACCTGACCTCTCGATGCCAAGATACACAAAAATGCAGATGCGTGCCATCTCGGCACCATCTCCTCGTCCGTCTCACCATGCCACTGAGCTCCAGTGTCATCATGTTGGCTCGTGCATGGATTGCGACTCAATCCATCCGCATCCCGATTGACCAAACCCGGTCGATGCACAACCTGAAAGTCATACTCCTGGAGTATAAGTGCCCACCGTGCAAGCTTCCCCGTAAGCTTGTCTGACTCCATCAACCACTTGAGTGGCTGGTGATCCGTGACAAGGGTGAAAAGATTGCCGTATAGACAGCACCTGAAGTGTGTTACGGCCCACACTGCAGCTAAGCACTCTCCCTCATATGAGCTGTACTTAGCCTCTGCAGCGTTGTTCGAGCGGCTAGCGTAAGCCACTACGAACTCTCTTCCCTCATCATCCACCTGTGTGAGCACCGCTCCAAGCCCCAGCATGCTCCAATCCATATGCAGCTGAAAGAGGCGCCCCCTGATAGGTCGTCTCAAGATAGGCGCCGAGGTCAACCTCGCCTTGAGCTCTTGAAAAGCTCGTTCCTGCTCATCTTCCCACTGCCACTCCTGGTCCACCTTGGTAGCTTGGTTAGAGCATTGCAATGGTACTAAATCCCTTGACAAAACCGTCTATAATAGTTTGCCAACCCCATGAAAGCTCGAACTCGGCTCACATCCGTGGGGCGTGGAATTTGTGCAAGGCCTCTACCTTAGTCTGCTGTACCCCCAATCCTCCAGGATATATCATGTGACCCAGATACTCAATCTGGTTGTGGAAAAACTTGCACTTCCCCGGATGCAACTTCAATCCGTGCGCTCTCAAGCGCTCCAATACCACCTAAAGGTGTCTCTCATGCTCCTCCATCGTAACACTAAAGATGATGATGTCATCTATGTAGCACCGAGCAAAGTCCACCCCTGCTAGAATCCTATCCATGACTCTCTGAAACTCTGCAGGAGCATTCTTAAGCCCAAATGGTAAGAACCGCCACTGATATAGGCAACATTGATGAATCCTTGTAAATCCAAAGTGCTAAAGGCCTTAGCATGCCCGATGGCATCAAAGATCTCCTCTGGTGTTGGCATGGCATACTTATCGGACTTGGTCTGACGATTTACAGGCCGGTAATCACCGCACATACGTCTCTCCGTCCAATTGCCATAGACATCCTTCTTGGCTGGCATCAATGTGGCTGAAGCATACTCTCCACCAGAGAGCTCCACCAAACCTGCCTCCCAGAGATCTTGAGTCCTCATCTGAATCAAAGACCTCTCCATGTCACTGTATCTATAAGGTCTCCGAAAGATTGGCGTGTCAGTGGCCACTCAATACGGATCTCTTGACCCTTCAGTGCTCCCAAGTCCTTCAAACTAAAGGCAAAGCAATTCCTGTAAGCCCTCAGGAACCGCCGTATACGTCGTCTCTCTCCTCCGGTGACAATGGGTCCAATGTCAGGCTCCCAATTGTCCTCCGTAACTGCAACCTTAAGTCCAGTGGGCTTAGAGGTAGAGGACGCGTCCAGTGGTTGCTATGTTGCAACCTCTTGAGCAGTACTCCCTACCTGCTCAGTCAATGACAAGGCCTCATCCTACCCCATCATCTCATCCTCGAGGACCTCCTCAACCCGAGAAGAATCCCCAACCTCATCCATCACAGCCGCCTTGGCTGCCAACTCCCTCTGAACCTCGAGCACCTCCCACGTGTGCCATGGATGCATGCACCCCGTGGTCCTCACATGCTCGCCCCCACTCACTGCCTGTACCGTCTCGGTAGGCAGAGAGACCATTGAGGGAAGTGTACTCCGCACTCTGCGTTGCTCAGCCAGAGCCAAGCTGATAATCAGGTCAAGCAATTGAGATCCATTGCTTGCCCCAACACTTGACGACGTGATGCCTCAGAAAGAGACGACACCGCCGTGGTACCAGTGGTAAAACCCATTGCCCGCTCACGCTCGTCAGCATTAGGCTCCACTAACTGCTGCAACTGAGCATCCCACATGAGGCCAGGTCCACTATCCCGGAAAGCATGCGATCCTGGGAAGCTGAGCAGTGTAGGTAATGCTGCTCGTGGTTGACCCACCTTGTTGACCACTGCCAAAGGCGAACGGTCATCGTGTCTCACACGCTGAGACTGCCTCCCTGTGTCCAGAATGTTATCCACTGTGAGATGTGCTGGCCGCTGCACCCCATCAAATGCACGCTTGAGCAGTGCGGGTGGCATCAAGTTAGTCCACCATAGCCGTGGACGATGAGCCCGTGACCCCACTGTAGCTGCATCTAGCAACACTGCTGACCCAAGCCACGACCGGACTTGATGCACACTGGCCATCACCCTGGCCCGAGAATCGCCCATCAGTGGCACATTCTCCAAGATGTATGCTGGAGATACAGCTTGATGAAGCTGCAAGTGGCGCAAAACCCGCACCATCTCCCAAAACAGACCCGACCTCGAGTCTCGCAATCCATTGCCATGCCCGGCTGATGAATGCCCTTGGCAGGGCCAACCTGCCACTACCAGATCAATGGAGCCAACCCGCTCCAAATCCTGCGCCCCCAGCAACGAAATGTCTGCTGGCAAGGCCTGCTGATATCCACGAATTGCAGACACGACAACAACTCAGGGTACCGCTGCACCAACTGAGCAACATGGCGAAGTGAAACGCGTCGTGCAGTCTCATCCCTCTCCACATACAGGTAACGCCGAACTCGTACACCTGCTTGTAACACAGCAGCCAATCCGGTGCTGATCCCGCCAAACAAGTCCAGAAGACAAATGCCTTCATCCGGATACTGCCACACAATAGGTGTGGTGTCCAATGGAGACAATTGAGGTGGTCCTGGTGCAATCCCCACACTCTCCTCCTCTCTTGACGGTACAAAAGCCTCCACCCAGGCTTGTTGCACCCGTCGATCAGCATCCCGCTGCAAATCCTTGCTCGTGCCCCACAATGGAGTCTGAGCAACCATGGTAGGCAACTCCGCCATACCATACATGTCATCCTGCTCTCCCGGAGGTGGTACATCCTCTGAATGAGCATTGCCCTCAAGCAACTCTCTAGGCCAACTCACTGCCGCTGTGAATGCTGCTAGTGTCGGCATCTTGCCTCGCTGGGCAACCGCAACTCCTCCTATGAACGTCACAGGGAGCTGCACACGCCGGCCCTCCCCTGACTGCCATGCAGGCCTATAGGAAGCTGACTCCTCCCAAAAATCCAGGGTGAAGCCCATGGGGTACAACACTGCCCCACCAACCAGGACATCGTATGAGACTGCGTCTGTCACAATGGCCTTGGCTCGCATCACTGAGCCATCTGTAGGGTGATCCGGCCGTAGTCTGATAGCCAACTCACGCCGTGTCATGCCCCGAGCCTGCTCCGATCCTCCCAGAGACGTCTGTATCTGGAAAGGACAAGGCTCCATATCCGCCTCCGTGAGGCCCAAGCCTGCAATAGCAGCTCTGCCCAGCATCAATGGCTGAGCTCCCGAGTCCAACAAGACCCGCAGTGGCCGGTACCTCTTGCCTGCCGGTCCACTCAAACAGAAAATGCCATCCTGGTTGTCTAACATGACAACTCCAGGTGTCACCATGGCGCGCTCAATGGCTGGCCTAGCTGGCAGCTCCATCAACCTGGCAGCTGCAGCTTGCCATGGCGCCGCCGTGGCAGTCTTGACCCTCAAATCCGAGGATCCCTCCGGCACTACACCTCCACTATCTCCGCAGAAGATGAAGTAACCTCCCCACTCTCACAGAGTGTAGCTGCCAGCCTGAACACCTCAGCTGGTTTACCCCCGGCGTCGCAATCATGGTAGCCGAGAACAATGGAGCCTGGCACACAGATGTGGCCGCTCCTAGCAGCACTAGCTGCTAGCCTTGGCAACACTAGCCGGGACTTCGCAGCTCGTGGCACCCGTGGTGGCGTGGTGGCGTGGTGCTACCCGTGTAGCTCTCTCCAATGACATAGTAACCTCCGCCTCGGTAACCGTCGGGCGAGAACTAGGTGCCATGGATGGCGTCGACACTGTCTCCGCCAATGTGAATGACTGAGGAAGCCTAGCCTGACGGCTTGCCTCCCCACGCTGTGGATCCAACTCCACCTCTGCACCTCGTGGCTCAGGAACTCGTGCTGCTCCTCGAGTCACGGCTGCAGCAGACTCCACCTGCACTAGTGGTAGTGCTGCTCCACACATGAATCCCATGCCTCCCATATCTCCTCCCTCAGGAGCAGGAGGTGGACCATCCGGCCTTAGAGCCGGTACCACCTGAGCTGTAGCCATGGCAGCGAGCCTCTGCTCTAGCTGCTGAAGCCGGTTGGCCATGCCTTGGTCAACACCCTGACCTCCGCGTCCTTGGCCACGTTGAGCTTGCCCTTGGCCTTGTGGCTGGCCACCTCGTCCTCTCTGGGCTGCTCCACCTCGCCCCCGGCCACCATTGTTCCCTTGGAACTGGCCTGGGCGCAACTCAGGATGCAAACCATAACACTGGGCCTCTCCATGCCCGTGCTTGCCACAATGCCCACACTGCAACTGTGCCGACCCTTTGCCTCCCTCTGGGCAATCCTTCTTGACATGGGGTCCTCCACATGTCCAGCACACCACATCCGCCCGTTGTTGGCCAGCAAATGAAGGGAGAGACCCCTGCATCTGAGGTCCTCTCTGCCCTTCCCTGAGCTTCACCTGAGCCCCCTTGTTGCCTTGAGCACGTTGAGGTAGTGGTTGGCTAGGAGCACCACTACCCCGTGGTGTCTCCTTAGCAAATCCCACCATGACCACTCGTTCCTCCACCATGTTGAGCTCTATCCGCTCTGCCACAAAAACACATTTGCTAAGGTGGGTTGGGCCGCTTGTAGGAGAGTTGCATCCCGCACCCTTCTCCTCAGCTCCTTGTCCAATATCCCATACCAGAATTGGACTGCCTGAGCTTCCGTAACCCCTTGGGTTACATTTATCAAGCGCCTCATGCGAGTGAAAGCCTCCCTCAAGCTCTCGGTCGGCTTCCGTTGGAACTCTTGCAAGCTCCGCAACTTCTCTGTCCTCACCCCTTGGTAGTTCCCTCTCAACTCTTCGAAGAACTCCACAACAGGGTTGAAGGCAGGCACGGGTGCTAGTGCTGGTGGGGTAGTGGCTTGGGTGGACGTCGTAGCTACTGTACCACCAGTCCCACTAGTTCCACTGCTACTTGCTGAAGCTGCCGGTGCAGCGGCAGGTGTAGCCATTGCCCTCGTGGCTCTAGTGCCCCTAGTGATGGAGACATAGTCGGGTGACCAGTACATCCTCCACTCCTCGATCTCAACCTCATGCCCCCGCCTGAACTCATGGTAATCATCCATAGGCGGCCCCTCAAGGTGCTGAAACAGCCCCTTCCATGCCATGAAAGGCGTAAATAGTTGTGGATTGCGCATTTGCTGCAAATCACACCAACTATCAAACTCTTGGATAAAATCATCCAACTCGATGGTGCCCACCGCCCCAGAGTACCTTCGTGGCCCCTTGGTAGCTCCATACATCTCCTCCATTGTGTCCCACAACAATGGCAAGGAAACAACTTGCACCGCCGGTATGAGTCCTCCTGATTCACAATCCGAATCAGAACCTTCCGTAGAAGACACAGGAGGTGAAGGTGGCCTAAACCGCACACCTCGTCTCGTGTACCCACTAGTATCGCTAGTGCTCGAACCGGCACTGTCCCCAGCAACTAGTGGCACCTCCGTGTTGACACTCAACCGGTCATGAACATGTCCCTAACCCCCTCTCCACAAGGTAACCGGGTAGAGAACCTGTTGCGGCTTATGGTTTGGAATACTAAGTTCCTAACATAGCCTACACCTGTACCTGCATCCACCGCAAGCACTCCTATGGTTGGCTGGTCATCACCTCCAACCTCACCACAGGAGAAACAATGATGGTTTGGCTGGTCATACCCCAGCCTCACCATCGACAGCATGCTCTAGGACTGGCCGGTGATCAAATCCGGACCAATCACCTATAAAAACAAGCGCCCACACAAAACTAGCATGGCGCACAGTCAAGCATGCAGGTATGGAGGGGATCCAAACACAAGAAATCAGAACGACAACTCCCCCACACCAAAAACAACTCCACGGTGTTGCTCCTGCAAGGACACCCAGCCCAAACCCGGACTGACTCTTGCCTCCACCTACGGAAAGGTCTTGGTCTAATGAGAGGGTGGAAACTACGAGGAAGAGAAGCTAAAGCAATGCCTAACCCCAGCATGCCCTCATCCCAACACTCTTCCTCTCCTCTCTTCCCTCATTTGCATGACCATGGGAATATCATGAAGATACTCCTCAAACCGCCCTCCACGAGCTTCAAAATTCGGCCTTCAAGACCACATGCCAGTCCTTAGGTAGTCCACCAGTGCCTCCACGAGTCAGCACAGGCCGTCCACAGGTCAACACGGGCCACCACAGACCAGCACAGGCCCACACAGCTCGTCACAGTCCCACAGGCCACTGGGCACAACCTGTCACAGCCCCTCATAGCCCGTCACAGCTCCGCACAGCCCGTCACAGCCCCACAGGCCACTGGGCACAGCCTGTCACAGCCCCTCACAGCCCGTCACAGCTCCACAGCCACTGGGCACAGCCCGTCACAGTCCGTCACAGCCCCAAAGGCCTCAGGCACGGCCTGTCACAGCCCCTCACAACTCGTCACAGCCTCAAAGGCCTCAGGCACGGCCTGTCACAGCCCCTCACAGCCCCACAGGCCACTGGGCACAGCCTGTCACAGCCCTGCACAGCCCGTCACAGCCCCACAGGCCACTGGGCACAGACTGTCACAGCCCCGCACAGCCCGTCACAGCCCCACAGGCCACTGGGCACAGCCTGTCATAGCCCCGCACAGCCCCACAGGCCACTGGGCACAGCCTGTCACATCCCCTCACAGCCCATCACAGCCCCACAGGCCTCAGGCACGGCCTGACACAGCCCCTCACAGCCCGTCACAGCCCCATCCATGGCCGCTTTGGCAGTTTAGCCATTTCTCCAAGGGGTTTAGCCACGCCAAGCTAGGGTTTGTGTCTCTTGGACTCTAAGCTTCTTTCCACCGAGCTATGGCGGCTGTGAGGAAATCAGCAAGGCATTCTTGCTCTTTCGGCTCCCACACATCACCATAGTAGCCCTAAGCCATGAGGTGGTTGCCACAAACCAAGCCTTCTTTCTCACTTAGCCTCCCCAAATACGCCACTAAACCCAATGGCAAACAACCAAGCCCTGCTGGTTCCCAGCCCTTGTGAGCATTCATTCAAGCACTCTCCTTGGCCATAGCATCTATCTTAGAGCCTATTCCAGCCCCCTACACCTGCTGCTTCAAGAGTTGCGCTCCCTTCAAGCTTGAAGTTGAAACCCCAACTCACATAGGCCCTACAAGTGCTTTTCTTTCACTCCAAGTGGAAACCAGCCCTAGACCTTCTTTTCTTGCACTCTAAAGCTTGAAAACAAGAGCCTCAATGGGCTGAAGGCATGCTCCACACATGCCCCACTCTCACCATAAGAGAATCAGCTCCTTTGCTTCATTTCTTGCACCCACAAACCTGAAAATACAAGCTTCAGCAGGCTGAAAGCATGCTCCACATGCCCTACAGGAAAACCAGCCCCTTCCTTCCTTTCTTGCACTCCCACACCTGAAAGTGCAAGCCTTCACCAGGCTGATAGCATGCTCCACACATGCATTGCCCTCACATAAGGGAAGTCAGCCCTTCCCTCTTCCTTGCTTGCCCTCCAAGCTTGAAGATGGAAGCTTCAATGAGCTGAACACATGCTCCACACATGCAACCTCTTCACACAAGAGATATCAGCCCCCTATCTCGGCTCCTTGGCTCCTTGATGCTCTCTAAGACAAGACTAAGCACTCCACAGCCTTTGCCAAGCTCTTGAAACCCTAAGGCTTACATTTCCAGCCACAAGACACTTCTCTTGTGGTGCAAGAGCTCTTATCCAAGCTCTGAAACCCTAGGTGCACATTCCATGGCCTTGCCGCACCTCTTAGCTCCTGTTCCAGCCCTGCTCTTGCCATGACAAGAGCCCTCTCAATGCTGAAGCTCGAGATTGAAACCCAATCTCACCATACTCCACAAAGTGCACTGATTTGCCCTAAGCCAAATCAGCCCTTTCGCTTGGTCTTGCAATCCTTCACACAATGAAAGCTCGCATTCCCAAGTCCAGTTCTCAGCTTTGCCACCAAAGCCACTATAACCTGCTCTTGACTGGTCCTCTTCCCAATCGTGCTTGCTCATGCATATACACAATCTGAAACCATCAAGGTGCTCTGGAATTACCTGCAGCATGGTGCTTTCATCTCTGAAGCTGAAGATCGAATGCTAGGTCTACCACCTCGTAACCCACATCGCCTCCGCTTCTAACAACCAAGAGCTCCACGGTGCTCCTTGCATAACAACTTGGTTTCTCTCATTCTCAAACAAAAGCCACAAGTGCTACAACTAACTCGTATCTGGCACTCACAGATACGAGCTCATCTTTCTCGAGTGATAAAGAAGAAGAATACAAGCACGAACTCACAAATCTGAAGCATAAACTCATGCATATATAACCTCATCACTCAAATACAAGTCAAGCCAAGTGCACCCCACGCCATGGGGAATCCACACTACGGCGCCATAGCTAGGCGCGGTGAGGCTCAACTCGAGAAAGATGAGCCTTCCGCGCTTGCCGTGAAGATAACCACTCCAGGGCCTAAATCTGCCTTGACCCCTGGATTGACACTTGGGCCAATCCCAAATGTCAATATGTAAAAGCTAGCTATTTCCTAGCTAGTTTCACACTAGTGGTAAAATAACTTGACAAGCTGCCATCCAATTTTGAAGAGTTTGTTGCATATCAGACAAAGCATTTGACTCGGAGTGCAACTCAATGAAGGACAACTGCTGCGAGAGAATGAAAACCTGAATTTGTATATGGAACTGTCATTTACAAGTCTTAGGACATTGTCGATGGTAGGGAGGACTTTCTTATATCTTTTTTTGGGCACTTGGGAGTGTCTTTGGTATTTGCTGCTGCTTGTTTAGTCCAAGACTTAGATGTAGAAGACGGGTGTTCTCTCAATGAATTGTTTGGACTACCTCTTCATGACGATATGTTTGGGCTTGAATTGGCAGTATCTAATGATGATTCAGACTCTGATTTTGACCCTTTGGAAGAAGCAGAGACTAAGTAACCCATTCGTTATTGACAACCCGAATTTGATGGACTTCTGTGCAGACATTGGGTTCCCCACCCGAGAGCTGGGCTTGTATGACTTGCCAGAAGCTTGGAAAGGATGGGAGTCTCATGATTCATTTCTTGCAACTGGTCCTCAGCAAATCAGCATAAAGAACCCCGTCTCCCTAATTGAATGTCCACCCACAATCCAAGCAGCCAACCAGTCCCACCCTGTCTACAATGTCTCCAGGTAAATGGATAACTTGATACGGACAAAAGTTGTGTAATTCAATTAAATCAATAAGATGTTATGAGGTTCAAGCATTGCAACTGATCTAGAGCGCACTTGAGGTTTCCCACGCTTGCAACTGACTAATTAAATTTGACCTTAAATTATGGTGGGTTGTATCAAAAGAGATCTGCAAAACGACATGAAGACAAAGCTTATGAAGACCAACAAAACTCAATATGATAGAAATATGAGTAAAAACTCACCATATTGTTTGGAAGAAAGATGTCATGTTCGAGAAGATTATATGAGCCAATCCATACAACTCAATGCAATCTCAAACGTCTTCGAAGAGAGCAAAGTCATTAGAGATCAAAATCAGATAATTTACATATAATATTATGATAAAAGAGTTTTCATGAGCCATTGTATACTAAATGTTGTGATTATCAAAGTTTTTCTTACATTCAATAGTGGATCTTGTATAGACGCATCATCTTACTAAAACTTCTTTAAGAGATTGTTTTTTGTCTTATTCCAACAAAGCCAAGACTTCATTAGGACAAAATATTAGATCATCAACATATAACGTTATGATGACAAAAGAGTTAGCATTCACATAGTAAATGTTGTAAATGGTCTATGACTTGCGGTTTTGTCTCCCTTGGAGAACAATTCTTTATGAAGCTAAAAATAAAAGTAAATTAAGCAACTCATCTTGCTATGACTCCGGTTTTATCTCCCTTGCGGTTCGTTGGAAAACAACTCATTATCAAGTTAAAGATAAAAATATGATATCCAACATTTATGATATCCAACATGATGTGGGTTGAATCCACAACCACTAGCGACTTGGTTTGTGCCCATACTAAATATTAAATCACTAGTGAGCGGGTTTGTGTCCATCTCACTAGGCTAAATGTAGGTTAAATGTTGGTTGTATTACTCTGACGATAATCATAGCAGTGGTCATAGTGAGTCTCACCTTCAGTTTGGAATATAGGAGATAATCAATATTATAATTATCTCGCTAAGTTTGGAAAAGATATGCTATAATGATCTCAGTTGTTTTTGGCATGGACCTTGAGTATAAATAGGGCAGAGCTGAGAGGATGGAACAATAGCTTGTCGAGTTCCTATACTTAGTGGAGATTTTACGTAAATCACTTCATCTTTAATCATTATTTTCTTAGTGCTTTCAACATGGTACATAGCGAGGTTGGCAGTGAGAGAAACTTAAGGACTGGAGTGTCTGATCCACAATCTATAGGCATGAGTGCTTGTTAAAACCGAAAGTTTGAGTATTCGTAGTTGGCAAAGCCACATACAAATCATTGTGTCAATTTTGAGAAAAAAAACATTTTGTCAATTGACCTCCAATTGACTTTATCTTAATCAAGAGTTGTAGAACTTGAAGATGAAGGAATGAGGTTCAGTTCAAGACCACATTGATGAATTTCAAGCGTCTAGTGATCATTTGACCAACATTTGTCATCGTGTTCAACTGAAGATTTGACATTCATTTTTCTTGGAAGCTTGTCGCCTTCATATTAGACGTTGGTAATATCTCTTGGTACTCATATAATGATCTGATATCAAGGTGATAAACTTAAAGATCTTCATCTGAAACACACGATAACTAATATTAGTCAAATGATCACTAATCATTTGAAGTTTATCAAAAGATGGTGTTGAGCTGAACTTCTTTCCTCCATCGTCATGTTGTACAACTATTGGTTAAGATAAAGTCAATTGACAACATGTAACTAAAATGTACGGATTATATAACCCTAAGAGTGGCATGTTATCATCAAGCATTAGAAAAAGAAGACTCTGGCTATGCCATCATGCGTAACTAAAAGCCCGCTTCACTTCGAAGTTATAGCCCTCTTTTAGGAACGAGCTCTATTATTAGTTGTGATGTTACATTCAATGATTAGTTGCTCTGAGTTTGGACCATGAAATAGATAACTTGGTTCTAACTCACGAAGAGAAAATGAAAGAAGAGATTGTCGAGAAACTCATAGAGGAGGTTACCATTGAGAACCTCCAAATGTATCATTTGCTTATTTCATTCATAGTGATGAGC
This sequence comes from Takakia lepidozioides, assembly GCA_030704615.1. Taxonomy (NCBI): domain Eukaryota; kingdom Viridiplantae; phylum Streptophyta; class Takakiopsida; order Takakiales; family Takakiaceae; genus Takakia; species Takakia lepidozioides. The sequence goes on from CM060731.1 coordinate 39,082,852, forward strand.
CTCAAAAAATTTCAAATGCATTGAAAAGTAAGAATTCTTCACACTAGACAAAAGTCGGTAGCTCAGTATGATAGTGCACTTGGTTAGGGCATTGAGTGCCACCCGGATGATTCTGGGGTCAAATCTTGCTACTTGACGGGTGTGGTATACTCTTCTCCCCATTCCTTTGGCGGTGTCCCACTTCTAGCCTCCATGGCACGGTGGCACGGTTACTGTGAAAGAGGTTATTTTCTCCTCTCACTATCAAGGGGCCTGATTTGTGAGCTGTTGCTCCCAGGTGTTTCTTAAAAATAAAAAATAAAAAAATCCCTACTTCAGTTGAATCTTCAAGATAATAAGACTTGGAGTAGTGTTAAACTTCAATTTGGACGTCAACCTGTTGGTTGCAAAATTAATGGATTTTCAAAGTTAAGCACAATGCCGATGATTACATAGCAAGACACAAAACATGTGTAGTTGCAAAAGGTTTTCACATACTGAAGGTATTGATTACCATGAAATATTTTCCCTGTTGCACAAATAGAATAAAAAAAAGAGTCAATTCAAGTATTTCTTGCATTTGTTGTTGTTGTTAAAAATCTTGAGATAGATCGGATGGATGCACGCACATTAGTTCTTAATGGAGATCTTATAGATGAAGTATATATAGACCAGCCAAAGAGATTTGTTATAAAAGAGAAAGAGATGACCGTATTTGTATGTGGAATTACAAGATTAATGCATATTTGGCTGAAAAGTTTAAAAAGAATTTTGCTTAATTTAAAGTGCATTAAATTGAAAAGAGGCATACCTATGTTCTATGTATCTTGGTTTCCCAGTGTGGTATCCTCTGCTGGTGTTAGTGATTAATGTCTGTCTCTAGGAACATCCCTTCGTCCCGGAAGACCGTCTTATGGCACTGTCAAGGTTAATTTTTCCTTGCTTAATTTGATTATCACCCTTGCCCGTTAAAAGCAAACAGAAAACCCCAGAAAAATGACAAGGAAAAAATAACCTTGCCAAGAGCTGGAGGTGAACAACGGATAAGATAAGAAAGACAAAGTTACTTCACGGAGAACAACCGACAATGGAGACACTTGGAAAAGATACCAACAGTAGCTCAGTTGCATAGTGCACCGAGTGCCACCCAGATGATTCTGGGGTCAAATCCTGCTACTTGACGGGTGTGGTATACTCTTCTCCCCCTTCCCTTGGGCGGTGTCCCATTTCTCAGCCTCCATGGCACGGTTACTGTGAAAGAGGTTATTTTCTCCTCTCACTTTCAAGGGGCCTGATTTGTGAGCTGTCGCTCCCAAGAGGAGTACCTCAAATCGAGGTCACATTTGACACTGATGCCAATGGGATTCTGTCAGTCACTGCTGTGGACAAAGGCTCTGGGAAGAAGCAGGACATCAAGATCACAGGCGCCTCAACTCTAAACAAAGATGATGTGAGTCCCATTGCCAGTTAGCTGCTTTTCCACTGAAAATTTTAGCCTTTTGACCAATGTTTCCATGATATTCTAAAGCAAAGCTGCTAAAAAGAATGAACTGTGGCATGATGTCTTATTTGCAGGTGGAGCGAATGGTGAGAGAAGCAGAGAGAAATGCAGCTGAAGACAAAAGCCGTAGAGAAGTCATTGACCTCAAGAACCAGGTAAAAGCTATTCTAAAAGTTTTTCCAACTGGAGTGACATTCACAGTCAGACTCAATCATGGGTCACATCTTGTCACGAAGTGGGCTACTACTGAACCTAAGTGACGATACTATCTTGCTTCCTGTGCAGAGTGAGAGCATGGTATACCGAGCTGAGAAGCAGTTGAAGGAGCTGGGCGACAAAGTAGCTTCAGACCTGAGACACCGTGTAGAGGCAAAGGTGAATGAGCTTAAAAGCGCTGTGCAGACACAGGTTGCTGGAACCATCAAGAGAGCCCAAGATGCGTTACAGAGCGAGTCGGTGCAAATTGGGCAGGCGATTTATGGAAATGCTGGGCAGGGTGCAAGTCCAGCTGAACCAAACGCTGGGGCTGGAGGCCCTGGACCTTTCGCTGGAGCCCGCACCACTGGCGGTGGGCCTAAGGGCGATGATCCCGAGATCATTGATGCTGATTTCACAGATGCTCACTGAAGATTTCCGGAGAGTGGGCGATGGCAAAATTTTGGTGTAAATAGTGGCAAGAGGTGATGAAGATTTTGATGTAGATACATGGGGTGCTGGCACAATGCCATCCAGCCTGGACAACACAGTAAATGTGGCAGGCCAGCAGGTAAGCCTTTGGGGAGCGTGATTAGAATCCATTATCTGACAGGTGAACTATCTCAGAGCACACCATTCAGCAACACATACACATGATTATGAAGCATTTCCACATCAATCAAGACAGTAGACAAAGCACCTGAAGCTTCCAAGAGACTTATTGTCTCTTACAAACTCACTCTCGCCCTGCAGAACGTTAATCTCCACACTTGTTTGATTGTCAGCTGCAGTAGAGAAGACCTGCAAATCTACACTCTCAGTATCACATATCAATCTCACACCATCTGAACCAGGACCAATGGAAACAAACATCTCTCTCGTGACGCCATGACACCAAAGGTGTCATTTTCAAAAGAGAACACATTCATGAATGGTAAGAGTCAGTGCATTCATGTCACAATTACAAAGAAAAATATAACCCCACAGTCGTAATGGACGAGACTGGATATTGAGATATTGCCTCTTTCTTGGAGGTAGGAAGAGTCGTGTTTCGGGGAATGAGTTTGGTCATTACACCACCCAGGTCTCGAGACCCATTGAGAGAGGGGTCACATCCAGGAGCACAATGTTGCTCACGTCCCCAGATATTATACCTCCCTGCAATCACAACTCCTTGTCCATAATTTCAGATACTCAGTGTGCTACCAGTGCATTCTTCTGGGACAAGGTAGAAATCACATCAGACTTGACCCTATATGCTGCAGCCACTAAGGTGTGATAGAATGCCCAATACCACTTTCCAAACTGTCACTGACATGTTGTACCCCATGTGCTGGCATTGGCACAATTGACTGCATACCTCCAAGGGGTGTCTGTAGTACCTGTTCACAAGAAAAACTTCGTTCATGCTCATGGTTCCAAATTGGTTATCTGAACAGCAGCACCAAGGGCAACAACTTCATCGGGGTTGACTGTAGCATTTGGTTCTTTGTGGGTCATTTCCTTAACCACCCGTTGCACTCCTGGGATGCAAGTGGAACCCCCCACCAGCACAACTTCTTGCAGGTCCTTTGACTTCAACTTAGCATCATCAAGTGCCTTATGCACTGGCTCCCGGAGTCTGTGAATGGCAACACATACTATGCTTCAGCAAAGTTGTGTAGGATGGGAGAGAGTCAATTTACTACTGAGCCGACAGGAAAGAGAGTGTGGGAATTTAACCTGTCAAAGAGATCAGAAGAAAGCTCCTCAAATTTGGCGTGTGTGAGCACTGTATCAATGTGCTTGGGCCCCTCTGCTGTTGCTGGTATAAATGGCAGGCTGCAACCCCACTCCCCTTTACACACATCAGAAACCGTGTCTAAGACCCTTTTCAATTGATATCAGAATGGTCCTCTTTCCCCTCAAATTGATCTGTAATGAAACCCCAAAACCAGCAATCCCATACATAGATGATGAAGATGAGCAGGAACTATAGATCAGAAAAGACATAATAGTTCCAAACTTGTTCACACCTTGCCAAGATTCCACCAGAGTCTCATTATAGGCAGGACAAGAGAAGGAGAAAGGGTGTTGGTCTTCAGAGAGAAACAAAGGAACAAAAAGGAACTTTATAATGTCCATAGGAAAGAGGGAAAGAGAGAAACTCCATAACAGACTCTGGGACAGACTCCGGGAGAACCAAGAATGTCTCTCGATAGAAATGGAGTTTTGTTGTGAGATTGGGTAGCTTCCAAGTTCTGCTGACATGTAGTTCCATAAGTTCCCTTCTAACGAGTGCTGTTTTGAGCCTAATAGATGTTGGGAGGGCTCTTGCCATGAGCCCACTGGAAGCTCAAAGCACTCATGGACAAAGCAAAATATAAAACAGAAAAGTGGGGCCTGCAACTACCAGCCACCAAAGAAGAGACAGAAAGAAAGAAATAAAGTTCTAGGGGGTCTGACCACCTGAGGTACAAAGTACAACAACCAAAACCACTTCAAACAAACGAGGCCCAAAGGTGAAATATTTACTGCAATCACAAGAGTGAGAGGAAGAGGAAGAAATCAATTTCCATCCCCTCAAAAGGTAAGGGGCCCACGGGTCCACGAGAAGGGAAAGGAAACCTGATAGTTGTTTGAGGGACTGAGGACAACTCGATTTTGGCTTTCTCAGCAGCCTCGGTTAGTCTCTGAAGAGCTTGGGGGTCATTGCGCAAATCTACACCCTCGGCATTTTTGAATTCATTTGCCAGGTGATCCACTATTCTCTGCACATGTGTATCATAATCATCTTATCCCAAACCTCCACAACTATCACTGGAGCAACCAGAACCGAATTCACAAACCAGAAAAATCTTACCCTCAGACCTGAGGAGCAAATCTCATGCTTATAACCTGTTTCCAGAAAGCAAAAGCAAGGGAAAAGAAGTGAATGGAATGTTCAACCCAAGTATACTGCCAGCTGGTCAAGCAGTGTGAGGGTAATCGACCTTATCGAAGTCATCGCCACCCAGGTGTGTGTCGCCTGCAGTGGACAGCACTTCAAACACTCCATCCCCTACATCCAACACTGCCACCCCACAACTTGTCACATGGAAATGGAATGAGCCCTGCTTGAGTACCTGACAATATTGATACATTGGAAATGTGAATGGAACTCTCTCCGAGCCTGTTGAAAACAAGAGAAAATTGAGAAATTCTACCCATTAGATTGCGTTTGGCACGTGTGGCCATAAAACCCCACCCATGTTGAATAGAGCAGAAAAAGGGCCAACGACAAAGAGAGGGTGCCACAAAATACCTGAGACATCACAGGTACTGCCACCAAGGTCAAACACCAGAATAGTTTCATTCTTTCTTCGAGACCATATGCCAAGGATGCCGCAGTAGGCTCATTAATAATTCTTAATACATCCAGCCCTGTTAAGTGCATAACATGCCAAGATCCAAGTCACCCAGGGGGACTGATACATTGAAACATTCCAACAACTGAATACTGTTGTCTGAAAGGAGAACATCCTCCAACCTCCAATCTGAATTGGGCTTCTCAATAATACTTACTGCAGCTTCCCAACCTGATGATCCTAGTGAATTTGCTGCATGTTTAAGGAATAAATCAATCATTCAGAGTCTGGAGGCACCTACTACTACATAATAGCAAACTACACTCCTAGGATGCAAGTATTCAACTCTGAGAACCTTTGCTATGTACTTCTCTCTGACACAATTTCTGCGACGCTCATATATATTAATTTTCATGGATATGGCCCTACTCAATCTCACATGGGTATCAAAGCCAGAGAATAGAGAGGTGGAAAGTCAATAGTCTTCAGGTGACAATGTCACATACCACCAATGCGGCCAGCATCCTTTTTTGCCTGACGCTGGCTGTCGTTGAAGTAGGCTGGCACTGTGATCACAGCCTTGTTTATTGGATTATTCAAAAACTTGGAACCATCATCCACCAGCTTTCTCAAGACCTGCACATACACCAGTGTATGTCCTTTTATGTGACAAAACTTGTCTCAAATGGCTTGGTGAAGGCAAGGATTTTCCCTTCCCTGTCAAAAAGTCAAGAGATCACAACCATCCTTCTAGACGAAGCCATTCTATTCCTTTATTAGCCTTTCCTAACACTAGCGTCCAGAAGAGAATGTCACTGTATTCAGAGAATCTACCTGATCGAAAAGCTGAATCACCCCATCCTTTGACCATGTTTCTGTATGTTGCTCTCTAAATGCATCTTATAACAATTCTGTTTAATCTTGTGCTGAATTTTCTGCATTTGAAACAGAACCCAAATTCCCTCGATGTGATCTCTCCACTGTTAAATCAGCAAGTTGACCAGGAGGTTCACACGGAAACAGAGATGACTAACATATTTTCTGCCACTGAAACGAACCATGCTTTTCTCTAATATTGGTCAGTTATTCCTACTGGTGATGAATACAAACCAGTGCGGAGATCTCTTCAGGGGAAAAGTTTTTCCCAATCGCTGGGCACACCAGCTTCACATTGCCATCGGTATCCGCGATCACATTGTAAGTTACCTGTTTAGCCTCATCTTTGACTTCATTCATTTTCCGACCGATGAAGCGTTTCACTGAATAGAATGTGTTCTGGGGGTTGACCACTGCCTGCTTGTCACAAGTCAACTGAGAGTCAGAACTCCCTTTCTCACTCTTCATCTGGAGAGATCCTAGTATCAACAACCACTGTTCAACAAGTAACACAGAATCAGCTGCAACCACATAAGAGAGCGACTCTGAGCTGACCTGGTGCTTGGCAATCTGAACCACTAATCGGTCACCCTTCTTTGTGTATGCAACCACCTACAAAGAGCAACGAAGGGCACATCAAAGAGAAGTCAGACTCATCTTGTAATTCAGATTGTTTGATTGAGCTATGGGCTGGGATCACCGATCATTCAATGATCTAAAAACTACAGGGGTTGCTGTCAATGTTAAGCAAATAATGCAATTACAAAAGACTGAACATGTCAGATTGTTAGCTTCCTGCTCATCATGCTTTCATGAAAATTCCAGTTGTTCACCCTTAATGCCAATAATCTGTGTTGGTCACCAAAGGAGCCACACATTATCCTAGGTGTCTTGCATCCCCATGAACAGGAAATCTGTAAGAACTACAGGATATAAAATTATCCTATACATTTAGACATATATTATCCTAGATTAAGATACATATATGAGACAGAACTGGAGCTGATGTCAGTCACTAGAAGAAAAAATCGTTCTTTCAAATTCAGCAAAAGAACCCAAAGGATCCAGGGACACAAGAACTACAGGAAAAAATCTGCACTGAAGAAGATGTACTCATGAGTTGTTGTTTGTTGTAGCCTTGTGGGAACAAGAGGGAACAGACACTACCTTAGGCTCACTGGACTTACCTTGGTATAAGCAATTGGTTCGGGCTTTCCAGATTTCCCCTAGAAATCCCTTCATACAAGCATCAATCTGCTGTCAGCAATTTGACCCTAACAGGGCCAGGGCTTTAGGCTACGTAGCCTCGAGATTGTGGAAGTTGATGAACAGAGGAGCAGGGGCTATGTTCTTGATGGTCCAGAAGAGGGCCACTCTCTCATGATAATACCCTGGACACTGTATCAGAAGATGGATATTGTCTTCAGGCTGCCCGCACATGGGGCCTTGACCATCTCCACAAAGGTAGACTCCCTGCTGAGTTTAACTTTCGGTCTAGTGCCGATGGTAGATAGGCCCTTAAGGTCCTCACCCATTTCACAAACTGCAGGGAAGTTTTATGGCTAACTTTGTTTTGGCACTAACGAGAAATAAAATAAAATGTCACTTATAACGGCCGGGGAAGAGAGTACCGAAGGTGTGGTTCGATGACCCTCAGCATTGGTAATAATGGTGGGCTGCCCTCCCTCCATAGCAGCCACTGCTGAGTTTGTAGTGCCTGCTCTATAAACATTGCCTACTGTCAAACTAGGCCAAAGAATAAGGCAGCAAAGATGTTTGACAGGAAGTAAGTGTAACATAATACAAAGGACTATTCAACTTCCACTGCTGCATGGTTCCCTTGCCTTCATAATTGATCTTTGCTTCAATCAGTCAAACAGTGCATACAACAATATCAGGCCAATCGCTCTGTGGTCTGTCTTTGCCTGCTACAACTAAACCCCCATTACAACCAGAAATTGCAAACAGTAGGCCCCAGACATTCCGGCCATCTCTGGTCACCTGTGGCATTAATTTTACGTCACGTGGAGCGACAAGTTCCCCTCCATATCAGTGGAGTGGAATCCATGAACATTCATTTATCGCCAGATACCATTTGTATCCAACATCCTTTTCCTTTAAGACGGCAGCAATAGAATCATCCTCATTATATTTCACTAAAGAAGGGACTTAAATCACAGAACTGAACCCGACCAGATTGCAATTGCAAGATAGAAAACTGTCCTCCAGCTTACCAAGATCAATCCCAACGACCTTCTCAGAAACAACGCGTACAGGCCCCACACCCGGCGATCGCCTTGCCTTCGGCCGCTTTCACTTTTCAAAATCTGCGCATCCCCTCCGAAGAAAGATCTCTGCGTATTCCCCGAGGAGGGAGCAATTCCTATGGTTGACGATGCCGCAAGGAGAAGCATTCTCATTGAAAGATACACTACCAGATCTTGGAAGCTGACTCTGAAGTAACCCAAGGGATCCCACAGCAGCTGCCATGGTAGTCCAGTACCTTCACAACACAATTGCAAGCAATTCCATCGCCTTAGTGACCAAATATGCGCCCGATTCTCCGCACAGATTTGCGACCTTCATGTTTACACTGAACTCTATCTGAAACCTTCTATCTCTTTCCTTAGCATTATCGATCCCACACGCCCCAAATTTCGTATGCCGTGTGGTGAAAATCTGTTCCCAATTTCGTCCGTCTATCTTTCCAACCATGCACGCTTTGGCAGGGGAGGAATTATCAGCATTTCATCATCATTCCCTCTATAATACAATGCTTGATTTCAGAGGAGACGATGCATGCACCCACACAATCATACACCAACTAGAAAAAACATGCAAGACGAAGACTCTTGACAGTGGAAGGACACAAAATTGGGCGCTCTCATTTTGTCCTTCAATCCCTCAGGACGTGTTGCTACTCTGGCCCTGTATCTGAGCGTGTTGACAGCTCGCAGGTACAATGCGCGGCCGAAAACATTGACGAAGATTATCTCCACAGAAGGTCCGCGTCAAATTTCGTCACGGCAAGCAAGCAGAAGGGAAGTACTCTCACCGCCAAACAACTGCTGAAGCAATCAATGTTAATTTCGACTTGTCAACGAGGCAGCAACAAAATTTGAAGAATTGGCTGTAAACCTGCAGTGTTGATGTAGTCTCTCTCAATTGACAACTGTTCCAAGAAATCATCTGTGCCTCGTCAACGGTATAGCAAGCCCAATTGAAGAACTGTACGTGACGACTGATCTGTTTGCTACAGGTGGTGGATCTGGAAGAGAAGAAAGATTTAGAGGAGAGGTGAGAGCAATCCAGAAGAGCCTACCACTATTTGTTTGTTTACTGCAACCTAGCAACACTGCTTCTAGAATCTAAACTAACTCTTGCGAAATCTTGCAAGTTTTCTGTATCATTTCCAACTTGGAGCGTGACATTGCGTGCGAAGGTTGCATGCTAATTAGCGCGATCTGCCTCTCGCTATCTTCCACATCAGAAGTGGGCTTCCACTTGGCGTACTCTTGGCACTGACAGGTTCAGTGCTGACTGGGTCTTGTGCGGGGTGTATGCAAGCCATGCACACATGGGCGAATTTCTAAATCACCAGAGTAACTAGGCTAGCACTAGGACCCACAACTTACATCTTCATCAGCTCTACAATGAAGACACACAGACCTTGGCACAGGCGAGTGGCCTGTGTGCAGAGAGGTTCTTGTGCACTTGGGAAGAGAAGGAAAGGGCCGGGGAACAACGAAGAGAACAAAACCTTCAAATGAACAGGCAAGGCATTACATAATACACGGAAAACTCTGACAGTTCTAAAACGGCGATGGGCTCTCTTGCTTTGGCAAAACATACAAGGAAGGTGAGAATAAGGGGCATGACTCAGCACAACAGACCGTGTAATGTCCTTTGACCACATTTTCTCCATTGACTTCAACATGTTGCAAAGTCTCTCTCTACAAGAGAGCCAACGAAGAAGGCTGCAAGAGCAAATGTGGTGGATATGCAACAATAGCTTAGTTTAGCTTGCTTCTCTTTCCTCCCTTCTTTGTTCCCAGGTTTCGGGGTTTTTCTATCCTATACCTCATGCTTCCTGTAAATCAGAGACGTGAAAGATATGGGTCATGAGTGATGCAAGGGAAGCTAGACTCCACAAATATTCAACGAAAAGGGAAAGCTATTTAAAAGCCAATTATCTGTATCTTTGGCAGAAGGGAATAGATATAGGAGAATCATCCGGGCCTCTCACACCACCAAGACCAGAAAGTTCATCACCTATACCTGAAGATTCTAATTTAGATATCACACCTATTTATTCCTTACAAGAGAGATTAAAAGATCAAAAGATATGGTGGAAGAAGAACATCAAGTACTTAGGGGGGAAGATTTGAAGGGAATCCCTGGATTAAAGATTTGACATAATTTTTTTATCAAAGTTGGCATGGTACACCCACAGCAGGAACACCAATTTCTGATACACCAACTAACGACAGGGAGGAGGATGAAGAAGGGCCATCGGAGAGTTCAGTCACTTCAACACCACTTCAGTTGAGTTATATGAGTGAGGAAGAAGAAATCCAAGATAAGAACTTGGAAGATGAAAACAAGGAGGAGAACTTGGAAGACGAAGGGTATGAAGACGTAGACCCAACAGTTGACGTTGAGACTACAACCAGGACATCTCAACCTGTTGGACCTGGACCAAGTGGAGCACTTGGATCACAGGCCAACATAGGTGTCGGCTCAAGGGGATCGGGCGGGCAGCTTGGATCTGGCTCTCGGGGTAAGGAGTGTGGGAAGTAGTTCAATTGGTGTTGGGTGTACTGCAAATACAGGGGGGGCAATAGCAGGAAGTGCTCAGGGGCAGCACTTGGTGAAAGTTCAACCACAACCATAGTAGGTCCTCAAGGGCCAACACCTACAGGAGGACCAGCACCTGCAGTAGGGCAAGGAGTAGGCCCACAGATGGCGGCAGTAGCCCTAACTCGAGCGAAACCACCTTTCCCAATCTATGGAGGGAAATGGAATCCAGATGTACATGTCAATCAGTTTGAGAAAATGTGCATAGTGAACAATGAGAATGATGATGATTCAAAGTTAAGACTATTCCCTCGTTCACTTATCAAGAGAGCAAGTGAGTGGTATGCTCGATTTCCTGATGACCATTTCCAAACCTGGGATACCTTAGCACAACATTCCAGAACAGATTTGAGCTGTACAGGATTTCATCAACTGCAACATGTACGAGGACCAATGATCAAAGGTCTGGAGTTTACAGTCTGTTGTAGCAAGAATGGAGTACTCGAAATTCCAGTAAGACAAGGACAATGAGATGAGGTCTACGATGTCAAAGATGTGTTGGATGCACAACCACAAAATAAGATCGCTAATCAAATGGAAGGCAATAAGAAAAAGCTAACTAAAATTGAATCAGTGGTAAATATTCTTCACTGTCAAAGTTTTTGTAAGATGCCTTCATTGAAGAATCTCAGGACGGACAACCAACTGTACATACTAGCCCCACTGTTCAGCTTTCTGAACTTGTATTCTCTTCCATTTTCAACTTCAGGTCCAGACGCAGAAAGACAGGCCCATGAATGGTGAGGTTCCATCGTGGAAAGCTGAAGCCTCGTTCAATAAACCAGCCAGAGAAAAAATCAGTGAAAGGGATGCATGTTCCAGCAACCTCAGCTGCTTTCAAGTCGAAGGAACCACTTGTTTTTGTGTCATAGTTTTGAGAGCAGTCTCTCTTCATTGCTATTGTATATTCCACGAATCTGGAGCTAAAATTACAATCCACGAGTTTCCATACCGAGCCACAGCAAGGGGGTAGAACCAAGTTAATGAAGCACGTAAGTTGCTGGTTATAATTGGTTTTTACTTGCCCATGGCGAGCTTCCAGGTAGAACGCATATTTTTCCCCAAGGAAGAATGTGCGTGACTGGAAGCTCTGGCCCGTGCAGATGACCAACTCCAGAGGGAACTCAAAAAACACTTGGCAGCTGTCATCGTTTTGTTTTACTGTAAATGTCTTCGAGTTACCCCAGAAATTTTCTAAAATGGAATTGTTGCGGGGCCTGTACCGGCTGTGGTTTGTCTTCTTCCAAAGCATCTCCTGCTGGCGGGAGTGTGTGTAACTTTTAAATTTAAGCGCCTCCTGTATTAGGGCCTGGTTATTTTCAAAAAAGGTGTCAGTACAGAGATTTCCACGGTCAACCAGTCTGCAAATCTTCATAGGGCCAGGATCTACAAAAAATTTGAACTCTGAGGAAGACATCATCTGGAGGACTTACCTCAAGCGATTTTTCTGCTAGTCGTGGTTGGTGGATCTCTTTCTAAGGCCAGTGTGATTAGCAAACGTATACTTCTTATACACCTGTCCATCAGTATTCCTCTGCGAAATGTAACAGGAGTCCAGGTGGAAGGAATGCCTTTCTGGTATAGTGTCAATACCAACTGTTGCTTTCCAATCCATTGCAGCCTGGATGCAAGTGCTTCGACAGTCTACTGTACTCCATACCCTGTTTGGCGAGCTTTGGCGGGATAGTAAGCTACAGGACATGGTTATGAAAGTAAGGCATGCCAACATTCGCAAAAGTGTGCACCACATCAACAAGTACATCTTCTCTTTCTCTGTTGCTCTCTTTCATAGCAACTGCAGGTGTGGTCCGACAACCTGGAAACAAGCCCTACCTGGCAGGCCTCACTCTGCATCTGCGGATGCTTCGACACCACGTCGTCGAGAAACTCGCCGACAATCCAAGGGTACCGCACCACCTCAGCAATCTCTTCAGCTGCCTGTTGTCTCTCCTTGGGATCCTGATGGTTGCCATCCAGCCACTCGATGAAAATTTTAAATACATCTTCCTCATCTGAGACCACTAGCGTGTCACTGTCAAGTACCACCTTCACGCCCTCAATAGAGAGGGAAAGGAAATCTTCCTTTTTCAGTGAAATGTCCTGGAACCATATGCAACAAAGTCATGAATCGCTCCATAGATTTCAGAGTTCGTGAGCTGAAGCAAATCATCTCCCGCAAACTCTCCATTGTTTTTCCTCTACACCCACCCGCCAGACTTCTTACCTTTCAAACCTAGCTCCTTTGGAAGTTTGCAACTCATATTTCTAGTTTGATAACCTGGTGCCTAACTAAACCTACGATGAGTAATTCTGGTAAGCAAACATACTGGGGCGTTGCAAAACCTTGACCCTCACATGGTTTCATAACTGTGCAGCCAGACTGATGTACACTCTTTTGGTCACCACCGACACTTGTATTGTTTGAATTAGTCATGCTCTGGGAATAGCAGTACAATTCCACAAACAGCAAAATCTGCATCATCCACCTGAGCAAATGTGTGCGTGCACCATTGGTCTATGCATGGTGACCATGTAAATCCATAAATCACAGAGGAGGCCCATTAGCTTGTCGACACCCCTTTCTCCCTGCCCCACACCTGGGTATTTTACAGGACTTCAGTGGTTTTCTAACAAGACAGGAGCCTAGACATTAACTAATGTCTGCTGGGAGCATGCCTGAAACTGTTGAGCGAGGTAAGTACGGCAATGCTCCACAACTGGTTGCACCGCACGGTCTGCCTTCAGGGATTCTGGGAGTCCCAAAACGAGCAGACAGTCATTCAACGTACTTGGAAACCGCTTCAACACTTTGGCCAGGGGCTCCATACATGAGGATATGGCAAAACGGTCTGCCAAACACAAGAGTGTGACTGTGCCCTCTGCATCAACTGGTTCAGCCAATCGCCCGGTGTACATGTAGCGAATAAGCTCCTGGAGTCCCGCTTTCTCTGCAGGATGGACAATCGAATAGTAAACATATGGTTTGATTGATTCCTACATACCTACAAGAGTGGCTTCAGCCTGCAGGGAAAGAGAGGGAAGACTAAGTGCCTTACAGTGGAGAGAGGCAGAACCAACTACAGAAGAGAGTATAGTGTCCAGCCCGTACTAACCTATGATTTTATCTGGCTAGGGTGTAGAACTCAGCATGACACTGGCATGTTGTCCCAGGACAGTTGTTGGTAACATGGATGGCATTGACATCATGGCACTAGAAAGCACAATGCTAAACCCAACACTGCTGTTTACCCCTTTACCTTAACACATTGAGACACATGGCAGGGATTGTACTGTCAAATACCATAGACGATAAAGGCGAGAATGTAGCCGTCTAGGTAGGTTAAAGAAGAAGACAAATGAAAACTTTACTATGTCCACAGGAGGGCCAGAGGGAGACCGAGCAGAGCATAAATCAGGTCTTAAGAGGTCTCAAGACTCGACCTTCCTCAGTGACTTGCACAGTGGCAACCCCAGAATTTGATTCACTCATGCCATTAGAGAAAAGTCTCATGAAGTAATCGGAGTGGGCAGCAAGTATGACCGAGCTCACATGGATCTTCTCAGTCTCTATTGCTGCTGTCTGATTGTCCCCATGCTCTCGTTTCCTACCTGCCAGTGCCTGCATCAACCTCAAATTACTGTAAAAGTCTACTTGCGGTCAAGGTTGTAAATCATATCATCCTAGAAGTAGAGACTCAGAGGATGGGTCTGACAGAAACATAGTTTATCCACCACATTGTGCGAAATATATCTGCAACAAGTCATGCAACAACTAGTAGCACTGTCACAGGCCACAGCAAAAATCACAGAGACATTCCCACTACCTCAAGCAGCAAGACCTTGCTCCCCTTTTATAACAAGGTAATTATGAAGGAGAATCCCAATGTCTGTTATGTACTTTAAAGAGGCGGATCCCATGATGTCTGGGTACTTCAAACTTTCAGTAAGATGCCAATGCAAGGGTGGATGCTATTTCTTCAAGGGAATGCAATCTCCTTACTATCATCCTTGAGCAAATGGTAGAGGAGAACGTTTGTCAAACCTCCAGACAGCTGATTATTGTTCCATGCCTTGCAGCAGTGAGACAATTTGATGAGACATTCTGATGTTATATTAGTGACCAAAGGGTGCTCTATACTCTCTGGAGATTCTCTTCTCCCCAATTGCTGATACAGGAATGTTCCTTATCATCCAAATCAGGTGATTCTAATTGGCTCCAAATTGTAAGTACACTGTTTTCTTAAGTCTCAAGGGTCAAACGTGCAGAAAGCTGGGCCATAGGCAGGGAGAGGGAGAGATAAAAAGGTAATGCCGCAGGCATATTGTATTCACAATGCTATGGGCCACAAAACACAGGGGAGACAGTACCTGTAAGGAGTGGTCTTCGGAAGCAGAGGTTACTTCCAAGTGAAGAATGCGGTCGGAGAAGAGAGGATTATCCAAGGCAAACTCAAAATTGACCATGATTCCCTTGACCCTTGGCTACCCCCCCCTCCTCACGCTGCAACGTTCGAAACGAGGGGCAGCCAATACCTTGCTTCTTTCCCTAGTCCAAACGGGCCATGTCCTAAGCTACCCTGCGCTCCTTCGCCTCTGTTTCGGACAACGCTGTCATCTCCATGACGATCACAAGAGAGACCATAAAGATCACACGCGCTTCTGCTATGTGATTAAGAATCTGTGACACTGACGTCGTAAACACACTCAGAAACACCACCTGTGTCCCTAATCCACATGATAGCTTCAAACTGCCCCCACCCCAACGCCCGCTTGCTCAAAACTCAAGTAAAACTTACTGGTACTTCTCTCTTCCCTGAAACTGCCACTTTGCAATTACAGTGTGTCACTGCGTCTGCACAAAATGCTGCAACATCATCAAACCCAATTCAGTAAACGGCAAGGAAGCATTGTCAGCGGGAGAGATAGGGGGAACAAAGGAGGAGGGAGGTCCACAACAGCACTACAAGCGCGCACCAGTCCTATCCCACATTCAAAATGCTGTAATGGAAGGAGGAGGGAACTTGGTGACACGGACCCCTCCCTGCTCCCATAGACATGATATATGCAGGAAGGAGGCTGCAGATCATGATGGCTTCTCTCCTTTTCTTATCTGTTTTCTGTTTTTCTTCGAAGTCTTGAGAGTGATCATCGTACACCTCACTCTCATAGTTATGAATTGTCAAGTCTCTCCTCAATTCTGATGTATAAACCCCTAAACATCATCATTGAAGATGTCAAGATCCGAAAAGGCGCTCGAGATGTGCACAATACGAAAGGCATCAAAGAAGACCCAATAACCCTACGACCCATGAAAGACAAACCATGGACTTACATTGAAAAGAGCCCTTAACATTTATCAAAGAACTCACCAAATTGGCGAGCGATCTCTTTTGGCACCATTTGAATGTGCACACTGAGATAGTTCCACGGAAGAGAAGAAGTGTAAAAACTGTTTTATTGCATTCAAATAAACAGTGAAAAACTAGCATTCCGGCTTGCAATGTCCATGTATCTGTTTTCCCCCAAACGAGTATTTGTTTCGGGTTGGAAGCCTACATGTAAGTATACAATGCAAGGAACTGCCAGGGAGTCGAAGGATAGGAGGGTGGCAGCACAGTGCGGGATAACAAAGATGGACATAGATAGACGTGCAGTCTCGGGACCAGTGACTAGAGAGGGCTGCATCGTGATCGTCAATGACCTAATCTGAAAGGCTCAACCATCTTAGGCTGCAGCAAGGGCGGCAACCAAGCAGGGGGTTATGAACTTCAATCAATCCAATGCCACTCTTGCTTCTTTTGTGCATTTTTGTCGCATTTGTAAGCATAATATGTTCGGACATCCATTCACAGAGTGTCGTTTTAGTTTTGGAATCTGCATCGGAATATGGGTGTGCAACTACACTGGAATCTCGGCCTTTTGCAAGATGACAAAACTATCTCGCGCCTATGTGTGAGGACAAGGGAAGCCTGTTACGCTTTGTTGGTTTTTGCATTTGCCTTTGCAGACATGAAGAGAACAACTCTCTGGCAACGCTCATCACTAGTGTTTTCATTCCAGTTTGCAAATCTAACGTTTCAAAGCTAGTTCTCCCAATCCGAACTATGATTCCCAGGAACCCAACAACAGGCAGATATGTGTAAAATGGGCAAAACAATGCCGGTTGCACCTGCCGCTTAAACTAACACTCCTGCAATGGTTGACCCATGTCAATCCTCACACAGAATACTCAGATGTCATACACTTCTGGCAGAATATCGAACATACATGCAAGATACTAAACTCGCTCATTCATCCAAAAGCTTTTACTTAGCAAAAGCTCGGCTTCAGACTTGCATGATGAATCAGATTGCCAGGTACGCTCTCCATCTGCTTAGGTGAACTCTCCTCCTTGGCTGTACTCTTTTGTTGGTTTTCTTCTCTTCACTCTATATACGGACGATTTTCTCATTCACTATGTAGTACTCTTTCCTTGCAGGGACGACTCATTTAGGACACTTTGCTTACCTGGCTCCCCCAATAATCTGTCAAGCACTTGACAGCCCAAACAGTGCAGGCACCCTTACCAGCTGAAAACAACGTACACCGTTTATTGGCTAGAGCTACTTCCTGGGTGTGGGATTGGGGCATTCTCATCTCACCCCCCTCTGATATCATCCTTTGAAATTAAACCCAGTGATAGTAACTACTGATCTGGAGCCCTTGAGCTACTCTGGGAAGGCATGCATTCAAACATGGGGTTTACCCCTATATTAGCTTCCTGATACACAATGAAACAGCTGATGAAAGGAGCTAGGAGTTTAGTACGAGGAGGTTGGAAAAAATTGCAGCATCCAGCTTTATGCACCCCACATCCCAGCATGCTTTCATGAAAGTTCTTCGCTCCCTACTGTCCTGGCTCTCACAATCATATTTTTCCACCTCCGTTAATTGAAGCAGGAAGGGTGCCGTAACATATGTTCTTCTGTGTCCCTAATTGGTGAGCTAATGGTATGTATCATAGTCATCTGCCAGTACTGATCAGAGGAAACCATGGGGAAAGCCCTGCAGTAGCCCCACTTCACTAATCTCAAGCAATAGCCTTTGGAGATCGCGATACAACAGATTAGGAAAGCACATGTCCCTGACTTACAGGTCTATCCTAGCATACCAGGACACAAGTCACCTATTCAGGAATCAATATGTATGTATGCAAGCACCTCATCACTTTCAACCTGATCACAACACCATGTGAGGCTCAATTCAGGTACATCCAAAGTAAATTGCGATTGATAGAATGTCTCCTGCAAGTATCCTGGGAGTATAGAACATAATGGGTGGACTCATCTGATCATAGCCACACACACTTTCCAGGCACAGCTTAGCAAATGTCTAATCTGTAGATATGGGCTCAAGAAACTGAGAATGCTGTGTCAAGAGCCTGTCCACATTCCCAGTGAAGGTGAAGAACCATGGCAATCATGGCTCACTTGTTTAGGTTTAACAAACAAAGCCCCAACTCAATAGCTTCCCAAAAAGAAAATAAATGACAGTGCAAAGTTTTGTTAGTGTTGTTTGGGATTGCAAACACACTTCAAAGAACTACCCCGTCTTCATCTTCAGCTGTGTAATGCATTATCCCCACCCACACCAGTTGGGGTGTGCGGCGTATCACGAGGGCTCAAAAGGCCTTTAGGATTGTCAACTCCACCTTTCACAGACATGGGGAGGATGTTGGAACCTTTGCTAATCAACTCATGATCCAGGAAAACAACCACAACAGTTATATCGTCGTGGAAATGCCTTCGAATGCCTCGCTCAATTTTCTTTAAATCGGTGTACCTCATCTCGCGCTTTTTGGCAGCCTCATGGAGAGCAGCTTTGACAAGCCTTCTTGCTATGCCCGTGCGAGGATGGTTGTGCACAATGTCGACAGCCTCCTGATTGCTCAAATGCTCCCAGAGGCCATCTGATGCAAAAATTATAAACTGATCCTGTGGTCTAATCATGCGCACATTAATGACAGGGTCTGCACTCAAAACCGGTCTGCGAAGGGGCTCCGATAGTCGGAACCGAGCAAGCAGCGGCGCCTTGTTAAACTCAGCCTTCTTCAGGTATACGTCGCCAATCGATCGTGAGACCTGAATAAGGCCCTTAACCCGCCACACTCCATGCTTGAGCACCACGATGTGTGCATCATCAGGGTGCAAGGCGACAAGCTCCTGCCGTACTGCCTCAAGACTTGCATTGTGCTCTGCAGATATCTGCATTGCTACCATTGACCCAGTCGATCGCGAAAAGCTTCCCAACACAGCTCGGGAGTCGCCCAGGCTGGCGATATACAGCTTGGAACCCCATATCACTCCCACCAGACAGCACGATCCAACAGTAGCAATCTGTGGCTTTGTCAGCCACGAGTTCCGCACAAGACCTAGAAACTCTTCCTCTGTCTCCACAAAAGCCTTCCTAAGAACATCGATTGACACACCCTCTTGCTCCATCGCAAACTTCTGCAAGTGCGAATATAGACGCTCGTTGATGAAACGGGAAGCCTCAGGCCCACCATGCCCATCGTAGATACCCACAAACGTCCCATACGGTCCTGTCTCCACCTGGCTATGATCCTCCAGCAAAGCGTTGGCCTGCACTAATGCGATCGAAAATTCCCCAAAAGCATGCGGGGTGAGATCCCTGTACCACAACAACGCATCATGACGATCCGCCGCATCCGACCCCATGCGCGCATAGCGCTGTACGGGGCGCCAGCACGCCAGCACCATCTTCATCACCCACGCCAGCATCCCTCATCTCAACCTCAAGAGCATTCCTCATCTCCCCTGCTCTCCATCTCAACACTCCTCAAATCCTCCTTCTCCACCACACTACCGCTCCATCGCCGCCACTCACCCAGCGCTGCTACCCTCCATCACCATCTCCCCGCACCATATACCTTGTATCTCTCCACCTCCACCAAGATCGCCCGCAGCCCCTCAACTTCACTCCTGCTCCCCGCAATTCCCCGCAGCAGCATAGAATTCTCCCATATATCCCGACCACCTTCCCCCGTCCTCCTTCAAGCCATCTCAGACTCCAGATCCTCTCCCCCACACCCTCCCCATGACTTCTTCACCTCCTCAGAAGCACCCTCGTCCTGCGGGCTCCGCCAGGGTTACAACCTGACGCCATAGCCCCGACCTTCCTTCCTTCCTTCCTTCGCTCCTCAGCAGCGCGAGCAAGATGATAAGCCTTAACCACACCCCGCCGGGTGCCCGCCTGCCCGCTGCCTGCCCTTACCCCCCAAACCGCCGGGTACCCTTACACGGTTTCCATCACTCTCTCTCTGTTTACTCGGCTACCGCGAATCCAGTAACCCGTGAAATCGCAGGGTGTCCGCCATCCTTCATCCATCCGCTGGAGCTCGAGAACGGATGTGGAACGACTTCATCCATTGATGCGGAACGGGTGAACGGGATGCACCCGTGCCGGGAAGAGCGAACGGTCAACGGACCGGCAAATATAACGCTTACAGTCTAACCATCTCATTTTAAAATCTATACTACTACTTAATTTATTTTTATTTAATTTAGTTACTGCTATTATTTCTATTATTAATACAGCATATCAGGGTGCACCGTTCCGAGTCCCTTTCTGGTTAAATAATAATAACATGATATTAAATTACTCCTATCTGGCATTACTAAAACTTACTAAAAGCGCACCAGAAATATCTGTAATACATATTCTTAAATAGTATTCTATACTAGAGTGACTGGCACGTGCCAGCGGAGGAGTGCTGGACAAGCCATAGGTGCATCCGAAGCTGCCATTTTGCACACGCGGAGATAGCCTCGGGTGTAGAGCCCCAATATTGAATTATTGTTATTATCAATTCAATGCACAATTCCTGATGGCGACCTTCCACCAGCTTGAGTTTAACTAGCGGCCGTTCATTCCGTTAAGTATCCATTAGTTAATGGACTGACAAAAAGTCATAGAGAAGCTTCTAGCCGTCTTCTTCGTCTCTAGGAGTCTGTCGACTGCTGCTTCGTGGAAGCATTGCTCTGGCGCAGTCCATCGCGAGGCTGTTGTGCAGAGCAGCACCATGTTCATGACCTCGTTTTGGTGAAGTGCCAGGCACTTGCGAGAGAATGGCAGCATGCTGTCTCTCCAGACTGTTTTGGCGCTGTCGAGGTTGGAGGAACTTGCTCCCCACCCCGACAGGTAGTGCTTGGATTCGTCCTCGGCTT
The DNA here is from genome assembly GCA_030704615.1 of Takakia lepidozioides. Taxonomy (NCBI): domain Eukaryota; kingdom Viridiplantae; phylum Streptophyta; class Takakiopsida; order Takakiales; family Takakiaceae; genus Takakia; species Takakia lepidozioides. The sequence goes on from CM060731.1 coordinate 39,103,812, forward strand.
CAGGGATTTTCAGCTGGAAGCAACATAAGTATTGCTCGCTTTTCAGGGTCTCTTTCCAGGTGTTGAAGTCAGACAAGAGATTACATAACTGTGAATTGGTCGTCAGTTGTCACCTACATACCTGAGGTTACACATAGAAACTTTTCGTCCGGCCCTCCACTTATTAAAGCTATTGTGCAGTTATTGCAATCGACGACAAGCTGCCCATGCAGGTTGGTGATGGGTAGGTAGCTGAGCACTTCACGTACCGGAGCACTTCACCACTTCACGTAGGGCCAAGTCTTCAGTACTTACCTATATAGCTGTGATGAACAGCCTTCTGAGAATTTCAAAGTGTTAACTGATTCGAACTTAGCTTATCTTACCAACGAAACATATCAACCTCATGAAGGTGATTAGTGATTACCGACCATGGTGATATCTAGAGATCAGCATTACGTACCGCATCGACTTCGTTCATTCTACTTTTACATTAACACTATGATCAGTGGCAACAATAAGTTTGTGGACGATCTCACAACCGAAATTCCTCATCGCCAAACACAGTTCATGCTCGATTTGAAGGCACCAGAGGTCCTTTCGACTGTAAATACATACTCTCTTAAGGGAATCTTTAAAATGTTCGCCAGGTAGGTGCCCTTCAGATTGTGACCCATCCAACATGATACGTACGTAATGGGTGGCACACGCAGCTCACACAAGCAACGTCATACATATGAGCGGAATTGTTCGAAAGGTGCCAGTCAACAGAGATTCTAGAATGATTCTTGACCTTATGCTTGTCTCTCCTCTCCGCCTCCTCCCTTGCAAATGGGTTGTCAATGCAGTTCGAAAAATGTGGAGGGGGATGCGGTGTGGATGGTCCACACCCTTTGGAGAGGCTCTCAGCACAGGGCCAGGATTGCAAGCAGGACAAATTCAAGGCTTGTGAGGCCACCCACAGATGCCTCCATGACGTGCATGGCTAGACAGGCATGCCCCAGATGCTGTCTTCTCCTTGCGGAGAACAGGCGGGAAGCCTCACTTTTTGCGGCAGATTACAAGACAAGGCTGTGAAGCCGGAATGGATATTCAGCTTGGCAGTGGCGCGCCCCAGACCCTTGCGATTGGCGGCAATGACGCCTCCCCAACTTCCAGGGAAAGGTCTGTACATGCAAATTCTTGCGCACTTTTTCGATACTCCACAAGGTTTGCTTTGGCTCCAAGCAGAGACTACAACCATCTTGGTCCAAAATGTTCCTTGATTGTGATACATGAGGTATCACGTGTGATCTTCTTTCCATTTGCTTCACCAGAGAGAGAAATTTGCGCTCATTTATATCGCAGCCGGATCCCTTGGGATAGTAGAACAATAGCAAGCAGGTTTTCCCGGTCTCGCGCATAGTAGCCCACGGAAATCCTGCTGGAAGTTCCTAAATCTGGACGGAAATTTTTCTTTTTGAGCGCTGTGAACATTGGGTATGACTTGTCCTGGTATTAACTAACAGGGTGAAGCCTAGTCTGCACATGGAGTGCTCTCCCATAGCAAGTGACAATCCGGTTATAGGATATTGTGTATGAATATGAGGGCAAGTATAGACATCATGCTCGAAATTCTTATGCTGCCGTAGCCAAGACAGACGCTGACACATGTGATTGTCATTGCCCCGCCTGTCGCACAGGGGGATGGGGAGAGAGGGAGAGATTTTTTCTGGAATGCCTACAGTAGCATTCCAAAGTAAGGCTCAAAGACAATTATAGCTGCTAAAGATCTATGTTCGAGTGGTGTTTGCATGCAGGCCAAACAATAACCAGAGATGGGCTCTGGCCTTCACTGTGGTGGGACAACAGATTTGATAAGGTGAGACTATGTTCATTAGGACATCACAAAATTTTCCAAGGATGGCTTTGATTGAAGCTGGCCTGATGATATTCTGTAGACTCAATGGTATCTCTAGTTGCATTTATTTGTGCTGAGTCTCGAAAATGCACCTTACTTGTTGTGCTTCTTGTATGTTCTTCTTCCATGAAGTAAGGTTGCTCAAGATTATTCCCTGTCCTTTCAAAGAGGCTTGGAGATTTCGTGGTTTTAACCCGGTCTATGCGAGGCTGTGGTTGAAGCTACAGGTGCTCAGCTGCCAGCTGGTGGTTACAGAATAGTCCAAGATCCTCAGACTTCAGGCATAAGCATACAAAGGAGGCTCTTTGGATTGAGGGTTGCTCAAACCCTCCATGGGTGAAAGCAGAACTAACTGCCATGTTACAAGGTCAAGCAGAAGGTGGTGATGTGTGGAGACTATGTCTGGGGGGACGACTGACAGAGGCACTGCACATTTTGAACCAACAATGCATTACGGTAGACTCTGATACTTATGTCTTTCTCTTGCGGGAGTGCAGCAAAATTAAGAGCATTGAAATGGGAAGGCAGGTGCACGCTCACATTACCCAAAGTGGATTCAAGCCAAACATCTTTCTACTCAACAATCTTGTCAACATGTATGCCAAGTGTGGGAGCCTATTGGATGCACGCCTAGTGTTTGACAGTATACCTGAAAGAACTTTGTTTACATGGACTATATTGATGGCAGGATATGCAAAACATGGGTGTGCCAAGGAAGCTTTTGGAATTTACAAGCAAATGATACAGCAAGGGGCAGCACCCAACAATGTCACATTCATTTGTGTTCTCAAGGCATGTGCCAGCCTAGGATCCCTGGAAAAGGGCAAAGAGGTTCATGCTGACATCAGCAAAGCTGGAATCCCGTCTTATATTAACTTAGATAATACCCTTGTAAACATGTACGCCAAATGTGGGAGCATGAAGGATGCACAACAAGTATTCGACAGTATGGCTGAACGAAATGTGGTCTCCTGGAATGTGATGATTGCAGGGTATGCTCAGCATGGGTGTGGTATGGAGGCTTTCGAGATGTATGAGCAAATGGTCCGTGAAGGAGTAACACCGAACAAAGTCACATTCACTTCTATGCTTAATGCGTGTGCCAGCCTGGCGGTGCTAGAGAAGGCGGAAGAGGTCCATGCTGACATCATGAAAGCTGGACTTTCATCAGATATGGATTTGGAGAATAGCCTTATTAACACATATGCCAAATGCGGGAACCTGAAGGATGCACGTCAACTGTTCAACAATATGGCTGAACGAAATGTGGTGTCATGGAGTGCAATGCTTGCAGGGTATGCTCAGCAAGGGTGTGGTAGGGAGGCTTTGGAGATGTATGAGCAGATGATAAGGGAAAGGGTGATGCCCAACAAAGTCACCTTCATTTGTGTTGTTAAGGCGTGTGCTGGCCTAGGAGCCCTGGAAAAAGGTAAAGAGGTCCACGTTGACATCATCAAAACTGGAATTGAACCAGATATCATTTTGGAGAATAGCCTTGTTCACATGTATGCCAAATGCGGGAGCGTGAAGGATGCCCGTCAAGTGTTTAACAATATGGCTGAACAAGATGTGGTCTCCTGGAATGGGATGATTGCAGGATATGCTCAGCATGGCTGTGATAGGGAGGCTTGGGAGTTGTATGAACAAATGAGGCAGGAAGGGGTGATGCCCAACAAAGTCACATTCATTTGTGTTCTCAAGGCCTGTGCCAACCTTGGAGCTCTAGAAAAGGGCAAAAAGGTGCATAGTGACATCATTAAAGCTGGAATTGCCCAAGATATCGCTCTGGAGAATACCCTTGTTAACATGTATGCCAAATGCGGGAGCATAAAGGATGCCTGTCAAGTATTCAACAATATGGCTCAACAAGATGTAGTCTCATGGAATGCCATGATGGCAGGATCTTCTCAGCATGGGTGTGGTAGAGAAGCTTTACAGATGTATGAACAAATGCTACGGGAAGGGGTGATGCCCAACAATGTCACATTCACTTGTGTTCTCAAGGCATGTGCTAGCCTAGGAACGCTGGAGAAAGGTAGAGAGGTCCATGCTGACAGCATCAAATCTGGAATCAAGCCAGATGTCATTCTTGAAAATTCCCTTGTTAACATGTACACGAAAGTTGGGAGTGTAAGGGATGCATGTCAAGTGTTCAATAATATGGCTGAACGAGATGTGGTCTCATGGAATGTGATGATTGCTGGATATGCTCAGCATGGGCGTAGTAGGGAGGCCCTGCAACTATTTGAACAAATGCAGCAAAACTGCTTGAAACCGGATGATATAACGTTCATATGTGTCCTCTGTGCATGCAGCTATGTGGGCCTTGTGGCAGAAGGCTGTCACTATTTTTCCATGGGTCAAGATCATGGCCTCACTCCCACAATTGAGCAGTTTGGCTGTATGGTGGACCTTCTTGGCCGTGCAGGGCAGTTGAACAAAGCAGAAGACTTCATCAACAGAATGCCAATCGAAGCAGATGCTTCGGTCTTGCGAGCCTTACTTGGTGCCTGCAGAATTCATGGCAATGTGGAGGTGGCAGAACGTGCGGCCAAATGCCTTCTCAAGTTGGATCCGCAAGATGCTGCAACGTATGTGCTGCTATCGAACATCTATGCTGCTGCTAGCAGGTGGGAAGATACAGCAAAGGTGAGAAAAACAATGCAGGACAGAGGTGTCAGAAAGGAGCCAGGGTACAGCTGGGTTGAGGTGAACAACCAGGTGCATACATTCCATGTAGATGATAAATTGCATCCACAAATCAAGGAAATCCATGCTGAGCTGTACAGATTGTCTGGACAGATGAAGGAGGCTGGGTACGTGCCTGACACACGCTTTGTGTTACATGATCTGGTGGAGGAACACAAGGAATTTTCTCTCTGCGTCCATAGTGAGAAGTTGGCTATTGCTTTTGTGCTGATCAGCACACCACCTAGAACACCTGTCCACATCATCAAGAACCTTCGTGTGTGCGGTGACTGCCACACGGCCACCAAGTTTATCTCAAAGATTGTTGGGCGAGCAATTATTTTACGGGATGCCAATCGATTTCACCACTTCCAAGACGGGTTTTGTTCCTGTGGGGATTACTGGTGAAACCATGAAAGTGTCACTGAAGATGAGGATGGCACTGTAACAATTTCTGATTATTTCATAAGGAAAGAGTGCACAAAAGAGTGACCAAAGAGTCACAATTTACCTGGGTGGTAAGCGCACATCAAGTATGAATGTGAACTGAATTCAGGCGTCTGTAGCAGGTGTCAATGCTCGGGCCGAGATCTGTCTTGGTCGTCAGTTGAAGTCTGAAAGTTTTGTACAAAGGGATCGAGTGGCCAAATAGACCAACTTGCTCCAAACATGCCATTTCACACTCATCTCAGACACCTGGATTGTGATTATGACAGGCATAGCTTACATGGATTTGTGATCTGTTTTCACTGCAGAAGAGAGATTTAGCTATCCCATATGGATCACACTCCAAATGAAGTGTTCATAAAAGTTTCATGCCTGCACTACGGTTCTAATGAAGTTCTTGGAAAGTAGAACAGTTTATAGATGTATCTGTGACCTGTTGCTGTTCCAATGTTCATGATTGGCTTCGTTCGCATCCCAGGACCTCCCTCCCAGAGTAGGAAGGTGCGCCCACTTCTATCACCTCTAAATGGGTGCCTCTTCTTCTTCTCCCTAGCCGGCGTTTTTTGGAAGAGAAACACGTGGGAGCGACCGCTCTCAAATCAAGCCCTGCCCACAACAGTTTGTAGTGTAAAATCACTCATAACAAAAACTCTGCACAAACGACTAAACAGAAGACGACAGACTCTAACTCTCTCTATGTAGAGCAAGGTGCCTGATTACCGAGATCCAAAACGAGATTTGCAGCAGCTGTGTTGGTGATTGCAATGCGATTGAGTAAGCACGCTTGGATCTTCGTTGCTATCATGGAGGTCTTCAGCAAGCTTCAAGAATGAATCATAGATTTTCTGGTCGACTTGTTTTAAGTTGTGAGGAGTGTGTTGACAGACCAAGCAATCACAGCAATTTCCTCTTCACTTGCAAATTTCAGGTATTCAGATATGTTGTCCTCGCAGCATGATGGTAAATAGGGATCAGAGCGAGCATAGGTATGGAGGCCATCGACTCTATTGGATGAGTTGCTGGTGCCGCCAGTCATCCATCTCTTGAGTCCTGTTTTCTGCGCTGTCTTCTTCTCTCAGAGATGGCAGCGCGCTCGGGACTTGTCCTGAGCGCGCAGGGAGAGACCGTGTCCGAGGCCTTATCTCCTTGCGGTGAGCCGTCGGGCAGCTTGAAATCATGCAGCAGATTATCGGGCCAGGCTGTGAAACTGAGCTGGGTAACCAGCTTGGCAAGGGTGGATATAGGAGACTTCAAAGTGATTCCACAGCCATCAGGGATACAGGATAAAGGTATGGACATGAAAATGTATTTGCATTGGGTCTGCTAACTTCACTTCGGAGCTATTCAGGCTTCATATTGTCCTTTTCGCAGTAGTAACTTCCATAGAATTTCACTTTGTTGGAATACATCGGCATTCCTATTCCTCCTTCCATCAGCTCCTTCAGTAATAATCTTTAGAGTATGTGGAATGTACGTTCATGTTATTTTCCATTCATGGCATGAGAGAGAGACAGAGAGAGAGAGGTACTCATTTACACTCCAGCCATTGTAGTCCCTGTGCGATACCCTGATTTTTAGGAACGGCACCGCGAGCTGATATGCACCATGTTCTTTATGGTGTTTGCATGTAGACAAAACAATGAGCAAAGATCAGCTCTGGAAGGAGTTCTTCTCGGATCCTTCACAGTGGTGGGACAACAGGTCGGTTAAGGTGAGGCTATCTTCATTTGGAGGTGCAAGAGGTTATCCTTGTAACAAAAATTGGCAAGGTGATGGTGTGTTGACTGCAGATGTATAGTCAGTTGTTTATATTAGTTAAATTTCTTTCTCGAGATAGCTCGCCGTATTTGAAATATGCTTGGAGTTGTGGTGGTTGCAGCCTGGCATATGCGAGGTTGTGATTGAAGCTATGGTTGCTCAGCTGCCCACTTGTGGTTTTCACAGAAAAATCCAAGATCACCAGACTTCAGGCATAGGCGCACAAAGGAGACTCTTTGGATTGAGCGTGAGTCGAACCCTCATTGGGTGAAATCAGAGCTAGCTGCCATGATACAAGGTCAAGCGCAATGTGGTGATGTGAGGACACTTTGTATGGCAGGAAGATTGAAAGAGGCCCTGCACATTTTAAACCAAGAAGGCAATTTGGCAGACTCCAACACGTATGTTTGTCTCTTGCGGGAGTGCATCAACATGCAAGGCCTAGCAGAGGGAAAGCAGGTGCATGCTCACATTATTCAAAGTGGATTCAAGGCAAACACCTTTCTACTTAATACCCTTGTCAACATGTATGCCAAGTGCGGGAGCCTGGTGGATTCTCAGAAAGTATTTGACCAAATGCCTGAACGTGATGTGTTCACGTGGACTATGTTGATGGCAGGATATGTCAAGCATGGGTGTGGTAGGGAGGCTGTCGAGATGTATGATCAAATGATAAGGGAAGGAGTGAGCCCCAACAACGTCACCTTCATTTGTGCTCTGAAGGCGTGTGCCAGTGAAGGAGCCTTGGAGAAGGGCAGAGAGGTGCATGCTGACATTATTAAAGCTGGAATTGCACCAGATATCATTCTGGAGACTACCCTTGCTGCCATGTATGCCAAATGTGGGAGCGTAGGGGATGCACGTCAATTGTTCGACAACATGGCTCAACGAAATGTGGTATCATGGAATGTGCTGATTGCAGGATATGCTCAGCAAGGGTATGGTACAGAGGCTTTTGAGATATATGATGAAATGAAAAGGGAAGGGGTGACACCCACCCAGGTCACATTCATTTCCATTCTCTCTGCATGTGCCAGCCCGGCAGCCCTGGATAAGGGCAAAGAGGTCCATGCTGACATCATGAAAACTGGTATTGTGTCAGATATCATCCTGGATACTGCTCTTGTCGACATGTATGCTAAATGCGGGAGCGTGAAGGATGCACGTCAAGTATTTGATGGAATGGCCCAACGAAATGTGGTCTCATGGAGCGCAATGATCGCAGGATATGCTCAGCAAGGGCATGGCAGGGAGGCTCTGGAAATCTATACGCAGATGGTACAAGAAGGGGTGAGGCCTGACAAGGTAACATTCAGTTCTGTTCTCAATGCATGTGCCAGCTTGGCAGTCCTGGAAAAAGGCGAAGAGGTCCATGCTGACATCATTAAAGCTGGAATTGTACCAGATATGATTCTGGAGACTGCCCTTGCTTCCATGTATGCCAAATGTGGTAGCATAAGCAAGGCACGCCAAGTGTTTGACAAGATGGCTGAACGAAATGTGGTCTCCTGGAATGCAATGATGACAGGATATGCCCAGCATGGGTGGGGCAGGGAGGCGTTTGAGATGTATGAGCAAATGATACAAGAAGGGGTAATGCCCGACAAGATCACATTTATTTGTGCTCTTAATGCATGTGCTAGCCTGGCAGCCCTGGAAAAGGTTGAAAAGGTTAAAAAGGTCCATGCTGACATAAAAAAAGCTGGTCTTTTGCCAGATACCATTTTGGAGACTGCCCTTACTGACATGTATGCCAAATGTGGGAGCGTAGAGGATGCACGCCAAGTGTTTGACAATATGGCTGAACGAAATGTGGTCTCATGGAATGCGATGATTGGAGGATATGCTCAACATGGGTGTGGTAGGGAGGCTTTGGAGATGTATGAGCAAATGAAACTGGAAGAGTTGATGCCAGACAAAGTCACATACGTATGTGCTCTCAATGCATGTGCTTGCCTGGCAGCCCTGGAAAAGGGCAAAGAGGTCCATGCTGACATCATCAAAACTGGGATTCCGCCGGATATCATTCTGGAGACTAGTCTTGTTGACATGTATGCCAAATCTGGGAGCATGATGGATGCACGTCAAGTGTTTGACAACATGGCTGAACGAGATGTGTTCACATGGAGTGCAATGATTAGTGGATATGCTCAGCATGAGTTGGGTGGGGAGGCTTTGGATATCTATGAGCAAATGATACGGGAAGGGGTCAGGCCAGACAGAGTCACTTTCATTTGTGTTGTCAATGCGTGTGCCAGTTTGGCAACCTTGGGAAAGGGCAAACAGGTCCATGCTCAGATCATCAAAGTAGGGATCGCACCAGATGTCAATTTAGAGAATAGCCTTGTCGACATGTATATCAAATGCGGGAGTGTAAAGGATGCAAGCCAAGTTTTTGACAATATGGCTGAACGAAATGTGATCACATGGAGTGCGATGATCACAGGATATGGTCATCACGGGTTTGGTAGGAAGGCCCTGCAACTTTTTGAACAAATGCGACTGGAAGGCTTACAACCAAATGCCATCACATTTACATGTGTTCTCTCTGCATGTAGCCATGCAGGCCTAGTGAAAGAAGGCCATCACTACTTTGATTCCATGAGCCGAAATTATGGCCTGACCCCTACAGTGGAGCATTTTGGCTGCATGGTGGACCTTCTTGGCCGAGCAGGGCGATTGGATGAAGCAGAGGACTTTATTAACAAAATGCCATGTGAAGCAAGTGCTTCAGTATGGGGGGCCTTGCTTGGTGCCTGCAGAGTTCATGGCAACGTGGAGGTAGGAGAGCGTGTGGCAAAATGCCTTCTCAAGTTGGATCCACAGAAGGCTGCTACTTATGTGTCATTATCAAATATCTATGCTGCGGCTGGCTTGTGGTATGATACAGCAAAGGTGAGAAAGATGATGCAGGACAGAGGTGTCAAAAAGGAGCCAGGGCACAGCTGCATTGAGGTGGACAGTCGAGTCCATACTTTTATTGTGGATGATAAATTGCATCCACAAATTGAGGAAATTCATGCTGAGCTGAAGAGATTGTCTGGGCAGATGAAAAATACAGGGTACATGCCTGACACTAGCTTTGTATTGCATGACATGGAAGAGAAGCAAAAGCAATTTTCCCTTTGCCACCACAGTGAGAAGCTGGCCATTGCATTTGGGATCATCAGCACACCCCCTGGAACGCCTCTTCGTGTGATCAAGAACCTTCGGGTGTGTGGTGATTGCCACACAGCCACCAAGTTCATATCAAAGATAGTTGGGCGAGCAATCATTGTTCGGGACTCCACCCGCTTTCACCACTTCCAAGAGGGGGTTTGCACTTGTGGGGATTACTGGTGAACTAGCAGCAATGCATGAGAGAAATTGTGTTTCCTTCGAACGGGGTGGAAAGGTCACAAATTTTGTCTTTCCTCTTTATGCATAGCGTAGGATTGAAAGCATTGACAATGTGTCATTGAATGCAACATCCGTAGCTGCCCCTTGGTTGAATCTCTGGAAACCTTGCTGGAACCAGAGTCCGAGTGGGTTGTACATCTATCCAACTCACCTACAAACATTGAGACAGGAAAGCGTAATCACACAACAAGAAAAGGGGAGTGGCATGATATGAAGCTACTCACAGATTATCTCCCATTCATGTGTCAGCTGATATCTTCATGAAAATTCTGAATTGAAGACAAGCCTGATGGTTGAGATCTGAAGATAATGTTGCACCTGATTTTTTTCCCCAAATTGTAGTAATTTAAAGACCATTGCATCCAAACTTGTGTGCGCAAGCCAGTGATTACACATAACCAACCAAATGACAGCAATGCCAACTGTCTAAGAATCTAATAAGGCTGGCATTTGGGTACGTTCTAACCTACAAGGCATGCATTTGCAACTACCAGCACACTTGTCAGCCATGGCTCAGGGGTGTTGCTCAAATCAGTACCCAACAACAGTTCAGGGAAAAGTTGAAGGTGAAGAACGCACGGTCCAAAGTGCTACAAGGCATTCTTATGGGAATTTTCAATAATTGAGTCACATCTCCTGGCCATTACAAAAACTGTTAGAATCCACATTTTCAATGAATTTTTGGTGGATCTGACCTGCCACTGTGTATGGTAGTATGGCATCAGATACACCAAGTCATTCCCCTTTTATGTTGTACTCTGTGACGTGACATCTACTTATCTATCTGTGTGGTTTTGAACCTACAAGCACTTGAAAAGCCCCCAAGGATCATATGAGTGCTTACAATTTTCAGAGCACTGGGATCAGAACAAAGCTCATGATATCCGCAAGTCATACATCACTTCAAAAAATGGAAGATTACATTTAGTTGGGATCTGTTTGTTTGCTTGCAATCTCATGGGCTTCAGCCATTGTCTCTTGGGCAATCAAACTGTATCAATAAGAGTTACTCCCACGTTGTGTCCCTTTAGTCTGATGTGTTGGGCTGATTCATGCCCCTCTGCAGTTGAAGGTCTCTTAACCTCTCAATATGTATGGAATGAAACTAGTAAGCCATTCTAGAAATACCATTGGCAACACAAATGCTGGGCAATGCCAAATGCGTTGCTGGGTCACGCTCTTTTGCGTGCAGACGCTTAAGCTTACGCTGGTTCTCTTAGCATGCTCTGGCATATAGTAGTCCATCTATCTGGAAATTGTGCATCAAAAGTCGTCGCTAGAAGAGCAGAGCGACGAGAAGTCCTTGTCTCCCAGGTTTGATCTTTAGGCCGGAGACTGAGCAGTGAAACCCACAAGTTGGATACACAAAAATAAGCAAGGGATGCACAAAAGAGATCTCAACAACAAACTGTAAAGAATTTCTGAGAACCAAGGGAACATGAGAACTCCGAAGGCTCCGGCACTCTATCGCCAGAATCATTGGACCGTGTTTGTGGGGCCTGCGAAAAAGGTGCGTGATGCAATTGTGACTTGTAAAAGCAGGTGGGCAGTCACATTCGCGTGAGTAAGTGTATCACTTCAACCATCCAGACTCCTTTAGTGTGGCAATCTGGGTGGATCCAAGGCGAATCGATGCACTGGAGACGTGCTTAGGTAAGAATCAGACAGATGTTGGTGTTGAGAATTTTCCCGTCCTTGGGAGTTGGATTTCATAGGAAAGGCTACAGACTTTTGAAGCTTTCTGTTTCCGTAGACTGTACCAACCTGTGTCTGAAATTAGATGGCTTGTTAATACTTTCTTCTCTCTGGCCTCCAAGACGACGGCTTTCATCGTAAATTGGGTGTTGCTGTTGACAATGTCGACCACATTGAAGTTTGAATGTTGTCGGACAATCGACAGTCGTTGCAAGTTTTCTTATGAAAACTCTACCATCGTCCCACCCATCCTGTGAATCCGCGTCGGATATATGAACATCATCTCCTCTCTGAACTCCCAGGAGAGTCAGAGACAGGCTAACTGGATTGAACAGGTTGAACAAATCAAACAATGCTCACAATTGTCGAGCATTTGTGACCTCATCTCAATATCGCATATCGCCTGCACTTGGTTAAATAAAAGGAAGGATCCATCAACATGAGGGGGAAAACTGGTTGCGGTTAGTGCTTGCCCTATTCTTGTAGAGGACTGTGATTAGGACCCAAAACTTCTTTCTTGAGGACAGAACAGGAAGGACGGAAAATTGTAATGCCCAATTTCTCAAATTTTGTGACTGTTAGCAACTAATGAGAAGGTAAGTTGTCAAAAATTTGCAGGGGAACACTCCATTTTACTCAGTGAGGGTGGCCTGTTCATCTCTGGAGTGAGAGAAGCTTATGGTAGTCTTTCATTGGTTAGCCTGTCAGACACAAGCTGGTTGATCCACATATCTTGAAAGTCCTTTGAAGCAAGGGTTTTGTATCCTGTAGGTCTCAAAGCGGAGGCCGATTTAAGTACCTACAAGTGCATATTCCGAAGGGGGGGGAGAGAGAGGGTATCAGGACGGGGTGATGTCAGAGTTTGAGCTGCTTCTGCATGAAGATAGGAGGGAACAAGCTTCATTGCTTTCAAAGGAGGGAAGTTCAGGAAAAAAGGTGGAATATTTGGGCGAAGTTGATTCGACTTTCATCTGTCTTGGTAATTGGAGAGGTGTGGAATGTGAGGATGATCTTGGCCAGGGACAGATCTCTCTACAAACAGGGAGTCATGATGCATGGGGTAAAGATGTTGGGCTTCGAACGGGCAAAGAAGTGATAGCATCTCGATCAAAGGGCACAAGTGTTGGAAAAGAACCTGGTACTGTTTCCAGCAAGATATTGAAGCAGAGTGGGCAGAAGTGTCTGAAGGAAGTGGATGCTTCAGGTATTTCAGGGTGCTGTGGGGCAGTGGGGGTGGGGGATGAAGGTGAGGATAGTTCTGATAGTCTGCCTGACCACCTGTTGATTGAGGTCCTGGTCAGGCTGGCAGTGACCGATTGGCCAGCAGCTGCATGTGTGAAGAAGAGGTGGGCCGCTATGTTCCAGGGGGATGGTCTTTGGCAGACAGCTCTGATCAAAAGGTGGCCACAGGCAGGTGGAGGGAAACGATGGCCTGGTCCCATTGGACGAGGATCCAGCAAACGGTGATTTTTCACAACTCAACCAGAACTTGTAGATTACACTCCTTCCTACTTGTGTGCATGCACTGCTTGTCCATGAGGTCAGCTGTGGTTCCTTATTATTGACCCTCCCTGGTCTGGATTGGGAGGAACTTGCATTTGGAAGGATTGATCCTAGTTCAGACATAGGCTTGTGTAGGACTCGCAACACATACAAATTGAATGTGCCAGGATATTGGGGTGGGCAGACGCTATACAGCCTTGCACATGAGCAACAGTCTCTTCACACGTGATAATGCTGATGGAGACGTGGATGAGGTTGCGGGCCATGTGTATCTCTACCTGAAAGAGCAGCTGGAACTGGGGACTCCATCACTATCTTACGGTTTGCTACATGGCACAATAATTGGTGTGTGCCTTTCCCCTTGCGAAGGAGGGGATCAGGGAGAGTGAGGGGCTAAGTGGCAAGTCTATGTACCTCATGGGTTTCTTTAAGAGTGCAATAGGGACAGAGCCATTAGTGGAGTCCATAAACAACACAAGTAGAGACAGCATTCATTTGACTTAACTTGCCCTAGCCTTGTGGACAAAGTCTCTGTTTGGGCAGAGCAGAAAAGTGGAGGAGAGCAAAATTGGCGGTCCTACCATCATGGAAGGCTTGTAGGACTTGCCTTTGAAAATGAAGTTGATTTGGGCCTTTCCAGATTCTCTTTAGAAGCTCTTTACAATAGCTTCAATTCATTGCAAGTATTTGCCATTTGGAGTCGAGGAGGGCCAACTTTTGTCTTGAGAAAGTAGAGAGAGGTGTGTGGGTGTACTGAGTTTTCTTGCAATAGCCTTCTAGCCATAGATCCTTGCCCATGTTTGGGCAGGGCAGGAAAGGCCGGAAGGGGCACAGGAGAGCAGAGTGGGCTATCACCAACAAGGCAGGCTCCTTCTAATAGTTAGAACTACTCATCATTATTCTCATCTTCAAGAACTTCCTCAAATGATTACTATTTCACAACAGCAATCTGGTGCACAGAATCAAACCATAAATCACAGAAATAGAGGGAGAGAGAGTGTGTGCGTGCGTAAAAGAGAATAGGTAAGGTTGGTTCTTATCTAGTGCTTAACAACGCATTTTAGGGAAGGTCAGAAAATGACATTTGTGCTACCCATGACATGGTAGCCATTGGGTGTGCCTTCGATGTCGTGATTGTTGTGGGGATTACACGGAGAACCAAGCTTTATTTATGGATGCTTTTCAAAGCTATTTACACTTGGAACAACAGCATTATTATTGGGCACCAAGATGCTAGAAAGCTGGTGGCTATGCCGCACTGTCACGGTTTCTGAAATCTTCTCCCTGTCCTCTAGGAAGCCTATTGACATTGGGTGGACTTGAAACGGGAGTACATTAATGTCTCTGTGACTAAATGCCGGCCTTGTGACCTCGTGTCCTTGTTTGTTTCGACCTGAAGCGCTTTGCTTCAGGTAAGGTAGTGCATTGGATTTAGTTGGAGAGCTTGGGGCCTTTCCCTCTTTAGAATATGCCTACACGGGCCATTCCCTGCAACTCCCTGGAGTGTGATCTCTGAATGGTAACAAGCGGACTCCTACCGCTTGGGGGCAGCCCCTCCGCCCAAATTGGGCAGTCGTATGCTCTGTCTAGCATACTCGGCACTTGGGCTCGGGTTGGTTCCTGTGCTTAAACTTATGGCCTGCGAAAACAATCAAAAATTTAGCTCCTATCAACATCAACACTCCTCAGGGTGATCCCTGGGAATTGGTTACTTATGCCAAATCTAGGGCTTCATGTGTAGTTTTTGGGGTGAATCCCAGGATGGACGATGTGTCCTTTAAAACTACATGCTCTAGCTTAGGCTTGGATTTCATGGCTAATGGTACCATCTCGAGACTTGATAACAGGGGTACGTTGAAGGTTGCAATGACCAAAAGTGCTTCTAATAGAGTCCCGCATCAATTCAATCTCAAAGAAGTTCGTCCCTTGACTGGCTGGAGAGCGGTCTTAGACATTGGTGATTCAATGGGGCGCTCTAGGAAGACAACCAAGGGCAACAACTTCAACTTGAGAGTTTCTAATCGGTTTGATGCTCTGGATGAGTTTGAATCCAAACAGCCAGAAGGACAAGATGCCCCTAAGTGTACGGAACCTGAACGTCCTGAATCTGAAGGATTTGGTACTCTGAATGGTTTACCAATCCTCAAGGTTTACACAAGACGAACAAATTCTATACACGGGGTAATTGTCCCCAAGCCGTCAGATGGACAATCTGTCCCTAAGTGTGCAGAGCCTGAACGACGTGTAACTGAAGGATTTGGTACTCTAAATGGTTTACCAATCCTCAAAGTCTACACAAGATGAGCAAAATCTATACACGGGGTAATTGTCCCCAAGCAGTCTGACGGACAATCTGCCCCTATGTGTGCAGAGCCTGTGCGTCGTGTAACTGAAAGATTTGGTACCCTGAATGGCTTACCAATTCTCAAAGTTTACACAAGACGAGCAAAATCTACACATGGGGTAACTGTCCCCCCTTTGCAGAACGGTTGGCCGTCCAGGAGCAATCACAAGCTACCTAGACGACAAACAATTCACACGCAAAGGGCTGGCTTGCGGCTGGCCACTTTCAACTTCTCAGGGTTGACCAACCAAAGGAAACAACTTGAAGTGGGACAAGTTCTTCGGACTAATGATATTCATATCTGTGCTGGGTAAGAAACATGGGAAACGTCGGATAAACTGGTTGGAGATGTCATTGGTTATAAATGGGCAGGTAAGATGTGTACTCTCAAGGCAGCCTCTGCCAAACGCGGTCAAAAAGGGGTCGGATTCTTTGTCCGTGATTTCTTGTTTGACAATTGTGAAATTATCAACAAGGGTTTGAGGTACGAGCATAGTATCTGGCTAAAACTGAATTTGAAGGGCGGCATGAGTACAAAGGACCTCTTTGTTGGTTGTGTTTACATGCCCACAGAGGGGACCCTTAGTGCTGACGCAGACAAGGCCTTCGAAGATGTAAAGCTGGACTGTGCTTCGTTCCTTGCCAAAGGTCAGGTGGTACTATTGGGGGACTTCAATGCCCGGGTGGGCAAAGGGATCCATCAGGACGATATCATTGGACCTTTTGGTGAGGACGAGCTGAATTCTAATGGCAGACGGTTAATTAACTGTCTAGAAGAGCTTCAGCTTTTGACCTTGAATAACAGGACAAGAGGTGACCAAGTGCAGTGGACTCGTGAGAAACCCCAAACTGGGGAACGTTCCATTGTGGACTATATCATAATGGACAAAATTTTGTTCCCCCAGTGTGCCAATGTGTTGATCGACAGAACTGATATTGGTACCTCTGACCACTTCCTGGTTTGGACTGAGATCAAAAGGTGTTTTCCCACCACGAAGAGATCTGTGAAACGTTCGATTCGGAAGTGGCGCATAGAAAAATTCCACAATGAGGAGGTCAAGGCTGAGTACGTCCAGGCCTTGCAAGAGGCTCTCCCTCATTTTGTCCAATCGCTCCAAGAACTTCAGTCACGCTCTGTTAACGCAAGAAATGAAGTCGAAAGAGCAGTGGACTCTTGGGAGAGTTTCGTTTCCTCCGTGGCTGACAAGATCATTGGGAGGAAACTAATTGTCTGCAGTAGAGCAGTTAATTGGTGGACTAATGAGATTAAACTCAAGATAGCTGAGAGACGAGCCCTCTATAAAGAGTGCTGCAATTTGGAAACCAACAGAGAATTGTGGGCGAGGTACTACCAGCTCCGTAAAGATATCAATCAGCTTGTTAGGTCTCAGAAGAAATTATACTGGGACAAGTTATACAGTGAAATAAACTCAAACCACCATGGTGGTAATGACAAGAAATTCTGGTTGGCCCTTCAAAGTTTGTACAAGCCGAAAAACGGTCAGCAAGTACAAGCGCTGAAGACTACTAAAGGTGCAGTGGTGACTTCATCGGTTGACATTGTCAAAACCTTTGAAACTCACTACAGTATCCTTGGCAGAACTTCTAGGTCTAACAGTGAGGGGTCTTCTGCTGAATGGAGGGACACAGTTGGAAAAACTGTTCCTATGATTCAAAACAGCCCTGATGAACTGGAGTATATTTCAATGGCTTATAATGCTCCCATTAGTTCTTCTGAGATTGTGGAAGCAATTGAACATTTAAATGGATATAAAGCTGGTGGACCTGATGGAATTGTCAACGAGCTTATCAAGCACGGTGGCGATCCCATGATAGAGGCCCTAGTTCTCCTCTTTAACCTTATGTGGAAGACTGAAATGATCCCCTTTCGCTGGCGACAGGGGGTCATTGTCAATCTATACAAGAAGGGTGACAGAGAAGAACCGGGGAACTACCGTGGCATCACGCTCCTCAATGCTGTTGGCAAGACATTCTGCAGAGTTATAAGTACTCGTCTCGAGGTTGATCTGGAGTCTAGAGGTTGTTTCCACGAAGGCCAAGCTGGCTTTCGGCGAAACAGGGGCTGTGTGGATCATATCTTCACTCTAAGCCAGATTATCCAGGGAAGGAAAAAAGAAGGGAAACCCACTTATGTCTTTTTCCTGGATGTCAAAAAGGCTTATGACACAGTGTGGAGAGATGGCCTATGGTTCCGCCTCTGGTCTTGTGGGATCAAGGGAAAGATGTGGAGAGTTGTCCACAACTTGTATGCTCACACCAAAAGCTGTGTCACTGTTAACGGACAGAAGTCCAACTTCTTTGACATAGACCAAGGTGTAGCTCAAGGATGTACTCTCTCCCCTCTGCTCTTCAATGTTTTCATCAATCAACTCCTCGAGGATGTGGAAAGTGAGGGATTTGGGTTAAGGGTGGGTGATACCACCATACCAGCCCTTATGTTTGCGGATGACTTCGCAGGCATAGGGGAGACTCCAACCAATCTCCAGGAGTTGATTGATTGCGCGAAGAGATACTTTGATCTTTGGGGGCTAGAGGCTAATGTCAGCAAATGTGCAGTGGTAGCATTCAACGACAGAGGAGAGGGAGGAAGTGATCTTAAGTGGCAGTGGGGTAGCCAAGAGATCCCGGTCCTCCCTTCCTACACTTACCTGGGCGTTGAGTTCTCCTCCAATTGTAATTGGAATGCACATATCTGGAAAGTTGTTCAAACTGGCAAGGGCAAAGCTCTGGGGCTCACTAAATTTTTCCACTGCAGAGGGGTCAACTCTGAGGTTAAGAAAACCATGCTTTGTCGCGTTATTAGACCTGCCTTGGAGTACGGATCTGCTATATGGGTTGATAACTCCAACCAGGCTAAGTCTCTAGAATCCATTCAAGTGGGGGTGCTTAAGGAGTGTATGTCAGCGTGCTCCAAAACAGCCAATGTGGCTGTTCGGGGTGAGTTTGGCATTCCTTCCTTAAGCTCCTGACGAGATGAATTCAAGGTCAGATGGTGGGGTCAGCTGCAACATATGCCCAACACCAGATATCCTAAGTTAATCGACTCTATATCTTGGAAACAGGATCGCCCTGTCAAACAGGCTAAGTCCTGGCAGAAGAGAGTAGAAGAGATCCTCAAGGACCTGGACCTGGATCCGCAAGTCTTGACCCTGCTGGATAAATCTGACTTAGAGGCTGTAGTGTCCTCAGCCATGTCTGTTGCCATGAGATTGTCTGATGAAAATGAAGTTAGGCAGAAAACTTCCCTGAACTTGTTTCCAGTCTGTGACATGGGGGAGGACATCTTGGATGACCTCAAGGGTCTACCCACTCTCGGCACTAGACTGAAATTTAAAACTCAGGGCAGGAAGCCTACCTTTGAACAGCAAACAGAAGCAGAGAGGAAAGGGAGAGTGCAATTGCCCGTTGTGTGGGCAATCTGAAGACAGTATTCATTTTCTGATACACTGTCCGGGGTTCTCTCATCAAAGAGGCGCTCTCTTCAAATCTATTAAGGGAATTGTGCCTGTACCCCTGTTTACCAACTTTGAAAGTCTCGAGGCTGAGCCAAAAGCCCAGGCCCTCCTGAGGCCTAGTTTTTGGGCAAATCACACACAGCAGATTGATGCTTGTGTGAAGGGATTTCTAGAGGATATCTGGAAAACCCGGATTAATTCTTTATATGGAGGTAAGTCTTACTACCAACGTCAGCCCCTGACAGAGGTAGGTTCTGTCCCTTTTGTTCCCGCTCAAACTGGGCGCGGGGTCAATGGCCACAAGGCTACAGCAAACAACGTCTTATGAGTACAATCTGAAATCTGGGGTTGAATTCAATTACTTTCTTACAATTGTAAACCTCATGTTTTGAGCTTTCAGTCGCTGGAAGTTGGTAGGCCTCAAAAGTGAGCCCTTTAGGGTATAAGGAACATTACATCCAAACAGCCATCCATTGTGCTCAAAAAATACTCTTACAAGTAAACCTGGCTGGCTGTGAGGACAGACCAGTTTCTGGCATGTGGGAAGAAGAGCGACGAGGCACATGACCTGGCATCACAGATATGGGTAGCTGTGCTTGACAATCTCGATGAGAGTGAGTGCACCTTTCACCTCCTCATGAGGATTGCTGAAGAATGGGAGGTAATTCACTTCTGTGCATATTGCTTCTCTGTTTCAACTGTTTTCTGAATTCACGCCAACTGGTTGACCTGTGAATCCACTGACTCAGCCTTCCAAGTAGGCTCCAACTATATCCACATGAGGGCAAATAGTAAGCAACTGAAGTGGGAACACCTGTGGATATGTTGGAAAGTAGTCCTTTTAAATTCCTAAATATTATCATTGGGTTGGGGGGAGGGTTTGTAGTTTCAGTGGCATAAAGCATGGGCTTGGTTCAGGGAGTGCTGGAATGTGAGACACCCAGTATAGGCCACCTGCAGATTGGTGCAGGGCCAAAGTTAAGCATTTCAGTGGGACAGAACAGAAATGGTATGGTTGAGGTGTCATACGTTTATGCAATGAAGCAGTGCTATATCAGCGACTTACACTGGTATCTACTATGGACACTTAGGTGTATTCTCATGGGAACAAAGCCAATGGGTAGGATGATGCTCATGCACTTGTTGCTTTCTCAGCACTCTTAATGGACATCTTATGGTACCTTTCCTGACTGACTAGGAGTCTGGATCCACTCAGTACGAGGGAGAACTTATGAATGTTTGCGTCATGTCATGATTTGCCAGGTGTTTCTACCATACCCCTATTCAAAATCGCATGCAGTCCAATGGAGACTATTTGAGCGCCTCTTCACTGACTTCCGTGACTGCCTCTCTCAATTTGATTACTTTGATGTGCTGACTCGTGCCAAACACAAGTTTGAACTCATTCCTCCTACGTGGCTTGGGTATTGAGCTAGTACTGTTGTATGGCTGCAATACACAAAAGGATTATCTGCTGTTTGTATGAGGTTGTCCGGAAGTCTTTTGCAGAAGGTCATGTCATCATCTTTTGCTATGCAAGATCTCTACAGTACCTCTGCAGCGTGAGACCGAGGGTTTTCTGCCTCCTCAGTGGGAGGATTGGGGGCTGCCTGGTCTTAAGTTATGGTTATGATACAATGAAGTACATCCTTCAATTTAATGATTTTAATGAGCTGTAATCTAGTCATCTTACATCCCTCAGGGCAGTGTGACCTTTGAGGGAGAGATCGACTTCAGTTTCCTTGGAGGCTGAAGCCATCTCGGACACATGCTAGGAATTGTCCTGGTTATAAATATCCTTTGTACAACACAAGGTTCTTGTAAATAAAGCCCATTCTTGTAATATTTTTTTTGTCAGTATGACAATCAAGTAGGACAGTGGATTCATTGCTCAGTAAGGTGCTTCTTTGTACACCCTTTACCTTTGGTTGACTCTGCTTGGCACTTCATCCACAGGGATGCTCTCTTTTTTTCTCATTCCATGGTGAGCTCCAATGCTAGAAGTTCAATCATGTGCAGAGCTCTTGCTGTGAGCAATTTTTTATAGCTTCACCGCGTTAATTCTAGTTGGCCCAAGGCTCAAGTCAATAGGGAAAGCTTCAAGTTGTTACAAACACCTTCACACTCAGGCATTGAAGAACCTGGACAGAAACAAGCGGCTAGTCACTTGTGGCTCCTCTTTTTCAATAATGGAATCTATTTTCATCCATAATTACCTTGAAAGTTCATCCATTTATTTTTCGCACTAGGGCGCTGCCCACGAGATCCTACGCGTCCAGCGGATCTCACTTTTGCCAGGGATTTTCCCTTGGCTTATTTGCCTAGCTTGCTACTCCAAGTGGTGCATGCATTGTCCTTAGTAGAGAGCTCCCCCAGTGGACTCACGGAGTACACTTCCTCCGAGAAAGACGAAGACGAGGCAAACTCTATCACCAGTAGGGTGAAAGCAGGTACAACGGTGGCTCAATTTTGTGTCACAGCACGTGTTTTACATGACATAGTTTGATTCAATTGTACCTTAGAGACAAATTTTTATTACAATAATGAAATGGGATTAAAAAAGGTGGAAAAATTATTATTATTATTATTATTATTATTATTATTATTATTATTTTTTAATTTTTTTTAAATGATGATGCGTTGTGGAAGCAAGCGTAACTTGTGGTGTCACTTGACCCCATAGGGCTACTGCCTTCCGGTGGGAAGGTGGACACCCTAATGACTTCCAACAGGTGGATTGAACCCACAACCATTCGTGAGAGGGTATGTGCCCTTACCACTGGGCTACATGTTGGTTGTCAAAATGGGACTCACTCTTATGTTTCCAACTAGGGATGGGACTCACTCTTATGTTTCCAACTAGGGCTTCGTGTTGCTCCGCACTACTAGCGACGAATTCTGAGAACTATGTTCAATTTTTCACAAAAAAAAAAGTCGGATCATCCCCGCGATGGTACATGCATAGATCCCGTGTTTTGTTTTTTTTTGGAAGAAAACTGGCGAATCTGCATTTCAACATTCAATTTTAAGAAGCCGCATCAATCAATAACAACATACCCAAATACCCTTACATTCACTGTATGAACTTTCAAGCATCCACCATGGGATTGGATCTTGGTGGGATAAGGCTAGCTTTTGACAATATTCATGCAAGTTCATCAAGGGCTCCATCCAAAGCCACACCACGAGACACAAACACATGTCCAAATTTAAGATGCTGAACAAACTTGTGCATAGGGCTGCCCCTCTCATCAAGCTCATTAAAATTCGTATTCACTTCCATCTTGAAGCTTTGGAGAAGCTCCACCGCCCAAACCCAGAATTAGGACAGCACTCTGATTTCCATCCACTATCACCGGAATCAGTCAAAAATCACCCCTTCAGTCAAGTGCAATTATGGGCTGACTTCCCACCTATGCCGGGTAGACCCCACTATCATTTCCTGTGGATTTATGGCACAGGAAATGCACTCAACAGTACATCATGGTCAATACTTTCGGGAAATGGTAGATGGTGTGAGTAGCTAAGTCACAGATCAATGAATGAAGCAAGACACTCGCATCTTTCCAAGAAGACATTCATCAGTAATCACCACAAGAACAAATCCCATCTTCAAAGTGATGAAAGCGGTTAGCGTCCCGTACAACAATTGCTCGGCCAATAATCTTTGAGATGAATTTGGTGGAGGTGTGGCAGTCACCACACACTCGAAGATTCTTGATGAGACGGAGAGGCGTCCTAGGGGTCATGCTGATCAGCCCAAAACCAATGGCCAGCTTCTCACTGTGGTGGCAAAGAGAAAATTAATTTTTCTCCTCCCCAAATTATGCAATACAAAGCGCCTGTCAGGCACATACCCTGCCTCCTTCATCTTCCCAGACAATCTTCTCAGCTCAGCATGGATTTCCTTAATTCTGGGATGCAACTTGTCATCTACAACGAAGGTGTGCACCCTGTTGCAAACCTCAATGCAGCAGCGACCTGGCTCCTTTTCAACCCCTCTGACCTTCATCATTCTTCTCACCTTTACAGTATCAACCCACCTGCCAGCTGCAGCATAGATATTTGATAGCAACATAAGTCACGACATCCTGTTCATTCCACTTGAGGATAGATGTTGCCGCACGTTGAGTCATCTCTACATCGTCCTGGATTCTGCAGGCACTAAAGAAGGTCTTCCACACCAACAACATCTGGATTGATTGGCATTTTATTAATCAGGTCCACTGCCTCATCCAGTTGTCCCGCACGTCCAAGAAGGTCCACTATGCAGCCAAAGTGCTATACTGTCGGAGTGACACCATGATCTTGAATTAGGGAATCGAAGTAGCGTCTACCTTCATTCAGAAGGCCAGTGTGGCTGCATGCAGAGAGAACACATACTGCTTCAAGTCGTTCTTCAAATAGTTGCAGGACCTCCCTATGACAACCATGAGCTGTGCATATCCTGTGATCATTGCATTCCACGACACCACATCTCATTCAGCCATATTGTCGAACACTCCTTTTGCATCCTCCATGCACCCACATTTGGCATACATGTCCACCAGGCAGAGTTCCAGCTCTGACGATGTCGCCATGGACCTCTTTCCCCTTTTCCAGAGCTGCCAGGGCAGTGTTTAGAATGACATTTGGTACAATTCCAGCTTTGACGATATCCCCATGCACCTCTTTGCCCTTCTCTAGGGCTGGCAGGCTTGCGCGACGCCACATTTTGTTCAGCCATAGTGTTGAACACCCCCATTGCGTCCTAGATGCACCCACATTTTGCAAACATATCCACCAGGGTATTGTTCAGAATGAAATCTGGTATAATTCCAGCTCTGAAGATGTCTCCATGGACCTCTTTGCCCCTTTCCAGAGCTGTCAGGCTTGCACACACATTGCAAACGCAACCAAACGTGATGTGGTCGGGCTTCACCCCTTCTCCCATCATTTGTTCATAAGTCTCCAAAGCCTCCATACCACGTTCTTGCTGTGCATACCCTGCAAGCATTGCGTCCAATGGCACCACATCTCGTTCAGCCATAGTGTTGAAAACTCCCTTCGCATCCTTAATGCATCCACATTTGGCATACATGTCCACCAGAGCAATTTGCAGAATGACATCTAGTACAATTCCAGCTTTGACGATGTCACCATGGACCTCTTTCCCCTTTTCCAAAGCTCCCCGGCTTGCACACTGTAAACACAAACAAATGTGATGTGGTTGGGCTTCACCCTTTTGCGTAGCATTTGCTCATAGGTCTCCAAAGCATTCCTGATACACCCGTGCTTGGTAAATCCTGCCAACATTATGTTCCACATGATCAAACATCGTTGAGGCATTCTGTTGAACACTTGGTGAGCATCCATGATGCTCCCACACTTAACATACATGTTGACAAGGGAGTTGAGTAGAAAAAAAATTGATGTGAATCCATTTTGGATAATGTGAGTGTGCACCTGTTTTCCAGCTTCCAGACCTCCCATCTTGATGCACTTAAGCAAGAGATAAGCATACGTATCTGAATCTGCTGAAATGCCTCCTTGGTTTATAGTCTGTAGAGCCTCTGCCAGTCTGCCTGTCGCACGAAGTATCTTCACATGCCCAGAAGTGTCAGAAGAGGTATTGTGGACTCCCTCTCTTGATCCTCTTTCAGAAGCTGTGGCCATGGATGAGGTGCCTGATTTCATCAACTGTGCCGCTGCAACTGCTGCATTTAGTTGACCATCTATCCAGAGAGACCACATATAAAGGTGATACTGTCCGGTTTCAAGCCGTTTTTTTACATTCCTTCAAATAGTTGCAGGACCTCCCTATGACAACCATGCTGGGCATATCCTGCGATCATTGAATTCCACGACACCACATTTTGTTCAGTCATCCTGTCGAACACTCCCTTTGCATCCTCGATGCACTCACATTTGACATACAGGTCCAGCAGGGCAGTGTTCAGGATGACATCTAGTACAAATCCAGCTTTGACGATGTCACCATGGACCTCATTGCACCTTTCCAGGGCTGCCAGGCTTGCACAAGCATTGCAAACGCAAACAAATGTGATGTGGTTGGGCTTCACCCTTTCGCACATCAATTGCTCATAGGTCTCCAAAGCCTCCATCCCGCCCCTTGCTGTGTATATCCTGCAATCATCGCACTCCACGACACCACATTTCTTTCAGCCATACTGTCGAACACTCCCTTTGCATCCTCGATGCACTCACATTTGACATACATGTCCAGCAGGGCAGTGTTCAAGATGACATCTGGTACAAATCCAGCTTTGACAATGTCACATGCATGGACCTCATTGCACCTTTCCAAAGATGCCAGGCTTGCACACGCATTGCAAATGCAAACAAACGTTATGCGGTTGGGCTTCACCCCTTCGCACATCAATTGCTCATAGGTCTCCAACGCCTCCATCCCGTGCCCTTGCTGTGCATATTCTGCAATCATCGCCCTCCACGACACCACATCTCCTTCAGCCATACTGTCGAAAACTCCCTTTGCATCCTCGATGCACTCACATTTGACATACATGTCCAACAGGGCAGTGTTCAGAATGACATTGGGTACAATTCCAGATGTGACGATGTCACCATGGACCACTTTTCACCTTTCTAGAGCTGCCAGGCTTGCACACGCATGCAAATGCAAACAAACGTTATGCGGTCGGGCTTCACCCCTTCCCCCATCATTTGCTCATAGGTCTCCGAAGCCTCCATCCCGCCCCTTGCTGTGCATATCCTGCAATCATCGCTCTCCACGACATCACATTTCTTTCAGCCATACTATCGAAAACTCCCTTTGCATCCTTGATGCACTCACATTTGACATACATGTCTAGCAGGGCAGTGTTCAGGATGACATCTGGTACAAATCATTTGACGATGTCACCATGGACCTCATTGCCCTCGCAAGGACTCACCTGAATCGAAGAGCCTTTGTTAAGTTGCCTCTCTGGTATCTTCAAAAACGGTCCACTTGCTAACCCAGACTAGCAACCGAGTAGTCTAAATAGTAGGCACCCAGATATACAATAGTCAGACTGTGCCCCACATGCATAACCTAATTGTTAACATATGGGGCTAATTCCGTTTTCAAGAATTTCAGCATACATATGTCTAACTCCCTGGAAATGAACTGACATCTGCCAACTGCCAATAGGACTAATGTCGCTGTTACGAATCATCACCAGCGCTCATGTGTCTACTCTGAAACCATAGGCCATCTCTCCACATTGTGTCATAAGCCTATTTGACATCCAGGAAAAAAACATACGTGGGTTTCCCTTCTTTTTTCCTTCCCTGGATAATCTGGCTTAGAGTGAAGATATGATCCACACAGCCCCTGTTTTGCCGAAAGCCAGCTGGGCCTTTGTGGAAACAACCTCTAGACTCCAGATCATGAACCTCGAGACAAGCCAATGAATCTGTATAGACGTTCACAAGGTTTATTCCTTTGAAACAGTGACCGAAACATGAACGATCCCTCAAATGGCGGAAGGCCCTGGAAGGTTACCCAGTATGAGATGACTCGAGAATAAGTGGACAGGTAGGGAAGCACGAAAATCCATTCCCCCATCATTTGCTCATAGGTCTCCGAAGCCTCCATCCCGCACCC
The DNA here is from genome assembly GCA_030704615.1 of Takakia lepidozioides. Lineage (NCBI taxonomy): Eukaryota > Viridiplantae > Streptophyta > Takakiopsida > Takakiales > Takakiaceae > Takakia > Takakia lepidozioides. Next base: position 39,130,610 of record CM060731.1, read on the forward strand.
CTGTTGTGCATACCCTGCAAGCATCACACTCCATGACACCACATCTCGTTCAGCCATAGTGTTGAACACTCCCTTGGCATCCTCGATGCACCCACATTTGGCATACATGTCCACCAGGGCAGGGGCAGTGTTCAGAATGACATCTAGTAATCTGACAGGCATTCATCTTTTTGCCTCGATTGTCCCACCATTGACTGGGATCAGAAAAATATTCATTCCACAACTTCTCCTCATCTCTGTTACCTGTTTGTGGATACTTTCATGTTGTCACATTGGCAGTATCATGTCAAAGTCACTCCAAACTATCCCAGGTTCACTCAACCAGCTAACTTGCAGAATTCAACATTAAAATTTAGGGCCGATTATAAGAGGGAAAAACAGGGTAAAATGTGTTGAAGTGCCTTCATTAGCAGTGCCTGAATTTATCAATTGTACCGCTGCTGCTGCGGCTTCCAGTTGACCATCTACCCATGCAGGTTTCTTGTAGCTATCCAGTGAGTGTGCACCTGCTTTCCAGCTTCCAGACCTTCCATCTTGATGCACTTAAGCAAGAGACAGACATACGTATCTGAATCCGCTGAAATGCCTCCTTGGTTTGGAGTCTGTAGAGCCTCTGTCAGGCTGCCTGCTGCATAAAGTATCTTCACATGCCCAGAAGTGCCAGAAGTGGCATTGTGGACTCCCTCTCTTGATCCTCTTTCAGAAGTAGTGGTCATGGTTGAGATGCCTGATTCTATCAACTGTGTCGCTGCAGTTGCTGCCTTTAGTTGACCATCTACCCATGCAGGTTTATTGTAGCTATTGATCCACATGGAATCATAGGTCATCTGGAGCTTGAAGTCCGACCCTCTTGGATGAATCTGTCCACCTACACACTATCTCTGCTCCTTCAGCTATCCATGCCTCTGCACAAATCATACATACATCCTTGCCTTGCTGCTATTAGCTGACAATGACAGCCTAGATTTGTTCTAGGAAACACCCAACTCAACTTATCACACTAGTTCTTATGCTTAATTGCATCTGCTACTCTCTATCAGGCATTCACCTTTTGCCTCCATTGTCCCACCATTGACTGGGGTCAGAAAAGTATTCATTCCACAGCCTCTCCTCGTCTCTGTTAGCTGTTTCTAGATACTTCCTTGTTGTCACATTGACAGTATTGTGTCAAAGTCACTCCAAACTAGATTCACTCAACCAGCTAACTTGGAGAATTCAACATGGAAATTTAGGGCAGATTCTGATAAGAGGGAAAAACAGGGTGAAATGTGTTGAAGAAAGCAGTGCCTGATTTTATCAATCGTGTCACAATATCACTGGGTAATTCTTGATGAGGGTGTTCTCAAGGCACCCCTATCATCAAAGTGTGGCTGTTGGTCCTTCAGGTGGCATCTGTGGGGAAATTGTGGCAGAAGCAGAAATGACGTTATAATATATGTTTGATATATCACTGCTTATGGAATCGGGAGACTTGCCTTGTATCTGGATTTGTTAACATGATTTGCAAATGAAGTATCTGATGTATACCATGTCTGAAATCTAAATGTGCCCTACCTCTTGCTCATGAATCCTTTTCAATGAATCGAGCTTCTCCTCAGCCAGATTGGAGCTGTTTCTGAGCAGCTGGACCTCTGACGAGAACTGGGCAATGAGGTAGCACGATCACCTGCTCACCCACACTATGAAGCCCGGTGGTGAATTCTACCCAGTTTTGTTTCTGCATGTGAACACAACCTGACATATCCTTCGTGCTCATGGAAAATCAATCACGGAGACTCACTGTGCGGGTCTTAAACAAGGAAGTAAGGTGTAATCTAAGCTGCACTTTTCTTCTGTCCCACCCAATCACGAGTGAAAGCTTCCAATTCCGTCTGCAAGAAACTCCTCCCCATCTGTTGTCTTTTCGAATCATAGGTAATCTGGAGCTTGAAATCCGGCCATTTTGGATGAATCTGGACCCACACTCGATCCCTGCTCCTTCAGCTATCGATACATGTGCTTGCAAGGTGAATCGATGGCGGAAAACGCAGAGCTTCTGCAGTACAAGAAGATCAAGATCCGGACATTGCGGACAGTTCCAAAAACGTTGGTGCTGCGATTTCTATTGGCCTATTTCGCGCGGGCTGTCCGGGCAGATTCCAAAGAAATTGACGACGACGATGACGTGGCACTATGGCACCCTATTCCTGCTCTACGCTAAACTAGCTTCCGACCTTGGGTCATCGCTAGAACTACTACAAGCTCTAATCTTTAAATTCTCACCAAGAAATGAGGTTGATATGTCGAAGTAATGGACTTTAGAAAATTGCATACGACAATGTCACAGTCCACAAAAAAAAAGTGTTATGGACTTTACTACAGCAAACAAATATGATAAAACATACTCATATTAGTATTGCTCTACTCTTAAAGATACTAAAGTCATATACAAAACATCAAAAAAATGAAATTTCTTACTACTATATATTATTATAAGCCTCGAAAAACTGATTTTTATCAAAATACATGAATGCATGAAACAAAGTAAAATAATAGACTTATTTCATTAAAAGGTACATTTCATGTAGATGAAGAGTAGCGTGAGTCCCACTATGCGATACAGCAAAAATATAAAATGTAAGAAATAAAATAAGAAAAAAAGAATAATATCTTTATTAGGAAAAATAGAAATAATGCCATAGTGTCTGTTCCTATCAACTTTAGATGATCATATCTTTCAGCATGGATGAATCTAGTGACTATATTTTTTCCATAATCATTAAATCAAAATTCTAAAAAACCTTGGGATTTCTTGTGAAGGCCATACAGTGGACTTTTCTGGGCCACCGTAGCTTGCTTTCACCCAATAGTCGCCGTGGGTGGATCATTGGTGAGGATTCGGGAACTCCTAGAATGAGGGGTCGTGGTTCCATTTGATTTATGTTGCATTTGAGATGCGTAGCATTGTGCGGTTGAGGCTTGTTGTATCAAACCAGCATGGTTACATACTTTTTGCATGTTCCGCGACTAACAAAATTGCAAGAAGTAAGCACTAGAATGCCAACATCAGGACAAAAGTCAGCATGTCATTTGATGAAAAAGTAAAGCGCATCCGGCATCGATTCTTCCATCGCCTCTGTGTGTCCGAGATCGAATTGAGGAATACGTTCGGTATATGGCCGAAAAGAAGAAGCACAAAAAGTGTTGGATTGACGAACAGGTCTGGTGCACCGGAAAACTTCTAAACAGGGAACTCTGAATTTTTATTGGTGCCCTGATACTGAAAAGTACTTCCTGATATGCCTTCTCAAGGTAATACCTCCCTCAGATAACATCTTCTTTATTGAAAGTTATGAAAAATAAATGGATGAATTTTCAGGTTTATATGGATGAAAGTAGATTTCACTATTCGCAAAGAGGAGCCATACACGGTTTAGCGGCTTACTTAGAATATATATAGTTTAAATGACTCGCATTTTTCCCTCATTCCATTGAAAATCGCTATCCAATGGCTGAAGTACCTCATCATTCCTGCCCTCATTTCCTTAACTATCACTAGCCATCCGCAACCACCTCCTCACATGCTCTCCGTCTCCTCACATGCTCTCCTTCTCCTCACAAGCCCACCGACACCTCTAACTTGGCTCCGCCGGGCTTTTGGCGGGCTCCTTCTAACCCGCCTTTGCACGTCTTGGGACGCCCTAGCTGAGCCAAACCCACCTAGGTAGGTCAGTGTATTATCCCGTGTACGTACTCGACTCTTACCTCTACCCCTCCATTTTCACTTTCAATTGGTGCTAACGACCCTCACTAAGTGGACTACTTCAACATTTTTATTGGTGTGTAAATAGGCCCAATTGACGTTATTGTTCTTGCCAGGAAATATACTTGGGAGCACTATGCTCTCAATCTTCTTCTGCAGAAGTGATCATATTTTCGTCGTTCTTTACATGGGAAAATGCCTCGACTCATAGATTGTCTTTTTCGCTCTCTCTATGAGAAGAGAAGATAACATGAGATAGCAGATCCCACCCTCCAAACGCTGAGGGGTGTTGCTGATCAGTGTTGAGCGGGTTTGCCACTGTGAACATGACCTACGGACCCGGACTTGTCAATATGAAGACCCATTAAAAGCCCGCCGGGCCGGGCTTGTGAGGATATGAAGATTTTTGTTGTCCGACGGATATACATAATCTATGCTCATTTTTCCGTTGTCGTCGTACATGGATATAAAGGGTTTGTTGTTATAGAAGCCCGCCAGTCATGTGTAAAGGGCAGATCAAGAATCTTACTTAAAATATACGGTTTTGAAGGCGGGTTAGGATCCGGGTTACCCACACCCGGACCCGTTCTATCACAAAAAACCCGGACCCTGACCCGGGTTCATTTCTAGAATGAACCCGGAACCGGAACCGGACCCGCCTGCTGGGTCCATAACCGTTAAACCCGCTACCCGCAGGCCAATGTAGCGGGTCAGGGTCAGGGTCCGGGTCTTAATTTGAGATGGGGCATGCGGGGTCCACCTTGGATCTGGTAGGCTTTGTCATATGTGTGGAGGGGACGAGCAGCAATAGGTCAGCCAGCCCCACCACGTTGTAGCCCAGTGGTAATGCCCACATACCACCTCAAAAGCGGTCGTGGGTTCAATCCACGGAGTGGTGTCACAAAGTTGTGCCCTATGGGACCATAATTTACACCTCCCAAAGGAGACGTCATATATTATTATTAGGCCAGATCCCACACATCCATGCTATAGTGATCTACCCTTGAGGCATATTACTATTCTTAACATATTTAAAGAATTGATATTGAAAAATAGAAAATGGAACTCAAACTTCTATTTACCTTATTCATGGTATACATATTCATATTCATGGTGTATTTTGAAGGAATGTCTCTTAAAATAAAATTCAATATTAAGATTTAAAGTTTTTTCCAGCCAAAAATAATTTTATCTCTAATTAATCTTGTTTATCTAATTTATTCAATCAATAAATTAGGACCCGGATCCGAACCCGTGAACCCGCTAATATTTCCCAACAACTACCCGGACCCTAACCTGAGTCCGTGTTGACAAACCCGGACCCAGATTTTCCAAATTTCAAAAACCCGGATCCGGACCCGGACTTGGCTCCGAAAAAAAACCTGTACCTGGACCCGGCAGGTTCCTTAAAAAGGCAGAACCCACACAACACTGGTTCGGACCCGGGTCCGAGTTAATTGATTAAATAAATTTAAAAAAAACTAATTAGAGCTAAGAAAATCTTCGTCTGGAAAAAAAACTACTAAATTGTAATAGTGATTTTTTTTTCACGTTCCTTCAAAATATACCATGAATATGTATTGCTCATTTAGCACAAGAATTAAAATAGAATTTGAGTTCCATTCTTCAATATCAATTCTTAAACATCTTAAAACCAGGACTCAACCAGCTGCATTGGCCCTCGGGCCGCGGGTACAAGGGATTCTGATACTAGCAGGCGGGTCTGGGTCCCGGTTTTTGGTGATAGCACGGGTCCGGGTGCGAGTCCAGATAACCTGGATCGTAACCTGCTAGGTACCCGGGGTCGAAACCCGAACCCCCACAACACTGGTTCATACCCAGCTCTGACTGTGTACCGCCCAACATTGTTGTTGGCCTCCTAACTACAATATTAGCAAATTGAGTGATATAAAGGGGATGAAGCCCCAATATTTTATTGCTGGGGAAAAAATAAACCCATGTGGGGCCATAAAATATTCACACTTGGAAGTGAGGGATGTGAAGCACGATTCTGGCGCGAGGGGGTTATTCCCCTTCCTCTACCAGCTTAGATTAGTTACAGGGAATGTAGTTGGTAGACAAGCCTGGCAAAGAGGATGGAATCTTTCTAAGAAGATACAAAGGACTCAAACATCTATGCAGCGTTCATACAAACACTCAAGCACACATCCATGGAGCACTCGTACACACTTGAGATCAAATCCACCACCCAGAATGCCATTGCATTGGGGTTTAAATAGAGAGAGAGAGAGAGAGAAGACTCTTGCCAAAGCCGGGGTAACTAAGAGCCACTTCGCCTTACGGCTACTCCCCCCTGTCTGGTTTAAATAGTATTAGGGCGTAATCTAATCCCAGGGCCACATGGCACTTGTACACAGGGTAGCATAGCAATAGAAAGAAACCACATCATCTAGTTCCATCCTAATCTGATCCTAAACTCACTCTTTAGAATAAGACACATCTATATTTAACCCTAAGCTGTCTCCAGCTCATCCTCATTACATAAAGTGCAAGTTCATCCATGCTACATCCTACATCCGTTCATCCAGGACGAATAATCATGCGAGGAATCCCATCTCGAATTCACAGGGACGAACCCAGATATTTCCAAAAGCCCAGAAAGACAGAAAAAGAAAAAACCTAAACTGTGCAGTGAGAAATTCCAGGTAAATAAACCTGATGGACCCACTTTGGTAACTTGTGATAATAATTCAGCGTTTTTTGATGGCGAATTTTCGCCAAATTTCGACCTCAGAAAAAAAAATGAATATTCTGTCGCAAATTCCCTGTTTTTTCATGGATGAAATCGCCAAATTTCTCCACATAAAAAATAAATTATGGATGAATTTACCAAATATGGATGATATACATGGATTTATGTACGAAAATGGATGATTCTGTCCATATTTCAATGGATGAACAGAATGTATGGTTATTTCTTGCGAAACTCTTTACCCACTCGCGCTTTTTTTCAAATTCGAGAAAAAGGGCTACCTCCCCTTTCTCTAAAAATAATTAAAAAAAAAGAATGGGGATGGGCATGAGTGTGATGTGAAACAATCCGGGCCAAAAAAAAAAAAAAAACAAAAACAAAAACAAAAACAAAAACGCTTGTGAAGTAGACTGTGCGTGAGCAGGGTGGCAAATTGGAGTCAAGCCAAGGAAGTGGCAGTCAACGAGCGAGAGAGGACATGCAGATGTGAAGGGGGCCTGCGTGCCCGCGTGTCTGCCGCACACTGCCGTCATCCGCTGGATCATCCTTTTTGTCTCCCTCTTCCTCTTCATGCGCACTCCACTTTGCTGTGCAGAGAGACAGTCCACTGAAGTTCGGTGGAGCCCACAACTAGTCCGTCGTCACATCTGTGTTCGCCAACTTCTCGATGCGCAGATAGAGGTCTGGAGCTCTACACTTGAAAGAAGTTGCAGATCAGCACACAGTCGATGATCTTGGATCGGTCTCCGTTGCTTTTGTCGTCACTCTAAAATCATTGTTTCTTCTGAAGCTCTATTCGGACTGTTTCTCTTTCGATATAACAGACGCGCAGCTCTTTTGCAGTACACGACTTCGTACATCTTTGGCTTTAAGATCTACTTGTTGCCAGACTTTTACGGACGATGGAAGACATTCTGTAGGACAGAGAAGTTGGACTATCTCCTCGGCCGGAGGATACCTTTTTCTTATGAGGTTTGGTGTACAATTTCCAGTGGTATAAGTATCACGACAAGGAGGTTGGACTATCTGATCCGCGGCCGGAAGACACCTTTGTCTTCTGAGGTTTGAACTGATTTTCTTGCGGTTCTAGCACGGTGTATATCGGCTCGTCGAGGGCTCGTCAAGAAGGGATTGAGATGGCTCCCGCAGGAGAGACCCGAGAGCACATTTTCCGCTCGAAGCTGCCAGATATTGACATCCCAAATCACATGCCACTAGCACAATACTGTCTGGCAAGGGTGTCTCAATGGCCCAACAAAGCTAGCTTGATCGATGGAGTTACAGGGAAAGAGTACACTTATGCTGAAACGGAGGTGATTTCCCGGAGGGTGGCAGCTGGGTTAGTGAAACTGGGGGTGACGAAGGGGGCAGTCATCGCCCTGCTTTTGCCCAATTGTGCAGAGTTTGTCCTCGTATTTCTTGGGGCTGCCCTGAGTGGCGTTGTTGTAACCACTGCCAACCCGTTCTATACTCCCCAAGAATTGGAGAAACAGATAACTGCATCAGGTGCCACTCTGGTTGTCACTCAGTCCGGTTACATTGAGAAGCTGAAGGGGTTGAATGTTCAGGTAACCGGATTGCTAGTACCTCAGTGCTCTCTCCCTCCCTCTATCTTTGTCGTAACTTGATGGCGGACATTAAGAATTTGAATGTCAGATGAGTTAGTAATCAATATCTTCCTATGAAAGGTTTCTGACGTTCCAGAAGAATCTAACACAGGTCTGCACTGTGAAACTATTCTGTCGTGTCTTGTGTTGTGGTTGTCTGCATGTTGTAGGACACATCGCCTTCCTTTCTGAGCAAAATATACTGCGATCCTCAAATACCAGCTTGCAATTATAATTAGTTTGTAGTTGAGGGTACCCGAAAACCGCTCTACAAATAGAGGCTCTGCTGATCCTCTAGATGATATGAGGGAATCGGCTAGTTAACTGCAGGGTAACAGACTGTATCCTTCAATCTCCGAGACTCGTAAGACATCTTTGCACAAGAGAGTCTTGAAGACTACAGTTGCAACGTATTACTGGATGGAATGCCTTTAGCAGTTTAGACTCGAGGTTTCCTGCAAGTTTTGAATGAATTGTGTGCTTCAAGCCCCCTTCAAGCCCTGAGAACATGTAAAATTTTATTGGAAAAATGGTAGACATTCGGAGGATAGGTGCTCAGCAAGGCTGCTGGTTGCCATCTATATTGCTGAGTTTCTTCTGTGACAGGTGTTATAAGCACTGGTCAGGTACCTTGTTTCATGGAACTCACATGGATTTGGATTGACAGTACAGAAGCCAACTGTCAATAAACCGGGGCTGATAAATGAATTATCCTTGTCTCCTTGTCAGATCATTACCATCGATGGACCCGTGGATGACTGCAACCATATTTCTGTGTTGATGGAGGCTGACGAAAACAACTGTCCAAAGATCGACATAGACCCCCAGGATGTGGTTTGCCTTCCATACTCCTCTGGCACAACTGGTTTGCCCAAGGGGGTGATGCTCACCCACAAGAGTCTTGTTTCCAGTGTCTCACAACAGGTGGATGGCCAGTGCCCAAATCTAAACATGACAGTAGAGGACACTGTCATTTGCATGTTACCAATGTTTCACATCTACTCCCTCAACTCAATCCTTCTCTGTGGATTGAGGGTTGGGGCCACCATTGTCACCATGCCAAAGTTCGATCTTCAGAAGCTGCTGGAACTCACACAGAAATACAAGGTGAAAGTCATTCCTTTTCCTCTTGTCCGTCTCCGGTGGCTTCCGATGTACGAAGTCCAGAATGACAAAATTCTTCTCTGTCCGACAATATCAGTCAAGCCAAAAACTTCTCCACGATTCCCATGTCGGCTAGGTGTTACAGCAAATCTTAAGTTGAGATTGTTTATTACAGTGCTCAACAGAAATAGCCAGTTATATGCATACTACTGTCTCCCACATGTGCCTCTCTACTTTATCACTGATTTTAAGTCACCATGATGCCTTTCAGACATCTCCCTACCCACCAGTAAATGTCTTTTATGACCTGTGTGTGTGAATGTGCAATCAATTTATTGTGTCCATGGGAGGTTCAAAGAGCTGAAGGGACCCAAGTTGGGGCGGAGAGAGATTTTGAGATTGATGATGCCTCTTATCATGGCCCTCGGTCTCATATTTCCTGTGATATGCAAGGCTACTTCTCTGAAATTGTTCTTGGCAGGTTACCATAATCCCTGTTGTGCCACCTATAGTGTTGGCCATTGCCAAGAACTCAATTGTTGATAACTACAACCTATCAAGTGTGAAAATTGTGCTCTCGGGTGCTGCCCCTATGGGGAAGGAGCTCGAAGATGCATTCCGGGCCCGAGTGCCAAATGCTGTCCTTGGCCAGGTATGCTGCATGCTCTCTCTCTCTCTCATGTGGTTCCTTGACGTTGTACTCTGTCCGTTGGCCTCAGGGCCCCATGGACAGATCCTGCTCTCTCTTTATAGACTCCCTGTCTTTGGTTGAGACCATGAGCTTTATCGACCAGAAGTGCTTGGCAGCACACCTGCTTGCACACAACATCCACCAGCCATGTTTAGATCTTTGGATGCAGTTTCTAGTTGTTCTAGTTGCCCTCAGTCTCCTAGGAGGACAGGTTGTGTAGTGAAGTGTACTAGAAGTGATGAACATACATCAGACCAGACCATGGATTAGATCTGTTATAAAAGATCATCTGGACACGTCTAAAATATGAGTGATGGCTGCGTGGACCACAGCTGGTTCAGCCAAAGCTATCAAAATCAGTTTAGACAGCATGTGGATGCTGACATGCTCTTGAAGCCTTGGCTGCAGGGATATGGAATGACAGAGGCTGGCCCAGTCTTGACCATGTGTCTGGCATTTGCAAAGGACCCATATCCTGTGAAGCCTGGGTCATGTGGAACTGTGGTACGCAATGCAAAGGTGAAAATTGTGGATACAGAGACCGGTGTGTCACTACCTTACAACCAGCCTGGTGAGATCTGCATTCGGGGACCTCAACTTATGAAAGGTACATTTACAAAAAATGTCTTTCTCTCCCCCTCTTGACATTACCTTCGCCCTACTGCACGCACAGTCATGGAACATCAGTGGAATGGAAACTGTGCGAATGATATGTTGGGGAAAGGGGTTTCGAACTCGGGGAACTCGGGGCCACAGGAGGCGCAGCTTCAGTTTAAAATCCTGCTGCTGAGATGCCGAGTCAGGTTATTGATCAATCAATAATTTAACAGAACTACCTGATTGGTACTGCTTACACTACAACTATCGGACGTATTCTCACAGGCTCTGCAGCCCCCCTCAGGCCTAACCTTCATTATGAGGCCAAAGATCCATTAATATGTCAATAGGTTTATTTATTCCTCGGGAAATTCATATTGGTTCTTAGACAATTTGACAGGAATGAGGCCCTTGCGTTCTGTTGACATGCCCTCCTCTACATCTTATTGTTGAACTGCAAATTGGACAGTTGTCCCTCTGGAAATAGATAGTGAGACTCAAGACTGTGACGGGGACAGGTGCATTGACCCTGCGAGTGGACAGATAAGAATGCTGATTTACAAAGAATGCATGGTTTATGTGCAGGGTACTTGAACAACCCAGAAGCAACTGCCCGAACAATTGACAAGGAAGGGTGGTTACACACAGGCGACATTGCCTTCATTGACGAAGATGACGAGGTGTTCATTGTTGACCGTGTGAAGGAAATCATCAAGTTCAAGGGCTTCCAGGTACCACCTGCACAGCTTGACAGGCACAGCACATGAGCTTGACTTCAACGTGTAATACCATCAGAGCCCCTTACAACTATCCAATGTTTTGCAGATAGAAAGGAGGAGAGAGGGCTCTGGTCAAACTTAAGGTCTTTAACTCATATATAGATGAGTTCATTGTCCCTGTCTATTAATGTAGTTTCAGACCCAATGAACCTGCCAGGAGTTCAAAAGATAAATTCAGTTTCCCACAAAAACTACACTGGCAAGGGAAGGAAAATCCAGAGTTGGTGACAGAACTGCTTTGCAACTAGTGTCTGCATTTGAGAGGCTTGATTGGCCCCACAGGGAGAAGGAAGAAGAGATCATTTGAGGTAGTCAGAGATTAGAATTTGGCGCAAGAGAATTCAGACAACATTTAGGATGGATTTACAGATTGGAAGATGGAAATTTGGTTTGTTCTTGGGCAAGACAATTATTGACAAGGCTGTCTGTTGTGGGGGCTGAAACAGGTGCCACCCGCCGAATTGGAAGCACTTCTAGTGTCCCATGAAGGAATTCAGGATGCTGCAGTCGTCCCGTCAGTGTTTTTCCTTTTCAATCATTGCACTTTCTGTTTATGCCTGCTCAAAGATTACTATTCTGTGCCATCGATATGCTATGTAAAGATCTAGTTGGAGAAGGTGACATCTACCATTCTCTACAGGGTCAAGGCTCTCTCCCTTTCTTCGCTAATTTCTTTTTTCCCATATCATCTAGTCAAACTGAACATGTGTCTCACAGGCGGAAAGATGAGGATGCTGGTGAAGTACCTGTTGCATTTGTTGTGGAAGCTCACGGGTCAAAAATAAGTGAAGAGGAAGTGAAGACCTTTGTTGCAAAGCAGGTACAACTCTGTTCCCCTCGATGCTTCTATGGACGATCAGCCATAGCCTTCAAACTCACTAATAATTGGCTTCAGAAACGGTTGCTGGAACTTGTCGTCACGTGGTTAATGTATCCCCCATTTTCTCAATAAGCTTAGCAAATTGAATGGGTGAGAAATAGAACGCATGTATTTTTCTGGCAGATCATGAGCTGATTACTGACTCTAGAAAATGTGCTAATGCTATCAGCTGATGATTCCCATGCTAAAATGTTTGAGAAGATTTCTCAAGGAATATTGTATGAATATTGGTGTTGGACCCTATTCATGTTCAAATTTGATTGAAATGTTGATGCAGGTTGTGTTCTACAAGAAGTTGCATTCAGTTTACTTTGTTGATGCAATTCCCAAATCTCCATCAGGTAAAATTTTGCGGAAGGACTTGAGAAACAAAGCCATATGATCAATTGGACTTCTAGGCACACATAAGTTAAAAGGATAATCAACTTCCAAGTCTCTCCAAGTCTTAGTGCAAGTAGAGGGAATATGGTCATAATGTACAAAGCTAGAGGTGAGCCCCCGTCACCCTCCAAATATCAGTCCTCAATGGATTGGGATCACCTTGTTGGCCCTTTAAGTTGGAAAACGGTGCAAAAGTTCTCAACCTCCTACATTCAGGATTACTTCAGGATTTGAAGCTCACCTGCTTCTGCCATAAAGCTCTCCAGTGTTTCGCTGCTGTTGCTCCATCGTGATAACGGGCAGCTGCAGTACTTGCAATCCAATTCAATAAGACACTGCATCTTCCAACTTTGATCATTGATCACAAACAAAACACCACCTTTTATTAAAATGTTTACTAGGTGTTAGCCGTCAAACCCCCATCTTGGAACAGGGGAAAATGACTGGCATGCTGTACACCCACCATTTGCCCACTAATGTTTGAGACCAACTAGGTAAATATGGGAGTCACCTACCCCCATCCATTCTTGATGGTACAGATAGGCATCCCAGGAGCTAAGTTGATGAGGCATCCCAGGAGCTAAGTTGATGAGCCCAACAACAATACTCTACCTGACTTAGTGGCAAAAACACAATTCCTTGTTAACCTTAAAATCCATGTAGAACAAAACATGTGTGAGGCAATGACCAAGCCTGTTGATTAGCCCAGACATCATCAGCTAGGCATGTTCATCAATTAGTGGACCAAATTGTCTTTTACAGAAACTGCATGCAACTGGTTTCTTACCTCAATGCAGATGCACCCTGGCTCCTTCCTGACTCCTCTTACATCCTCCATCATTTCTCTCACCTTTGCTTATGCCACCTGCAGCATGAATGTTTAATTGCAGCAGAAGGGCTGCAGTGTGCTTTTGATGACTGAAGAATGTATTTTGCCGCACGTTCTGCCACTTCCACATCACCATGAATTCGGCAGGCACCAAGTAAAGCCCTCCACACCTCAGGATCTGGTTTGATTGGCATCTTGTTAATGAAGTTCTCTGACTCATCCAATCGCCCTGCACGACCAAGAAGGTCCACCATGCAGCCAAAATGCTCCGCTGTAGGAGTGAGGCCATGATCTCGACTCATGGACTCGAAGTAGTGACAGGCTTCATCCACTAGGCCTACATGGCTACAAGCAGACAGTAGGGATATAAAGGTGATACTGTCCAGCTTCAATTTTTTCTGTTGCATTTGTTCAAATAGTTGGAGGGCCTCCCTACCACACCGATGCTGAGCATAGCCTGCAATCATGACATTGCATGAGACTACATTTCCATTAGCCATACTGTCAAACACTTGCCGCGCATCCTTCATACTGCCACATTTGGCATACATGTTAACAAGGGCAGTCTCCAGGATAATATCTGGTGCAATTCCACTTTTGGTGATATCTGCATGGATCCACTTGCCCTTTTCCAGGGCTCCCATGCTGGCACATGCATTGAGAACACATGTGAATGTGACCCTGTCAGGTGTCATGGCTTCCTGTTGCATTTGCACATATACCTCAAAGGCCTCCCTACTACACCCATGCTCAGCATACCCTGCGATCATCGCACTACATGAAACCACGTTGCGTTTAGCCATTTTGTCAAACGCTTGACGGGCATCCTTCATGCTCCCGCACTTGGCATACATGTCTACAAGGGTATTCTCCAAATTTGTATATGAGGCAATTCCAGCCTTCATCATGTCAACATGGACCTCTTTGCCTTTTTCCAGATTTCCTAGATTGGCACATACATTAAGAGCAGAAATGAATGTGACCCTGTCAGGCATAACTCCTTCTTGTTGCATTTGCTCATAGATCTGAAAAGCCTCCCTGCTGCAACCATGCCGAGAAAATGCTGCTAGCATGGCATTCCATGAGACCACATCTCGTTCAATCATGTTGCTGAACACGTGATGGGCATCCTTTACAGTCCCACATTTGGCATACATGTCGACAAGAGTGTTCTCCAAATTAATATATGACCCAATTCCAGCTTTCATGATGTCAGCATGGACCTCCTTACCCTTTTCCAGAGCTCCTAAGCTGGCACATGCATTGAGAACACAAATGAATGTGACCCTGTTGGGTGTCACACCTTCCCGTTGCATCTGCTCATACAATTCCACAGCCTCCCTACCACATCCGTGCTGAGCATATCCCGCAATCAGTGCACTCCATGAGACCACATTCCGTTCAGCCATATTATTGAAAACTTGTCGTGCATCCTTCATGCTCCCACATTTGGCATACATGTCCACAAGGGTATTCTCCACATTTATATATAATCCAACTCCAGCTTTCATGATGTCAGCATGGACCTCTTTGCCCTTTTCCAGGGCTCTCACGCTGGCACAGGCATTGAGAACGCCAACGAAAGTGATGCTGTCAGGCATCACCCCTTCCTGGATCATTTGCTTATAGAGATTGAAAGCCTCCTTACCACAACCCTGCTTGGCATAACCTGCTATGATTATATTCCATGTAACTATATCTCGTTCAGCCATTCTGTCGAACACTCTGCTTGCATCCACCAGGCTCCCACATTTCACATACATATTAACAAGAGTGTTCAGTAGGAAGACATTTGACTTGAATCTACTTTCCATTATATGGGCATGCACCAGCTTTCCTTCAGCTAGGCCTTTCATTCTGATGCACTCCTGCAAGACACAAACATAAGTAGTGCAGTCTGCCTGAATGCTATGTTCGTTTAAAATGAACACGGCCTGTTTCAGTTGTCGTGCCTTACAAAGTGCCCTCACATCCCTGCAAGCAACAGCACAGTTCTTGTTTCTTGCTCTTTCAAGAGCAGTGCTGACGGTGGAGGTTCCCCTGGCCCCAGCCTGATGTCCAACGAGCAAATGTGGCTGATATAACCCTGCCCTCCTGCATGACTCAAGACTCTTTCGTCACATAAATATGTCGAAGCTCCCAGGGTACTTGAAAGGAAGTTCCCTTCACAAGGACAAGCTTCTTGCAATGAATGGGGAATCTACTTTCAGAATAATCTGCATCCAAATAACTCTTACCTGTTGCAGTCACAGCCTGGTGCTCCATGCTGTCCATTGACACGAGAACCATCACCAGATTGTGCTTGACCTTGTATCACAGCCACTAACTTTGCCTTCAACCAAGGTAGGTTTGACCGACGCTCAATCCAAAGCATTTCCTTTGAGCGCTTGCGCCTGAAGTCTGGTAAGCTTGGACTTTTCTGTGTCCCACAAGTGGAGGGCAGAGCAGCCATATGATTTCAACCACAGCCTCCAATAGACTGGACTACAACCACCAACAATCTAAACTTTGAAAATGACAGGGAATCACCTTGAAGAACCTACTTTCATGCCCTCTAACAAGAAAGACCAACAGCAAAATATGGAGATATGGAGACTGAAAATAGCATCACTTTCTCAAACCTGTTGTCCCGCCACTGTGAAGGCTGTGAGTAAAACTCCTGCCAGAGATGTTCTGTGGTCATTACTTGCCCTACATGCAAGAACTGCAAGAACATAAGAACTGTGCCAGCTTCTGCTTGCTCAGGCTCTATCGAGGAGGGCTACTGAAGCCTTGGATAACATTTTGCAAGTCAATGGCACGGTCTCTGTACTATACACACCACAAACATAGAAGCATACCAATTACAATGATATAGAAGGAGCTTGGGCTCACAAGGGCTGCCCTTCAAGCCAGGCTGATTGTAGTTGACACTCAAGCTCCTCCACAGCCCATGCTTGACCGGAGACTGTCCATCGATCATTATCTGCCACCTGACCAGAATATGCACATCTGTCTTGAAACTTCAGTGAAGCTCCAATCCTCACACCACAATTAGGACCATACTTAAATCTATCCACCATGCCACTCTGCTTGACCTTGCTTCCTAGTCGCTAGCTGAGTTCAACGGACTCAGTCTTATATTAAGGACCCCCTCTGTCTCTGACCTAATAAGTGTACTGAAACGCGAGCTCGCCTGGTGACGTTCGATTTTCTGTACAGCCCACCACCGTGCAGCTGAGCAGCGATAGATTCAACCACAGCATGGGTGCTGCATATGCTCTCCACAAAGAAACTAATGGTCAACCCAAACAAGAGCAAGTTGATGCACTTCATGCTCAAGACCAGGCTACAACCACCCATGTTGAACAAGTATATCTTCAACACAACTTTTGAGCAAACAAACTTCAATGCTATTGTGGACTGAGACTGGGGTGATCCAAATACTAATAACCACTGCGGCAGGTGTCACAAACAAAGGACTAAATTGTCATATAATCAAGGTATGGTGCATGTTTCAAAATTTGACAGTCGAACGGTATACCAGAACAATGTCCCCTTCATCTTTAGTAGGAACCAAATTGATTGACCTGTTTTTCCACCACTGCAAAAGATCTGCATAAGCTCTTGCAGATGCTTCTTTCTTGGCCTGCATGGAAACATCACTACAATATAGATCTTTACAAGCTCATTTCCTGTCTTATTGAAGAATGCTGGTGCAGGGTTTCCATAAATTCACGCTCCCCTCCTTCTCCTTCCCGAAGTCCTCTGACCTTTAAGTGATTAATCTTCCCTCTCTCACCATACTCAGTTTGTGAGCAGAAGTGGGCTCTCCCAAGCGTTAGTCGTGTCCAGGTCCAATTTTTTCCAACTTTCTCCTTGAGGTTTATTCCGAGGAAGTCAAACGCAGACAACACACGTCCCCATCCTTCTGTCCTTTATCATCGTTCAGCTCAAACAACAAACCTGGACGCAACCACATGCGACCTCAAAGGATACCTGGAAGTTTCATGGTTCGACATCCGCAGGTTCAGTAGGTTATTAGAGCAGACACCGAGTCGCCGACAGCTTCAGGGGTAATTTTTCACATTTTCACTTCCAATGGATACTCAGCTGATGCGCTTCACTTTTGCTTTCTGTCTGCTAGAAGTTGACGCAAAGTTTTTGAGCCTCAAAATCAGTACTTCGTGTCTACTGTGAAGATTGTACACGACCGCTGCAGAGAAAATCGAAATTCTGCTGACAACTTAGTAGTGGCGAGCACAGCCGATAATTAGGAAACAAAGACAAATTTTAGGTCGGGGTAAGATCTCTGTCTCTCTCTTACACACACAATACCCCCTCAATGACACATTGTATGGTCAACTGGAATATCCTCATACTGCTGATCAGAGACGAGTTATACGCTGCAGCGTGACTCAGGATTACAACGTGTGCAGTGGCATGTAGTGGCATATTGTCTATATGTATTTCTAACTGGTGGAATCTCTGTGTCTGTGAGCACAGACATCGCTGCTTGGGGGGGGTTTCGGCTCGATTTGGAGTCGAAACAGTCATTTATCTCTCCGAAAAGAATGTGGGCTGCGCATATTCGCAACCGGCTTGGGGCCGTGCTCCCCTCTTTGCTGTTGCCATCGGTATGTGTATGATTATCGTTGTGGGTCTGCCTCGCTCTGAGGACTTGTTTCATAGTTGAGGTGCGCAGTTGTGATAGAGTGCAGCGGACGAAGTTGATGAGAGTTGTGATGACATTGTGGGTGCGAAATTGAAGAGGTGAGTTATAATAAGAGTTCGGGGTGCCGTAGGCTGGGGTGCAAAGATGGCAGTGGAGTAGCAGCACAATTGATATTCGCGAATTTATGGGCAAAGGGCTAGCTGCAGTCAAGGAGCTCAACCGTGTTGTTGACGACACAGACCTCGATGACCACCGTCTTCAACCCTTGCTCAAGGTGGTTAGCATTTACATCCCTGCAGGCTACAGGAGATTCACACGACTTTCCTTTCAAGTACTATTGTTAATTGCCATCTCCTTGGCTTGCAATTTTGCCTCCTGCCTCATTTCCTAATTTGATTTATGCGTCTCTTGCATCTTGCATCTGTTCTCTCCGTCCCGGTCTTTCTAGTAATTCGCACTGTTCTGTCTCACTATTCCTGGAGCCTGCAACTCCTGGCTACATTTAATCTTTCTCCTTTTGGTTACAGCAGAGGCTTATATAATGGAATGAGATGTGAATGAACTCATGCACAATCACTTAGAGAGAAATTGGACAGATATTGTACAGACAGCAAAGGAGAACTTTGAGTTGGCGTTGGAAGTCCAAAGCAACAATACAGATGCCATGCTGTGGCTGGCTCGTCTTCACCTATATTACCAGATTCCTGGTGCATGTTGCTCCAGGTACTCTGTCTAACTTCCTCACTCAAGTTCAACTCCTGTTAACACTTTGAAATCCCATGGTGGATTGGGCTCTGTTACGAAGCCTGTTCATTGGTTGGCTTGTGCACTGGTTCAGACAGCTCCATGGAGATTGGGATATTGATGAGTAGTGTTGGAGGTACAGTAACCCACAAAAGATCAGAGGTGCCCACCAACAACCTTCAGGTGGCCAGGTCACTTGGTGGAAATCAGATACTAAAAAATCAGGTTGTGACTAAGGCACAGATGAGCAACATTTAATTCCTTAAAATTCACTGCGAGTGTCTGACAGAATACAAAGGTGCTGGTTGAGATGGGGTATGAAGGGTGTGATGGCATGACAGTGGAGCAGCATTACTGGAAACAGCTGCAGATGCAGGCAATGCAGATGCTCAGTATGAGCTGGCATGTAGGATCCGAACAGAGGTGCTGCAGCTGCCCTGTTAGATCTGCTGTGTGTTGTATACGCCAGTCTTCTTGCATGTATTATGTAATGGCTAGCTCTATGTCATGTATCTACTTTTTTTGCACCTGATTGAAACATGCAATTGCTCCAAGTTTTCCAGATATCCTCTAGAAATCCCTTCACACAAACATCAATCTGCTGTGAGTGATTTGCCCAATAACTAGACCCCAAAAGGGCCTGGGCTTTTGGATCAGCCACAAGATTTTCAAAGTTGGTAAACAGAGGTACAGGGGTAAGGGAGAGAGTAGCAGTGTGAGGATGGCTGGGCTGATTTCAATATCTTTGTGCTTGTGATATAGGGTAAACTTTTGGGTTGTGATGATTTCATGGATGAGAGAGCTTTCAATTACCTGGAATCAGCAGCCTGTCAGGTGCGATTTTTCTCCCTCCATCTCTCTCTCTATGTGCCACACTGTTTGTGTGGCTGTGTAATGTCAACACCAGTATCATTGGATGTGTGTAAGCTATAGTCCATTCAGGCTGAGTACCATACAAGTTGGTGGATGGAACCGATGCCTGCCTCTTGGAACTTAGTATCCTGCAGGGACATATGGAATGCTATAGCCAACTGTCACCTTTTACTGGTCATTGAGTTTTCTCTCTCACCTCTTCGTGGCCCCCATACTGCTCTCCTTACCCGCTTTTCTACTCATCCCAACACAAAAAAGCTATTGTACTTTTCGCTTCTCTCTGCTTTAACATGTGTATCTTTGTCAGTGCATCTCCGGACAATGGGGTTTTTATTTTATTTAATGGGGTTTGAGTTTCTCTATGTCAGTTACAGTGTAAGTGTCAACAGAAGATACAGCTTGTGCACATTACCGATCACCCATAATTAGTTTCTATGAGAAAGGAAAGGTGCTCCTATAGGCGGTGATCGGTTTTGTTTTATTCTGCGAAATCATGAGGGGGTGTATTGTGAGGTCAACAAAGGTTTACAAGCTTTGGAGTAGTCTAGCATTGCTATGATCCTATTGGTGACACGGGTGGCCACGTGTCACTTGTCGGTTGGTGATGGAATGATTGTTGCACAATGCAGAAACACCCCGGGGCCCTCTTCTTAGCAGGTGCCATGTACTTGGCTGGTAAACATGTTTCTCGAGATCCCAAGGCAGCTGCCTGGTGTTTTCGCAAGGCTGCTGAACAGGTGTGGTGCTACTCTCATTGCTTTGACCTGAAAAGTAGGAAGTTCTGCATAATTGTGAAAGCAAATGCAAGGTTGTCACTATGAAACCATCTGGATACAATGGATGGCCCTTGATACGATGGCTTTGTACTGCTGTGCTGAGTCTTCTTCATACTGTACAGAAATTCTAATATCCTGATTCTCCACAAGTATGCACTTTTATAGACTCGGATCCATGTATACCTCCCTCCACAAGAAAACATTAATGTTTGCACATGCATGCCCTGTGTTTGGGTATGGGATGTGTGTGGAAGACCCAGTGATTGAGAGGGTTGTCTAACATCCTTTCATTGGCAGGGACACATCCCAGCAGCCACAGTGTATGGGGCACTCATGGCAAAAGGTACATGTGGGTTAAAAGCACCACTTAAAAGCCTTTAACATTGTCTATGTTTAAGCATCGGTTATGGGGGGAAGAGTGAGGATAGCTGTCAATAGCAGCAACACTTACTGTTGTCCGTGGGTCCAGCATGCTTCTGCAGCTTTCCTGCCAGCTAGCTCTCAACAAGCTTTTGTGGTAGCAATTTTCAGGAATCATGACTATCTGTGAGGTAGGGATATGACACAACTGGCCACATATCTGGTGGTGAATACTGGCACAGGTGCAAATTTGGATGAGGGAGATAGGACGGAAGGTGATCTAATGGAGATTTCAGACAAACCGCTAGAGAAGCACATTGCTGCGTCTGCTCGGACACATTTTGAGATGGCGGCGGAAGCAGGGGAGAATCTTGCTCTCGAATGGTTGACTAGGCTGCCCCCTGCTGCCCCCACAGATTCTTCTCCAAGATGATGTTATCTGTGACTCATTTCTGTGATCTGGGTCCTAACCCACTCTCTCTGCTGAAGACAGCAGGGTGCAAATGTGTTGCTTTTCACCTTGAAATTTTCTTGATGGGAAGGGGTGTGCATTTTGTCTGCAAGGAAAGTTATCAAGCGCTACCTGAACAAGACCAGCCACCCTGCTCTCCCTTACCACATACTGTATGATGTTAAAGGCATTTTGGTGACAAACCATCTTCCTATCGAGGTTCACCCATGCAGAATAGAACGAAAAAGAGACTAGGAAGAGTACTTGTGGGGACTTGCGGTTGCGGAAAGGTTCATGTAATTCCATTTCTTCTTATCATATCTTCCATCCTATAGTTGATCTTTGTTGGTGCTTTAGCACATGCCATAGTACAATTGGCTTTCAACCAAAATTCTCTCCAAAGTGACTCCAATAGTTTTAGTCTGAGCTTTTCGGGAGAGAGAAGGAGGGGAGCGGAACTGTGTGGAAACCCTAACACCAGCATTCTTCACTAAGACATGAAGAACCGCTATGGTCAGATGCACTCTCTCATCCGAGGACCTTGAGAACCTTGAGAACCAGTGAGAACTTTCATGCCCTGTTGAGAAGGAAAAACAACCCACTGAGAGCGAGAGTACAATTTCAATTTCGTTTTTTTTCACAATGAAGAGCAAAGCAACTGCAGATGCAATCTAGCCTGCAGGACATCGAACCCTGTCGCATCCTAATTCAAAGATGGCCTTACCTTATCAAACCTGGTGTCAAACCTGGTGTTCCCCCACTGTGGAGAATCGCAGAAGCACTCTTGCCAAAGCAGTGCTCCCTCTCCTGGTGGCTGGGGAGGCGTCGTAAACATCACTCGCTAGGGTCTCGAACGATGTATTGCAAGCTGGATGCCCATTTCAGCTCCGCAGCCTGGCCCTTTTCATCTGCTGGTATATGATCTGAAACCTCCTTCCCATTTACTCCAAGGAAGACCTCAGGTATGCATACCGCAGGCGCGCTCATAAAGCCGGAGCATGCTGCCGTCCGAATTGCTATCTACCGAGAGAAGAGAAGTGGAGGGCAAATCTACAACTTGTAAGGATGACCAGGGATAATTTGTCACATTTTCACTTTCAACGGCTACTCGGCTGATGCGATTCACTTTTGTTTTCTGTCAGCTAGGAGTTGACACAAAGTTTTTGGGCCTCAAAATCATTACTTCCTGTGTACTGTGGAGATTGTATGCGACCGCTGCAGAGAAAATCGAACTTCTGCTGACAACCTGGTAGTGGCGAGCACATCCGATATTTAGGAGACAAAGACTCTCCTCTGAAATTATGTCGGGGTAAGCTCTCTTTTACACACATAATCCGCCCCTCAATGCCATATTGGAATATCCTCGTACTGCAATCAGAGACGAGTAATATGCTGCAGCGTGACTGCAGGATTATACCGTGTGCAGTGGCAAAGGATCCTATATATACTTGTAACAGGCGGAATCTCTGTTACTGTGAGCACAGGCATCGCTACTTGGGGGAAGTTTCGGCTCGATTTGGAGTCGAAACAGTCATTTATCTCTACGAAAAGAATGTGGGCTGCGCATATTCGCAAAAGGCTTGGGGTGCTCCCCTCTTTGCTGTTGGTATGTGTATGATAATCGTTGTTGGTCTGCCTCGCTCTGAGGACTTATGTCATAGTTTAGTTGAGCAGTTGTGATAGGGTGCAGCGTACAAAGTAGATGAGAGTTGTGATGACATTGTGGGTGCGAAATTGAAGAGGTGAGTTATAATAAGAGTGCGGGGTGCCGTAGGCTGGGGTGCAAAGACAGCATTGGAGTAGCAGCACAATTGATATGTGCGAATTTATGGGTAAAGGGCTAGCTGCAGTCAAGGAGCTCAACCGTATTGTTGACGACACAGACCTCGATGACCACCGTCTGCAACTGATAATTTATGCTGTACATTGTGGGTTGCCGTTGTCAGCTACTTGCGGCTCCTGGTGTCGTGGCAAGGGTAGCTAACTTAGGCAGGGATGGAGTTTGTGTGCAGACAAATCTTGGAGGATCAGATTGCAAGCACAAGAGTACCAACGAGGCATCCTGGATGGGCAGCTACAAGAAATCTGCATGGGTAGCAATAGGAGCTCAATTGTTTGAATCAATCACGTCCTCTATAACGAATACTCTTGAAAGACGGCAAAAAGATGGCACTTCTTGGGATGTGAGCACGTTATGTAAAGCTGGACGACTGAAAGAGGCTGTTCACGTTTTGAACCACGGAGGCGTTTTGGCCGATGCCAATACTTATGTCTGTCTCCTGCAGGAGTGCATCAGGATGGAAGGCCTAGCAGAGGGAAAGCAGGTGCATGCCCACATTATCGAAAGTGGATTCAAGCCAAGTATCTTTGTACTCAATACTCTTGTAAACATGTATTCCAAGTGTGGGAGCTTGGAGGATGCACGCCAGGTGTTTGACAAAATGCCTGACAGAGGTAAGGTTACATGGAACATAATGATAACAGGATATGCTAAGCATGGGTGTAGTATGGAGGCAATAAAAATCTACGAGGAAATGATATGTCAAGGGGTGATGCCCAACAGGGTCACATTCCTTTGTGTTCTCAAGGCTTGTGCCAACCTGGCAGCCATGGAAAAGGGCAAGGAGGTCCATGCGAACCTCATCAAAGCAGGAATTCCTGCTGATGTTGTGCTGGATACTGCCCTTATTGCCATGTATGCCAAATGTGGGAGCATGAAGGATGCACGTCATGTGTTTGAGAATATGGCTGAACAAAATGTTGTGTCATGGAACGCAATGATCACAGGATATGCTCAGCATGGCTGTGCTAGGGAGGCCTGGGAGACCTATGAGCAAATGAAACATGGAGGGGTGATGCCCAACAGGGTCACATTCGTGTGCATTCTCCATGCCTGTGCCAGCCTCACAGCGCTAGAAAAGGGCAAAGAGGTCCATGCTGACATTATCCAAGCTGGCATCGAGGCAAATATGATCCTTGAGAGTAGCCTTGTCGACATGTACACCAAATGTGGGAACATAAAGGATGCACATCAAGTGTTCAACACTATGACGGAGCGAGATGTGGTCTCGTGGAGTGCTATGATCGCAGGATATGCTCAGCATGGCTACGGTATGGAGGCTTTGCAGACCTATGAGCAGATGATGCAGGAAGGTGTGGTACCCAACCAGGTCACGTTTGTTGGCGTTCTCAAATCATGTGCCACCCTGGCAGCACTGGACAAGGGCAAAGAGGTCCATGCTGACATCATCAAAGCTGGAATTCAGCCAAATATCATTCTGAAGAGCGCCCTTGTTGACATGTATGCCAAGTGTGGCAACATAGAGGATGCACATCAATTGTTTGACGATATGGCTGAAAGAGATGTGGTCTCATGGAATGCGATGATTGCAGGATATGCTCAGCATGGGTGTGGTAGAGAGGCCCTGCAACTCTTTAGGCAAATGCAACAGGAACGTTTGAAGCCGGACGGCATCACTTTTGTATGTGTTCTCTCTGCATGTAGCCATGTGGGCCTAGTGGATGAAGGCTGTCATTACTTTAATTCCATGAGTCAAGATCATGACCTTACTCCTACAGTGGAGCATTTTGGCTGCATGGTGGACCTTCTTGGCCGTGCGGGACAAATGCAAGAGGCAGAGGACTTAATTAAGAAAATGCCAATGGAACCAGGTGTTGCTGTATGGGGAGCCTTGCTTGGTGCCTGCAGAATTCATGGCAATGTGAAGGTGGCAGAATATGCGGCAAAATGCCTGCTTGAGTGTGATCCACATGACATTGCAACTTACGTGCTGCTAGCAAACATATATGCTGCAGCTGGCAGGTGGGACGACAGAGCAAAGTTGAGGAAAATGATGGAGGCCAAAGACATCAGAAAGGAAACAGGTTGCTGCTGCATTGAGGTGAACAAGTGGGTCCATGCATTTGTTGTAGATGACAAATTGCATCCACAAATTGACGAAATCCATGCTGAGCTACAGAGATTGTCTGGTCAGATGAAGGAGGCTGGGCATATGCCTGACACCCGCTTTGCATTGCATGATGTGGAGGAGGAGCACAAGGAATTCTCTCTTTACCACCACAGCGAGAGACTGGCCATTGCTTTTGGGCTCATAAGCACATCCCCTGGGATGCCTCTCCGTATCATCAAGAACCTTCGGGTGTGTGGTGACTGCCACACAGCTGCCAAGTTCATCTCCAAGATTGTGGGGCGCTCAATTGTTGTACGGGACGTGAATCGCTTTCACCATTTTCAAGATGGGGTTTGTTCTTGTGGGGATTACTGGTGAAACTAACCACATGCATGAAGGAAAGACGTTGCAGCCTGTCAGGTGCGATTTTTCTCCCTCCCTCTCTCTCTTTATGTGGAGAGTTGTCCATAACTTGTATGCTCACACCAAAAGCTCTGTCACTGTTAATGGACAGAAGTCTAACTTCTTTGACATAGACCAAGGTGTAGCTCAAGGATGTACCCTCTCGCCTCTGCTCTTCAATGTTTTCATCAATCAACTCCTCGAGGATGTGGAACGTGAGGGATTTGGGTTAAGGGTGGGTGATGCCACCATTCCAGCCCTTATGTTTGCGGATGACTTCGCAGGCATAGGGGAGACTCCTTCCAACCTCCAGGAATTGATTGATTGCGCGAAGAGATATCTTTGAGGGCTAGAGGTTAATGTCAGTAAATGTGCAGTGACATTCAACGACAGAGGAGAGGGAGGAAGTGATCTTAAGTGGCAGTGGGGTAGCCAAGAGATTCCAGTCCTCTCTTCCTACACATACCTGGGCGTTGAGTTTTCCTCCAACTGTAACTGGGATGCACATATCCAGAAAGTTGTTCAAACTGGCAAGGGCAAAGCGCTGAGTCTCACTAAATTTTTACACTGCAGAGGGATTAACTCTGAGGTCAAGAAAACCTTGCTTTGCCGCGTTATTAGACCTGCCTTGGAGTACGGATCTGCTATATGGGTTGATAACTCCAACCAGGCTAAGTCTCTAGAATCCGTTCAAGTGGGGGTGCTTAAGGAGTGCATGTCAGCATGCTCCAAAACAGCCAATGTGGTTTGGCATCCCTTCCTTAAGCTCCCGACAAGATGAATTCAAGGTCAGATGGTGGGGTCAGTTGCAACACATGTCCAACACCAGATACCCTAAGTTAATCGACTCTATATCTTGGAAACAGGACTGCCCTGTCAAACAGGCTAAGTCCTGGCAGAAGAGAGTAGAAGAGATTCTCAAGGACCTGGACCTGGATCCGCATGTCTTGACCCTGCTGGATAAATCTGACTTAGAGGCTGTAGTGTCCAAAGCCATGTCTGTTGCCATGAGATTGTCTGATGAAAATGAAGTTAGGCAGAAAACTTCCCTGAACTTGTTTCCAGTCAGTGACATGGGGGAGGACATCTTGGATGACCTCAAGGGTCTACCCAATCTCGGCACCAGACTGAAATTTAAACTCAGGGCAGGAAGCCTATCTTTGAACAGTAAACAGAAGCAGAGAGGATAGGGAGAGTGCAATTGCCCGTGGTGTGGGCAACCGGAAGACAATATTCATTTTCTGATTCACTGTCCGGGGTACTCTCACCAGAGAGAAGCTCTCCTCCAATCTATCAAGAGAATTGTGCCTGTACCTCTGTTTACCAACTTTGAAAGTCTCGAGGCTGAGCCAAAAGCCCAGGCCCTTCTGAGGCCTAGTTTTTGGGCAAATCACACACAGCAGATTGATGCTTGTGTGAAGGGATTTCTAGAGGATATCTGGAAAACCCGAATCAATTCTTTGTATAAAGGTAAGTCTTACTACCAATGTCAGCCCCTGACAGAGGTAGGTTCTGGTTTCCGCTCAAACTGGGCGCAGGGTCAATGGCCACAAGGCTACGGCAACTAACTTCTTATGAGTACATTCTCTTTATGTGTCACAGTGATCCGATCAATGTGACAATGTGTATGGATCAATGTTTTATATCAAGGTAAGTCTTACTACCGACGTCAGCCCCTGACAGACGTAGGTTCTGTCCCTTTGTGTTCCGCTCAAACTGGGCGTGGGGTCAATGTCCACAAGGCTACGGCAAACAACGTCTTATGAGCACATTCTCTTTATGTGTCACAGGTGTTTGTGTGGCTGTGTAATGTCAACACCAGTATCACTGGATGTGTGCAAGCTATATTCCATTCAGGCTGAGTACCAAACAAGTTGGTGGATGGAACCAGTGACTGGCAGTTAGTACCCTGCAGGGACACATGGATTCAAGAGTAGTTCCATAGCCAACTGTCACATTTATTGGTCAGGGAACTTTCTCTCTCACCTCTTTGTGGCCCCCACACTGCTCTCCTTACCCACTTTTCTACTCATCCTAACACAAAAGGGTTTTTTATTTTTTTAAATGGGGTTTGAGTTTCTCTATGTCAGTTACAGTATAAGTGTAAATAGAAGATACAGCTTGTATATATTACCATTCACCCGTTATTAGTTTCTATGAGAAAGGACAGGTGCTCCTATAGGTGGTGATGGATTTCGTTTTATTCTGTGAAATCATCAGCGGGTGCATTGTGAGGTCAACCAAGATTTACAAGCTTTGAAATAGTCTAGCATTGCTATGATCCATTGGCGACACAGTTGGCCACCTGTCGCTTGTCAGTTTGTGATGGAATGATTGTTGCACAATGCAGAAACACCCTGGGGCCCTCTTCTTAGCAGGCGCCATGTACTTGGCTGGTAAACATGTTTCTCGAGATCCCAAGGCAGCTGCCTGGTGTTTTCGCAAGGCTGCTGAACAGGTGTGGTGCTACTCTCATTGCTTTGACCTGAAAAGTAGGAAGTTCTGCATAATTGTGAAAGCAAATGCAAGGTTGTCACTATGGAATCACCTGGCATACAATGGATCGCTCTTGTTGCACTGCTTTTCTCCATATTGTTCAGAATTCTTAAATCCTGATTCTTCAGCAAGTATATGTTGTGTGTAAGACAGTGATTGAGAGGGTTGTCTAACAACCTTTCATTGGCAGGGATGCATCCCAGCAGTTTGGGGCTCTCATGGCAAAAGGTACATGTGGGTTAAAAGCACCACTTAAAGCCTTGAACATTGTCTATGTTTATGCATCAGTTGCGGGGGGAAGAGTGAGGATAGCTGTCAATGTTGTCCGGGGTTCTAGCTGATAACTGCTTCTGCAGCTTTCCTGCGAGCTAGCTCTCAACAAGCTTTTGTGGTAGCAATTTTCAGGAATCATGACAATCTGTGATGTAGGGATATGACACAACCTTGTCTGTGCGATGTAGGAGTTTGAAGGAGTCTGGGATTGAGGCAATTGAAAGAGGAGATGTTCTCAAATTTTGTCGTGCCACATATCTGGTGGTGAATACTGGCACAGGTGCAGATTTGGATGAGGGAGATAGGACGGAAGGTGATCTAATGAAGATTTCAGACAATACGCCAAAGAAGCACTTGGAGTTTGCTGCATCTGCTAGGATACATTTTGAGATGGCGGCGGAAGCAGGGGAGAATTTTGCTCTTGAATGGTTGTCTAGGCTGCCCCCTGCTGCCCCACAGATTCTTCTTCATGATGATGTTTTCTGTGACTTCTTATAGCTGTGATTTGTCTTCTAACCCTCTCCCTGCCGCAGACAAGAGGGAGCAAATGTGCCTGTGTTGAAAAGTTGTTTTTCACCTTGAAATTTTCTTGATGGGAGGGGTGTGCATTTTGCTTGAAAGGAGAGTTCTCAAGCGCTACCTGAACAAGACCAGCCACCCTGCTCTCCTTTACTACAAACTGTATGATGGTAAACCATCTTCATATCAAGGTTCAACCACAGAACAGAATGGACTAGGAAGAGTATTTGTGGAAACTTGTGTTGAAAGGTTCATGTGTAATTCCAATTCTTCTGATCATAGGAATTATCTTTCATCCTGTAGTTGATCATATGATGCAGTACAAGCAGCTTTCTACCCACATTCTCTACAAAGTAAAGTCAAATAGTTTTAGTCGGAGCTTTTCGGGAGAGAAGGTGGGGCATAAAATTGTGGGAAACTCTACACCAGCATTCTTCAATAAGACAAGAATTGCAGCTATGGTCAGATGCACTATTTCATCCTAAGTAATGTGTCCTAATTACAGCTTCCAGTGTTAAATCTTGGATGTAGGTTCTCCCTTACTTCAGAGTAAAGAATACAGATCAAGTGGCATTTTTGGATTCTGATTGAGTCCATATAAGACGTGGATATGAAATGCAGGTGCACCTCCATAGATTTTGGGATCTTCGTGCATTGTTTCTTGTAATCTGTATGAAACATCTGACAAGGTTATCACTGACTTCACTGCTGTCACAAAGGGCAGCTCACAGACGCATTCAGTTCCAGACTTCCCTTTGGTGACAAAGAATAGCAAAGGATGACCTTTCTGTCCGACCCTTTGAAGTCTCACATTTCTTTCCTTAATGTTGACTATTCACCAATAATCCCCACACGAACACACCCCATCTTTGAAGTGGTGAAAGCGTTTTGCATCCCGAACAGCAACTGATCGCCCAACAATCTTAGAGATGAACTTGGTGGCTGTGTGGCAATCACCACACAGCCGAAGGTTCTTGATGACACAAAGAGGCATACCAGGAGGTGTGCTGATGATTCCAAAGGCAATGGCCAGCTTCTCACTGTGGTGGCAAAGAGAAGATTCTTTTTGTTCTTCTTCCAGCTCATGCAATACAAAACGCGTATCAGGCACATACCCGGCCTCCTTCATCAGCCCAGACAACCTCTCCAGCTCAGCATGGATTTCCTCAATTTGTGGATGCAGTTTGTCATCTACAACAAATGTATGCATCTGCTTGTTAACCTCAATGCAGCTCCACCCTGGCTCCTTTCTGACTCCTCTGTCCTCCATCATCTGTCTCACCTTTGCTTTATCGTCCCACCTGCCAGCTGCAGCATAGATGTTTGAGAGCAGCACATAGGCTGCAGGGTGGTGTGGATCGGACTCGAGAAGGCCTTTTGCCGCACGCTCTGCTAGCTTCAAATCACTGTGAACTCTACAGGCACTAAGCAAGGCCCCCCACACTGAAGCACCTGGTTTGATTGGCATTTTGTTTATCAAGTTGTCTGCCTCATCCAACTGCCCAGCGCGGCCAAGAAGGTCAACCATGCAGCTAAAATGCTCCACCGTAGGTGTGAGGCCATGATTTCGACTCATGGAATCAAAGAACCGATGGCCTTCATCCACTAGGCCCGCATGACTACATGCAGAGAGAAGAGATATAAATGTTATACCATTTGGCCTCAAGCCTTCGAGTTCCATGCGGTGAAAGAGTTGTAGGGCCTCCCTACCACATCCATTCTGGCCACATCCTGCGATCATCACAGTCCATGAGACCACATTTCGTTTAGCCATACTGTCGAACACTTCGCGTGCATCCTTCATGCTCCCACATTTCGCATACATGTCCACAAGGGTATTCTCCATAATCATATCTGATGAAATCCCAGCTTTGATGATGTCACTATGGACCTCCTTGCCCTTTGCTAGTGCTCCGAGGCTGGCACAGGCACTGAGAATGCTAGTGAATGTGACCCTGTCGGGTGTGACCCCTTCCCGTTGCATTTGCTCGTAGAGCTTGAACGCCTCCTCAGCGAGCCCGCTCTTGGCGTATCCTGCCAACATCATAGTCCACGTAAACAAATCTCGTTCAGGCATTTCATTAAACACTTGGCATGCGTCCACCAGGCTCCCACACTTGGCATACATGTTCACAAGAGCACTGAGTAAGAAGATGTCTGGCTTGAGCCCAGCTTTGATGATGTCAGCATGCACTTGTTTGCCCTTTTCCAGGACTCCTAAGCTGGCACAAACATTGAGAATGCAAGTGAAGGTGACCCTGTTAGGTGTCACCCCTTCCCCTTTCATTTCCTTGTAGAGTTTGAAAGCATCCTCAGCATGCCCATGCTTGGCATATCCTGCCATTAGCATTGTCCATGTATGAATATCTCGTTTAGGCATTTTGTCAAACACTTTGCATGCATCCACAAGGCTTCCACACTTGGCATACATATTCACAAGAGTGTTGCGTACAAAGATGTTTTGCTTGAATCTACTTTGGATAATGTGGTCATGCACCTGCTTTCCCTCTTCAAGGTCATTTGTATTGATGCACTCCCGCAAGAGACCAACATAAATATTGGAGTCTGCCTGAATACCTCGTTTGCTCAAAATGTGCAGTGCCTCTTTCACTTGTCCTGCCTTACATAGTGTCCTCACATACTCATACGTGCCAGAAACGTCCTTGTTGACACCCTCTTTGGGGCCTGTTCCAGAAACAGCACTGATTATCAAGGTATTGCCCCTGCTGCTAGTCTGATGTCCAGCAGTCAATTGTGTCCGATTCAACCCTGTCATCCTACATGACGGAACCTCTTAGATAAGTACCGTTAAACTGAAACTCGCTTAACATATACTTCAAAGAAAGATTTTTTGACAGGCTTTTGTTGCACATTAACAAGCTTACAAACCTATCTCAGTCATCTACTTTGAGAATGCACTA
Organism: Takakia lepidozioides; assembly: GCA_030704615.1. Taxonomy (NCBI): domain Eukaryota; kingdom Viridiplantae; phylum Streptophyta; class Takakiopsida; order Takakiales; family Takakiaceae; genus Takakia; species Takakia lepidozioides. The sequence continues at coordinate 39,162,313 of CM060731.1, forward strand.
CGGCCTTTCTATCCTGTTTCAGTTGTAACCTGGTTCATCGTAAGAACAATACCCGTCGAGTTTTTGGCCTCGGTCTGAGGGCCATACATCCACATTAAAACCATCACCAGACTGTACTTGACCTTTAATCACGGCAGCTCCCTCTGCTTTTGGATGCGAGATACTGTCAACTAGAAGGACCCCTTTTGTGCGCTTATCTGTGAAGCTTGAACTTTCCTGTGAGCAGTCATAGCTTAGCCACACGACTACCAAAGCCCGAACCATCTTCAAATAGCAAGTATTAACCTTGAGAACCCTACTTTCAGGTCCACCTACTGAGAGCCACACTACGACTTCACTTCCGTTTTTTCACAATGAAGAGCAAAGCAACTGCAGATGCAATCCAGTCTACAGAACATCATCACGCCAGATTTCGACGAAGCCATCCTTGATAACTCTGTCGCATCCTAATTCAAGATGGCCTCACCTTATCAAACCTGGTGTTCCCCCACTGTGGAGAATTTGAGAAAAACTCTTGCCAAAGCTGTTCTCCCCCTCCTGGTTGCTGGGGAGGCGTCATAAACATCACTCGCGAGGGTCTCGAACGCTGTATTGTCAAGCTGGATACCCTTTTCAGCTCCACAGCCTGACCCATTAATCTGATACATAATCTGAGATCTCCTTCCCGTTTATTCCAAGGAACGGACAGCACCTCAGGTATACATTCCGCCTGCGCGCTCAGACAGCCGGAGCATGCTGCCATCGAATTGCTATCTATACTGAGAAAAGAGACGTTGGGTGCAAATGTAAAATTTCACACTGAACCTGGCGTGGGTATCATGTCAAAGCTACATGGTATGACTGTTTTGATATCGCGTACACTTGCACTTGGGGACTGTGACGTCGCGCAGGGTTCGGAACTCCAGCAAGCACTTGCCCGACAGGAAGTTTCAAGCAGCAATCTTCTTCCTAGATGTTTTACTTATAACACATGTGAGACCTTGCTTGAAATAGACTCGGTCTGTACGTGATCGAATTTGATGAAACCCTGTACGACTATATTTGCAACATGTACAATGGGTGAACGTGCATAGGATGAGAAGTTCCCAAAAAGAAAAAGGGGGGGGGGGGGGGGGGGGGAAAGGGGAAAGGAACAGGAAACAAGAAACAAGAGAAGAAAACAAAAAGCTATAGTAAGCTACTCAGCTAGAGAAAAGAACAAAAGCTATAGTAAGCTACTCAACTAGCGACAAAAACAGATGCTATAGTAAGCTACTCAAGCAGAGCGACCTTCCCAGCCAACAGCTTGGAGGAGATCAGGCAAGGAGAAAGGCAAAGTGTCAGGCATAGGCGGAAGATGAGATGACGCGGAGCTAGCCACATCAGCCCGATGCAAAATAGATGTGGCTTGTGCTCTCTGCAAAGCAACTGAAACACGCTGTCGATGGTAGGCAACAAGGACGGAGGCATGTGGGATGCCAATGGACCCGCTCTTGGCTGCATGATGTGCACATGTCCGCAGGAAATCGTCAAAGTGTCGGTGCAATGAACCAAATATCTCGACCGCCAGCGGAAGAAATTTGTCGGTGGGGTAACGATCGCTGTAGTCGCGTTCCTTGGCCTGAGGTGCTACAGTGGTTGCCGTGCCTGGTGTGGTAGCTTCGCGAGATAGCAGATCCGCTCGAGTGGGTTAGGCGAGAACGACATCCGCTAGGGTACGCAAACCATCTCTAGATATGACGATGTCAACACGGCGGCGTGTAGAGTGGGACGTAAGCGTGGGTCGTAAATGTGGTTGCTCACGCAGTACATGATACCCTGCCTCCCGAGCAATAGATGTCACCGCATCGCGAACCATATCATGAGACGCAGTGCGCTCACAACCACATGGACTGTGAAGGAGATGGATGGCAAGGTCATCGATGGGCTGCAACGCTAAAGGAAGGAGATGGATGGCCATCGATGAAGACAGACGCAACGCGAAGGATGAGGCAAACCGAGTCGAAGGCGGAACGCAATAGTGAAAATAAGGGATGAGAGGCGAAAAGGTGCGATAGTAGGTCGTGCTGCCAACCATGCCCCTGCTCCAGGTCCTGCGCATGATAAAAGTCGGGCTCGATGCAACTCAGAAAGAAGCACTTGAGAGCATGTCGGAAAAAGAATGATGGTGCACGCGCTCGGAAGTGGACTCCTGAAGATGGTCGAGGCTTTCAACAACCAACTGCTCAAATGGTGGTAGACATGCTCGCACCGATGCCGGAAGAAGATCTCGCGCAGAACGGAGATGCTGCTGGAAGGGTAAAATGTCACTGTCAACATGTGCAACGGTGTCCATAAGGATGGGACGATAGTCACAGAGAAATCGTGAAGCGAAGGCTGGCGCAACCAATGCCCAACTGCCGAGGAAAGCTGACGGGGCAGCAGTGACAGTGGACAAAAGACCCACACCACCAGAAGAGACGGGCAGGGTGGCTTGTTGTCGTGGCAAAAGTCCCTGAGCACCCTCCAGAGCTTCTGGTCCTAACAATCTTCCGAAGATAGTCATCATGGTAGTATCAAACCCACATAAGTGGTGTAGGAAATCTGGGCTGGGTGGAACAGTGTGCAAGAGATATGAGGGACGCTGAAGGAAACATTTGGTCAAGATTCCATATGCTACACGTACATTTCCGAGCCTAGGAAAGAGATCGGCGTGGGTGGCATCCTGGTGGAATGCATCTTCCAAGAAAGACTTTGTGAACTGGGTGGTGCCAAAAAGGGACTCCCAGGATTCTGATGCCATTGGGCGGAGCAATGAAGTGAGCAGGGAGGACAAAATCTGCAGGGAGACCGGACGGAGACCACACCGCACATTTGCGAGATTGCACTGAAAGGCCCACGGCAGAGAGTTGGGTGACAAAATGATGGTAAGCTGAAAGTACCTGTGAGGCAGGGCCTACAATGTGCGTGTCGTTTGTTGGTAAAAGACAAAATGAGTGTACTTGTGCAGAAGCCGTGTGAGGGCGCGGACGTGAGCCATGGCAAACAAAGGTCCTCCTAATGGGTCACCTTGGCGGGTCCCAACCTCGGACTGAATGATGGATCACTCACCTAGGCGAGAATGATGACTGTAGTATAGGGGAGTGGTGGATGCATAGAATAATTGAACAAACAGAATGAGCTAGTGGAAATCTCATCCGGCTCAATGGAGCTCCTGAAAGATAGCCGCTCGTGACACAGTGTTGAAAGCGGTGGTGACGTCGACCTGGAGAACCACCCAATCCGGATGAAGATCAAGAGCTGCATGAATCCCCTGAACCACCGCCTCGCAACCTCCTAAAGTGGCGACCCCGAACTGGTGAAGAAAGAGATGTCCGGAGAAGACATCTCGAAACTGAAGACAAAGTGAGTGGCTGACAAGGCGGTAAAGAACCTCTCCAACTACGATAGGGCGGATGCCTATACCTGAGGGTTTGCTCATAGCCAACAATCTGGAGGCCCCAAGGAGACGGGCCACGGAGGCAGGGATACGACCAGCAGCAATAAAGGAGCAAATCTGAAATAGCTGAGAAAAGCCACTAGCAGAGTCATGTGGAGAGAAACACTTGCGTAAGTCTTCATACAGGAGACCGGAAGGACCTGCCGCTGCAAGATGAGGACTGCGCATGAAGGCCTGAGTGAAGACCTCCCGATCTAACTGGAGATCCTAGTCTGGCTCGAAGTCCTCGACAAAAAGCGGCAAAATATCCTTAGCTGATGGGTGAAGGGTTTCGAGGGCAGTGACAGTATCTGCTGATGGAGGCGTTGGTGTGGAAGGTGCTAAAGCCTTGGCCGCACGTGAGTACTCGCCAACGCGGCCTAACATGAGACTATGACGAAGTCGCCTGTGGACCGATGAGGGTGGCTGCGTGGAGGAAGCGGGAGGGGCGCGTGCCACAAGGGCTAGTGCCCGTAATTGATGCTCATCTTGTAGACTCTCCCAATCTCCAGATAAAAAACAGCGAAGACGGATGCGCGTCTCTCTGTGCCCTAACTGACTGCCATGAGGGGGAAAACCAAACACCATTGAGAAAATAACAAGAAAAGATACCATGCTGGTATATCAGCAGGATCACGAACCAGCCTGTCTAAGGGCAGACGGAGTGCCAGTTGGACCTCATGACGCAGTGCCACCGGAATTCTTGTATAAAGACGAGGCCTTGGCAGTCCTAGTTGAAATGCGCCCAGTACATCTAGAGCTGAAAGCCAATGCCATGCATTTGGAGGCAAGAGGTGGCGCATGCAAGACACTGGGCTGAAATGGAAAAGTACCATTTGTGTGGGACTGATGAAGAGCCGCACACGTGCGCTGGTGTCGCGCCCAAACCATTAGAATGAGCAAAACCTCCAGGGGGAAAGACCGAGTCTATCAACTGCCAAGTACTCCAGTTCAACAAACCGACCTGAATATTCGTCAGATTGCCCGCCATCTTTAGCATGTCCCGCAATTGTGAAGTATCTTCTGCATCCTCACTCTGTTCTACAGTTTCTCCAGCCCTCTCTGCCACAAACCCAACTCCACAATGCGTTGTGACACTCTCCATGATAATAACTCCTCTCGGGTGAGAAAAATTTGTGGGTAGTGAGCAGGCTGGCGGTTCAAAGATGGCACATTGCTTGTCCCTTCCTTATCAATCCATCACTCTAGCGCTGAAGAAAAACCTGGCTGGGTGTGCTAGTTTGGAATAGCATCTTTATGGCTGCTGATAAGGATAAGCTCTATCTAAAACCGACGAAATCTTCCAAAATCCGACTTTTACAAAACCCTACTCGACTCGTAAAATATAGAAACCCCACAACACTAATTGGAACCCGTGGGGGTTTTGACAGCACTGTTCGAGGCGGTGGGACCGGTGCTGGGAGAGGATGGCGCTTACCAAATTACACCTCTCGGTGATGAATCTGCCTTCAACGGAGACCGTGGGCTACTCGAAGGACGTTGCTGCCCGCTCTCTCGACCTTCAAGATACGCCCTCCCCTGCAAAAACGATGCGATCCGAATCGGGTCGGTCGGTAGCTTGCGCGGGATTGCATATGAGGGTTATTCTTTGCTAGGATTACAGTGGGCCAGGAGAAGGTTAGTCGATAGGGAACAGAGTACGGCCACCTTCTGCTGCATCAATATGCAAGTTACTCTTGTCTAGAGTTACAGTGGGCGATCGAAGGAGGCAGTACTTTAAGTGCTCTAGAAATTCCGATTTACACTCATCCGACGTTCCTGGACGAAAAGAAGACGCAATGGTGCTAGCAAACGCTGACAGTAAGGACTTCAAATATGAAGTAAAGGTCATGAATTTCATAAATTTTAAACGTGAGACAGTGTCAGCGACTCAGATGAGTGGGCGATTTGTGGTCTCAGCCGAATCATCGCAGGTGGGTCAATGGCGCCGTGCAAATGTGTCTTGGTTAGGTCTTACTCATCCAGGACGAAGCCTAACCTACACATTTCTTCCTTCTATTGTCGGTAGAAGCTGGGAAGATGCGGCCGGACGAGTGACTGACTTTGAGTATTGACCCCACAGCCAAGGGGGGCTCTACTAGATGAAGAATTTGCTTTCTGGCGGGAGCAGGATGGAAATTTTGGGTAGGTCACAATGACAAAGAGCATGATTGTCAACTCGATTGTGTACGGTAGACCTTCTGAATGCAACCACTTCTGATTCCGTAGGATTATGGTCTTTCTCTGGAGCTCCAGATTGAAGCCCAACCTCTCTGCAGACAACGCTTTTTTTACTCAATTCATTGTGTTTCCGCAACACTACACCTATGTGAGTTCTCAGTTTTCATGCTGATCTTCTTAAGCTGGAAACGTCACTGAGTAGTATGCTTTTTCTGTTTTTTTTGTGGAGAAGAGAGGTGGGTTGGCACAGGATATGGTAGGCAAGGTGGGTGCTTCGTGGCCCATAACTGGGATACTGTCATGCTGCCAAAGTTAAAGCATTCACTTTCACATAGGCTTACCTTTGCAGTTTGAGATTCCTTGAGATGAAATGATGCTTCTCACTTACAGGGCTGTCTGCATCTGTGAAATATCACATTGTCAGAGGGTTTTGAACTTTTTTGGGTCCCTCAGTATTTTCAGTGTCAGAACGCCTGCTATTACTTGCAATCAAGTCTAGCCTCCACAACATGTATGCTCTTGTGAAATTTGTGTGGTTCTCCCTTATTGGCGTGTGGTGTTGCAAATGCAGCCATTCGGAGTCTTACATGGGGGCATTACGGCATTGCTAGCTGAGGATTTGGCTAGCATGGGAGCTATTCTGGCTGCAGGGGGACGAAGAGTAGCAGGCATAGAAATAAATGTCAACCACTTGCGAGCTGTGCCTATCGGGAATGAGGTCATCGTCAAGGCAGAACCTCTCATGGTGGGGAAAAGGGTTCAGGTACTCAAGTCAAACATGGTCTGGCTAGTGGCTGAAGGAGCCAGTCTTTCCATGAAAGATTGCCTGGATTGTCATGCACATGGATGCTTTCCGTATGTACTAGCCATGATTTCATGCAAGAGAAGAGATTGATATGATGTCTGTGGATGTTAAAGAAAATGACATTTTCCTGTATATTGTCAACTGAGATGAATTAGAGTTAGTGCCAGAGCGCTGGAAGGGTCTAGAAACAGCTGTAAAAATGTCCTGACCTTAGTCAACCTCGAGTTCAGATTTCAGGGTTTGTATCATAACTCAGATTCTCTTCTCACTGATGAGAGGTATCAGCTTGTGTATTCCTTCTTGGTCATGTAATGGTGTTCACCATGGAAGTCCACAAAACTTGAGTTGAGAGATTTACACTCGAGTCTCTCGAGCCATATATCTATTTATTGAAACTATTTGAACTCTTTTGCTTGTGAGAGTGGTCCTCATATGATCTTGTTTTATTCAGGTCTGGGAAGTAAAGTTCTCAACAAGTTTGAAGCAAGATGGGGACTCTGGAAAATCACCCGAATCTGTTACCACGGCGGTTTCACGTGTCACTGTTATAGTGCTGCCGATTTCGGAGAGACTTTAGGAGGAAATACGCTTACTTCAATGTTCTCACTTTCGCAGGATCCGCCCTGAAGTCATTCTTGGCAGGAGTGCTTGAGAGCAATCAGTGCCAGTCCATTGCTGCAACGGAAGTCGAACCTCATGGTTTAGCTGGTATGGAATTTGGTCTTCCATAAAGCTGGGGCGCTAAACATTCACCAACTCTGGAAGTCTGAATTCCTCATCAGCACCAGCTCTGCGGCTCTGGAGGAGCAGCTTCGATGGATAGTAACGTTGGGGCAGTGGCATTAGTTGCTGTAGGCTCATGGCTGCTGGCGAAGCTGGGCTACTCTTTGATCGCTGCCCCCAAGGCAGCAAGACACACTTTCGGATTCGAGTGCCGCCAGTGCCGACATTGATTGCAGCAGCGGGACCAGGAGCTAATGATCTGACCAACATTGGCTTTGGAAGTTTTCTCTTTTTTGACAACGAGATTAGAGAGGGCCCAGGTCGCGACAGCTTGCTCTTGGGGAGGGAAAGAGGCTTTGGTCCGATAAGTGATATGCAGGGTAAAGAAGGAATTCAGGCCACAAGCACCATGTTCTTCCATGCAGACTCAGGGCACAACGGAACCGTCACTTTTCATGGTAATCTGGGGGGCACTGACCCCAGGAGCGAGTTCCTGGTCGTCGGGGGTACTGGTGACTTTCGAGGGGTGCGAGGATATGCGTTCGTTGAAACTATCAGGGCGAATCCACTTGATTTTGTTTTTCGCTGGACTCTCTACTTGTCGTCCTAATAAATTGGACTTGCTTTTTGAGTTCTTGTGAGTCGGTTGTCATCTCTACCCATTCTACTGTGTGTGATGTGGAGTACATCGTTGTCTTATGGTCCCTTGCAATGTTTAGATTGGTCACGATTGTAGGTTTTGCAAAATAGTGACGGCCTTCATCCACCAGGCCCACATGGCTACAAGCAGAGAGAAGGGATATGAAAGTGATACCATCCGGCTTCAAGCCTTCCTGTTGCATTTGTGTGAATAATTGCAGGGCCTCCCTACGACACCCATGCTGAGCATACCCTCCAATCATCACATTCGATGAGACAACATTTCGATCGGCCATATTGTTGAACACTTTGAGCGCATCCTTCGTACTCCCGCATTTGGCATACATATCAGCAATGGCAGTCTCCAGAATGATATCTGGTATAATTCCAGCTTTGATCATCCGCATGGATCTCTTTCCCCTTTTCCAGGGCTCCTATGCTTGCACACCCATAATGTGTGTCATGTGGAGAACATCGTTGTCTCATGGTCTCATGGTCCCTTGCAATGCTTAGATTGGTCACGTTTGTAGATTTTGCAGAAGCGCATCTCCTCTCTTAAGCAGATCTCTTTAGAGCATGTGCGATCTATTCCGGTGAACTGAACCCATATCGTAATGGTATTGACTGGATGGACCTACCCGCATGGTGAGATCTGCTCGAGTCTTTCTCACACCCAGTCCTCGGTAATATGTCCAGCAGACCACAGGAATGGTGCTTTCCAAAGAGAACTGCATCGCTAGGCTCTCACACACCATGACCATATAGATCTTTCTAGTTTACATGCGGCAGTGGGTCAAAAGTAACACACTATCAACAAGAACTCGTCTTATCTGCAGATTTTGATAAGAATATTTTGAAACGTTGCAGGATTTCATCAAGTGAATTCAGTTATGTCATACCCTGGTCCCAGCTCCTCTTTCTCCTGAAGTTCTCAGCTGAAGAGCAGGCCCCAAGGTCGCTCTTCCCTCGATGTTGTGGTCCATAACACAGCCAAAACCTGAATACCACTATCCAGCTGCTCAACCCAACCGTTCAATCATCATGCTTAACACATTGACCTCAAGAAGAAATCCTTCTCTTCCTTCAACATGGAAAGGGTTCTCTCTCTCTCCCCTGGATGTCACCCATCCTCCTCACAGATTCATGTGCCAGTCAATGTGCAGCAATAACTCAAAGCACTAAATTAATAAGTGATTTGGCAGTCACTGGTTCAGAAAAATCAGGGTACTGAGAACAGCGATAGAGAGTTGGCACTTGTAGACTCGGGTGTAGACTCGGGAGGAGAGACAAGTCCTTTGGGCTCTCAAGAGTTGCTTGTTTGTCTCTTTCAGTCTGACACCCTTGTCATGCTCCTTGTTGCCGAAGGGATGGCTGGGATTAGTTTTCCTTTCTGTCTCTGGAGTAAAGGCATAACTGCTCTGGCACGTCGTGCCTTGTTGGTGTTGGAGGTGATTGGGCATTTACCGTGAGCTCGAGAAACTAGGGTGTACCGGTTTCTTCACTTAGTCTCTCCTCCTTCTCTCAAAGGTCCGTTTTTTCCTTTCTTTGTTTTGTGGGTTTTTCTGTTTTTGGTTCTATGAGTTAGGTGTTTCTTTTTTGTTCCTCACACAGACACTCAAATCAATTCTAAGACTCAGAACATATTCAACCCCGTACCCCAGGCATCATTCTGAACTGACATAAACCCTTGCCCTCTCCTAGATGTCTCTTCTAAGCCTTCGGCTTTGGCTACCTATCCGATGAACTAGACCTTATTCATCCTAGCGGCATGCTCGACAGTCTGTCCTTCGCATTAGTTCTCATCAACTCCCCTTAATGCACAGCCGCCATGCTCCTGGGACCCTCCCCTATTTTCCTTGATTAACCCATCCCCAACCAATCAACTCCTCCCTTCTGCCATCTAAGTTATGATCACCGGCAAACTCTGGCGTTTGCCACCAACCAGCCATCACCTTCACTAATTCCTCCCACCCTCAGCCTTCCCCCGCTGCTATCACTGCTCGTCTTCAGCTGATCAGCTTTGTGGTGCTCCATTCAAGTTGCATTCCCGCTTCCTTTGAGTTATCCTCTCCTCATTCCATCCTGTTCGCGCTCGCTTCCTCCTTCCCGCCTTGTTCGGCTCTCCATTTTGCTTTCCTCCTTGTTTCTCTTTCTTCCTCGTTTTTGCATGATCAATGTGCTCCAGTACTCTCGATGGCACCCCTCCTCAACAAAGCCTTCAAATCAGCCCCCTCAAGGTCAGGTCCCACCAGATTCGGTGAACCCCCTCACTTCCAGCCATCTACCGGCACTGGTTCTTCATGGCGCATCAGGCCCAGTCAAAAAGCCTCATCTCCTAGGACCCATCCTCCTCTGCTCGTCCTACAATTCCCGCTTCGGCGAGCGATTCCACCGTGCCCTCGCATCTGGGCACGGACTATGCAGGGACATCGGGTCCTCAAAGATCACCCCCGGCAAGCCAGGACAGTACTAATGTCTTGGACGGGTGTAACACTGCAGCTCTGCAGCTTGCAATGAGCAAGGATCACCCTCTCGGATGATTGGCCATCTGAATGATTTTTGTTTCATTTCAAACTTTGTCAGTATGTTCGGTACACCGTCTCACAAGTCCCGTACGAGTATGACATCAATCGAAATTCGTTCAATGGCCCAACGGACAGTTGCCCATCCAGATGAGTTTGGTTTGCTTTCAAACTTTGCCAGTATGTTCAACATACCATAAGACAGGTCCTTGTGTAATATGAGATAAAACGAAATTTGTTTGATGGGCCAACGGATGGATGCCCATCCAAATGATTTCCATTCGCTTCGAAACTTTCGCAACGTCTTCAGTATACCGTCTCACGGGTCCTTGAGTAATATAAGATGAAACAAAATTCATTCAATGGGCCAACGGCGCGTTCACCTATCATGAAGTTTTGCTTATTGCGAAGAATGGCGATCGAATGGTTGACCATCCAAATGATTTTTGTTTGCTTTCAAACTTTGCCACTATGTTCAACATATCATGTATCAGGTCCCGGACTAATATGAGATCAATCAAAATTCATTCGATGGCTGAACGGATGGTTGCCCATCTGGACGATTTTGGTTCGTTTTCAGACTTTGCCAGTGTGCTCAATCTACCATGTAAGAGGTCCTAGAGTAATATGAGATAAAACGAAATTCGTCCAATGGGCCAACGGAGGGTTGCCCATCCAAATGATTTTCATTTGCTTCGAGACTTGGCCAATATGTCCAATGTACCATCTGACAGGTCCCAGAGTAATATGAGATCAATCGAAATTCGTTCAACGGGCCAATGAGGCGTTCACGTGTATCCAATTTTGTTCATTGCGAAAAAAAAATCATGTCATGGGTGAACGGCCAATACACCCATTGAACGGATGAGGTTGAGGCCTATCTTTTGCCCACATGTGCTTGAATATGTGTGCAACACATGTGTGGAGAAACAAGAGAAACAACAAACATTTGTCTCCCCAACCACGCCCTCGCCCTTCTACCAATTTGCAATTAAATTGAGTTTAATTGAATTTTAAGCAAATAAATAGGTTTACATTGTCTTTGATTGGGGTTTTCTTCTACGTCACGGTTTTATTTTTGGCTCAATCTTGTTGTCTTGCTTTAACCCTCTCACCGCTATATCCTTGTAAAAATTTGGACCAAAAAAATGAATTTTTTTAAAAGTGTTCTCTTCGTTCACTATTGGAGAACTCTATATGAAGAGTGCATAAAGTATGAGACAAATCAAGTTTGGAATACATATTAGGGAAGAAACTGTGGTTTTGGGTCTTAATGATTTTTGTTCGCTATGAATTTTGGCACGCACGTTGCATATGCCGTCATTAGACATATGGTTAAAAAACAGAATGAAAACAAAATCATGTGCACCTAAAACGCAATCCAACAAGTCCCAGAGTAATAGCACATCAAACGGAATTCATCCAACGGTTGAACGAACGGTTGCCCATCCAAATCATTTTTGTTTGCTTTCAAACTTTGCCAGTACGTTTAGTACACTTTCTCACAGATACCGGACTAATATGAGATCAATCAAAATTCATTCGATGGCTGAACGGATGGTTGCCCATCTGGACGATTTTTGTTTGCTTTCAGACTTTGCCACTGTGCTCAATCTACCATCTAAGAGGTCCCAGAGTAATATGAGATAAAAAGAAATTCGTCCAATGGGCCAACGGATGGTTGCCCATCCAAATGATTTTCATTCCCTTCGAGACTTGGCCAGTATGTCCAATGTACCATCTGACAGGTCCCAGAGTAATATGAGATCATCGAAATTCGTTCAACGGGTCAATGAGGCGTTCACGTGTCATTCAATTTTGTTCATTGCAAAAAAGAAATCATGTCATGGGTGAACGGCCAATACACCTATTGAACGGATGAGGTTGAGGCCTACATTTTGCCCGCATGTGCTTGAATATGTGTGCAACACATGTGTGGAGAAACAAGAGAAACAACAAACATTTGCCTCCCCAATCACGCCCTTGTCTTTCCACCAATTTATAATTAAATTGAGTTTAAATGAATTTCAAGCAAATAAATAGGTTTACATTGTCTCTGACTGGGGTTTTCTGCTACGTGACGCTTTTATTTTTTGTTTCAATCTTGTTCTCTGACTTCAACCCTCCTATCGCTACATCCCTGCAAAAATTTGGACCAAACAAAAATGATTTTAAAAAAAAAATGTTCTCTTCGCTCACTATTGGAGAACTTTCTATGAAGAGTGCGTGAAATATAAGACAAATCAAGTTTGGAGTGCAAATCAGGGAAGAAAACTGTGGTTTTGGGTCCTAATGACTTTTGTTCGCTATGAAATTTGGCACGTACGTTTCATATGCCGTCATTAGACATATGGTTCAAAAATAGAATGAAAAAAAAATCATGTGCACGCGAAACATCGTCCAATAGGTCCCAGAGTAATAACATATCAAACGGAATTCACCCAACGGTTGAACGGATGGTTGCCCATCCAAATCATTTTTTGTTTGCTTTCAAACTTTGCCAATATGTTTGGTACACCCTTTCACAGGTCCCGGACTAATATGGGATCAATCGAAATTCATTCGATGGCTGAACGGATGGTTGTCCATCTGGACGATTTTGGTTTGCTTTCAGACTTTGCCAGTGTGCTCAATGTACTATCTAAGAGGTCCCAAAATAATATGAGATAAAAACAAAATTCGTCCAATGGGCCAATGGATGGTTGCCCATCCAAATGATTTTCATTCGCTTCGAGACTTGGCCAGTATGTCCAATGTACCATCTGACAGGTCCCAGAGTAATATGAGATCAATCAAAATTATATTGTGCTTCGTTAACTTTGTGGGTATGTTCTTCATACGTAGATCGAATTTTCGACATGATTATGAAATACGAGACTAGGCAAAATTTGTCAGGAAGACGAGCGTTCGTAACTCGTTATAACTTATTGGTTAACATCCATTTTCCTTGTTGCCCAACTTTCAGAGTTCATTGCAGATACCCACATACACGTCATGACCAAATATTACGCTATTGTAAATTTGAGGGTGAACCACTTCTTCCCCATCACATGAGTGCAAAACCGGAAGAAAACGCGTTACGCTACTCATGCAATTGAAATTTGCAGGTGCCGCATATGTGTATTAACAAAATCGGTGCATATACAAAATTGGCAGAGTACTATCAGTGTTCCAGAAATTCAAGGTACAACAAAAATCCACATTATCTATGTACTACGTTGTTACTCATTCGAATCTTCGTAGTCACTGTCCGGGGAGAAGGGATATGATGTTGTGGCCTGATTTACACTGCCAATACGGAGAGCCTGGGACCGTGATCTCGTGGTCAATGAGGGGCCCAATGACATGTGATCAATTCTGGCCAGCATTCACTTACTTTGCGGTGAAAGTTGATTTTTTTGCAGAATCTCACGACGTGGCGGAGGTGGATCGACGTCGCGTGCTCGGGCTGCAGTAAATTGGCAACAATGTCGTCCACATCCGGCAACAAAGCCCCGGAAACACGATGAAAATGGTTTGTCCATAGTCATCTCCATTCCTCTACAACTGCCTTGATGGTACCCTTGAAACTTTCTAACTGCCTCTCGCGGGCTGTGTCCCTAATCTTTGTGTCATCCCGACGAAGAGTCTGCTCGTACGTTGCCCTCAATAGGTGTTGACATATTACAACATCATCTAATTCGGACAGCAACAAATGTCTCCCAATTGGTTCTTGGTTATACAATTCGTTCTGACGCGACACCCATGGACCCTATGGGAGCCGGATAAACCGTGACCTTCTCTGACTCCAATGCCCTCCCAAATTGCGGCAAAACTGCTCTCTCGCCCACCAATCGGGAATGCCTCCCCCACGCACCGTTATCTCCTAGTCAGATGTGACCCAGAAATACTGGGGTGATTTAACATATGCTGGGTTTTCGGCATGTATGTCATGCATTTCTCTGTCTGCATCGCACAACAAGCACTAGAGGAGAAACCGACTTTTTCCACGGGTATGTCATCTCACACCTGGCACATTCCACGGCTTTTATCACGGGTCTGTACACTGAGCCAAGGTGTGGGTCTAAATATGCCCTAACTGTGGGGTGTTTCACATGTGGTCCACACCCAGGCAAGAACGGTGTGAAAACAGCCATGAGCGTGGCAGGGGTTGGCTTAGTTTACATGGCATGTTATACACCTGTGTGAAATGGGACCATACAATTTCCACTGATTGTGGTGTATGGGTTTAGTTAGTACTCCGCTGCAAATGGAATAAATCATGAACTTCAAGAATTTGCCCTCGGAAAGACGAAGAGGTGGTCGTCACACTTTGCAATGTAAACCGAATGCAATGCAAGCTTAACAGTCCTCATATTATGATTGAAGGGAGTCAAATTAAGTGTGGCCATATCAGTGCAGGGATATAAATATGAATCATTCAACATTGTAAAATGCAACCAGGGTAGAGTTAGTTCATGGTACCTTTAAAACTTGTTGCAAAGTGCAAAAGGTTTAAAGATCAAAGTGCTGAAGTTGCTTGTAGGGTTTGCAAAAGGTTAATTTTTCTTAAAAGTTGCTCATCCCGGTAGCTGTGGACAGAGGGCTGGGACTTAGAGCGAGCGAGCGGGAGGGAGAGAGAGCGGACTGAGACTTAGAGCAGCGAGCGGTAGGGAGGGAGAGAGAGCGAGCAAGCGGGAGGGAGGGCAAACATGGGAGGCCCGCAGTTGGAGCTACCTTGGCATCTGAAGCAAGCAACCCAAACGCTAGGGTATGTGTGCGAGGACTAGGTGTCAGCTGAGAGCTCGCCGTTCTGGGGATAGTCAGCTTGGTCTTAGGTCGAGGACAATGTGGTGAGGGCACCTTCTTCTTCGACCTATTTCAGCCTGTTTTGCGCTCTCATCAGACTCAGCCCTGAATTTGCAGCACAAAGCAGAGCTGGCATGAGTTTTTAAAGATCCTTCACAATGGTGGGACAACCGCAATCGCAAGGTGTGGCTTTTCTTAAAGTACGATGTGAGGTTTGTCCATCCTGCAAATGTGGGCTCTTGGCTCCTGTTAGTACCGTGCTTTGGTATTTTTCCTGATGTTTACAAGGTTCTTGGAAGAGTCAGCCTGGTCTTAGGAGGCCGTGCTTCAATTTCTACCCGCTCAGCTGCACCGTGGTGGTTCTCACACACCAATCAGACATAACCTAACTACAGACACAAGCAGCACACACAAGAGGTTCTCTTAGGTTCATGGTCAGTCAAATCCTCCATGGGTCATGACACACGGTCGAGGACAATGTGATGAGGGCACCGTCTTCTTTGACCTATTTCAGCCTGTTTTTCCCTCCCATCAGACTCGGTTGATACAACTAGGCAGCGGTAACGGAGGCACCTTCTTCAATACATTTCAGCCTGTTTTCCCTGTTATCAGACTTGTCCCTAATTTACATGTTGAATTCTGCAAGTTAGCTCTTGGTGGATCTATGGTACCGGGGGTTTTGAAGTGATTTTGACATGTTACTGCCTATGTGGCAACAAGAAAGTATTGAAAACAGATAACATAAACTAGGAGAAGCTCTGGAATGAAGGAGCAGGGATAGAGTGGGGTTGAGATTCATCGAAGCGGGCCGGATTTCAAGCTCCAGATTACCTATAATTCCCTGTGGAAGGATAGCTACAAGAAACCTGCATGGGTAGATGGTCAATTGGAAGCCGCGGCATCACAAATGATAAAATCAGGCACCTCAACCATGACCATAGCTTCTGGAAGAGGATCAAGAGACGGAGTCCACAATGCCTGTTCTGGCACTTCTGGGCATGTCCAGATGCTTTGTGAGGCAGGCAGACTGAATGAGGCTCTATAGACTTTAAACCAATGAGGAATTTCAGCATATTTAGATAAGTTTGTCTGTCTCTTGCTTAAGTGCATCAAGAGGAAACGTTTGGAAGCTGGAAAGCAGGAGCACACTCACATTATGATCCAAAGTGGACTCACGCCAACTGTTTTTCTCCTCAACTCCCTTGTCAACCTGTATGTTAAGTACGGGAGCATCATGAATGCTCACCAAGTTTTCAACAGAATGCCTCAACGATCTTTGATCTCATGGAATATAATGCTGAAAGGATTTACCACGCGTGGGTGTTTGTGTTTGCAAAAGCGTGTGCAAGCCTGGGACCTCTGGAAATTGGGAATGAGGTCCATGGTGACATCGTCAAAGCTGGAATTGTACCAGATGTCATTATGAACACTGCCCTGGTGGACATGTATGCCAAATGTAGGTGCATTAAGGATGCGGAAGCATCATGGATGTTCACCAAGTGTTCAACAGAATGCCTCAACGATCTTTGATCACGTGGAATATAATGTTGGCAGGATTTACCAAGCATGGGTGTGGTAGGAATGCTTTGGAGACCTATGAGCAAATGATGGGGGAAGCGGTGAAGCCCAACCACATCACGTTTGTGAGCATTTGCAGTGCGTGTGCAAGCCTGGCAGCCCTGGAAAAAGGCAAAGAAGTGCATGGCGACATCGTGAGAGCTGGAATCCTACCAGATTGCATCCTGAATACTGCCCTGGTGGACATGTATGCCAAATGTGGGTGCATCGGAGGATGCAAAGGGAGTGTTCGACAATATGGTTGAACTAAATGTTGTGGCGTGGAGTGCGATGCTCGCAAGATATGCACAGCAGCCTGGGCGTGGGAGGGAGGCTTTGGAGACCTATGAGCAAATGATGGGGGAAGGGGTGAAGCCCAACCACATCACGTTTGTGTGCGTGTGCAAGCCTGCCAACCCTGCAAAAGGGCAAAGAGGTGCATGGCGACATTGTCAGAGCTAGAATTGTACCAGATGTGATCCTGAACAATACCCTGGTGGACATGTATGCCAAATGTGGGAGCTTCAAGCATGCAAAGGGAGTGTTTGACAATATGGCTGAACGAGATGTGGTGTTGTGGAGTGCGATGATTGCAGGATATGCACAGCAAGGGCACGGGATGGAGGCTTTGGAGACCTATGAGCAAATGATCTGCGAAAGGGTGAAGCCCAACCACGTCACATTTGTGTGCGATTGCAAGCCTGGCAGCCCTGAAAAGGGCAAAGAGGTCCATGGTGACATTGTCAAAGCTAAAATTGTACCCAATGTCATTCTGAACTCCACCCTGGTGGATATGTATACCAAATGTGGGAGCATTGAGGATGCGGAGGGATTGTTCAACACTATGGCTGAACGAGATGTGGTGCCGTGGAACTCGATGCTTGCAGGGTATGCACAACAGGGGCACGAGATGGAGGCCTTGGAGACGTATGAGCAATTGATGGGGGAAGGGGTGAAATGCAACCACATCACATTTTGTGTGCGTTTGCAATGCTTGTGCACGCCTAGCAGCCCTGGAAAATGGCAAAGAGGTGCATGGTGACATCGCCAAAGCTGGAATTGTACCAGATGTGATTCCGAACAATACCCTCGTGGACTTTTATGCCAAATGTGGGTCCATCGAGGATGCAAAGGCAGTGTTTGATAAGATGGCTGCACAAGATATGATATCATGGAACGCGATGATTGTAGGATATGCCCAGCAGGGTCATGGGATGGAGGCTTTGGATACCTATGAGCAAATGATGGGCAAAGGGTACCACCGACTGTTTGGAGGCTGTGATGGCTGCATATGTGTGGGAAAAAGAAGCGAAGGGATAGAGTGTGGCCAGATTTCAAGCACACGATTACTTATGATTCCCTGTGAATCAATAGCTACTAGCAACCTGCATGGGTAGATGGTCAACTGGAAGCTGCAGCAGCAACAACACAATTGATAAATTCAGGCACTACTAATGAAGGCACCTTCTTCAACACATTTCACCCTGTTTTTCCCTCTTATCAGAATCGGCCTTGAATTTTCATATTGAATTCTGCAAGTTAGCTGGTTGAGTGAACCTTTGATAGTTTGAAGTGACTGAATGATATTGCCAATGTGACAATAGGAAAGTATCCAGAAACAGGTAATAGAGACAAGGAAACTAGGAGCTGTGGAATGAATACTTTTCTGACCCCAGTCAATGGTGGGATAATCGAGCCAAAAGGTAAATGCCTGTTGGATTACAAAGAGTAGCAAATGCAATTGAGCATAGGAACTAGTGTGATAAGTTGAGTTGGGTGTTTCCTAGAACAATTCTAGGCTTTCATTGTTAGTTACTAGCAGCACGGAAAGGGTGAATGCATGATTTGTGCAGAGGCATGAATAGTTGAAGGAGCAGGGATAGAGTGTGGGTCCAGATTCATCTAAGAGGGCCAGCTTTCAAGCTTCACATTACCTGTGATTCCCTGTGGATCAATAGCTACCAGAAACTTGCATGGGTAGATGGTCAACTGGCAGCAGCGGCACAATTGATATAATCAGACACTGCTAATGAAAGCATCGTCTTCAGCACATTTCACCCTGTTTTTCCCTCTTATTAGAATCGGCCCTAACTTTCCATGTTGAATTCTGTAAGTTAGCTGGTTAAGTGAATCTAGTTTGGAGTGACTTTGACATGATACTGCCGATGTGACAACAGGAAAGTATCCAGAAACAGGTAACAAAGACGAGGACAAGCTGTGGAATGAATACTTTTCTGACCCCAGTCAATGGTGGGACAATTGAGGCAAGAAGGTGAATGCTTGTTGGATTATAGAGAGTAGCAGATGCAATTGAGCATAGGAACTAGTGTGATAAGTTGAGTTGGGTGTTTCCTAGAACTAATCTAGGCTGTCATCGTCAGCTGCTAGTAGCAAGGCAAGGATGTATGCTTGATTTGTGCAGAGGCATGGATAGCTGAAGGAGCAGGGATATAATGTGGGGCCAGACTTAAGTGTTTCCGCCTTGGCAGGTTGCTCGGTAACCTTCCCTGGTAGCTTTGGAGTATAGTGGTGCATCTTATGCATGAACTTGGAAAACAAACAAATGTCGTTTTTTGGAGCTTTAGGCTGAACCTCTGTGTTGGGCTGCATTACGCAGCCTGGCCTCTGCCTCAGACTCAGACTCAGACTCAGATCTTTGATCTTAGACTTAGACTCAAACTCAGACTCTTTGATGTCAGACTGAAGTGTATTTGGGCAATGAAGCACTTATGTAATTTTGAATTATCATTGCATCTGCTAATTCTATTTGTTGTTCTGGCCATGCTTAGTCAGTTCTTCATGTCATGAGCAGGTTGTTGCCGCGATGCTTTGGAATTGTGTTTAGGTGTCTTTAGATCGTGATACTGACCACAAGCAACCTACTGTGAACTGTGGTATCCTCCACATTTATGTGGAATGTCCTACAACGTAGGCCGTAGTATATTTCACACCCGCAATGGTCTTCTCCATAGTTGTGTGGAATGACCTACAGTATAGGCAGTAAAATACTCCACACCCACACCAAGAGTTGCTCCAAAATATGTCACGTGTCGCCCTGACAAAAATACACGTGGTGCCTATACCGTTGCCCAGATGTCGTCAAGCCATGGTGACAGGCAGTCGCATAATTTTCCCGTAGGTGTGGACAAGTCCACATCCTTTGTGCGTCTAGGATCCATGTGGTGGTGTTCGCCAAAGCACACGTCGCCCATGGAAAAAACCATTCACCCCGTGAAAAAGGCCACCCGTGGATTCAGCCAATCGTGGACTTTTCCACAGGGCCACCCGAGAGCCAGGCCGTCCATGGGGTGTCCGAAAGCACTAGTCATTTCTTACACCCACGACAGGTGTGGATTGCGGATGTTTCCATAGCAAAAAGTGTGGAAAAAGCCGTGGAAAAAGTCGGTTTATCTTCTAGTGAAGTTTTTGCCCCAATGCACACAATTCAGAAATATATGTGGTTGCCTATCCAGTAGGAGGTTGTGTCGATTGTATTCAAAACCTATCGGCATCCTGTCCTCCAAGCCCACCAGCTCATAGAAACGGCGATGGATTAGTTTATGACATTCTAGGAAAGCGCTCGTCCGCAAGGATTGCAGGATAAGACATGTGAGCTGGAATATATGTTCACATGATCCAAGTACATGACATCCCTCTGGGCCATATGGATTCTTGCACATCGAACAAACTATGCCATATGATATCCATGACGGCAAAACGCCTCGTGGTATCTCCTCCCTGTCGGCCGCGTTGATATGGCTGCTCATCATTGGCGTGGTATCCCACTCTTCCTCTCTCTCCAATTCCCAATTTATGCTTCTATTCGATCTCAAAATTTTGTGCTCATATCAATCGAACATAGACTTTACATTTGCCCAGTTGGTGTACCCGGCAAAAATGCTTGATGTGTTGCGGAGATCGTTATACCTTTGCATGTTGTCATAAATGCTATCCATGTTACGGTTTGACATGCATGGGACACGTTGCAAGGCCGACAGTGCCCGCTCTACCCGTGCTTCTCTCGAGGCCAAGTGTGTCGTCCATTGTACCCAGTTCTCCCAATCGCCATCCAATGAGACCCATGCCTTAATCTCTAATGCTATTGACAACCGCCATGCAGTTGCCATGACAATGTCCCGCTCCCTTGAAACGCGATCGACATCATCCATGGTATCGGATTGAATGGCTACCCTCGAGCATTCCCCGGTTTCCAATATTGGATCTTTTCCTTTTCTATTTCTCTCATCCACAATTCGTTGTTCTTCAACCATGCTTTTGTCGACCTCAGGGTCAAGGACGTCCGTAATTGATGCGGTCAATACTGCGATCTGGCATTGTAAACTCCGCAGACATGTCCACGTCGTTTGTTCGAACGCATTGTGGACAGTGCCTTCATCGTTTCGAGGCGTGTTTTGCAATGTACCCTCCAACTCGGCTATGTGCAGTCTTTGTCATTCCTCAAGGTCTTGTAGGGTTTGGACTCGCTGTTTTGTTTCCGCCAGTTCATCCTCTAACGTTCCATATACTTGTTGCACCGGTACCTCGGACACACCCAGTATCATAGCCTGGGGGTATCAGTGCCTCGCGCACGCCCAGTATCGTAGTTGGGGGTGTTCCAAACTGTAGAAACACTCAGCTGTTCATATTCAACTACATAGAACACATGAGATGAGGCTACATATATAGTGTTTGTCACGGAGATAGATAGAGATAGAGCATGACCACATGGTCACCACATGGGCCTTATCGCTAACTATAATGGAGAAATTACTAAGGCATATGGTAGCCAGCCACTATCTAGAATCTTGGAGCAGTGCATTCACTTATGCCTGATCTATCGGCATACTACATGGGTGTGTTAATTCCAATACCTAAGTGATCTAAATAGCTTCATAGTAATAGTGTATGTCCTCCAGTATCCACTAGGTCTATGATCATGAGCTTGGGTGTGGATTGCCTCAACACCCTCTCTCACACCCAGAACACTTCTCCTTCGTGGTTATCTCGAGCATCTCGCAGATTATGGCCCCTGGAGGAAAGACCGCTCGCTTTGGTCCACAAATATTGAGAGAAAAGTCGGCTGTGTCCTTGAGCACCAAAATTAGTTGACCCCTTTGTCAGATTGTTGAAGACTTGTCTATAGTGGCATGAATCTGGGATTGAAAGTTCTATGGACTATCCTACAGGAGCATACTGTTCTACGGACTAGCTATACTTTACCCTATCCTATTTCTGATCCAGACAAGAAGATCTACTAGTTAACATTCACGAGTAGAGCAAGTCCTTTGTTGGTTGATTACTTGCTGTAGGCTGACTAATCCTAGAGCATCTCTAAAATGGACAAACTTCTATTTCCCTAATGGTTTTGTGAATATGTTAGCAAGTTGACTCTTTGATGCAACATGGTCGAAGTCTACTTCTCTTTTTAGTATTTTCTCTCTAATGAAGTGGTAATGTACCTCTATGTGCTTAGTACGCGCGTGAAACACTAGATTGTTCGCCATTTTGATAGATGATGTCAGAGACCTGACAATCAAGCTATAGTGGGTGATAGCCTATTTGAGAAATGAGGGGGTTGAGGTAAAGAAATTTCTGAACGACAAGTGGTTAGGGTTGTGTCTTGGCATGTGGATGCAAGCCTGCGACTGGAATTATCACACCAAAGTTGAGTTGCCTTACCAATGAGGAAGCCAAGTTCTTGAGTAAGAGTCTGCAACCACATAGATTCTTTGGTACCTTCAGTTATGGCTCGATACTCCGCCTCGGTTGATGACAAAGATAATGATGGTTGTCTCTTGCTCGACCATGTTACAGGTGATCCCCCAAGTCGGACACAAATCTAGAGGTAGATCGTCTTGTTTCTTGATCACCTACCCAATCTGCGTCCACAAACCCGTCCAAACCTATTCCTCCTTCCGCATAAAACATCAATCCAAAATCCATGGTTCCCTTTAGGTAGCGGAATATCCTTTTGACTGCCTCCATGTGAGACTTTTGAGGTGCCGACATAAATCTACTTACCACCTCTACAACGTAGCAAATGTCTGGTCGTGTATTTGTCAAATAGATCAACTTTCTGACCATTTTTTGATACAAAAGCTCATCTGCTCGCTCCTCTCCCATGTCAACAATTAACTTCAAGTTCTCAACCATGGGAGTTGGGCTTGTGTTGCATTCACTAAGACCTAGCTCCTTGAGCATGGCTTGGATATACCCTCTCTGCGTTAGAAAAATCCCATTCGATAAGTACTTGAATTCTATGCGTAGATATAGCTCCAAGTCACCTAGTTGTGACATTCTGAACTTTTTGACAAGCTGCTCGGTTAACCACTCAATATTTTTGTTGTGATTTCCCGTCAAGAGCAAGTCATCCACGTATTTAATTAGAATAATCAGCCTATCTCCTTGTCGCATGTAGTAGAGATTATGGTTTGCATTCCTGCTCTTGAGGCCTTGTTCCCTGAGAAATGTATCTATTTCTTCATACCACGCTCTCGGTGCTTGTTTCAGTCCATATAGGGCTTTAGCAAGCTTGCAGACCTTCCCTTCTTGCCCATGAACCTCAAAGCCCTTGCAACATGTACACTTCCTCCTTCAGGCTTCCATTGAGAAAAGCCGTCTTGACATCAAGGTGCGACAATTTCCAATTATTTTTCGCGGCAAGAGCAATCAATGTCCTTAGTGTGCCCCATTTCACCACTGGGGTGAACGTCTCTTCATAATCAATTCCCTCCCTTGTGCTTGATATGACCTCCATCTGCACTTTTTTTCTCCTTAAACACCCACTTGGAAGAAATTGGACGTTTTCCTGGAGGCAAATCGACAAGCTCCCACGTACTATTTTCTTGTATAGAGTCCATCTCCTCTTGCATGGCTTTTCTCCAAATTGAATGGAGCACTGTCTGCTCAAAAGAGGTAGGTTCCTCTGCATTTTCCAACACAGCAACGTAATCCTCTAGTCTTCGTGGTATTCTTCGTTCCCGCACAAGCAACCTTCGAATTTGAGGAGCGGGTGGAGCAGGTGGCTGATCAGGCAAGACAGCTTCACTAGCTTCACTTGACGTGTTTCCAAAAAGAAATGTATCGGAGAGTGTATAAGGTGACTCGGAATCAGTTGAGAAGTCTGGCGAGAAGGTACTTGACGTTTCTGACGAGGATTGCAAAGAATCATGAGATTGAGATGGTGCAGGACTAGTTGGTAGATCAGGAGGAGCACTGGGTCTTTGATCAACTTCTCGAAATATGGGGGTGGTTGTGTCATGATTGCATAATGCCCTTTGGTCAAGTGCAAAGCCAACTTGAGACTCATCGAACGTAACATCCCTCGATACGAGTATACATCTAGATTGAGGATGATAGCACCGAAAGCCTTTAGACTCCTGATCGTATCCTATGAAGGCACATTTGACAGCTCTCGCTTCCAATTTCTTTATGTTCTCCTTATCAACATGAACATAGACTAAGCTTCCAAAAATCCGGAGATGACGAAGGTCTGGTCGCTTACCCGTGAGTCGCTGAAAAGGAGTTACTCCTGAATTGGCTCGTGTCGGTGATCTATTGATGAGGTAGTTCGTAGTGTTTACTGCCTCGGCCCAAAAATAGTTGGGTGCATTGCTGCTGTGGGTCATGCTACGAGCTCGCTCCATGATCGTCCGGTTCTATCTTTCGGCGACTCCGTTGGAGTGTGAAGTCCTTGCCTGGGTAAGCTGTCATAGAATGCCATGCTTATCAAGATAGTCCTGAAATTCACCAGACATAAATCCCCCCCCCCCCCCCCCCCCCCGCGATCTGTGCGTATGTTTGAATGGATTTTCGAAAGTGGTTTTCGACCATTCTATGAAATTTTTGAACATAGGAGAAGGCTTTACTCTTTTCCTTGAGAAAATAGACCAACGTGAAGCGACTGAAGTCGTCAGTAAAAGTAATGAAGTATCTCTTTCCTCTTTTTGATGGAACTGGCAGTGGCCCACGGAGATCAGAGTGAATGAGTTGTAAGATTCCAGTGGCTCTGGAGTTGCTGGATTTAGGAACACTCTCTCGACTTTGGTTGCCAACACTACAGCAAATTGGGGGGGGGGGGGGTTACGACGCCAGCCGCGCCCCCACGCCCCGTGCGGCGCTGAGCGTGCGACACCAACCCCACGGAGTGTGTTTGCGACGCTGGGCCGTCGCAGCCAAACCCCGCGGGTCGCCACTTGGCCGTCACACGGAGTGATGAAGGGCAAATGGCAGCCCTTCCGCGCGACGCCCAAGCGTCGCCCTCCAGCGAAGGGCAGAAGGCAGCCCTCTCTGGCGACGGCCGGTCGTCGCACGCCGAAACAAAAAACTCTTTCTTGCCCTTTCTTTCATCGCAGCCCTTTCTTGCGACGCCAGGCCGTCGCGTCGTGGCATGAAGGGCAAAAGGCCCCTGCGACGGCCGGGCGTCACAAACTGCCCGACTGCCCTATTATTGGAAAACCAAAAAACATGTCACAGTTTGCGACGGCTGACCGTCGCCATTTGCGACCCCCAGCCTCATAAATCCTAAAAACCGCGTCGCACGTGGCGACGCGTGGGGGTCGCAAGTAGCGACGGCAGGGCTTTCTAGGTTTAGGTTTAGGGCCTTTGGGGGTTCTTAGTTTTTTTTTTTTTTTTTTCCATATGGTACTGGGGGTAGGGTTTTTGTTTTTCTTTATGGTTTAGCTTGTTGTTGTGGACCTTCTTGTAGATTGTGACATTCCTTTTGATAATTCTCTTGATACCACATCTGTATGTGTTGCTCCAATATATTCATTGCCTCTGCCTTCTTTCTTGAAAGACTACCAGCCATAACTATATTTGATCAAACATAGAAATAAAGTACAATATGCATGTACATGTACAATCAATCGAAGGGAGGGGTCCAGTTCGGTGCAAGAATTGTTATGTAGCTTTGATATTGTGTTTAATCAACTTGAACATCATCATCTGGAGCCTCTTCATCCTCATCAAGCTGCAAGTCTTCTTGGTCATCGGAGTCATCGTCATAAATGGTCCGGCCCTCAAAAGGCACCTCCGAATCATCCTCCACCTCGTTGTCAATGGCCGTGTCTTCGTCTCCTTCTCCAACATCCGTATCTTCTAGAGCTTCATCATATAGGATCCAGGATGCATTGTCCGGGGCGTCATCATCCTCTTCTACCCCCTCTACCCAACCTCCATCATCAGTATCATTATGACCAGTTTCTCCGTCCACCGCAATTTGCCTCACCCCAGGGAGATCCGAGACCATGATAGATACGTCTTCCTCTTAGCTGAGCATGCACAACCACCTTCCAATTCCCCCCTCTTATTTTGTCATCGGAGAAGAAAACTTGCTCCATGTCTGAAGGCCGTGAATAAGGCTCATTGGAGGGACGATGAGTAGGGTTGAGCCTATCTGCATTGACGCGCATGAAACCACAATCATCTTGCACTAGTGTTGCGGAGGGCCCCATAAGATGTGGCTGGAACCACCTTCCCTTGAAGAGAAGAGGCCGATACCTTGTATACTGAAGTTGGAGTATGTTCTCAAGCTCTCCAATGTACTCAAGTTTGCTCATAGCAGGTCGTGTATCTCCCTTGCCCCACACGGAGTCTTGCCAATATGTGGCACACAAGCCAAAATCAAAGGTTGTTTTGCGCTTCATGTCAAGAGCACGAATACGGAAATGACGACCGTGAACCCAAACCGCCGTGTATGAGGTCGCGAATTGAGAGGGACCCCTTGCAATGTCTTGCACCAAATCTGAAACCACCTCTCCATGAGCAACGACGTCATAAACTGAAGTCCGAAGCCACTGTTGGAATGAACTTAGATGTTGCAATTCCATGGGCAAATTTTGTGAAGGAACATTTCGGCGGCCCGCTCCTCGTCGTGGGCGTCTAGTAACCGGCCTTGGATGGTTCCGCCTCCATGCAAGCGTCTCCGCCTCTCGTTGCTGAACAAGATTATTGTATCTTGCCTCCCACTCATGTATGGATGGGGTGTTCTTCAGTATGAAGTCATGCGCTTGCTCAATCACCAAGGTCAGCAATTTTACCCTCTTCGATCTTTTGGGCAAAACGATGTCTTTGGTTCGTGCATCCTCCTCTTCCTTCCACATCCGAGGGGCTTCCTCATCCACCCTTGCCATGTACTCCGTGCAATAGAACATAGCTTCTTGCAACGTATACCCCTCCGCCATGCTACCCTCCGGGTGCGCCATTTGTCTTACAAATCCTTTCAAAGTCTTCATATAATGCTCAAGGAAGTACATCCACCGAGAATGAACGGGGCCGACAATCGAAGCCTCTTCCACTACGTGCACTACCAAATGCACTTGGATGTCAAAGAAGGAGGGAAGAAGGTGCATCTCCAACATACACATTACCTCCGCTGCCTCCTTCTTCATGCGTGGAAAATCTGTTTCTTCCAACTCTTTGGAGCAAATCCACCGGAACAAGCCTCCCAATTTATAGATTGTCTCACGAACCTCGGGAGTCAATGTCCCACGTACTACAATGGACAAGATGTCTTGCAATAGATTGTGGTAGTCATGAGACTTCAAACCATGGACCCCGTCTTCTTCGCTGAACTTCGTACGGAGGGATGACCCATAACCAGTTGGTGTTCGGACAACACTTATGGTGGCTATCACTTTCTTGTATTCCTCCTTTGTCTATTGCCAAGGTACGCACCTATACTTCCACCGTACAACACCCTTTGGGTCCACACCATTTTGTTCAGCCCATAGATGGCGCATGCGACCCTGCTCCTCAAGCTCCTTTCTAACACCAAGAGAGTCTCTTTTTGCAGCCACTTCCTTCTTTGCCGGCGTGCCATGAAGAACCCGAAAAAGGGACGAGCAGACATTTTTCTCAATATGCATGGGATCTAGAAGATGACGAATCTTCAGGTCCTACATATATTCCCACCCACAAAGACTTACACAAATTTTTTACGTGAAAGTGACAATGCAACGCATACCAAATGTGCAATATCACATGCATGCATAGGGATATCGACGGTGTTTTTGTGGAATATGTACCGCCCAATATGACAACTCGTAGAAGATTGAAAGTTGTTTCATGCCGGGCACGTCCACTTCACCATCCGTGCCCGCATGGGTCTCCTTCCATCGGTCCTCCCAAAATTGCCCAGACGGTGTCATAGGGGGGGGACGTACTTCCTCTTTGCCATCAAACAAGTGTTTCTCTCTTCTTTTCCATCGATGGCTCATAGGAAGAAATTTGCGATAGTTGGGATACACCATCTTGTGAAGATGGCGGGAGCTATGTGCATCAAGATCATCGCCACAATGCAAGCATGCATGGTACCCTTTGGTGCTTAGCCCTGAGCAAACAGTTAGTCATGTACTACACATCCCGCCACATTAGCAAAAACAAAAAGTTGTCATGTGCATGGCCCATGATGTCATCTACCCCACTACGGCGCACAAGACTGTCGCCGCTACTTTAATCAATCCCAATCCTCATCGATATTATCCGGCATTGACAAGTGAATGTACACGGGTTGTTCATGGGGAACATAATATACCTGGATAATCATGCATTGTCCAAAGCAAGATGCCTCTCATTTAAAAAGATTATCCGGCCATAGGTTCAAGTGAAGCATCCAGTGCCGGGACCCCCCTCCATAGCTCCTTAAGTTCATCAACAAGAGGTCGCAAGTACGTGTCCACGTTTGCCACTTGTTTTTTCCCTATGAGACATTCACATCATTGTTTCAATGCTCTACCAATATGCAAATTATACTACAAAATGAATTACACGTCTTAGTCCATGATTATGTCACTCATCAATCTTGCATCCGAATTGCGTAAGAGATCAGAAGTTTAATGTAAAGTCTAAGGCAATAATAAACATGAAATGAGTACACTCACCTGGCGCAATGGCAGCCAACATGATAATGATATTTTTTAATTGAAAGATACGGAGGGATGTTGTAATTCACCATGGTCACCGGCCAAGTGGAATGACTACATGACTGGACAGAGAATGGGTTGACCCCATCCGAGGAGAAGCCGAGGTGGACATGTCTTGGGTCCTCCAAGAGAAAAGGCCACATCTCTTCAATATGCCTCCATGCTTGTGAATCTTGTGGCCCACACACCTTTCCCAGGGGGCTCCGATGCGAGGCGTGTCATCTCATGAGTCTGGCCAATTCAGGGCTTCGGTACTGTGCCCTCAATTGCGGGATGATCGGAAAGTAATGCATTTTCTAGGATAAAATACCCCACGTCCTCCACATGTAATCATCCCATTAGCACACATAATACAACACCCTTATGTCTTTCGCTTTATGCAGCATCTCCCTCATTTGGGTGTGAATGGTCAAAACCGAACGTCGCTCCTTCCACTCCTCACTCACTCCTCACTCACTCCTTTCAAAACCACAATCAGATCTTGCATGAGTACTACTCTCTAAACCCTAAACTTGGTGGAATACACTTTACATACATTGAGAAGATTAAAAAAAGTAATCTCCATGCGAGGGGGAATGACGCTTATACCTTGCGTGGTACCTTTTTCCCTTAGACATCATCCCGATATCGGTTTTTCTTGCACTTTGGGCACTTGGTGAGATGCGAATCATCTCCGTAGTATAGGGTTTTATCACATGGACATGCATGAAAAATCTTATAGCCCATCCCCACATAGTTCAAGACTTCGCGCGCCTCTTTCTGCGACCGTGGCATCTTGGGTTTCAAGTGTGGAGCAAGGATATAGTCTCCAATAGTTCGCATTATGGCAACATCCCAACATTACTTATGCCAAATCGAATTTGAAGATTGAGCAAAAGTAAGATTGTTGAAAGTCGACTCACTTTCGCCCCTTCGTACAAAGGAGTTCTCGCCTCCCTCTCCATGTCATTTGAGGGGGCCATTTCAGGATCATCGATTGGCCGGGTTCCCTCTTCATGGGATGCATCAGCGCCCACATGATGCATTAAGAGATCCTCCATGGCTTGCACATCCTCCTGGTTAATTCCATGCTCATTGTTGTTGTCACTGTCACTATCACTGTCATTGTCATCATCGTCCGGTACCGTGGGGGTAGCGTCTCGCCCATGGCTCCCGCCTGATGTACTTGGGTTGTTTTCGGATGGGGTGCCAAGAGAAAAGACCGGGAAGGGATGGACAAAGTCCATAGGGACATATATTATAATGTGTCATTGCAGCCATACACTTCATTATAAGCGAAATGCAAACAACAACCTTCAATGTGTGTGTGCATCAAATATGTCATTCAATAATTACATGTATGTGTGCAACGTACACACATGCAAAGTTTCAAACCCAAACAAAATCATTTGCCCCCCCAATGACGCATTCACCCTATCAACCAATTTTTGTTTATTAATATGAAAGAAAATCCTCTCATGCCATTGCACCCAACAAACGGATGTGGCTCAAGTTTCATTTTTTCCTCCACCAGTGCTTAAATATGTGTGCAACACCTATTTAAAGATCCAGCAGGGGAAAAAAGAAAAAAAGAACCCCTACCTTACGACGCACTCACCCTTGCACCAATTTGAATTAAATCGAATTTAAATGAATTTAAAATAAATATTTGTATTTAGAAAATATATAATTGCGGTTTTGAGGGGTGTAATGATTTTATTTTTAGCTCTATTTTGTTCTATGACATCGGGCTTTGCACCATTACATCCATGCAAAAAATCAGACAAAAAAAAAAAAAAAATGGAAAAAAAAAAGTGTGTTTCTAGGGTCACTTTTGTAGAACTCTCTAGGAAGAGTGCATGAAGTTGAAAATAACTCAACTTTGGAGTGCAAATGATCTGGTTATGGGTCCAAATGACTTTTGTTTACTCCCAAATTTTTCACGCACATTGCATATGCTATCATTAAGCATATGGCTTGAAAATGGAATTAAAAAAAAAATCATATGTAGACGAAACACAATTTTCCGTCTCTATGACACGTAGCTGCGTTCAACACTAGAATGACCCATTGAATCAACTTCGTTCAAGCTCATATCTGGTCCACATGTGTATAAGTATGTTTAGATCACATATGCAAAGATGCAACCCACACGAGCAACAAGAAAAAAATTTACATCAATCGATTAATCGGATGTATACAAAGCATATCATGAGAATATCTACAATGCCCCTCTACGCGATCCTTGTCTCAAAGGAACCCTATTTCTATCATACACATCTCACTCACGCTGTAATCGGAGGTCCCAATCATCCCGGGAGAACTCGTATGATGCAAATAGTTCGCTGCCAGCCCTAATAGTCCTACTAGCATATGTCATCACAAACATGTGTATCCCCTCACAGTATACTGACGTATGACCACAAAAGCTCTCATGCCCATCGCTTTGCTCGTCCCATACTATATTGGTTCTCCTAGGATGACCAAAAGAACTATTGACCAGCCCAGCAACATTGCCGAAGATGTCGGGGTCACCATCACAAAATCTGATCTCAATGGGAGACAACCCCCGTTTACGTACATTCTGTCCGTTGACACACAAAATGTAGGGTAGGATGTATGGGGCTTCGAGGCGTAATATACGAAACTCCGCGGAGGTGTAGTATGGACCGTAGTAGGGAAACAAGTCCACCGTGCTGTTTCTCCGAGGAGGAACCACAATATCATTGACCGTGAATAAACCCCGACCCATAGCAGGGTCTGTAGCGGCTCTCACAACATACCGTCTCCCCCAATACTCGAACTCCACATTTTCTTGGATGGGGGTTACATTCCAAGAAAAGAAAAAGAGGCTCCGTATTGATTGAGGTGGTGTCCCCCATTAAACCAACAGGATCGGGCTTCTTCCTAGTGCGCGTCATGGAGGCTTGGGGTTCCTTCCCTTTCTCAGTCTCTGATATGCAGCAGCTGCACTCTACCGGACCGTTGAGAGAAAGAGGAGACACTAAGTGAGGAAACCGATACACCCTAGTTCTCAAGCTCACGGTATTAGCCTCTCTTCTTGCGGTCAAAGTGTTAAGCATGATGATTGAACGGTTGGGTTGAGCAGCTGGATAGTGGTATTCAGGTTTTGGCTGTGTTATGGACCACAACATCGAGGGAAGAGCGACGTTGGGGCCTGCTCTTCAGCTGAGAACTTCAGGAGAAAGAGGAGCTGGGACCAGGGTATGGCATAACCGAATCCACTTGATGAAATCGTGCAACGTTTCAACATATTCTTATCAAAATCTGCAGATAAGACGAGCTCTTGTTGTAGTGTGCTATTTTTTGCCCACTGCCGCATGTAAACTAGAAAGATCTATATGGTCATGGTGTGTGAGAGCCTAGTGATACAGTTCTCTTTGGGAAGCACTATTCCTCTGGTCTGCTGGACAAATTACCGAGGGCTGGATGTGAGAAAGACTCCAGCAGATCTCACCATGCGGGTAGGTCAATACAGTCAATATCATCACGATATGGGTTCAGTTCACCGGAATAGATCGCACATGCTCAAAAAGATCTGCTTAAGAGAGGAGATGCGCTTCTGCAAAATCCACAAACGAGACCAATCTAAGCATTGCAAGGGACCATGAGGCCATGAGACAACGATGTTCTCCACATGACACACATTATGGGTGTGCAAGCATAGGAGCCCTGGAAAAGGGGAAAGAGATCCATGCGGACATGATCGAAGCTGGAATTATACCAGATATCATTCTGGAGACTGCCATTGCTGATATGTATGCCAAATGCGCGAGTACGAAGGATGCACTCGAAGTGTTCAACAATATGGCCGATCGAAATGTTGTCTCCCGGAGTGTGATGATTGGAGGGTCTGCTCAGCATGAGTGTGGTAGGGAGGCCCTGCAATTATTCACACAAACGCAACAGGAAGGCTGAAGCCGGATGGTATCACTTTCATATCCCTTCTCTCTGCTTGTAGCCATGTGTGCCTGGTGGATGAAGGCCGTCACTATTTTGATTCCACGAGTCGAGATTATGGCCTCACTCCTACAGTGGCTTGCATGGTGAACAATTCCGTCGATGGATGTGAAGAGACGTCTCTCTGGTAAGAGTACCATGACAATGAATCAGAAAGTGAATATTGTCTTCAGATTGCCTACACAATGGGCATTTGCAATCCCCCTTTCCTCTCTGAATCTGTTTGCTGTTCAAAGGTAGGCTTCCCACCTTGAGTGTCAATTTCAGTCTAGTGCTGAGAATGGGTAAATGCTTGAGGTCATCCATGATGGCCTCCCCCATGTCACAGACTGGAAACAAGTTCAGGTAAGTTTTCTGCCTAACTTCATTTTCATCAGGCAATTTCCTGGCAACAGAGATGGCTTTGGACACTACAGCCTCTAAGTCAGATTTATCCAGCAGGGTCAAGACTTCTGGATTAAGATTCAGATCCTTGAGAATCTCTTCTACTCTCTTCTGCCAGGACTTCGCCTGTTTGACAGGGCGATCCTGTTTCCAAGATATAGAGTCGATTAACTTAGGGGGAGAGAGAGAGAGAGATTGTACTCATAAGACGTTGTTTGCCGTAGCCTTGTGGCCATTGAGAGAGAGAGAGAGAGAGAGAGAGAGAGAGAGAAAGTACTTGTAGACATTTGATTGTTGCAGCCTTGTGCCCATAGACCCCGCACTCAATTTGGGTGGATCAAGAGGGAACAAACTACCTTTGTGAGGGGCTCACTCCAGTAGTGGGACTTGGTATAAACATACGTATCGAGATATTTTCATACTTACAAGTAAATGTAGCCTAAAGTGAAGTACTGAGAAGATCTGATGTACAATCGGTTTGGGCTTCCCAGATTTCCTCTAGAAAAATCACACAAGCATCAATCTGTTGTGTGTGAGCTGCCCAGCAATAAGACCCCAACAGAATATTGTTCATCTACAGCAAAGTGGGCAACACCGTGTGGCTTCCTGCACACAATGAAAATCATGACACCATCCTCTACTTGCAACAATCCTCATCAGGAGGCTGTACATGATAGAAAGCTCATATCAGAACCAATATGAGCTGCTACGGAGATACCGAAAAGTGGTTGGCCAACACAGGCACTTCCTCACAAACATCAAGGATTAGTTGCCATCATCTTAAGCACCCCTTAAATCCTCGACCGATTCCACCCCTGCACCAAAGCCGTTCATTGCAAAATTATGTGCCAATGGCTACAGATGTCATTGGAGTATATCTACTTCCCCTTCTGCAATATCCTTAAAGCTTGTGAATTTTACACCACTTCCCGATCCACAAATTCCTAAAACACCTTACAAGTTCAACTGCAAACATATAAGTCCAGACTAGATTATCTGAAAGCTTTCCAATCAACCTATACTATGCAGTCACTGAAATACCCAAAGAGGAAGAGAAAAGCACAGTACTAGGAATTGCAGGTTTCGCATCTGTACTGACCCCATTCGACCAAGTGTTATGCCATGGCAGGCAGACGGCTTTGTTCCACGGTTGAATGTGTCAATTGGAGGAAGATATAACAGACAGAAGGTGGTAATCACATTTGCATCCCTACCCACCTCTTATATTAAATCCTTGAACATCTCAGTCCAGCTTAGCTGACAATGTGTACAAGGTATGAAGAGCAGGGTTACAGAGGACTGACTCTATGCTGAAGATAATTAAAAATTTGACTCCTGTTCTCCCATCCACACTTTCAGACAACTTTTGATTCAATGTTGGAACATGAAGTTGAATAAATTGGACGGGGAAGGAGGAAAGTTACCTGACCCTCCGATTGCACATACATACACATCCGCATTCTCGACTGAAGCTAGTACAGGTACCAAAAGCAGTCTTAAGAATGGGAGCATCATCCAGTGTAAGATAGATAGACGGTCGAGGTTGTGGAGGTAGAGGTTTTTCGGGCCCGAGCCCAATTGGGCCACCAGGTTGTGCAGGGGTGCTCATTAACACGACGAACTGGAGGGTGGGAAGGTGGATGAGATGCCCACGGAAATCAAAGTATTGGGGGTGGGTCCATTGCTCCCAGCTGTGTTCCTCGATGAGAATGCCTTGAAGGTTCTTCCCCGTGCGAGCACTCGAGAGGAAATCCGCTGCTTGGCGTGGCTAGACAAGCAGCCCTCGTCTGTTCTTTATGCCTCTTTTGGCAGCAGGGCATATCTGTCGGGTTCCCAAGTCAAGGAACTGTCTCAGGGGTTGGAGGCCAGCGGGCAGCGTTTCTTGTGGTTGCTACCACCACCCCCAAATCAACCAGCAGACATCCGTCCCACCCAAACTGCTTCCGGATGGTTTTGAAGAGCGTACAGCAAAGCAGGACATAATCTATCTGGCTGGGCACCACAGTTGTTGATTTTGGCACACCCTTCCGCGGGTGCCTTTTTGACCCACTGTGTCTGTGGCCGGAATTCTACATTAGAGAGTCTTTGTCTGGAAAAGCCGATGCTAGCTCGGCCCCTTATGGCTGATCAATCAACCGTCTGTGACTTTCTGGTGCACACTGCTTGTGGAGGTTGAAAAAGAAGAAGATGGACTGGTTGATAAGAGCGAGATTGAGAGGGTAGTGAGACTTGTGATAAAGGAAGAGGAAGGGCATGAGTTGAGAACTAGGGCAGGTGACCTGAGGGAAGGAGCAAGAAGGGCTGTATCGAAAGGAGGGTCTTCTCAAAACCACCTGAATCATTTCGTGGGGGAGATTACACCCTTAAACTTCAAGAGCAAGAGTGAAATTGGGCATCCATCTGAAGCTAATTTTTTCCAAATTTTTTTTCAAAGGGGACGGAAGCCCTCAATTTTTATAGATACTTTTGTCCACAAAATGGGCCTCTCCTTGCCCACTTGAATCAAGAATATTGATGTCGGCTTTCTACTCTTAGAGATGAATCCACTTTCGTGGATACCTGGCTGGAATTTACTGCAGGAGAAGCAAACAACGTCCACTACCAACATGTCTTTGCAGCTGCATGTCATGCTCCATACAAATGCTTTACCACGATCCACTGTGAAATGCACCCATCGATCTCATCTCTGGCATGCCAGTCACCGACATGTCTGAACTTTGTGGATGAGAATCAAGCAGTATGTACAACCCTCATTTTCCTTCTGAAATAAATAAGGAGATTGATGAGTTCTAGAACAAAGAAACCCATTCTATACCAACAGTCTCATGGCCCTTACTCCCTCCTCCCTAATAGCTATCTTGGTCGTTTATGTGAGAAGATTCGAGTGGCGATGCAAGCTTCGTGAAGCAATGATACACTGCCTCTCCCAACTACAAGAAAACTGCTATACATGGGTTTTGACTGAATATTGAAGTACGGAACTTTATTTGTATGTCAATTGATTTGATTTGTACTGGGGTTCACCAGATTGGTGCTCAATGCTTCCAGGAGGCTTCCGCTGCCTCCAAAGCTTCGTTCTCCCTTTCCACAGGGTTGATTAAGGAAGCCTTGTTCTCCACTGCAGGGAATATTACTTGCATCCCACCCCCTCATCCCTCTCCTTCTGCTTCGAGCTGATTACAGCCACGGGGATACCAAGAGCACTTGCTTTGAGGTAGCCAGCTCTATCAGACACTTCCACAACAATTCTTGAGGCATTGGCTGCAACAAGGGTGAAAACAAGATGGTCTCATATATCAAGGCCATGACCGGAAGAAAACACATCCCACCCCTCTCTGAAGCCCAGGGGGTTGGCAGAATCCCCTCGGCCCACCTGCACTTCCCAAGACTGCCCACATTGGCCATTCCAGGGCAAAAACTGAATTGGTTTTTAACCTAACTTATTTGGGATAGTACTCACACTGGATGGCCAAGTAAGATATGTGTCATGATTCCAAGCTAGCACTTAAAGTTCTAGAACCTCTTTTTTGCAGGATATGTCAGGCCCCACTCTACATGGATTTCCATCGTTCGCAGTCAATTTGGAAATCGATGGTTTTGCCACAAGAGCTAGAAATCGTGGATATAGCACGCATTTTCTATGAGACATCTTCCCCTATTTCTAAGGCTTCAAGATTTGGGACGTACCGACTGGCAGAAGCTTCTTCACATTCAAAACCTTCTGGAACAATCTCTGCAACCCGAGTACATTCCAGTTTGGGTGCAACGTTTCACTTAGTGATCATGTGTTCTGATGTCAATGTCTTCACTTTGTAGTTTTGCTTTCATCGCGTTCACTTTGCAGCGTAGGCACGTTCACCGTACATGTACATGTTCAGAAGTTTGGAGTGAACACCAGCGTATGATACCTTTTTTACTTTTTGGATACGTTTAATAAAGTGACATCAATTAATATAGGAACGTGTGGTAATAATAAATTAATAGCAGTAGAGCAAATGATGAATAACCCCCGAATAACAATGTATGCACAAAACCTTGTTGCATTACATAGTATTTCAAAACCAGTTAGTTCTTGCGAAGAGTATGGCATATCACTATTCCTTTAGCATTGCAGGGTTAGCCATTTTTCATCTACATTTGTCGTGCCAAGCGTAAATTAGCTGCTGGTAGGGATCAAGCTAGTAAGTGTATGCTAACTACAGAATCTATATTGCTCTATTACAGTTTTTAACATGCATCCAAGTTCTCAAATCTTTTAGACGCATTCATTACGACAATTCAACAAAGCTATGTTTTTCTTTTTAGCAGCAAACCGGCTACTCTATTTAACAAGGGCTCCAGATACCGGCAACATTTTTTGTTCAAATAAAGCAAGCACCATCACCATCTACATATGATTGTATTCTAAGTTGGCAACAGCGCAACGCCGTGGAAGAACATCCAAGTCGGTGGGGGCTATGGTTCCTAGGCTTGGGCACTCGGCCTAGTCTATATGACTACCAAGCTACTTGTCCAAGTATGAGTAAGTTTTGGCAACACTTAGCAAATAGGGCAATGGGTTCCCAGTCGTATGTGCTTAACATGAGCTGCCTCTTTCTTCTTGTATTACTACGAGTCAACTCATCGGGCGCCACCAATGACTACAACAATGGGACAAAGCCCAATGTACTGGCTGCACCTTGCTTTGCAGCACCACCCACTGGCATTTCCCGAGCCACACCAACTCTCCCCACTAGCACTCGTGGCTCTACCTCTGACACACTTGGGCGAGCGGGTACCATCGATGGCGTAGTTGGCACTGTCTCAGCCAATGTGAAAGACTGTGGAAGCCTTGTCTGTCGACTTGCTTCCCCCCTTTGTGGATCAAAATCCACATCTGCTCCTCTTGGCTCAGAAGCACGCGTTGCTGCTCGAGTGACAGCAGCGGTAGAGTCCACATGCAATGGTCCTGCAAGTGTGGCTCCACACATGAAGCCCATACCAATCTGGTCTTCCCTAGGCATAGGAGATTGTGCAGGTGGGGCTTGAACCTCAAGCCTTGGAGCTGGCACAACATGCGTAGTGGCCATGGTAGCAAGACGTTGCTCTAGCTGGGCAAGCCTATCCACCATGCCTTGGTCATGACCTTGACCTTGACCTTGTGCTCCCTGGTTTTGGTTACAACCTCCACCGCGACCTCTCCCTCCTCTACCTCTCTAGACTACATTGCCTCGTCCTCGGCCACCATTGTTCCCTTGGAACTGGCCTGGCCGTAGCTCAAGATACAAGTCATAACAATGGGCCTCCTCATGCCCATACTTGCCACAATGCCCACATTGTAGTTGTGTAGGTTGTGCTTGTGCTGGCCCTTTGCCTCTCTCCGGGCAATTCTTAACATGGGATCCTCCACAATCCCAACATATCACACCCGACTGTTGTTGGCCTGAGAATGAAGGAAGTGACCTCTGAGATCCTCTCTATCCTTCTCTGGGTTTCGCCTGAGCCCCCTTGTTGCCTTGAGCACGTTGGGATAGTGGTTGTTATTGGCTAGGAGCCCCACTTCATTGTGTCTCCTTACCAAACCCCACCATGACCACTCGCTTCTCCACCACATTGAGCTCTATCCGCTCTGCTAGCAAAAACACGTTTGCTAAGGTGGGTTGGTCCACTTGTAGGAGAGTTGCATCCCGCACCATTCTCCTCAGCTCCTTGTCCAATATCCCATACCAAAATTGGACTGCTTGAGCTTCTGTAACTCATTGGGTTACATTTATCAATCGCCTCATGCGCGTGTAAGTCTTCCTCAAACTCTCAGTAGGCTTGCACTGGAACTTTTGCAAGCTCCGCAATTTCTCCGTCCTTATCTCGTGGTAGTTTCTCCTCAACTCGTCGAAGAACTCCACAATTGGGTCAAAGGCAGGCACGGGTGCTGGTGCTGTAGTAGGAGCTTGAGTGGATTTCCCAGCTCCATCTTTACTTGTCCCACTACTAGTGCTTGCAGTTGGGGATGTTGGTGTGGCTGCTAGTATCGCCGCTGCCCTTGTGCCTCTAGTGATGGAGACATAGTCAAGTGACCAATATTGTCGCCCCTCCTCAATCTCCACCTCATTTCCCCGCCTAAAATCATGATAGTCATCCATAGGTGGCCCCTCAAGGTGCTGAAACAGCCCATTCCACGCCATAAAAGGCGTAAACAGTTGTGGATTACGCATCTGCTGCAAATCACACCAACTATCAAACTCTTGTATGAAATCATCAAGCTCGATGGTGCCCACAGCTCCAGAGTACTATCGTGGCCCCTTAGTAGCTCTATACATTTCCTCCATCGTATCCCACAACAATGGCACGGAAATGGCTTGCACCCTCGGCGAGAATCCTCCTGACTCCGAGTCTGAACCTTCCTCAGAAGACACTGAAAGTGAAGGTGGCCTAAACCGCAGACCTCGTCTTGTATACCCACTAGTATCGCTGGTGCTCGTACCGGCACTCTCCTCAGCAAACTGGTGGCACCTCCGTGATGAAAACTCACAACCACACCTGTTGTAAACCTGTCTCTAATCCCCCTTTCCACAAGATAACCGGGTAGAGAACCTGTTGCAGTTACTAGTTCAAGCAGGAATAATAGGTTTCTAACGTAGACCTGTACTTGCACCTGCATCCACCGCAAGCACTCCCATGGTCTACTGGTCATCAACCCAACCTCACCATAAGAGAACAATGATGGTTTGACTGGTCATCACCCCAGCCTCACCACCGATCACAGCACGCTCTAGGATTGACCGATGATAAAATCCGGACCAACCTCCTATGAAAACAAGCGCCCACACAAAACTGACATGGCGCACAGTCAAGCATGTAGGTCTGGAGGGGATCCAAACACAAGAAAATCAAAACAGTAACTCCCCCACACCAAAAACACTCCACAGTGTCGCTCCTGCAAGACACCCCAGCCCAAACCCGGACTGACTCTTGCCTCCACCTACAGAGAGGTTTTGGCCTATAGAGATGGTGAAAGACTATGGAGAAGAGAAACTAAAGCAATTCCTAAACCCAAAATGCTCTCATCCACCACTCTCCCTCATGTATCTATCAACTTGCTTGTATGGCCGTGGCAAGTATCCTTCAAATATCCCTCAATCAATCCTTCAAGAGCTCTTCAACATTGTCCACCAAAGCTCCTCGAATGGTCCTCCAATACTCCTCCAAGGACCCCAAAGATCCTCCAAACAATCCTCCAAGGACCCCAAAGATCTTCTAAACACTCCTCCAAGGGCCCTCAAATATCTTCCAAACAATCCTCCAAAGGCCCTTAAATTTCACTAAGTCCTTTCAATGTTGATACCTTAACAGAGGTATAGTCTGAGGTTGCTAGGGTCCCTTATGTTGATGATACCTTTACAGAGGTATAGTCTGAAAATGAGGGTTCTGTTTGGTATACTAACAGAGGTATAGTCTGAGCTGATTAGGCTCCACATATGGTGATACCACAACAGAGGTATAGTAAAAGCTCATATTTGGTATACTAACAGAGGTATAGTCTGAGCTGATTAGGGTTCACATATGGTGATACCTCAACAGAGGTATAGTCAAAGGGACAAGCTCATGTTTGGTATACTAACAGAGGTATAGTCTGAGCATACACTACTAGGGTTTATAATGAAGAGCTAGAATGCAAGTCCTTGACTTCTATGCTTCTACTCAAGCAAAAATATGGTCTCTAGGTGGTCATAAGAGGCATCTTCTTGCTCTCTTCCATCCCAATGTGCAACCAAAAGTGGTCCAACTCAACTTGCAAGTCATTGTCCACCAAATCAATCCCCCTTCTAGTCCTTGGGATTTGATTGCAAACTACCATATCTCCATTGCCGAACAATCATGCATTTGTCTCCTCATCACTTGACAATTGCTCCAAATCTTAATGTGTAGAAGCAATGTTTGTCACTTACAATAATGCTCCCAAGCAATCCACCTTGGATCCCACTCTCACGCCATATGCCTCATTTGGGGTCTTGCACCAATCCATCATCCATGTCCTCCCCTTGGTCATTTGAATGCATGTTCCATGACCTCTTGGCCTATGTGTTGCTCTCCTTCATCATAATATGAATCAACACTTCTCCACTTCACACACAAATGGATCTCAAGGCCTTCACCTCTTGCTAGTTCAAGAGTTCCCCTTCTCAAACTTGAACTTACAAACTCAAGAGAGCATGCTCCACATATGTACCACTTGCTTGGTCAACTATCCACCACAAAGCTCGCACTACCAAGAGCATGAATAACCAAGTATTGCCTCCCCATCTTGTCACATTACATAGTTAGGGTGAATCTATGCATACATTGAATGATGATTTCAGCGGCAGGTCGTGCATCAGCCAAGGCATAAGGACCAGCCTGCAGTTTGTCAGAATCTCAGTATGCCACCAAGCAGTCCAACTTGAGCAAGATGAAATAAATTCCATATCATTTGTATTCACCCCTAAAAATGTGATTATACAAGGTATCAAGGGACTGAGAATGCAGCCTGTCAAATTGCAGGTTCAAGACTTGTACCAACAAGCAGCATGAACAGCCGAGATCCAGCCTCTTTTGTACATAAAAAACCAGATTGCAGGTCATAGGCCTGATGTCATGACAGATCCAAAACTATAGGTAGGATCTCATTACAGCTTACCATCCTCATCCTTCAAGAGTTCCATGCTAAGACATGCAAAGAACACCTTACTATGATCCAGTCGACATCAGAAATAGGCCTGAAAAGGAGCAGGGCAGTACCCTACCAGGTTGTCGCCATAAACTTCAAGGCCCCCAGGTCCATAGTCACCCAAAACCGCCAAAAACATACCACCAAAAACCAGATCATCTTTGACCAAAAGAACTTACAACCTAGCTTAATAATCCATAGGCTTTGTTGTCAAAGATCAAAAGGTAGGGTATGGTTTGTATGCAAGCCTCATGAAACAGGCCAGTCAAGCCGAGCTGCGCATCGGCCGCAGAACGACAAAGGCCAGAACGCAGGCTGTAGCATGTCAAGCCAGGGGCAGTCGGGTTGAAATCGGGGCTGCAAGCAGCAGCCACCTCACAGCGCACAAACCCATAGGTCTCCTCAGCCCATATCCCAATCTGCATGCTCAAGAAACTTCAAAGTCGGTGAGGATCCTCACCTAGTCCCATCACAAACCCCCACAAAAACCAACAGGTTAGTGAGGATTGTGGAACCCCAGGTGAATCACAGACCCTCACACTTATCATCGATGTCAACTAAGAAACTCAAAAGCAAGAGAAAGAGATAAGAACATGAGAATCCTTGAACTCCAAAGGCACCTTAAGCAATTGGGGAAGAGGGTTATGCGCCATCACCACCCGCAACAAGCCGCCTCCACAAAGCACATAAGTAATGAAGCAAAGCAGACACAATCGCAATACACTAGAAAGGAGGGAGAGAACTTCCTATCATAAGCATCCTTGCTAAGCACAGAAAAAGCCAGAGGAGGGAAGATGCCACTGCATTCATAGCGGTGTTTCCCGTTGTAAGAGAGACAAGACGCCGCCTTCGCGCCCCCCTAGGCGCTCGTCCAACATGGGTACGACACCACAAACGGGGCAGCCACCGAAGCACGTCCGCCATAACACTCTCCCCGCGAGCTTAGAAGCACATCGCGTGCTTCTGACAGCAGGAGAGACGACATAGAGTTGTCCCCCGATTATTCATCCGTGGATGAAAAACAGTAGGACGCATCCGTATATCCTGATGGATTTCATCCGCAGCAGGGTTAAAAATAGGTTTTGGGGTAGGGGTTAGGGTTTCCACCGTAATTAATCATAATTAGGGGTAGTAAAGATCAATTCCAAGCCATAATCACATCATCCATAGACAGGTCACTTGTGTCCGGATGAAAAAGTAGGGAATATCATCCGTGGCAGCGTCATGCCTCCATCTAGGTAATTCTATCATTCCTCACCAGACCATCCGGTATGGATTAAAAAAGTCAATAAAAGAGGAATGAAAATTTATCACCCTGGTGGTTTTTCATCCAGTACTGATGGAAAAACAGGATGTTGTTGGCAACCTC
Source organism: Takakia lepidozioides (assembly GCA_030704615.1). Taxonomy (NCBI): domain Eukaryota; kingdom Viridiplantae; phylum Streptophyta; class Takakiopsida; order Takakiales; family Takakiaceae; genus Takakia; species Takakia lepidozioides. The sequence goes on from CM060731.1 coordinate 39,205,284, forward strand.
TATAGAGGTAATTTTTTTCTTCCATGGTGACTCATCCGGTATGGATGAGAGTCAATGAAGGAGGAATGAAAAGGCCAAAAGAACCATCCTAGAGGTAATTCAGTGTCCATCTTGGTGGCTCATCCAGTATGGATGAAAAAACCTGATAGAGGATGAGAAAACAAGAAGTCAACACTGATAGCAAACTGCCAATTCCCAGTAGAGAGGGAGACAGAGGGAGAGAGGGGGCAACAATGAAAAAAATGGGTTGGGGGGGGGGGGGGTGGAGGTTAGGGTGTGGGGTCAGTTGCAGCATATGTCCAACACCAGATATCCTAAGTTAATCGACTCTATATCTTGGAAACAGGACCGCCCACCGACCTGTCAAATAAGCTAAATCTTGGCAGAAGACAGTAGAAGAGATTTTCAAGGACCTGGACCTGGAACCGCAAGTCTTCACCCTGCTGGATAAATCTGACTTAGAGGCTGTAGTGTCCATCCATATCTGTTGCCATGAGATTGTCTGATGAAAATGAAGTTAGGCAAAAAACTTCCCTGAATTTGTTTCCAGTTAGTAACATGGGGGAGGACATCTTGGATGACCTCAAGGGTCTACCCACTCTCGGCACTAGACTGAAATTTAAACTCAGGGCAGGAAGCCTACCTTTGAACAGCAAACAGAAGCAGAGAGAAAGGGAGAGTGCAATTGCCCGTTGTGTGGGCAATCTGAAGACAATATTCATTTTCTGATACACTGTCCGGGTTCTCTCACCAAAGAGACGCTCTCTTCAAATCTATCAAGGGAATTGTGCATGTACCTTTGTTTACTAACTTTGAAAAAGTCGAGGCTGAGCCAAAAGCCCAGCCCCTTCTGAGGCCTAGTTTTTGGGCATCTCACACACAGCACATTGATGCTTGTGTGAAGGGATTTGTAGAGGATATCTAGAAAATCCGGATTAATTCTATATGTGAAGGTAAGTCTTACTACCAACGTCAGCCCCTGACAGAGGTAGGATCTGTCCCTTTTGTTTCCCCAAGAGAGAGGGCAACAACGAAAAAAAAAGAATGTAGGGGGGGAGTGACTGAGCAACAGCAGCTGCTCAGTCACTCCCCCCCCCCCCCCACCTTTCTTTTCTTTTCTTTGTTGCCCCTTGATGTCTCCCTCTCACTCCCTCTCTCTGTCCGTCTCTCTGCTCTCTCCCTCCCTCTCCCTCTCTCTCCCTCTCTTTTGTGCTGCTCTATTTTAAGCTCCCGACGAGATAAATTCAAGGTCAGATGGTGGGTTCAGCTGCAACATATGACGACCACCAGATATCCTAAGTTAATCGACTCTATATCTTGGAAACAAGACTGCCCACCAACCTGTCAAATAAACTAAGTCCTAGTAGAAGACAGTAGAAGAGATTCTCAAGGACCTGGACCTGGAACCGCAAGTCTTCACCCTGCTGGATAAATCTGACTTAGAAGCTGTAGTGTCCAACCATGTCTGTGGGCAACCTGAAGACATTATTCATTTTCTGATACACTTTCCGGGGTTCTCTCACCAAAGAGACGCTCTCTTCAAATCCACCAAGGGAATTGTGCATGTACCTCTGTTTACTAACTTTGAAAAAGTCGAGGCTGAGCCAAAAGCCCAGCCCCTTCTGAGGCCTAGTTTTTGGGCAACTCACACACAACAGATTGATGCTTGTGTGAAGGGATTTGTAGAGGATATATGGAAAACCCGGATTAATTCTATATGTGAAGGTAAGTCTTACTACCAACGTCAGCCCCTGACAGAGGTAGGATCTACCCCTTTTGTTTCCCCAAGAGAGGGGGCAACAAAGAAAAAAAAAGAATGTGGGGGGGGGGAGTGATTGAGCATGCTGCTGCTCAGTCACTCCCCTCCCCCGCACCTTCTTTTCTTTTCTTTGTTGCCCCCTGATGTCTCCCTCTCTCTCCCTCTCTCTCCCTCTGGAAACTGGGCTTATGGAATTGTTGTCCTGACTTCCATCTTTGAGGAAATTGGAAAAAAAAATTGAAAAATTGGGTTGCACGGAATTTGGATGTTTTTTCATCCAAAATACAAAAAATAAAAAAAATAAAAAAAGTCCTAGTGAAATATTTCTTCACTAAAATACCTATGAGTTGCAAAACTCTCGTTAGTTTCTACTTTTTCAATCCAACCTGGATGAAAAAAAGACTTCATCTGACAGGACCTAAATACGGGGCAAGACAGGTATAAACCCCCGATGTTTTTCATCTAACCTAGATGAAAGACAGACTACATCCGTTGAGTACAAGACATGATGAAAGCACGATGTCTTTCATCTTCCGCGAATAAGAAACGGACAACGTCCGTCGGGCGGACAGACTAGCGGATGTTTTTCATCCTGAGAAGGATGAATGACGGGCCAGACAGGGGAAAACCCTGCGCAACCCTAATGTCTTTCTTTTTATGCTGCGAGAGCGCGCGCGATGGCGGCTTGTGAAGAGCGATGGTGCTCGTGCTGCAGATACCTTGAGCTGCCAATCCTTGAGTGTTTATGGCTCCTATGAGCGCCGCCTTGGCGGGCTCTTTAAGGCGATGGCGGTGGCTTAGAGATGAGGGAAGATTCACTGTCTCAGTTGTCTGTTTTTTTGCTGCACAAGGGAACCGCAGCAGTGATGGCGGAGGTACCACCTGCATGCTTATGACGTTTCCCTAGGAGCCCTCCTCTGGATCTTTGATGAATGGCGGCGTCTTGGTAGAACAAGGAAGTCTCTCTCCCTCCCATTATAAACCATACCTTTTGAGACCAAGCTCTTTTTTCTTGTGCTTGGCAAAACTTTGCTTTGGTTAAGGTAACAGTGCTGTGGTGTTGGCGGAGTCCTCCCTGCACGGTTAGGATTGTGAAGGGATGACGACTCTCCCCCAGACAGTAAAAAAGGTTTCTTTTCTGTTTGTTTTGCTTCCTTGCTTTCTTTGGCATTCTCTACGCTTAGATTGAAGTGTATTTGATCTTGATAGCAAGTGTGGAAGCCTGTTACTCACCTCGTGCATCCTCACTAACTCACAATGCGTTGTGGTTGTTTTTGGGATGGGCACAGGTGAGGGCTTCCACTTAATATTCTGATGTCTAGGTGCCATCTTGGGGATGCCAATGTCCTCAGTAACCTGAGAATGTGTGACCTCGGTATCTACACTGAGAATTTTGTCCTGAGCTGGCTCCAGAACATTGATTGCCCCTATGAATGAGCCAAAGCTGGCACCTATCTCTGGGAGCGAAGTCAGATACGTGGGAGGTAGGAAGGGGATGGCAATGACTCTCGGCTTCCACAAGATGCCTTTCTTGTGACCCCAATCCTGGGTCCAAGGAAAGATGTGGACTTTGGAGGCGGATGTCTGTGTGTTGAGGCGCAGAGCCTTTTCTGCATCTGCTGGCGAGCTGAAGATGATAGCGTAGAAGCCTTTCCCCATTGAAAGGCTAAAGTGTTGTGCCAATCCACCAGCAGTTCCTACTTGCTCGATAATCCAAGTACGAATTGATTTTCTCGTCCGCGGCTTTCCAGGGAAGTACAAGAGGATGCCTGTCTTTGTTAACTTTTGCACTTTAGCCTGCAGCTTAGCTTTGTTCAAATTTATGACAGGTTGCTCCTTGTCTTCTTGCACCGTTGTGTCCTCCCACGCGTTCTCAGTCATCAATGGTGAGGGCGGGGGGGCAGAGGCTGAGGGGCCTTTTCCTAGAATGGAGGCAACTTCAACTTGCAGCATGGAGGATTTCCTGGTCCAAATCTGATTTCTGGCTTTCGCTGCCGGAGACAACCGCCGGTTTCGGGTAGACGACAGGCGTGAGAAGCAAGAATGGGAATAAGAGTTAGAGCGGGGGGAGGAGAGGAATGAGGTAGCGAGTGGAGGGGTGGGATAGACGTGGATTATGCAAGGGAACGATGTGGAGCGAAGACCGCAAATGCGACAAGCTGTTAGAGATGATAGATAACTGATTCAGCTGAATGCATGTAGAATTGCATCAACATCAACATTTAGAGAAAAAAACATGAGCTCTCCTCAATCCTTGGTCTATGCAGCAGATATGAAGGGGTTAGTAGAAGAAGAGAAGTCTTCCCGCCCTGTAGAGAATGCATGGTGGCTTGGCAGCGTCTCCATACTGCACTCTTTCAAGGCTCATTAAGAGCCGCTGCATCGAGCAGACCACTGCAGGCCTCGGGGAGCCACCGATTAGCGACAAAAGCTTAAGTGCCTGAGACAATGGAAAAGTGTGGGTGTGTGAGCGTGGAGACTCATTAAACCAACATGGGAAGCCGGGGGGGTGGGAAGAACTCTGTTGGATCTTATGAATGAAGAAAGACTTGAGAAGAGAGGCACATGAAGATGAACACAGGGAAGATGAAATCTTAGCAGATTCTTTAGGTTTTCCTTTTTCGTCATTGCTTTGAAAGAGAGCGCAGGGGGGGGAGATGGTTGGGGTAACGTAGCAGAACTTCCTCATGTTACTGCCTGATGGGGGAACTTGACTTGCAAAAGAGATTTTGGGGGAGGGGGAGGGGGGGGGGGAGCAGGATGGCCTTCTGCATAGTGAGAGAGATAGGGGAACTGGATGGTCTTCTGCATCGACAGACCCATTCCAGCCTCTTATATGTGAGAGTGGCTCAAAGTAATTGTTGGCTGGTAAGCTTGCTCACTATACGTTTGATCATGGCAAGTATATATCCCATGCATCTCTCAATGCAGTCTCAAACAACATAAGCCCCCCAAGTTTGGGTGGGGCCGGTTAATTCTAGAGTGGTCCAGGAATTTAAAAAGGCGGCTAACCACGTGTATTCAGGAATGAGATGAAGGGTCCAAAAGATTAAGGATCCCAAATCCTCCGAGGCATTAGGTAATCAAGAAGGTCAGAAAGACGAAGGCGAATGGCCCAGCCTGGGTTACTGGAACGTCCAAACGACGAGGCCAGGTGTAGATCGTTGCATAGAAATAGCAGAAAGTTCTAGACCCTTCAAGAAAAAACGGGAGCGGTGGCCTTTGGAACTTTAGAGCTTTGTAGAACGACAAGGCGGCGAGCGAGCAAGAGTGGTGGGCCAACATGTAGGGAGCAAGGTACTGTGGTGGGAGCTGGTGGCAGTGACATGCTGCTAGTGTCGAGTAGCCTCTCTTGTTCTGTAAGTAGATTCAATACATATTGTTGTTTGGTGGCTCAGCAAGTTCATGTATCCCCGTTTCTGGCAGAACTCGTCGCAATGAGCATGCATTTTAGATTTGTGTGTTTTGTATTTGACGAGCTACGAATTGAACAGTAGGTTTAGGGCTGAGTTGCTGGTGTTGTTTTTTTGCTACTAGTTGTACAGTGGCAGTTTCCATATAGACTTGTTGATATTTTGTGATTTAATACTCTGCACCTTAGGTATAGGTCATTTTTTCTAGACCTTTGGTATTCATTGGTCCAGACGTTTAGACAGGGAGGACCTCTAATTTTGATGAGTTGCCATCATCTCATGAACATAGGAACATAGGAGCGGACTACATGCATGCACATTAATTGGGTCGAGGACTTCGATTTTTTTTGGGTTAAGACATTTATAAGTACCTCCATGTAGGTAGTTCCGTGATTTCTTCCATAAAGGTACAAAAACGAGTTGAACTACCTCCATGCAAAGTTAAAATTGAACTTTTCTTTGAGAGTGAATTCATAAAACATAAAGCATCATACTCTCTATGGGATATCCATATAATTTATGTGTACATGTATATAATTTCACTCCTAGAATTCAATACATATTGAGGCCGACTTAAGCAAATGCAGCTATCTAGTAATCCAAGCTTTCTCACCAATCACAAAATACTCGGAAGAGTAGTTTAGATCAGAGAGACTTTAAATAACCCCCAACTGCCTGTATTGAATTTTGGGCCAACATTTTGGTTGTTCGTTTATTAGGGAAGTGGAGGATGAACTCGTTACGACATCTCTAAATGTGAACGTGTTGCTGAAACAAGAGTAACTTGACCGACAAGGGATTCAGGTGGACACGCGACATCTCTACTTGTAAGCCTTTAATTTGGAATTACTTTTCGTTTCTAGCTTCAGAACCCACAATAGTATGAGAGTTTTCCAACTCCTCAAACTATCTAAATTTTTTTCTGGTTTTGTTATTAGTCAACGGACTTAGTGTTTCATAGCATCTTCCACAAGAAACCAGGTCTTGTCGAACTGCCCATTTGCAAACAAATACGAAGATGGTTGAAGGGGTGAAGCTCGACCGCATCACATTTGTGTGCATTTGCGATGCGTGTGCAAGCCTGGCAACTCTGAAAAAGGGCGAAGATGCCCATGGCGACATCAAAGCTGGAATGTACCAGATGTGATCCTGATTTAACTGTTGAATTAGTGACTGGATTTTTGGCTCATAAGAGTATGTTGTGATCGTTTCACGAGCTGTTGAATATCTGTTGTTCAATCAAATCACGCAATTTGTGTATTGTTTTCCCTCTCATATTTATGACATTGACCACAATTTTTCCCAACTGAATGTAGCTTGAAGGATGGCTGGAAAAGAGAGGGTAGGGGGAGAGCCAGGAAGAGACATAAGGCAAAGTATGTCTAGATAACCCACTTGTAAACAATGTCCATGCCAGGTGTGAATTTTTTGCACCATTAGCAAGTGATACGCATCAATTGTAGAGACACAAACAATCTTTTAAAGTAGTCAGTAATGCTTTTAATGAATGACACAACTTTGTTGCACTCAATCACACAACAGTCATGGTTCATGCAGCCCTCTATACAGATGGGTGCACCTAAAGGTGATTTTATGATGAGCAACTGAAGGAACTCTGTCAGGATGTGTGTTTCTTTCAAAAGTTAGTGTGGAAGGAGGATTTCATGGTTTAACCAGCACATGCTCCTCCATTACAGGAAAAATAACAAGTCTGGACCTTGGGAAACAATATAAAGCCTAAGGGAGCGTTCCATGTGACAGAATACATTGAAAACAGCAAAATCTTACAATGGTTGAATCTGTACGTGAGTGACATTGATGACCAGGTTTAACCTCTAATCCTTCCAAAACCTTCAGAATACTTGGGACTGAGAGTATTATCACATTTCAACCACAATCTTGATTCCTTCTTCGTCCTTTTATTCATTATTGAAATATAAATTATGTTCTTTCATTTTGCAGTGTACTCCAGAAAGTAAAGACGATAAGATTTGGTTTCATTTTCCAGGGCGCGAGAGAGTAGCTAAAGAGGAGAGGAAGCTTGGTCACAATACTTGGGACTGACAGATGAGCAGTGGCAGTAGTACACTTTTTAGAATTTTCTAATATTGAATGTCATGAGTGGAAACTTATGGTTGTGGGGTGGGGTGATGGTTCAGGCAGCAAATCATCCGCTGAACGTGCCACTGTGAAGGTGTCAAGACTGATTATATCAATATCAAAATCAATTTTATCAATATCATTTTTATCAACATCACTTTTATCAAGATCAATATCAACATCATTATCATTATTGTTACCATTATCAAGACAAATAATTTTTTTCAAAGACATTTGTTTTTATCAAGATTTTTATCATAAACAATTGTTTTTATCAAGACAAATGAGTTTTATTAAAAACAACTATTTCCGTTAAAATTTCATATAGACCTATTCAGTCATTATTTATTTTTATCAAAAGGCTCTTGTCCACTGAAAATATAATTACTTATTTGTGAGACATATTTCCAAATGTGTATAACCCCAAATTAAAATGGAAAAAGAAATTGCTAGTAAGAGACGGAGAAAGTATGCTTTAAATAAAGAGAAATTAAATGATGAGCGACAAAAAAGATGTAAATCTCAACCGACTCCCGATCCAAACAAAACAAATGCCAAACGAAGGGAAAAATACAGATTTGAACATCCACCACAAACCACGGAAATAAATCCAGACAAAACAAATGCTAAACGAAGGGGAAAATATAAATTTAAACATCCACCACCAACCAAGGAAATAGAATTTCAACCCAATCCCGATCCAGACGAAACAAATGCTAAACGAAGGAAAAAATACAGATTCGAACATCCACTACAAACCACGGAAATAGAATTTCAACCCACTCCTGATCCAGATGAAACAAATGCAGAATATGAACGGTTAGTCCAGCAGTTTCGTAGGGGAGGTGCTACATATGCATTTTTCAAAAACATTGGGGCAACTCAGAGCGGTGACGTACGGCTGGTCGCACTCCCCTGTACCATTTTCGCTCATGTTTTGGATGATAACACATGCGCCGCTTTGCAGTGAGTGCATAATGCCTACACAGCCCATGGAGGATAGACATAGCTACCCAGATAATGATCTCTTTTTATTTTCAAGGTGGCGCGCCACTGTTGTCATGGCCCACCCCTCTGTCTCTGTCTCTCGCTCATCTCTCTTTCACCACTATCCTACACTTGGCATTCTCTTCTCATCTCTAATACCTTTGCTGGTTTTCTGTTTTTCAGGCTACAAGGATTTTTTACATCACCTCGTCTTCCACTCCACCCTTCAGACGAGTGTGTGTCACATGTGGCCTCGAGGACATAACACGTCAGGATGACGGCTTGTTCTTTTGTAATGCTTGCAAAATAGCAAGTCACTGTGCCCTTCATGTTTGCATAGCTAGTAGCATTTAGGGTGTGGATGGGATTGTGCAGGTGTATGTCAATTCAGATTGGGTGGAGGCCATAGTGGGCATGACCAATGAAGATCTGAAAAATGCTCATAGAACAGACAGGCTTTGCATCATCAATGCGTTCTCTAGCATGCGTCATGTGGGACGGTTTTCTTTGAACCCTGTGGGGGATTTGGTTGGATTTAAAGAACATGCAACATAGTTCTTTTGCTGCAATCAAGAGCACGCTAGACTAGAGGGTTGTTTTCAGGTGTATCAGCCTTTACAATAGTTTAGTGTATGCTCGGATTTCCTCGGATTAACTTGGAATTCCTACATCTATAGGCCATTTGGTTTCATGGTGCTGCTTCATATGTGAAGCATTTTTCCTTAGCATCTCTACTTAGTCAAAGTAGTTCTTACCATGACAATATAGCCCACACAACATGATTGGATTTTAGTAATCCATTTTTGTGAGCTGTGTGTGGTTTATGGTTGCAATATATGAGTACTTTGACAATATTGTGCCATTCTTGTGTGTTCTTTCAGTTTTACAGACTTCACCCTTTTAGTTTACAACTACATTTTTAGTCAGTCCCTCACTTAATCAGCCAGTCTCTCACTTCATTTGTCAATTCAGATTTATCTACTACAATATCTATGAAATTTAATTCATCCAAACATATAATTTACTATTACTATTGTTCAACAACTCTTTATTCGACGTTTCTTTGCCTTGTACATGCTTGTTTGTGTTCTTATAAGATTTTCAAAATCTATCTAATCTGGCCAACTTCCATTAATATTATTTTCTGTTATAATACAACTTGAACCTTAATTCAGTTTTTTACAACCTTATTTTATATCTAATTTACTCTCTCAATAATGGATACAGAAATAGACTTAATATTACAATATCAAGATTTGCATCGTGTACACGATTACCATTATGTTGTTGGAGACTATTTATTTGATTCGGTTGCTTATTTGCTGCATTACAAAATATCATCTACAGATCTGCGTCATCAAACCATGAAACATTTTTTGCAAACTTTACAATTGCCCACTGATGAGGTGGCCGAAATGATTCAAATCCACATTTCTTCGGACGCCCTTTATGAGTTACATGGTGTTCACACAATTGATGAATTTGTTCAACAAATGTCCAAAAGTGTTGTTTGTGGAGGTTTAGAAGGTGATAATCGTGTCATTTTTTGTTTAGCAAATTATTTACAAAGACCCATTCGGTTATGGTCTCGAGTAAATAAAAGAATAATTTTTTTTTGTGGGTGATCAATTTGTTGCGCATACCCCTCTCCGACTACTTTATGACGATAGACACGGTACGAAGAGTGGAAACTTTATTTTAAACAGAACTCATTGCACTTCAAATATTATACCATCAACCTCGATTTCAAATTCTCAATCGCTTTCAATTTCGGAATTTGCAACATCAATACAACCTTCTTTGATATCACAACATGTCACTAAAAAAAAGGGTCGACAACAAAATGATCTTATGAACAACACCAATGTAACCCGGAAAACACCTCGTTTTCAATGGCTACCAACTCATGATGAACACATGTTCAATTTGATGGTTGAGTTTCCGTTGCCACTCTCAAACACATAGCACAGATCTTCTCTCGTCATTATGCAACTTTGAATCTCACATTTATTCAAATTTATTCTCATTTGCGGTGAATTAATAATAAAATAAAGTATATAACAAAACAAAATACACCGCAAATTGATTCTCCCATTGCTGTTCAGTCCAACCAATACCTCTTCATTCATTGCATCATTCCAACAATAATCCCATTGAAATTCATATAAATTCTGCTCATCGCAGTAAATACATTAAAAAAATTGCCTGATACACCAGTGCATCCATGTATGTGTTGTCATCGACTATGTTTTAAAAAACAAATTGTTACACCGACAAAAAAATTGTTAAAAAAATTAGCCGTGTATATTCCCATTGTAACAACGGAACAAAATCATGGACAAATGTTTATAGAGTTGTAAATTAATGCTTGACCATGATAAATCTCCTAAATATGTTCCTAATATAATTCATCTAAATGCTCCTATTAATAATGTTCAAAACCTCAATGCGCTTGAGAAAAGATTAATTGCACCACGTATGGCATTTGCCCAAATATATCAATTACAAGGTTATGGCCAATATGGTATACGTGGTAGCATTATAAACGGTCCATCAAATGTTAACAATACACAATCAGTTTTACCTCGCATGCCGAATGATGATACTACCATTGGAGTACTTTTAAAACGTCGTCTGGAATATAAATCTCCATATTTATGAGGAACTGTTCGTCCCAATTTTATTATGTTGGCTATACAAGATCTTGTTGCTACTCCATTATACATAGAAGCTAATGTTACCATTCGACCACAATGGTTAGGATTATTTGCAATGTCCCATCAAACAGAACAAAATTGTATAAATATCGATGAACCATTAGAAGAATTTAATGAAATATCTCAAGATGAGTTTGAGGAAGTTGTCGAAAATACTACTAGCGATACTCTAGTACAAAATATCCTCACTTCAGAGCAAATACAAGTATTTCATGATGGTCTATTAACAGTAGCTCCTTCTCAAGACTTTAAACCATTAGGTCTTTTCCAAGATACTCATAGTGAATAATTGAATTTTCATTTTTTTCATTGTCTTATCAAGCCATTGCACAATGGGAAATATTACATAAAGATCATGATTTCGCGAGACATATTCCAAATCTTTTTTTTAAAGCTATCAAAGTATTAATTCATGGCGTTACATCATCTTCTTGGATTCGTATTCGTAAAGGTAAACTTTTTGGTAGACAATTGAAAGCGGACAAACTTACTGAAAAACCAAATTTAGATAATTATAACCACCAACTTTCTTTGCCACATTTACAAGTGTAGAAAGTAAATAGACATATTCACTGCAAACCATCTATTCGCTCAATCATAAAAAATTGGGAATTCCAAATGACATTCAAAATTTGGAAAGTAAACACGTTGTTGAATTGGTAAAATCGGATCCCGTTACATGTGCTCGATATTATGATCATCGAATGGGTGCATTTAGACATCTATGTATGAAAGATCATACCATTTTTGGAACACTCCGTTCTTTGTAACGGAATTTCAAAGCCGAGGCAGTGAGCATGATCATGGTATGTTATGGATAGCTAATGCACTAATTTACGGGGTTGATAAAAATGATATAATTGAACAATTCGTAGATAAATATATAACATCCGATAATAATGTTCTTCCACCCATCCTACGTGAAGCTCAAACCCATTCGTTTGCTATTGACAAATATATTGAGCGACCAACTACATTATATCACTTGAGTCTCAGTGAATATGTAGCATATTATAATGTAGATAGAAATAATATAAAACCGCGGCAAAAATCCCATATTATTAGGTATGTGCACTATAACGAACATCGCGATTCTGAGAACATTATCGGAACAACTTTTACTTTTTCATCCATTTGTGGGAAGCGAAGAATCACAAAAAGGCGACCATGAAACATGGCATGATGCTTATTTGGTTCATAAACCAACTATATTGATGAAACGTGACAAATTCATATATAAGTTCCTAACAGAAAACACTACTATTTCAGATTGGAATACATTAGAAACAAAAGCACACGAATTAACAAAAATCAACAATCTTAGTATATGGATGGACAAGTTCATTGATGTTGATATAGAACCAAACGTTTCTGAGTCTCTGACATATTGCAGAGGGATTGAAAACATATGACATAGCAACAGAATTTCATTTGCGTCCTTAAATTGGATTGTCAATAACAATACCAGAGATAAACATATCTACAACACCTGATAACATTATTCCTAATAAACAATTTTATGAACAGTTGCGAAAGTTTAATCCAGAACAACGTGCAATTTTCGATGACTGCATACACAGAAAACAGATGTTTCATGACAAACCCTTGCATTTGTTTCTAATTGGGGGAGCAGGAACTGGAAAAACGTTTACTTGACTTATTATTATTCGAGGTCTGCTTAGATTTTATAATAAACATCCACAATCTGACCCACTTAAGAAAAAAACAATTCTTATGGCTTACACTGGCAAAGCAGCCTTCAATATTGATGGAACAACCATTCATTCTGGGCTAAGCATACCTCTTAATTGCAAACATTTGCCTTCACTCGGATCAGAACGATTGGACACGTTGGTAAAATCATTTGATCACCTACAATTTATGGTGTTAGATGAAGTGTCTCTTGTGGGTAATAGGTTGCTTACGTTTATTGATCAACGACTACGATCAATTAAACAAATTCATGGTACTTTCTTTGGTAATATTGATGTTATTATTACTGGAGATTTTTTATCAGGCACCGCCAGTAAGAGATTCGTGGGTTTTTAAGAAAAAAACTCGGAAGTCCTGATGCTTTAGTTCTCGGTTTTTTGGCAAGACTGTGTTAAATGTTACAAACTTACTCAAGTAATGCGTCAATCAGATAATGAATTTATTGGCATACTCAATCGACTACGAACAGCAACAACAACCCAACACAATATTAATATTCTAAATCAACAATGTTGTCGCTCTCCGCCAAACAATCCAGCATTTCTACATTTATATTATACCAACAAAAATATGTTAATTTATAATCACAAAGCATTCGAGCAAACTAAAGGATCTGTATATATTTTTGAAGCTATTGACAAACACCATGATCCATGTCCATCTACTTTTTAAGCTCTTGGATAATGCAGCCAACACGGCTGGCTTACATACAATAATTCATGTTAAAAAAGAGATGTTAATTGAATTATGTGCAGGAAATTATGCAACTCATGATGGTCTAGTAAATGGGGCGGACGGTATATTTAAACATACTTCCGTGTTAACAAATTCAACCCCTTTAATATGGATACAATTTAACAATCCAAAATCTGGTGTTGCTACACGTGCAAAAAATATTCACTTATATAACTCAACAATAGATAAGTTATGGACTCCAATTCAACCAATTTCTAAAGAGATTAAAATATGATCAAATACTTCACATATAATTACTAGAACCCAATTTCCTATTCAATTAGCAGCCGCTCGAACAATCCATCGTTCTCAAGGCTTAGCTTTGGACTATCTAGCATTCGATCCTACAGGGGTATATAAACATGGTTTAAGTTATATAGCTTTGTCACGCATACGTAACAAAGAAAACTTATACCTCTTAGCAAATTTGCAATTGAAAAATTTTCATGTTGACAATGGGGTTGCCGAGGAGATGCAACGTCTACATACAAGCGCACGATGGCAATTCCTCGTTCCAACTTTGCATATATACAAACAATCACATGTAATTATACAACACTTGAATACAAGATCATTGTTGTTATATAAAGAAGATGTTTTTGCAGATCACAACTTACAAACAGCTCATATTTTATGTCTTAGTGAAACGCACTTCAAACCTAATTCCAATATAAATCTGTTTATGGATTCCACAAAATATTCATATATCGTTGTACATGGTAGTCATGGCACCATGATGTTATATGACACAACAATGTCCTTAGTATCTCATGAAGTGTTTTCATTCTCTGGTGCTGAATATATAATGACCACTTTCAATAAAAATACAAGAAGAGCTATTCATGTAGTTACCATTTACAAACCTCCATCACTTTCGATATCTATATTTTTGTCTCAACTACAAACAATTCTTCATAAAATATCACATTTCTGTCCAACCATTATTATAGGGGATTTCAATATAAATATATTACAAAATGATTCAACCATGTCAAAACAATTGCTACAATTCATGAGGATGTTCAATATGACACTTCAATTCATGAAAACTACTACAATATATGATTCACAGTTGGATCATATTTGGACGAATACACCTAACCAACAATGTATATCAGGAGTTACAGAGGCATATTGGACAGATCACAAACCTATATATATAGCTTTCAAACTACCAAACCATGTTATTAAATATCATCATTCTACAATATAACATGTAAAATACTTTGTTACACACTCCACATTGGAGGGTGGAGCCATTATGCGTCTAACCGCTTGTTTTCCTTACAACAAAACACTTCAGCACAACTTAAGGAAATTTCTAGATTTTACGATGCCACGATGAGATTTTAATTCTAGCGACGACAGAAGGTCGGAAGCTAGTTTAGCGTAGAGCAGGAATAGGGTGCCATAGTGCCACGTTTTCGTCGCCACGTCATCGTTACCACGTTTCGTTGTCATGTTTCATCGCCACGTTTCGTCGTCAAATTCTTTGGAATCTGCCCGGTCTGCCCGTCCGGAAAACGCCAATAGAATTTCGCACCAAGTGTTTCGAAACTGCCCAAACTGCCCCGCGTCTTGATTTCTTGAACCGCAGTAGGGGTTTCACAGGCCGATCGCGATTCGCAGATGGAGACGTCCAGAGATTATGAGTACGCAGCAGGAGCTCTCGCAGCAGATGGTGGGACAACTGCAATCGCAAGGTGTGGCTTTTCTTAATGTACGATGTGAAGAAGTTTGTCCATCCTGCAAATGGGGGCTCTTAGTACCCTGATTTGGTATTCTTCCTGATGTTTACAAGGTTCGTAGGAGAATCAGCTTGGTCTTAGCAGGCCATGTTTCAATCTCTGCTTGCTCAGCTGCACCCGTGGTGGTTCTCACATACAATCGGACATTACCTGACTACAGACACAAGCAGCACACACAAAGGTCCTTTTGGGTTGATGGTCGGCCAAATCCTCCTTGGGTCATGACACAACGTCAAGGACAATGTGGTGAGGGCACCTTCTTCTACGACCTATTTCAGCCTGTTTTGCCCTCTCATCAGACTCGGCCCTGACTCTTTGGAATGAACACTTTTCCGACCCCAGGCAATGGTGGGGCAATGGAGACAAAAAGGTGAATGCCTGTTGGACTACAGAGAGAAGCATATGCAATTCAGAATTGGGTTGGTCAGTGTCAGCTGCTAACAAGTCTCCATGGGTCATGAAACAAGGTCAAGGACAGTGTGGTGAGGGCACTTTCTTCTTCGACCTATTTCAGCCTGTTTTGCCCTCTCATCAGATTCGACCCTGAGATGTGGGTCCAGATTCATCCAAGAGGGCCGGATTTCAAGCTCCAGATCACCTATGATTCCCTGTGGAAGGATAGCTACAAGAAACCTGCATGGGTAGATGGTCAACTGGAAGCCGCAACAACAGCGGTACAATTGACAAATTCAGGCACTCCTAATGAAGGCACCTTCTTCAAAACATTTCACCCTGTTTTTCCGTCTTATCACAATCGACCCTAAATTTTCATGTTGAATTCTGCAAGTTAGCTGGTTGAGTGAACCGTTGATAGTTTGGAGTGACTTTGACATGATACTGCCAATGTGACAACAGTGAAGTATCCAGAAACAGGTAACAGAGACGAGGAGAGCTGTGGAATGAATACTTTTCTGACCCCCGTCAATGGTGGGACAATGGAGGCAAAAGATGAATGCTTGTTGGATTACAGAGAGTAGCATATTGAGGATAGGAACTAGAGTGATAAGTTGAGTTGGGTGTTTCCTCGAACAAATCTAGGCTGTCATTGTCGGCTGATAGCAGCAAGGCAAGGATGTATGTATATTTGTGCAGAGGCATGGATAGCTAAGGAGCAGGGATAGTGTTTGGGTGGACAATAAACCTACATGGGTAGATGGTCAACTAAAGGCAGCAGCTGCAGCGGCACAGTTGATAGAATCAGGCACCTCAACCATGACCACAACTTCTGAAAGAGGATCAAGAGAGGGAGTCCACAATGCCTCTTCTGGCACTTCTGGGCATGTGAAGATACTTTGTGCGGCAGGCAGCCTGACAGAGGCTCTACAGACTTCAAACCAAGGAGGCATTTCAGCAGATTCAGATACGTATGTCTGTCTCTTGCTTAAGTGCATGAAGATGGAAGGTCTGGAAGCTGGAAAGCAGGTGCACACTCACATTATCCAAAGTGGATTCACAACAAATGTTTTTCTACTCAACACCCTTGTCCAGCCTGCAAATCTTAGTTCAATCTCTGCCTGCTCAGCTGCACTGTGGTGGTTCTTACATACCAATTCGACATTACCTGACTACAGACACAAGCAGCACACACAAGAGGTCCTTTTGGATTGATGGTCGGCCAAATCCTCCATGGGTCATGACACAAGGTCAAGGACAATGTGGTGAGGGCACATTCTTCGACCTATTTCAGCCTGTTTTGCCCTCTCATCAGACTCAGCCCTGAGATGCATATTGAATTCTGTACGTTAGCTCGTTGGGTACCATGATTTGGTATTCTTCATGATGTTTACAAGGTTTTTGGTAGAGTAAGCTTGGTCTTAGCAGGCCGTGCCCTCCAAGGTCACGTTCATTCTACTCTCAAGGCATGTGCTAGCATAGGTGCCCTGGCAAAGGGAAAACAGGTCCAAGCTGACATTTTGAAAGCTGGAATTGCACCAAATGTCATTCTAGAGACTGCCCTTGCTGCCATGTAGGCCAAGTGCGGGAGCATGAAGGAGGCCCGTCGAGTTTTCGACAATATGGCTGGACGAGATGTGGTTTCATTGTGCGATGATTGCTGCAGGATTTGCTGCAGGATATGCTCAGCAAGGGTGTGGTCACCTTGGAGACCTATGAGCAAATGATATGGGAAGGGTGGGTACTGGACCAAGTCACATTCACTTCCGTTCTCAATGCATGTGGCAGCCTGGCAGACCTGGAAAAGGGCAAAAAGATCCATGCTGGTATTATCAAAACCAGAATTGAGCCAAATATCGTCCTGGAATTTGCTCTTGCTAATATGCCACTTATCATACAGTGTTCGGTGAGAAACTGAGCAAGGGAATTTGATTTGTGGTGGTGATGGTGGGCAGTTCATCCTGAGACATGGAATCCCATGTGGTCCGTCTCCAGGTACCAGTTTCTGTGCTATCTGGTTTTCATTTTCTTGGATTGTAGCAAATGACTTCATGATGGTTGTTCACAGGTTTGCTGGTCTGGCTTATCTGTATGGTTGGCAGGGCCACTGAGTTGTGTATTGTGGGTGTGTGAATGCAGCATCCTCACTGGCCTTCTTTCTTTCATGGTACATTCATGTCTCTTGGTCTGTTGCTTTAGCTTGCTGTGAACATTGCCAAATCATGAGGAGTTTGATTGATTAGCAATGTGTTTTGCTGCAAATTCTGGATACAGGCTGCATTGATTAGGGCAGGGCCCCACTTACAGTTTGACAAGCCAATAGTTAGTGCTTTATTAACTGAAACCCATAGCCTACACAAAAAGTTAGGCCCACTTGTGTCGGTGCATAACTGATGGATGCCAACCCCATTAGATTTCTATTAAAGGTCAAGTTGCGTGCAAGGTTTCTGCGCTTTCTTCTTTCATGCAAGTCCAGCTTCTTTCCTTCCAACACAGTGTGTCTTTCTTCCTGCGATTCCGGCATTGTAGATTAGTAGGGAGAGTGGACTAGCACTTCCAAGTGAATGCCACGCCTTGGCTGAGCATATCCTGCCATCCTTGTGTTCCATGAGACCATCATCATGTTCAGCCGTATTGTGCCGGGGACCTGCTTAACCCTTCCCCGGCAACCCTCCAGTGCGCCTCCTCAGTAGCTCCTGCTCGTCCCTCGTGTTTCATCCAAGCCCCTTCTTTGTTTTTGCCAATCCATGTCTCCTCTCCCTCGCCGGTTTGTTAAATGCCCTCATTTGTCTCCATATCTTTCTTTCCTAGATCCTGTTACTGAGAGTCCTAACTGAGACTGAAACGCCTTGTAAAATGAGGAACCCAAGTCCTACCCACTCAATAGGCTGCAACACCTACCGTCACTGTGATAATGATTGATTGTATCCCTCCACGTTAAATTGGTGGATTCAATTGGGGAGCGCGATATAATACAATACACCCACAACAGGCAGTGTCTCGACCAGTGCTGAGGAGAAGCAACGCTTGGCTCAGGTCTCACTTGCTTACAGTTGTAAGAGGTAGGTCCTCCCTCTCTCCCCCTTCCCTCCTGCCATTTACATGGGAAGAGGTATCCAGGTTAACTTCAGTTGGCAGAGGTGCTGACAACTGTGACCTTTTTCAATGTTTGAGGAAGGTGATGGTGAATTGAATACAAGCACCAACACTGTTTTGAACTGCCATCTAAATAGGTTGACAGTACCAACATTTAGCCAACAACTGCAAGCACAGAGAAACATAGGCAGGTTTGGTGTCTCAGAGGTATGCAGTCTTAATCCTCTGAAAGTGCAATAAAACTGATTTGAAACAAGGAACAAGTGAAGGCAAGAATAGATGGAAAGCGGACTGATCAATGATGACTGAATGACCTTTTCCCATGGCTTGCAGTGCCATATTTCGCAAGATGTTTCCAGAATATGTTGAGAAGCATTTGGAGAGGCAGAGAACAAAGGAGCAAGCTGCTGCTGGTCACCAGGAGGTGGATGATGACTTGCCCCCATTAGCTTCTTTGGTTCTACAAGTAGTGCCACCAGCTGCATCTGTTAGTGGAAGGGAGGCAGAGGTAAAAGGGTGGAAACACAACCCAACAGACAAGTTCCCATTTTGGCTAACAGCTTTATTAGTTGCAGTCTTTGCAAGCATAATGGTATTGCCATTACTTACCCTGGATACTCATGGCTGAGTTCACGAGGTTCATACTCAGTTGGCTGAATCAGGATTTATGATTCTTGGGTCTTGTTCTACACCACCACAGTGTGGACACAGTGTCGTAGTGGCATAAAAAGCATACCAGGTGGTTTCCAGCATATGTTTGTGTGTGGCAATAAGGAGGAAATAGACTTTATCTGTCAGAAATTGTAGAAATACATGCACAAAGCATTGGAGAAAGTTCGTCCCATATGATGCAGTATGTCATATGTGCTCAGATCTTTCTCATGACAGGAGTGCACGAGGTAGTTGGTGTACCAAAATGCAGTTGTTTACAAGACCCCAATGTATATGTGAATGGGGTGACATTTTTAATCACTGCTCTCAGTCATTATTTATTCCAAGCATTGTTGAAGTTTACAGGAAAAGTAGATGGTGCAGATTAAAGGCAGTCAAAAATCTTTCAACAAAGTCCACGCTTTTGCAGACAGTTCCATGAAACTCCAGACACAGGGTAAAAAGTCTCTGCACAATATGTAAGATGTCCATGCACACCATTGTCAGAAGCATCCAAAGCTGCCTTTTCTTTACTGGCCTTGTGGATGCACTTCTTCCACCAATGCTTCCTGGCTTCTTCCCACAGAAGTACTAGGGTGAGTTTTCCGTTCTCTGGCTGCCTTGCTGCCCACCTTTTCTATGTTTCTGATCTGCATCATAGATGTGGCTCAACGTTGTTTTATTGACATGCTGTTTGATCTTGCGGAGACGGCCCTGATCTCCAACAGTCTGGTGTGGCATGTAAAACATGACAATTCACTGAAGCATGGAAGTCAGCTATGCTATGGTGGCTGGCAATTTGTGGTTAGCTGTCCATCTTGGGCGGACTCCTTGATAGTAATAATATGCATGTCACTAGGGGATAGGTTAGGATAACATGTTTTAGGGAAAAGACTTGGATCACCCTGATTCATTTTGTGTGTTGTTTTGTTATAGTTATCTGGAGGTAGATATTCAATCCTCTTCAGACTACCATTGGGCGCAAAGGTGGGCTTTGTACATTTATTGGATGTTACACTTCCTTCCATAAACGAATAAGTGGCTAGTAGTGTCACTAATGACCTCGTAAATTTCGAGATTGTTTTCAGGAATTTTCTCTTTGCTACCAGAGTGAGAAGCTGGCCCTAGGACACCTCTCCGTCTCATCAAGAATCTTCGAGTGTGTGGTGACTGCCACACCTCCACCAAATTCATCTCAAAGATTGTTGGCTGAGCAATTGTTGTATGGGACGCTAACCGCTTTCACCACTTTGAAGATGGGATTTGTTCTTGTGGTGATTATTGGTGAAAGGATGTATTCTTGGCAAGATGCAAGTGTCTCGCTTCATTCATTGATCTGTGTAGCTACTCAGACCATCCACCATTTCCTGAGAGTCTTGACTATCATGTACTGCCAGAGAGGGCTGGAGCAGATGAGGGTTTGACAGATTCAACAAAAATCATTAACGGAGTGTGGCTGAACACTGGGGATTCTACTGCTCACAGTCCCTGCCTGAGCTACTGACTGTTGGGTAAGAGTTTTAATATAACTCTGAGTGTATTTAGCATAAAATATTTTGTGGAGATAAAATAAAATAAGTGAAAAAATGGATTATATTGGTAAAATATAAAAGCACGTATCCAGTTAACCCGTTAACCCTTCACTGCTTACCAGCCTCCGATGGATCCCACTAACTTTTGCATATGACAATAATTTTCAATCTTTTTCCAAGAGCATCCTCGAGTAGGCCCTACCTCTCTCATCAAACAAGGGAAGACTCTAAACCACTTGGAGAGCTGACAATGAAATATAGGATGTATGTATGTAACACCATGGGGATGACATACCTTTTTTGGTGAAAATTGAACATTGAAATGTAGATCCTCCATTTTTCTTCCAGAAATAAACAAAACATGGGATCTTTTGCATGTAACACGGCGGGGATGACCTACCCTTTTTTGTGAAAAATTGAACGTAGTTCTCATAATTCGTCGCTAGTAGTGCGGAGCAACGCGAAGCCTTAGTTAATTCGGCGGTGACTCCCTGCATGAACTTGCTCTATCTACTGTACCAGATGTGGTAAGGAATTATGTACCAACAGTCAGTACACACCTGAAGATCCACCGTGGGGAGTATATGACACTAGTATATAAAACTAAACCAAGGAAACTTATCCGCGATCTGAGATGGTTAAGTGCCACCCAGATGATTCTGGGGTCAAATCTTGCTAGTGACGGGTGTGGTATGGTTCCTACTCATTCGCCTCCATGGTGCATAAATGAAAGAGGTTATTTTCTCCTCTCACTACTAAGGGGCCATATTTGTGAGCTGGCGCTCCCAGGTGTTTCCCTTTAAAAAAATAAAAAAACAAACAAAAAAAACAAATTATGTGGGTTGTTAAGAGCCATGAGAACATCTGGTCAATCATCAAATGCAGTAATTGTTCAGCCAATTATTCTAGGATTTCTCAGAGCTAAGGAAAATATTTTCCTAGAGCTTTATGCCTTGAAACATGCATTTGGAGATTTGATATTTGGAGTTTGTTTGAGATTTTAGGCATTTTTTGTAAAGTTTCTGGAATTTCGGCAGTTTTTCCTAAATTTTCACTTTATTATTAGGCAGATTCATTTCTAATTATTTAGTGCCGGATCAACCTTCCCACTACGGTATACTTGAAGTATTTACCATTAGTATCTACCGTCTACCTTGGATCATGAGGATTGCCACCTGGAAATTGCCACGTGAATTGATAGAATATAGTCAAGTGGAGGTCAGTGAACAGCTCGACGTGTTGACATGCGCAAGAAACAGAACACAGACACGTACCGGGACATGTTCTTTGGCTCCCGACATTCACACTGTGGCACAGAGTAACTGAGGTAGTGATCAGTTCGTGGGTATAGTGTGGAGAATTGGAGTGCATCGCTGCTTTCCCTGCTTGATTAATCAAACAAGAGCTGGGCTGAGATCGCTATGTCGACATTGTATTCAGTCTCTCTCCTTCTCTGTCTCTCTCTATCTCTCCGAGTGTCGGAGATGGCGGCCACACACCTGCAATGCATTTGTCGAACAAGCTGGCAGCGCACTATGGCCTGTCTGTGACCCTGTTTTGCTCAGATGAAAGCAGCTACAGTCGCGCAATATCTCTGGTGCAGGAAGGAGTGGAAGAGCAGGTGAAGGTTGTCTACGTGGGTGGTGGTGGCATGGGTGGGGCTGATGAATACGCGCGCTGGCAATAAGGAGATGGAAGCGAAGTTCCGGCAGCTGCTAAGCTACTCTTCTCCTGCTGTGTCATTGTGGATGTTATGATTTCATCGTCGTTCGTCTCAACAGTGGCGAGCGAGCTGGGCATTCCTCGGTACAACTTTTACACATCTTGTGCAGCTGCTTTGGGTGAACAATTTTCGAGAGGTCCAAGGGGGGGGGGGGGGAGGGGGGGGGGGGGCGCGGCGGGGTCGTGGTATGGGGGTGGGCGTGGTGTCTTGGACCTCGGAGGGGGAGGGGAGGTCGGGGTAGAGGAGGTCCTCGAGGTGGTGGTTGCGATGGCCCTGGGGAAAGAGGGAGACGGCCCGAGGCCAACCGGGCCAGCAGGTTGCAGGGGTGCTCATTAACACGTTCAACAAACTGGAGGGTGGGAAGGCGGATGAGTTGCCCACGGAAATCAAAGTATTGGGGGTGGGTCCATTGCACCCAGCTGTGTTCCTCGATGAGAATGCCTTGAAGGTTCTTCAACATGCGAGCACTGGAGAGGAAATCCACTGCTTGGAGTGGCTAGACAAGCAGTCGCCCTCATCTGTTCTTTATGTCTCTTTTGGCAGCAGGGCATATCTGTCGGGTTGCCAAGTCAAGGAATTGGCTCAGGGGTTGGAGGCCAGCGGGCAGCGTTTGGTTGCTACCACCACCCCCAAATCAACCGGCAGACATCCCTCCCACCCAAACAGCTTCCGGATGGTTTTGAAGAGCGTACAGCAAAGCAGGGCATAATCTATCTGGCTAGGCACAACAGTTGCTGATTTTGGTACACCCTTCCACGGGTGCCTTCTTGACCCACTGTGGCTGGAATTCTACATTAGGATGTTCTTTGTTTGGGAAAGCCGATGAGGAGCCGATGCTAGCTTGGCCCCTTATGGCTGATCAATCAAATGTCTGACTTTCTGGTGCACACTGCTTGGGCTGCTGTGGAGGTTGAAAACAAAGAAGATGGATTGGTTGATAAGAGCGAGATTGAGAGGGTAGTGGGGATTACAGTGACGAAGGAAGAGGAAGGGCATGAGTTGTGAACTAGGGGAGGTGAGATAGGAAGGAGCAAGAACGGCTGTATCATAGGAGGGTCTTCTCAAAACCACCTGGATCATTTGGTGGGGAAGATTATGTACACACAAGAGCAAGAGTGAAATTGGGCATCCATCTGGAAGTTTTTTTTGGGTGGATTTTTTTTAAGGGGACAGAAGCCCTCAATTTTTATAGATACTTTTGTCCACAAAATGGGCCACTGCTTGCCCCACTTGAATCAAGAATATTGATCGCGGCTTTCTACTCTGGGAGATGCATTCACATTCTTGAATACCTGGCTGGAATTTACTGCAGGTAAAGCAAACAACGTCCACTATCAACATGTCTTCGCATCTGCATGTCATTCTCCATATAAATGCTTTACCACGATCCACTGTGAAATGCACCCATCGATCTCATCTCTGACATGCAGGTTACCGACAAGTCTGAACTTCGTGGATGAGAATCAGGCAGTACGTACAACCCTGCATTTTCCTTCTGAAATAATAAGGAGATTGATGAGTTCTAGAACAAAGGTTACGAGTGGCACCTCTTTCCTGGCTCTTTGTAAGGTTATTTTTTTCTCACCTCATTAATAAAATTTACCAGGGCTACAATCCCCCGGTAAAAAAAAAAAAAAACAAAGAAACCCATTCTATACCAACGGGGTCTGATAGCCCTTACTCCCTCCTCCCTAATAGCGTTCTTGGTCGTTTATGTGAGAAGAATCGAGTGGCGATACAAGCTTCGTGAAGCAATGATACACTGCCTCTCCCACATTAACAAAAACTGCTATACATGGGTTTTGACTGAATTGATTTGTATGTCAATTGTGATTTGTGCTCTCTTTGTACTGGGGTTCACCAGATTGGTCTTCAATGCTTCCAGGACGCTTCCCCTGCCTCCAAAGCTTCGTTCTCCCTTTCCACAGGGTTGATTAAGGAAGCCTTGTTCTCCACCGCAGGGAATACTACTTGCATCTCACCCCCTCATCCTCTCCTTCTGCTTCGAGCTGATAACTGCCACGGGTATACCAAAATTGACAGAGAGCACATGCTTTGGGGTGGCCAGCTCTATCAGACACTTCCACAACAATTCTTGAGGCATTTGCTGCAACAAGGGTGAAAACAAGATGGTCTCATATACCAAGGCCATGACCGGAAGAAAACACATCCCACCCCTCTTTGAAGCCCACAGGGTTGGCAGAATCCCCTCGGCCCACCTGCACTTCCCAAGACTGCCCACATTGGCCATTCCAGGGCAAAAACTGAATTGGTTTTTAACCTAACTTATTTGGGATAGTACTCACACTGGATGGCCAAGTAAGATATGTGTCATGATTCCAAGCTAGCACTTGAAGTTCTAGAACCTCTTTTTTGCAGGATATGTCAGGCCCCACTCTACCATTCTCTTTTCAACAATTGGGGAACTATTTCTGTGTTGCCATCCTACACTTTCTGTGCTCAAATTATGCTCATGTGGCATGCGCAGAACTACAGTGGGTGCATCTTTGGGTCTGATCACAGTTAGCATCGACCTGTAAGCTGAATAGATATTGTTCAATAAACCTGATCCATCTTTGTATGACCTGTGTCAAGGTGTCACTCATAATAGTGATCTAAGTCCCAAGGCAGAGACTTGTGTCTTTCCTACTGTACTAGGCTCATGTCTGCGAGCTGACTCTTAGCAGGGTACATAACAGCACCACTTGGAGCAGCCCCCCGAAATACAGGCACAGTCGGGCCAAAGCAGGGCGATGACTATTTTTTTCTTTTTTTAATAAAGAGGGGAAGGGCCCTGGAAATATAGTAAAAAGACATGGAAAAAATAACCATGTGACTAATTTCTGAAGCTGGGAAGAGAAAATAGTTGGACCAATGGTACTATGCACGTGGTCCCCTGTTTCTTAATAATAATAATAAAAGTATGCACAAAACCTTGTTGGATTACATGGTATTTCAAAACCCGTCACTTCTTGCCAAGAGTATGGCATGTCACTTCTTGCCAAGAGTATGGCATATCACTATTCCTTTATCATTGCATGGTTAGCCATTTTTCACAATCTACATTTCACCAAGCGTAAATTAGCTGCTGGTAGGGATCTAGCCAGTAAGTGGACGCTAACTACAGAATCTAAATTGCTCTATTACAGTTTTTAACATGCACCCAAGTTCTCAAATCTTTAGGACAATTCAACCAAGCCTATGTTTTTTTTTGGTATTTCTTAGCAACAAAGCGGCTACACTCTTTAACAAGGGCTCAAATACCGGTAATGTTTTTTGTTCAAATAAAGCCAGCGCCATCACCATCTACATATGATTGTATTCTAAGTTGGCAAGAGTGCAACGTCGTGGAAGAAAATCCAAGTCGTGTGGGGGCGATGGTTCCTAGACCTGGGCACTATGCTGATCAGCATCCTCTCCATACGCACATTTGAAAATGGATCTCCAAGTGTCACCATGGTCTTGGATACTTGTTACAATTGCAGCAATATCCATGCAAACTGCTTGATGAACGGCTCTATTCAAGCGCTTCTTGCCAGATGCCATGAGCCGGAGCATGCTGCGAGTCACTCCGACGCGCTCCATCTCAGCTGGGGTGATTGATTGGATGAAATCATATCATGGGGCTCCCAGCAACGGCGACCTCCCAAGCCCAAGCATCAATTTGGACCATGAGCATCCCCTAGGGCTATGCGCAACCTTACTTGAGTAGCTGTGCTGTGATGTAAACTGAAATTTTTTGGTTACTTGCTGCAACTCATCCTGAAGCTCATTAAACTTGTCATTCAGGACTTTGCTCTCCTCCTGAAGCTCATTAACCTTGTCATTTAGGACCTTGTTCTCCTCATGAAGCTCATTAGTTGTCTTTCAGGACCGTAACCTTCTTCTCAAACCAACTGACTCTCAAGGGATCCCATATTGGTTGTACTAGAAATTATGAGAGGCCCATTTGACTAAAAAACGTGAGAGGCTCATGTTGTGGCCATGGACGTACGACGAAAGAAGATCAGATAAGATGGCCATCAGAAGAGGTCTTAACAGTAGGCAACAAGTGTAAATTCGAAGCACAGAGACTAAGAGACAGAGGAAAAAACAAACATAAGGGTTTTCACTCTCTCTTCTGTTTCTAAGTGACGAATGCCCAAACCTACACAGCCAGGTTTGGTACTAGGTTCGGAACTACCTAAGCTACGAGGATCTTCCAAAAGTGTAATATAATTCATGCAACTTGCCCTGCCTTGCTGTTTAAACTATTAACTAGGGTAGCCTGTGCCGTTGGCCCAAATGTCCAGTGTCATCTAAGTTGAAGTGAAATCCCCTTTGTATCCAAAGACCCTGTATTTTGGGAGATCTCCAAGTCAGGAAAGCCCACCTTGCTATTTTTCACAAAGTCCAAGTGCGACCTCCAATCTAGCATCTGGCGTTGGTCCATGTGTGAAGAATTGAAATATAAGACCACGTGCAATTTCCTATGTATCCAAGTGCGTCCCCTATGTCGAGGCCCATCTAAGCCCAAGTACAATCTTCTATTCATGTATCCAAGTGCATCTCCCATGTAGAGGCCTAAGTGCAATCTCATATGTATCCAAGTACGTCTCCCATGTCAAGGCCTAATTTATTTTTTTCCATGAATTTATTGAGTAGTAACATATTCAATAATTATTAATTATCTAACGTCGAGGCTCCAATCATTGTGCCAAGAAAGCCCACTTTTCATTTGGCCCCAAGTGTCAAGTGTCATCTAAGTCCAAGTGCAATCCCCTGTGTATCCAAGTGCGTCTCCTATGTCAAGGCCTAAATGGACCTCTAGGGTAGCCTCTGCAGTTGGCCCAAGTATCAAGCCCAAGTGTAGATCTTCTATGTATCCCAGTACGTCTCCTATGTCGAGGCCCAAGTGCGACTACCGGCATCCAATGTCATCTAAGTCCAAGTGCAATCCCCTAAGTATCCAAAGACTCTCCAGTTGGGAGATCTCCACGTCATTATTCTTTGCTATTTTTGCAATCTTCCGTGTTGAGACTTCCTATATTGCTATTTTTCGTGAATTTTCAGTGACCAAAAGTACTGAAATTCCAAATCTCCCACATGAAGGGCCAATCACTGCTCCAAGAAAGGCCAACGGGGTACTGCCATCGGCTCCCCCAAGGGTTATTGCCTTCCGCTAGGAAGGTGGACACCTTTGTGACACCAATCGGTGGATTGAACCCACAACCACTTCCGAGGTGGTATGTGCCCATTACAAGTGGGCTACAACTTGGTTGTCCCTAACTATTTATTGGCTACTCTAAAGAGGAGACCACGCATCCGTGTCAAAAATCGCTAAGCCCCTCTTATGCCTTCCCTAGGTGTCACCTCCTCTCCTTTGCGACTACTCCATGATGTGCCTTCTCTAGGTAAGACCTCCCTCCATCGACATCTCTCAATGAACAACTTATGAGAAATAAATGGATGACTTTCCAAATTTCTTATGGATGAAAATATGTTCCACTATTCACAAAGAGGAGCCATACGCAACCAGACGCATAAGTTGTTAACATTTGCATACCTGGTGAATTTTTTTCTTATAGATTATTCTGATAACCGGACCGGCACATGACGAAATTATCTATATACCTTAAATCACTAGGTAATAATAATGATGATATTTGATGCCTCCTGAAGGAAGCCTAAATTATGGTATCTCTTCACCCCGAAGGACTATTGCCTTCCGGTGGACAGGTGGACACCTTTGTGAACCCACAACCACTTCCGAGGTGGTATACGCCCATTACCATTAGGCTACACCTTGGTTGTCGATTGATGGGTAAAATACCCAACACTGGTTGTGACTTATAATTAGCAATGCAATGGTCCTGTGGATAGCCGACATTCACCCATTGAATATATGACCAGATTTCATATTCCGAATTCAATGTAGAAACTTTTATTTCCCTTTTTTTTAATAAAGAAAGGGGAGGTAGCCTGTGAGAGCTTTATTGAGAATTATTCTGGGAAAAAAAATTAAAACCCCATTTACACCATAAGGCACACACACCGATATTGGTGAAGAGAGAAGGGGACCCCTCCATGAGAGAGTCTGATCCAGAATCCAATGCTAACTAGCAACCAAGGTAACTAAGGGGTTTCCAGGAGAAGAGTAAAGGCTGACTTCGGAAATACAAGAAGAAAGATTCCCTTTCGAGTTTCTTAGGACATGGAAGTATTTCACACAACTCATTCTGTGGCGTGCATGCATTGGTGTTTGTGTGGGCAACACTGCATGCCAAGATCATTTCTTTTTTGCTCTGTTGGCATCTGATGTGGCATTAGAGGACTGAATGAGCCCCACAAATCTAGTCAAAAGTCCACCATACAAGATTGCAGTCAATGCAAAAGAGCCTGCCATCCCTGCAAGTGTGGCCATCACCATTTTGTTCAATGCTTTGCACCCTCCATTTCCTATGCTCCCAAAGCAAACACATGGGTCATGAGAGATACAAGCATGCTGGCTATCATTTTAGGCTTTGTCCCTTTCAAAGGACATCATATAGTAATTATCAAACATATAGACAAATACATAATTATATACAATCTCACATGTTTATTATTATTATTATGATCTAATACAAAGGTTGATTATTGCTTTGTTGGCTCTCTTGTAGAGAGAGACTTTGCATCATGTTGAAGTCAATGGAGAAAATCTGCTCAGTTGAACCTATTTAAAACACTAACCACAACCTTGCTTTTGCTGCGTTCGGCAGAGCCTTCCGCAGATTACAGCTTGTTTGTACCATGTGCCATCGACTTCATGTGCATTTTACCACCACAAAGCTTTTCTTTTCCCAACCTTACATTATTTTGTCCGACTACGAAGTCGGCACATGACACTGGGTGGGTGTTTTCTTCGAACACCGACTCATAAGTACGCTTCCTTCGGGAGGCGTCATATATTATTATTATTATTGTTTAGTGCTAGATTCTCGGCAAATATGAACACTTGGTCCCAACAAGGAGAACCGCATCATGCCTTCCACATCCCAATCTTTTAAAAAAAAAGGAAAAAAAAAGGAAATACCCGGGAGATCCCAATCTGCTTAGATGGGGGTTTTTATTTATCTCTTTCTTTTTTTACATAACGTAAACCCAGAGCTTTCGGTCACTCTACAACCCACTATTCAGGAAAAAAATAAATGAAAATATACATTTTTTTCCCCCAAAAGGCAAGCACCACTTAGTTTTTATTGATAGAAGGGGAATAATTGCTTTTCTTGGTTATACTATTTTTTGTTTTTTATTTTTAAATTCCTTTCCCCTTGCGAAAAAAATATTCCAAATAAAGTTTCCTCACTGGGCGGCCTGGCACCAGTCTGGGCCCCTGTTTACTTAAGAGAAAGAAAAAGGAAAGAAAATAATGACGTCTGTGTTGCAAGGCCAAAGCTGAAGATTTGAGTAAAAGAAGGGAAGAGGACAGGTGGGTCGCAGTTTCCTACATCGAGGACTCCATTGAAGCTGCTGTCCGGGTGTGGGGGCCTTCCCCAGCACCGCCGACAGGCACAATGCTTGGTCTGGATAGCCCTGTGGAATGATTCCATGCATGCCGAGGGTGCAGAGCAACCAAGTTTCGCAGTTTTGCGGGTCGTTCGGAGATGTTGACTTTCCACGCAATTCATCGGAGGGTTTAATCCCGTCGAGATCAGCATGCCTGCCTCTGTTTTCATCCTAAATTCACAATCCTGGTGATGGGTTCTTGATGATTTTGAGTTAGATTTGTTCTCTGTAAGAGAACTGAGGTTGCCCTTCAAAAAACTTCGCGGCCTGCTATCTGAGTTAGATATTCTCACAGAGTCTTTTCATTCAGTTTCTTTGCCCCGGGTTTGTCTTGAATTTTCTCGGATGCAGGTGCTAGTGCCAATTATAAGGAAACGCGCAGTTTTGGAGGCACATGTTCTCGGGAAATCTGAGAATTTTGCAAATCTTTCAAGCATCATAATTTGCCAGAGCCGCAGAGGTGAATAGCTCAGCTGCACCATGATGGCGGAGGGGACAAATGTGGAACTTGTAGAAAGAACAGGGCGTGGAATTGGCGAAGAGCGCAGTTTCGGCGGTTTGGGTGTGGAAGAAGATGACGATCAGGCTTGGCTAGATGAAGAAGGCGGGGATAATGTTGAGGAGGGCTTTGTGCTGCCACCTCCTTGTATGGGTAGACACCAGCTGCGAGCCATGCTGCGGCGCCAGTGGCTATTGAAGGTCCCTTTCCTTTTATCTGTCCTCCTTTGTTCTTTTTGGAGGCAGGCTGGATATAAAAGTTGGGATTGCCCCGAATGATTAAAATCCTCATGTTGGAATGGGTCGAATTTCCCCTGTGCCCCGCACGATTCCCCTCGCCCTTTCCGAAACCCAGGACGTAATAAAGTTTCCTTCTTTCTTACACCACAATAGTAGTCGGCGACCAACAGCCCTTCTAGGGCTCAGGATGGTTCTTCCGTCTCCTGCTCATCGTGCTCAGTCAAAATAGGCTGGTGTTTCTTATCGAGATTTTATAGGGCTTAACTTTGTCGTCCAAGGTGCTTACAATCTAGCCTGGATTGGTGCCTTACACACGGCATCGATTTGTTTGAACTGAATTGGGAGTGACGTGACTAGTGCTAGTAATGCCCACCACCACTAAAGGCTCTATCCTAATTTCAGCAATTTTTCTCCATTTAGCAACGTTGCAGAACACTAATTTGGTTCCGCAGAGGAGAGAAAACTTCCTCATACTGGAGAAAAAACTATCCAGAGAGGTTTATGATGTGGGTTTAGCTGACATACGCACGAAGCATCACAGGAATTGTTGGTTACCTTACTGAGCAGTTTGAAATTAATGAAAAACAGGAATTTTTCTCAGATTGGAAAAGAAAGTCCGAAAGGGCACTGTTGGGACTCCAATTATTTCTGGGCCTCTTGCTTGCCACACATTAAGGATTTCTAGAATGGAAATAGAAGGGCAAGTGAAATTAGGGGTGTTTGCTGAGAGGTTTTAGGATGGGTACCATGGGTTGTGGAAATTGCAGAGAAGAGGTTGGATACAGACAACCATGGAATTCATCAGTCCGCTGCTGATAATGTCACTTCTCGTGTGGGCATGGTCAAAAAGCACAGAGGAGCACTATGACAGCGAGGTTTATGTTAACGCCTCTGCTCCAATTCTTGATACCTTTAAGGGCGATTTCTTGACCACGGAGAACCTAGTGCAACTTTGCCCTCCAGAAAAACTTCTTCAGCAGGTTAGTTTAATTCTTGTCCTCACAGGGTTTACCCTACTGAGATTGATGTCATTATAACCATGTCCAGTATCAGGCGTTCTTAGGGTCAGGAATCAGAGTGTATTTGTGAGCCTAAGAATCTGAATGAGATGAAGTTTTGCGCACACTCCAAACTTGACTAAAAGTGAAATGGAGTCATATTGAGAGCTCAGTGTCGTGGGCATGCCAGCCAGTTTCTGCGGAGGAGCTTGCGCTGATTGCAGCTCTGATGAGGGAGAAGCTCCTGAAGGGCCTGGAAGGATTATCAGCAACAAACAGTACAACCCTTGGCGAGGTTCTGAACCTGGCGGGGACCAGTGGCATAATTCCCTTGTCCCCAGCATTGTTATCTCTCACATTGAAGTGTGTAGACTCTGTTGCACAAGTGACAACTGCTCTCCAGGTCTTCAGAGATTATTCTGGACCCCTACCAGTACCCACATTTGATGCGTTTGTTGCAGCTCACAAGTTTATACGACGAACCCTGGGTAGGTGCTTTACCTCTTGAGCACAAGGACCATTTCAGTGTTCACCATAATGTTTTCAATCTCAGTTTGTTTGATGTGTGTGAACTGTCCGTCCTTTTTCAGCTTTGAGGGATGCTTTACATAGTCTTTCTATCAGTTGAATTTGCCTCAGAAGAGAGGAAGTGTCTTTAGACAGCTATGGCACAGCTTTTTGAGCATGACTTTTCCTGACACAGTTTTGTTGCGGCACGGAACCTATGGATTCCTCTTGGACATGCTATAATCTCATTTGTTCATTATTCGCAGGGGCTCTTCCAATCTAGATTTGGATTTCTGCTTGCAGTGTAGATATTGTGTGATTTGGAAATGAGAGCCCAAGAGCACTCCACCTTCGATTTTAGCTTTCCTACTCCTGCAGTATTTCGACTTGCTGGTCAGGCGAAAGTAATACTTGCCTCAGTTAGTGAGTCTGCTCTGGATTGCACGACCCTCTGTTGAAAGAATTTTTCTTCTTGCTCTTTTCTCCTCATTGAAGGAAATACTTTTAAGACTCTTGAAGAGCATGAGAATTCTTAGGAGGGAAGACTATGATGTAGCTACTCATGCCTTACCAAACCAAGCAAAGAAGATACCAATGCGAGCACCTAATGATGTCTGCAACAGGGAAAGTTCCTCTACTCCTACGTTATGCCACACTTTCCATTGCCATCCATAGGTCTGTTCTTGTGAGGGTTTCGGCTAGTCGATACTATGAAGTCCTCTCACTGCTGCATGATGTCACTTGGGTTCGCGGGTTCACCATAAGTTTGCAGATAAGTTGCCATTAATTGTGGGAGAACTAGCATAGACTGTCTGCAACTGGAGATATTGTCTTCACGGCTATAGCATGTTTTGAATGGACAAACCACTGCACATTGCATCCCTCCCTCTCTTTTGCACAAAAGCACCCCTCCTCCACCTCATGATGTTACCTGTCTTGGGATTTTTGCAGAGGCTGGAAAAGGGAAATATGACCAAGCTTTGCAAATCCAGAGGACATTTGGCAACGTTGTATGTGCCCTCATTGGTGTTTTTCGGTTTCCTAGATTACTCAGCAGTTGCTTCTGATCATTGGGGAGAGGTAGTGGAGATCAGTGAGTGTCTCATAAACCATCTTGAGATGTACACCCTCAGCTTATGTAGCGGTACTTGGTTGATGATGTGACAGTTTCAGCTTGATCATTTGTGAAGTCCTGTAATACTTGTTTGCAAACTCTACATTTGCAGCTGGGGAATTTACTTTCACTGGGACGCATCACATTTGCGCCAAATTCGACGGAGGTTGCAGCACTTGTAGACCATCTCATGACAGAAACTGAGGCAAAGTCCTGCTTTGACTACCTGTATCTGCAAATTTGTAATGAAAAGTCAATCTTCGTTCAATAGTTACTGCACTGACCTCCCGCCAAGACCCTCTTAATAGAGACAATGATGCAGGCAGTGGCTGCAGCAAAGTGCCAAAGAGGCAACTCTTGCTATTGAGATGGTGTGGAGGGGGGTGTTCTTTTTCCTTGAATCCTGGTATTAATTCTGAGTGATGCGTTTAAGAGGCTGGGTGCTGTCCTCCTCTTGTGCACTAGTAAGTTTCTGTTCATTCCCAAACTAATTTTACTTAACTGTGATTGCAGCTTTTCAAAGAGGTGTACGGAGGAACCTTTCCAAGTGAGAAGGTAGAATCTTTCAGTCTGCTGCATTTGAGATTGGCTATGTGCTCTTGTGTAATCTGTCAATCAGTCAACAGCTACCTCGGCCACAATGATTCTGTACAAACTTCAATCGTACTTAACCCTCCAGAGGAAATGATCTTGGTAGACTAGTTTGATATAGTGGAAGGACATTTACTTCCCCCGAAGCATCATGTCTTCTTTCAGGCGACAGGAGTGCTTATCAATCTAGCAGGGTTAACTGCATCCAGCCACCCGGAGATTATGCTGCAAAGCCCAGTCAGTTGTTACCATAGGTTCATCCTTGCTATTGCTTGCACTGCTTACAAATCGATTGGTATGTCCTTTCGTCAGTCCCTATGGATATCTTTGCTGGGGCATCGCAGGGAAACCTCACCTTCTAACTCTTTCATCTTAAACCTAAGAATCAAACGATAGAGTGTTTCAGCTGACTATCCAGGCAAATGCTTGCCACTGTACCTGGAAAGGGAGAAAGAAAAGGTTGACTGGTAATTATGGGAGGGGGGGCACATATCATATTCAGGATGTCCCCTTTCATTGCTCATGCAATTTGGAAGAGTCTCAAACTAAATCAGCAGAAGCACCCAATTCTGTGCAGGAGGCTGTCAAGTCTGCTCTGACAAGTGTGGAGAAGGACAAGCCAATGTGGGCCATAATTGTGGTGAAACATATGGATGCTGTAGGTGGCCGCGTAGACTACAAAATTAGAATGAATTATACGACTGTGCCTCGCACATGGCAGACTGTTCACAGACGGCGGAAAGGGCTTCTATTGTACTATAAGCAATACTACACCTCTGGGTTCCTTAGTTTGCAGGTGGGCTTCCGTGGATGATGTCTCTTTCCCTTCATTTTTACCTCTCTCGTTCTGCTCAAACTTGTTCCTTCCTTTTTTACAAGAATAGATAGGTGAAGGCGGGCGCCTGTCTGCAAGGGTGCTTCTATGAGGACGCATCATCCATGTTTTCTCATTCGATTGGGATTTCCTCTCGAAAGCAACTCTGAAAATAGAAATGTTTCTGTGCATCGAGTCTTACCACCTTCAACTACTTCAAATGCACATTTGGCTATAGGAAGAGGCATTGGCATGTTTATTGAGTGGAACTTTGGATTTGTTCTTACGTAAGCAGGATGCTATCAACTCGTATGTCTTTAAGCTTGTTCCAAGACGGGAAGAATCAGCCCAGTTATCGGAGAAGCTAATGTGGGGTGCTGCATTTCCAGTTTCTGCATACACCCGCAACAGATTCTACGAGGCCGTATGTTCCTTCAATATTCAATAGGATCCATTTCCAGCTATTAAGTTTCAGTGTGCCTTCTTGGTAGTTGCAGTACCATCTGATTGCTGACTAGTACTAAATGACTGCCTGTAGAAACATAGGTGGTCTGTACATCTATTTCTGGTCTGTGGAGGTTCTACCTGGAAATAAAGGAGTAGAGCCAGAAAAAGAAGATGAAATTTGTGACGTACAGTGAAAGCCCACAGGGCTCATGTGATAAAGTAGAGCAGCAGAGAAATAGAAAGAACCGTACTAGAATGTTCATTTATTATGTCCTTGAATGCTCAATGACCTTATGGGGAAGAAGGAATTTTATTCGGGGAAGGCCCATGGAGAGAAGAATAGACCAGTGACTATTCGGTTGGGTTGTCAGAACTTGTTGTGTGTCTCTTTGTGTCACAGTTCGGGTGACCCCAGACGCCACTTCAAATGTGAAGGGTTTGGAAGGTATCTGACAGACAATTGTGTTTCATTCTTTTGTTGCATTAAAGAGGAGCTCTAGTCTATTTCCTGCCTGGAACACATAAATCTATATATACACATAGTAACTAGATTGTAACTGGCATGGCCGCATGTGATTCTGAAACTAATCTAAATGGCATCGAAATGGCAGGTGGGACCTATGTTGGGATTACTGATGTGCCTTTCAACTCTTTATGCATTGGGCATGCTTGTAAAGGTTATCTCCTACTCCTCGAAGGGAGAAACACTGAAAAAAAATATGTGCCTCCTCTGTTTTACCTCTGTTTTCAGTCTGTTGTGATGTTCTGGAACACTTCTTGTGCAGTTATGATGCCGTTTATGTGTCTTAATGTTGGTGAGTTACTCCTTTGCCTTCAGCTCCCCCTGTAAGCTACCTGCAATCTCAGTGTTCTGCATCTTTACTTGGGCTCAAGCTTGAAGTTTCAGAGGTACTCAGCCGTTTCAGAGGAATTGCTGTTTGCAAGGCGATGTTGCATTTTCAATAATGGAACTCAACATACTCTTGCACTCTTAAATGTAAATATGATTCGGGAAACTGGAGACAGTTGATAACAATTGAGTGCCATTCATTCATGGCAGTTTGAGTCCAGCATTTTCAATCCTTCCTTCTCTATTTTGCACTAATATGTGAGCAGACGAATTTTGATAAAGTTCCCTCTAGTCCTCAACTCTACTATCAGAGATGGGGAGGGCACTTCGGGCAGTATCAGATATTTATCTTCTTTCGCTGTTGTCAGGGGTTGGTTGAAGAGAAGGAGAGCAGAGCAAAAGAAACAATGCGCATCATGGGATTAAAAGCCTGGGTGTTTTCTATATCATGGCTTATGACGTACTTGGTATGTTAACTATAAAACAGTCAGGTAACTCTATCCCGACAATCGTATTGTTAAGAACGTTGTCTTTGTTGCTTTCCAAATGCTTGAATGCTTGAGCATGTCATAGTCTTGGGATCCAAATGCTTGACTACCTCATGAGAAAATAAATGCGGATTGAAATGCGACTCTGTACTTCCTAATTTTCTACAGTAAGTTTTACTGGAGCATTACTTTGATGATGTTAAAAGTCACCCAAAAGACAAGAAACTGGGATAACCCATTAAAGATGAAGTTGGGTTTTGAAATACAGAAACTTGGATCATTACTTACTGTCTACCTGATGATGAACTTGGGAACAGTTTGGATGGTTTTAAGTTACTAAGTAATGGTACGCTGTTGATGCAGATTGTCTTTTTCTTAATCTCCTTGTCCATCACTGTACTTCTGTCAACAACTGTTTTTCCTAAAAGGTTTGGCTTGCAAACCTGTGCTCTCTTGTACTATGTAAAATGTGACTCCTCCCCTGGTAGACCTTTGGTAATTGGCATCTTTACGCCAATCTGCTACATTGTCACACCAAATAGTAGATGATCTTTGTGTTACACAATGGTCACACCCAGCTAGGCAGGTGCAATGGAAAGTGGAAATCAATAGATTTTGTTGTGGTAGGCCAACATAGTAATGGAAATTTGGTGGCCAAAAACAGAAGTATGACGTGGATACATCTTTATGTATCTGTTTTTGCCAGGAGGAGGGCAGGAATTTTTTCATTTGTATTGACCTTTCTCATGCATGTGCATGGTCTCGTTCTTTGACGTACTTGCTCTTAGAGCTAGCTTTACAAATGAGTTCAAACACATGGCACATTATATTTCTGATATGGGTACTTATTATGTACAGCGACACCAGCCTGCTGTTTTCACTCTTCTTCCTCTTTACAATGTCATTGATTTCCTTTGGTAAACCCTCACTCCCAATAACTCTCCTGTAACTCATCTTTGGGTATGGAGCTGCTCATTGTGATGTATTTAGTCCTGTCATTAGCATATGCTCAACTGCCTGAAAATTGTTTCTTGTTCATGGCTGTTGGGGCTTCTCATTGGCAGAAGGGCAGAGGCACTAGAAGAGGATAACAAGCAGTTTGTCTATGTTTTGGTGTATATTTTATGGATTTGGCAATCCTGGTGGATGCTAAGATTGTACTCATAAGACGTTGTTTGCCGTAGCCTTGTGGCCTGGTGGATGCTAAGAATGAGATCTTTACAGTAAGAGGTTTGGGGTGAAAATATTTCTTGATTTGTATCATTGAACCCCTCAAAAATTCCTGGCAGTCATGAGCATCTTTTCTTGTGTATACCACTGATTGGTAGTTTCCTTTGTAACTGAGTAACTTCAGACCCAGCAAGTTCTTGTTCAGATGTCCTGATCTGTAGAACTTGATGCCTTAGCTACATGAAGTTATCACTTTGTTGCTTTGCCATGCAGTAATTGACCTCTGATTGGTGTTGCAGGCTTTTTCCTATCAGTATTCTTCTCAAAAGCAAAGCTAGCAGCTATAGTGGCACCCTTCATGCACTTTGCTGCTATTATGCCACGCTACATCTTCTTTCGGACAAGTAGTGGGCAGGCCATCCCCGGCAAGTCAGTGGCTGCGTTGCTGCCACCAACAGCTTTTACCTTTGGTTTGTGTTACCATGCACGTTATTTGGTCACAAGTTGTCCTCATCATACACTTTCAATTTGTGTTCTGTCAAGGGGAATGAACCCAAGACTCAACTTTTGCTAACTGGCAAGCAAAAATTAACTATACAGTCAATAACATATCGCAATTCGGGGTCGCATGCTTGTACTCAGTAGACAGCTGTGCTCCTCACAGCCTTTGTGGCTGTGTGCTCCATGGCTGAAATTGAAGACACTTCAATTGAAGGAGGGAAGGTTACCTTGTCAATGTGTGTCATACATCTGGCTGTTGCGTCATTCACATACATGAGGATATAGACATGCATTGTGCCTTTTTAGAGATGTGAAGTTGCAATCTACATTATCTCCAAGTTACTGACAGGAAGTGGGTAATGTTTTGTACGGTTGCACTTTGCTGGGTATGCTGTTTTCTGGAGCTGTAGAACGCCAGAAGTTTTTCCTTTTATCTGGAGAATTGTGTCTGATCACTACTGTTTTTGCAGTGCTTATGTAACTGGGCTACTTCACTGGTAACGTGAGTTTCAGCAGACCCCCTCACATAACAGGACATACCTTGTGTTGCTGCAGGAGTGGACCTGGTGGCTCAGTATGAAGGTGCAGGATTTGGGCTGACATGGGCTGACGTCAGGGCAGATGAATTTTCGATGGCCTGGATTCTTATGTTATTGCTCGCAGACTTCGTTATATACAGTGGATTGGCTTGGTAGGAACTAAAAAGATTCCCTACATCTTGCCCAATTTCCCTTGACTTATATGATGTGCAAAGAACCCCTATTTGTTGGTCAGAGATATATGGCCCGTAGGTCCATCTTGTGATGGACCAGCTCTCTTGTGCCTACATTGTGGGTTGGTTTCTCTGGAAGGGGAAGATTGGTTTCTGTGTCATAGGATTCAAATGGAAGTCATTGTGGACTAAGAACTTTGATCTTTCCTAGATAATAATATTGTGTTCTGGATATTTGAAGGTACCTGGAGCAAGTCCTTCCCTCGGAATATGGTGCAGTACAACCACCATGGTTTTTGTTTGCTCCATCCTTCTGGCGTGCTGGCAGCAAAGGTGTAGCAGCAGCAAAGTACGAGGTTCGTTTATTTGAGTTACCTATACAATCTTCATATGCTGTTTCAAGGAAAAGGTCTGTCCTGTTCAGACAATGACAGATAGATATCAGTTAGAATTGCTTGATTGAAATCTCAGTGAATTTGACCACAAATGTTTCCATTGCAGAGATTGGCCACAGACGCAGACGACGAAATAGTGCAAGAGGATATTGAGCCATGTGTGTCAAAGAACCGGCATCCAGCAGTGCACATTAAGAACTTAAGGAAAGTGTATGCTGGGGGAAAGGTGGCAGTGGATGGTCTCACGTTGGAGTTCTTTGAAGATCATATCACCGCATTGCTGGGTCACAACGGTGCGGGAAAGTCAACCGCCATATCCATGCTCACTGGTCTGATCCGACCCACAGCTGGGGATGCATACATCTGGGGCCACAGTGTCCGGAGCAACATGAAAGACATCAGAAGGTTCTCTTTTCTCATTCTTATAATTTCTGGAACTCTCTCTCTTATAAAGTACCAGTTCATTTCATTTCATTTCTTTTATGGTTTGTGGAACTTCTGAAATTTCTTCCAAAAATGAGGAAAATTCCTTCTTTCACTGCCCTTTATACTATGAGATCCATGTAAGAGTCAACTGGCTATTCTGGGATACCCAATCTCTCACGGAGGTCTTCCGTTACGAGAATCAGAAATACTTGGCAGCTTACCTGCATGAAGCGGTGACTCTTAGAGAATCCCTTGAGCTGTAGTTGCCTTTGGGCTGTTTGTGGTCCCATAAGCTCTTTGAGCTTTCTGTGGACGTTATGAAGTATCATTTCATGTGTTTTTTCCTTTCTGTATTTCTTCTCTATGCGGGTTATTGGGCAAACCACACACAGCAGATTGATGCTTGTGTAAAGGGATTTCTAGAGGATATCTGGAAAACTCAGATGAGGAATGATGTTGTGAGGACTGGCAAGGCAACACACCTTCTAGCCCAGTGTGAGTGCATCTAATTTAATGAGATCTCAGAAGGTGGGGTGTAGTGCATCACAAGCTATATTTAACAGCTGTCTGGGATTCTGTCTAATGGTTGCTAGTCAACTGGCCTGCCAACAGGACAATAGGTGTTTGTCCACAGCAGAATGTGCTCTTCAGCTACTTAACTGTGGAGGAGCATCTGCAGCTGTTTGCTGTGTTGAAGGGAGTCCCCAAACTGTACATAGCACAGGCAGTGAAGAATATGGTTGCAAGGCTGGGACTAACTGACAAGATGCACTCATGTGCTTCAAGTCTGTCAGGCGGCATGCAGCGCAAACTACAGGTATATTCTAAGTGCAGTTTTTAAACCAAGCCAAAACAGGGTCATGGTTGAGTTGTTTCATTGACTATTCAAGTTAGGGTGAACATCAGCGACTCCCTCTGGTGACTTTTTCTGCAAATCCCCACATTTTATTTATTTGGAAACAATGACATGAAGAAAGACTGGAAGCTCAAACAGCTTATGGCACTAAGAAAAGTAGGAAACAAGATAATACTTATTTATTTATTTAATCACATGCACTACAGGTTCTAGTAGCTTGTGGGACCAACAAGAGGATAAGAGGAAATACATTAGATCACCATCCACAAGAAGCCATAGGAGAAGATAAAGATGCAAGATAGGTAGACACCCAGAGAAGTTGTGGGACAAGTAGAGAGTGGAAGTAAAAGCATTATGTCCACTGACATAGGAAGAAATTATTTCTCTAAGAAAACACTTGTTGAAGTGGGAAAATGTGGAGGGTTTCACCTGTTTTTGGTGGATTCAGGTGGGACTTGCAATGATAGGCGGATCAAGAGTTGTGTTTCTGGATGAACCCACTTCTGGCCTAGACCCGCAGTCAAGGCGAGGTGTGTGGGAGCTACTGCGTACATTTAAACCAGGGCGAGCAATCATCCTGACCACCCATTACATGGATGAGGCAGATTTGCTGTGTGACCGTATCGCCATAATGAGTGAAGGCCGACTCAGATGCTGTGGCAGCAGCCTTTTCCTCAAGGTACCTACCATCTTGTATATATTCTTGCAAGGTAGTGTCTCTTGATTTTTAGAAAGCCACTTCTATATCAGTTGTGATTTCTGCAGTAATCAATCAGAGGATTCATGGTACAAATTTCAGTAAATGAAATATTCTTCCTTACACATACTTGTTACTTTAAGCTGCCATTGTTCTGACGAAAGACCACAGTTAACACTAAGGGGGTGGGGCAGGCCAAATTCGGAGTGGGGTACAATTTGACCATGACTCGGAGCAGTACCGCCTGCAGTGATTCAAAAGTCTCACAGTTGGTGCGTCAACATATTCCTGAATCTGTTCTTTTGAGCTCAGCGGGAGGAGAAATGGCATTCCAGCTACCGCTTTCCAACAAGGGAGCATTTGCCCAACTCTTCCATGATCTTGAGCAGCAGAAGGAGGCACTGCACATTGGCAGCTATGGGGTATCCATGACAACGTTGGAGGAAGTATTCCTGCGCTTGGCTGGTGATGGTCATACATCAAACCACTCTGCAAGCCCTATCCTTTCGGGCCTTCCACATTCTGAGCATGATGAGAGCCAGAGTGAGACACTCACATTAGGACAGCGTCCAATTTTACATGTAACAGGGATAGCCTTACAGACAAATTCTCCTGTGCATGTAAGCACAAATGGTCATCAGAATGGAGTGCAAAATTGGCCAGTAGGATGGATGTCGAATGGAAGAGCTAACAGTAAACACAATGGCCATCACGAGGAAATTCCAAATTACAGGAATGTCTACACAAATAAGAATAGACAAAGCAGCTTTGGAAGGGCATTTCTCCAGATGTTCAAGAAGCGTGTCCTGATAGCAAGACGTGATTTGAAGGTATGTCAATCACTTTAGCTGTGTGTTCCTGGTAGAGTTCAGCAGCTTTACAGCTAAATGCGTCTTCTCATGTCTGGCTGAGATTTAGAAGCTTCTCTACTTATTTTGACATCCTTTAGAGAGCTGAGTGGAAGCTATCTAGGGATGCTTATTACAGTTGATGGTTGATCATCCTGTACTCTTTATACAGGATATCTTTGATATCTTCTATTTATGTGTAGGTGGTACATGGTGTGGTTTGTAGAGAAGTCACATTTAGAGAAAATCTTTGGAGGCTGTTGAGGGTTCGTTTGGGAATTGAACTAGGTAGGTGGTGATTTTTTGCAGGGTTTGGCGAATTCAATACTTCTCCCTGTATTTGTCATTGCATTCGTTATGTTGATTCTGAAGCTCAACATTGACCCAGCAGGGCCAGAACTACAGCTTAGTTTTGGCATGTACAGGCCCTTGCTCAGAAGCAAGGCCTTACCTCAAAAGACCATTATTCCTGTTTCTGGAGCTCCAGCAGGTATTTTGTCCCTTCTGGCTGGAACTAGCTACCTGGAATTCGATGGGAAGAAAGGGATTGATGATAGTGTGCAAATGAGTGAGCACCTCCTCCAAACATACTTGCAAGTGCCAGCCCGATATGGTAAACCCCTTTCACATACAATGTTTTCATTGCTATTGCATAAGCAGGATGTACAGTGTAATTCCCCATCTAGCAGTTCTATGTGAGTAGTGATTGTAGGTTATGTCCTGCAGTATGAAGAAGATCATCACTGGGTTTCTTGGCCAGGAATGCCTTTGTATCTTAAGCAGGGGGCCCACCTAATCATATGTATTGAACACACCTCAAAATTATTTAATAAGAGTTCTTATAGTGCGATGGATGCCAACCATGACTAGACACCGGATCACTACGTCATAGTAAAACTAGGCCACTATTGCATTGGACCCACTAACCAAGTCTCAAATATTTGTCATTTCAAGTTTTACATGCAGGGGTAGCTAATTATGCAGTCTTAACTTGCTTTACTTTTTACAATTAGATTTGCATGTTCTGCAGGTGCTCTCGTGTTCAACGATACATTGTGGCCAGAAGTTAACACGTCATCTTTCCGGAGTCTGAACCTGACACAGTTCCAA
Organism: Takakia lepidozioides; assembly: GCA_030704615.1. Classification (NCBI taxonomy): domain Eukaryota; kingdom Viridiplantae; phylum Streptophyta; class Takakiopsida; order Takakiales; family Takakiaceae; genus Takakia; species Takakia lepidozioides. The sequence goes on from CM060731.1 coordinate 39,248,640, forward strand.
ACTCTTGTGAACATCCCAATGACTCCTAATTTCAATAAAACCCTAGGCAGCCTCAAAATTTTGCAGACACAACGTGGGAATGGACTACCATCTCCTATTACACTTCTGTTCAATACAACCTCAGATCACGCGTTTCCAGCATTGATTCAAGAGCTCAGCCAGTCAAGGCTCCAGACAACCTTGCGAAACCCTGCAGCTACTCTATATGTTTCAAGTCATCCTCTGCCCCTCACCAAGAATGAGGCACTACGGTCACAAACAGTTTTGACTGTGTTAGCTGCACTTTTTATGCTTATCCCATTCTCCTATCTTGCTGCAAGCTTTGCAGTCTTTGTGGTGCATGAACGAATAGTCAAAGCTAAGCTTCTTCAGGTAAATTGCTTGAATCCAATACCAGATGACTTAGGTGGCTCCTCATCTAATGGGCTTAGTCATAGACACTGTATATGTAGTTGCATATCTAAAAGAGTGGGTACGATCATGATTTCAACTTCAGTCAGCCTCTAATTAGCATATGAACCACAGACACGGAAAGAGCTTGTGATCCAAAGAAGCATACCCGCTGTCCTGCTAGCAGAAGTAAATGGCTCTTGGTTTGGAGGTTTCCTGGGAGTCTTGGAGGGTAGTTTCTAGACTGGCAGATAAGCATGACATTATTGTGTAGTAGTTGAGATTTGAGCTGGGGAGTCAACTGCAGGATCTGTGGATGGCATTGCCTCATCTGATGGCATGGTTTGGTCGGTCTTTCCATGATGGGTTTGCCTATTTGTTGGCTGTTCGGGGCTAGATGCTAAGTGGAGCCAGCTCACATGCATACTGGGCAGCAACATATGCATGGGATATGGTGACATATGCAACCATAGTAACCATCACCATGCTGGTGTTTGTGGCCTACCAAGATCAATCCTTCATTGGCTCCTGGACAAAAGCAGGTGCTGCCTTTTCACTTCTGATGGCATTTGGACTCTCGGTTGTACCTCTCTCTTACTGCTACTCATTCGCCTTCTCCAACCATGCCAATGCCCAGGTCTGCTATCCTCCCTCCCTTCATGCATGGTACCTTGGTTTCCTTTTTCTATTCTGATCTCCCACTTTAATTGGTCACTCAGAGGAGTAAGGTGAAAGCTCAAGTATGGCTGACAATACTTCTCAGAACATCCATCTTTGTACTAGTACGGACTAGTATTTTGCATGGCTGACTTTTTAAAGGTCCCCTTGTTGGTCATACTCAAGCTCCTGCAATCTCTACACCTGACTATCAATCTTTTGGGTGCTGAAATCCACCCATTAAATGATTTTCTGCTTATGATGATAGTGAACATTGTTCTCAACGACCTTTGGCTGAGTGGGGCTGTCAGGGTTGCTCTGTTGTGGGCTGCAGGTGGCAATAGCAGGGATACACTTTTTGACAGGGTTTGGGATGCTTGTTGGCAGTCTTTTGATGGGTGCCCTTGAAGACACCAAGGTACCTACCTTGTCATTGGCAACTTATGGTCAATTGTATCATGAATGGGAATGCATCAGTAGACAAAAGTGTACATTATCGGGGGTGGTCTACTCATGCAAGGACAAGGCAGCCGTCAAACTGTCTGTTGGTTCCGTACTGTCCAATGTCAAGGCATGTGCAGAAAACCCTGCAAAATTTATCAATGAATTCCTCATAAAAGCATCTAAAGTATCTAGCCCCATATTTAAACCTTGAATACTATCACTCGCAACTTTGTTTGCAGCATCCGAGGTTACAAGCAAGAGTACTAGCAGGGTTTACTAATGCTGCTGCCCCCATTCACATCAGAGCTGAAAAAAACCCATACCATGAACCTTCGGTACTCCAAAATCCCAAGAAGCATGGAATCTGACTAGAACAAGCAGGAAATTTAAGAAAACCAGATATCTTAATGTATCATAAGAGGATATGACAATAGGGACTAGATTCCGAAGTAGCCATTTGATACTAATGGAACCTGAGGCAGAGTGACAAGGACATATACTGTAGCCTGTCACTAGGCTCGTCAAGCTTTCAATGGCAAAGACACTCTTGTCATGTGAGGTCCATCCCAGAACTATATATGTGTCAGCTTTAAAAAAATGATCTCACTTTTTACCTTAGTTTCTGATGCTTGATTGATGAATTCTGCTGAACATCTTGGAATTGGCACGGCCATCTTTGACCAAAGGACATGTGATGATATCGGATCAACTTTACAGAGGTGTTCGTTTATGTTGCAAACGTTGCAACATTTTCACTCACAGTCACTTATTTCAGGTTGTTGGGTGTGATTTGATGCAGGCCCTGAATGACAAGTTGATGCTTATGTATCAACTGTTTCCACCTTACAACTTAGGAAGGGGTCTCGTGAGCCTCTCAGCTCTTGACTTGGAGAGTACTTTGAAAGGACGAAAAGGTTATCCATACCAATGGGATGTGATAGGGCGCCCTCTTACGTTAATGCTGGCAGAAGCTGGTGGCTACCTGCTGTTGACACTCATTATTGAAAATGATGTGTTGCTAAGGCTGTGGCACTCTATAAGAGCATCTCCCTCTCCTGCCATTCTTCAGACATCGAGCGTGTCTTCCCCTTTAGGTCGGAGTGATCTCTTGTTACTACATTCTTCTTGTGCTCTCCTTCTTCCTTCCTCTTCGTTAAATTTTACTGTGTTATTCTGCTGGGTCCCATAGGCCCTCTGGCCTTCCTTCGGCATAATAACTAATCTTTCTTTCCTTCTACTCCTCTTACTCCTCTCCTTCTCTTCTGCTCCTGCAGTTGCTGATTCTATGAAGTGCTGTGTCAAGCCTAGTGAGTGGGGAGGCACAAGGGAAGTACCATCTTATTGCAGAAGACTAGGGACAACTCAATTATGTGCAGTCCATGTTGAAATGAAAGTAGAACTTGCCTTCCCCTTCTTTTTGTCATGTTACTGTGGGGGCCAGGTACTTCATAGGGTAAGGTGGAATGTGTGTTTTGAATTTTCTTCCCTGCCAACCTTCACTTTCATTTTCTGTGGCAGAGGATACTGATGTAAGTAATGAAAGAGAGCGAGTGGAAGGAGGACTGGCTACGGGAGATACAGTGATTGTGCAGCGGCTCCGGAAAGTGTACCCTGGGCATGGTCAGGAAATGGCCAAAGTGGCTGTTAGAGACCTGTCTCTGGCCATTCCTCCTGGCGAATGCTTCGGATTTTTGTGAGTTTTAAATTTTTCTGTCTCATAGCCTTGGGATGCACTGCAGGAGTTGGTATTTGTAAATTTTTAGTTTGTCTTCAGACATGACTGCTTTGAGGAGACATGCAAAGAGGTTGTTAAGGTTTTTCCTAAGCAGAAACTGCTGAATTAATGAAAGTGTGACTGGTTACCTTCTAAGAACAGTTTCACAAGTTAAACATGATTGGGGGCTGCAGAGGAGTGAATGGAGCAGGAAAAACAACAACTCTCTCCATTTTGAGTGGCGACATAAAGCCCACAAGTGGTGACGCTTTTATACAAGGTTCCTCTGTCCTGAAGGATTTGGCGGCGGTACAGAAGCTGATGGGTTACTGCCCACAGTTTAATCCATTGCTGGACTTGATGACGGCCAGAGAACATCTCCACATGTATGCGAGCTTGAAGGGAGTTCCTGCGTGGGAAGTGGAGGATGTAGTGAATACTTTGGTCAAAGCTGTAGGGCTTCAGAATTATGTTGATCACGTTGCAGGATCTTACAGTGGTGGCAATAAGCGCAAACTATCACTTGCAATTGCACTGGTAATCTGTCTTGCTTTTCCTCTCCTGCATTATATGAGATCCAAGGAAAGTATGGTCTCTCTTTAGAGATCCCGGGAAAAACACTTGTGTAAGGATCGTAATGGTTAGAGCAAATTACCAATGGTGAAAGGGTACTTCCCCACTGTAAGGCAGAACTTTTTAGCTTTAAGGACCTGAAGAGTAGCCGACCTGCGTGAGACACTTTGGTTAATCTTTTTTGAAGTGTGTTCTGGTTGTTCTGGTTGTTCTGCTTTGTCCTATGGGCCCCTGAAGCCCCCTCTGGGGATGCTATATCTTTGCCTCCTTTAGTCTCCTCTTTCAGTGGCCCAAAGGTCCTTTGGGCTTTAATGGACTTCATTGTTATTCTTCCTGCAGTGAAGGCTCCACCATCTAAACCAGGAGTGTCTCCGGCCATGTGGTTAGGGCAGGAAATCTTAGAGAGTGCATCGCAACTCATGTTAATGTGAGACAGGGAGGACTCATCTGTTGAGGGAGATTGGCAGGTGGGAGATCCGGTGGTGGTGTTTCTGGATGAACCCAGTAGCGGGATGGACCCAGTGGCAAGGAGAGCCATGTGGAATTTGATAACGGATGCTGTCTTGGACCGAAATGTGAGTGTGGTGCTCACAACCCACAGCATGGAGGAGTGTGAGGCACTTTGTGGTCGTGTTGGTGTGATGGTTGCTGGCAGTTTGGTGTGTCTGGGCTCCATCCAACACATCAAATCCCGGTTTGGAAATGGTATGATTATGCGGACTCCCCTCTCTTTTTGGTTCTTGGTAAAGAAAATGGAGCAGATCTTTTCAAACAACAAGCTACAAAGACCCATGCTGGTGTGCCAAGGCAAGAGATCCTCTTGGTGCTAATGGTTCTGTTGCAATGTGCAGGAAAGTTTCAGTGAATAATTGTTTGAGGTTTCAGTTCACATGTGCCATATATTTAAATCAGTTTGTGGCTCATACAACTCAGACATTATTGCACAGTCCTCAGGTTGAAATTGGGCTTGGGTGGGTGCGCAGGCTATACATTGGAAATGAAATGTAAAAGCTTTGAAGCATTGCAGCCCGTCCATCAATTTATGTCACATGCGTTTCCCGATTCAAGGCTTGAGGAGGAGCATATGACAAGAGTAAAATATTGTTTGGGTGCGAAGAGTCTATCTCTCGCCCAAGTGTTTAGTGCATTAGAAAGGGAGAAAGAAAGACTAGGACTTGAGGACTACAGTGTCAGCCAAAGCACCCTGGAGCAAGTCTTCTTGGATGTAGCAAATGGACCAAACCAAGACGAGCAGTAGTTGTAGCAGAGCTCACTGCATCAGGCCCATCATCATATACCTCCAAGCTGCAAGAGGTCAGCACCGCTGACACAAAACAGTTTCCAACTCCCTATGCTCTCCGTCTCTCCTTGAGAGGAGAAAATTCGGTGCTAAACTAACTTGTGCATTACAGTAGATTCCACTTTGCAGGGATGTATGCAGCAAACGGTGCGAGGCTAGAAACTCCCATCGACACATAAAAAGGGTTGTCCTCTTGCACAAGGAAGACCGTTTTCTTAAACTTGTCATCCCTTCGTTAACAGTCATAGAAAACGGCATAACTCTCTTGGCCTTCAAGTGTTACTATGTAATTAATACATTTATACTCAATGAGAATTGAGATTGGAAGCCATCACATTATTATGTTTGGTACCTGCCTGTGTTGTGAGATGTCTTTACATGCACATTGGCAGATAAGAAAGGATGTGCTTTTATCTTCCGAGGGCCAAGCTACAGTGACTTGGGGAAACCAACAGTTTTGGGCTACTGTGTAATGTACAGGAAACAAAAAGTTTAAGTGTAATTGAGTGCATCGCTCATACATCGTTGGAGATTCGTCCTGTATAGCTTGTTGAAGCAATGGTACTCACTACGGTGCTATAAATATGTTCCTCTATGCAACTACAGAAAAGGGCAAGGCTCTTTAGACTGAGCCATGATGCCACAGAGGGAGATCCTCTAAAAGAAGTATGAACGTCATAAACTCTACAAGAATGATCCTAGGCACTAGTATGGGGAGTGTAGGATTTCGGCATTTGGTCCTCAGATCACTTGGACTTCTTAGACGGCACGCTGCCATCATTCCCTGCGAGAACTCTGTATTTGTCCTTGCGAGTGAAGTTTGTGCATTTGAAACCGAGTTTGCCCGCGACAACTCTTTGGATGTAGTTGGCAACTTCAGGGGCTGATTTTCCACCCGTACATGTAAGCTCCTTCGGCAACTGGTTCAAGAATGTAACCTCGTAAACAGGAGTCGGGTTCATGAAGAAGAAGAAAGAATCCATGCCCTTCCATCCGGTGGCGGTGGTGCCGTGAAACATGGTCATTTTATTGAGCATCGCGACGGGGACGATCTGGTCGGTCAGCTCGGCAAAGAGCGCTGAGAAGCGTAGGAGAAATGCCTCCCGACATGTGGTTCCTTCTGGACAGATTACTAAGTCTCCTGCTTCCAAAAGCTTCCGAATGTTGCCAGCATCTTGCTCTCTGTCGCGGGTCAGAGCAACCAATTTTATTGGGGACAGAAACTCGGAGACACGTGAGATGGAGTAGGTGACCGCAGTGGTGTGTCGCCTAAGGGCTATCGAGAGGAAGATGGGGTCCAGTAAGGTCCTGTGCGAGCACACAAACAGGACTCCAAGTTGTCCAGCTTCCACTGGAGCTGGAGGTGTTCCTTTGACTTTGACACGGACCCCAAGAGCAGCCAAAGCATAGTATGTCATTGGCATATTGGGGAGCAAGGAGATTGCAGCAACCCGAATTATGGAAAGAATGAAACCAATGGGCAACCAGACGATAGTGACAAGGGCATTGAGTGGAGTAGGGCGTTGCACTAGACGCCCGTCATGGAACACAACCGTCTTTGGAAGCTTTTCCATCGGAAGGGCTTCCACCTTGTTAGCAGGTACAATGTAGCCTTCCTGAAGCATCACCAAAACATGAGTCAGATATTAGTTTACCTAGTTGAGGTTCAATTGAAGTGCAACACTAGGAGCTAGACTACTCACACACATTGGACACTGACCAAGCCTGCAGTTCTACTGCACAATTTATGAAGTACTAGTTTTCGCCATTACGTGGGCTACTCTCCCTCTGTGGATACATGGAGTTTTACTCATTCCACCCAGATCAATTGCCTTCTTTAATGCCAGTTTGTACATTCTTTGGTGATGTTTGACAGCGTAATTCACGTCCCCCATGACCAATGACCAGTGGTAAGAAGGCTCGAACAATATACCTTGCAGAGAGACATGAAGGGGAAGTCAGTCTGACGATCACCCAGGCCAACATCGGGTGCATCATCCCCAAAGGTTTTTTTCATAGACTTCTCTTTGTTCACACCCACAAGGACGCCTGGACTTTTGACGAAACCTGTCGCCCGACCACCACAGGTTACTTGGATCTCGGACCCAAGCACCCCATCGGCACCCAGATACTCCTTGGCAAAGGTCTCCACCATGATGCGAGGATTCGCAGTCAGCACATAACTCTTCCCAAAGGAGTTGAACACACGCCATGTCTCTGGGTGCAGATCCTCGCTGTAAAATTTCGGCAGAACTGCACGGGCTACAGTCTCAATCTGGGTCACTTTAAGGCCAGCCAAACTGACAAATATCAAAACTTGGATTCCTGCAGCCTCAGAGACGAAGTTATAAAGAAACCATGCTATGGGTGCGCAGAGGAGGAGGACCAGAGAACGGAGAACGCCACCGGCCTCGAATGCCACCAGCATGAAATAGGGGAACGAGCTCCGCCCTCTCAACAGGGTTCCATCGAAATCCGAGACTACAGTCTGTTTCTCTCTCCCATCGGAGCTACACTTCTCGATGGACTCGAAAAGATGTGGGTCCAGAATTGGTGCCATCTTCTTCCCTCTCTGATATTATATTACTGGCAAGCTCTCTCAGCCGCCCCTCCGATGAGACGTAAGCCAATTGTAAAGAGCTCTCTAGAGAAGATTTGCAAAGCCTGCGTCTTGCTGCATGTGTGTGAGAGAGAGAGAGAGAGAGAGAGAGAGAGAGATGCAGTGAAGAGACTCTCGGTCGCTTGTGTGAGATGACATATTTATATGAGCATGGGGGGTTATATACAGTATATATCAGTGGAGTTTAATAAATAATTCATAAGCTTTCAAAACTGTCCACCCGCCTCTTCATGGGGGGGGGGAACCTGTGACCCTTCAAAAGAGGAGGACAATCCGTCCATACAATGAATTTTTGTTGACAAGGTTGATAACCGGGTCCTTTCGTGGGACCAACAACTCATTAGTTGATGGCCACAATTTTCAACCGAGTAGGTTGGTGGGTGGGGTGGATGCGGACGGCGATAAGTCCTTCACACGTCAACCGTCCGGTTGATGAGTAGTAGTAGATGGGAAGGTGGATCGACTGCCATGTTTGTTTTTTTTTTTTTTTCTGAAGGAGACAGCACATGCGTTTGTGTTGACTAAATAATCACAATGGCCGGAAAGACCGGCCACGTTTGTGCATACATGTTTTAGGAACAGTCCCCATGCACAATTTGGTCGTTTGTCCTCATATATATATATGACGCCAACCGAAGCTCGCGTAAATAAGAGCCTCTTCCCCTTGCGGGAGGGAGGCATGGGCTCTGTGGGCTGTATTTGTCCTCATAAGGTTACCGACCTTTCCTTTCGTAGTTGATGCCATAAGAGGACGACTAGAAGGGCCTATGCCTATGACCGTTCATCTAAGATGGTGAAAAATCTAACAATGAATTTGTCTTTTTACCCAGGTAGAATTTATAAGATGCCCCACATCCTGGAACTACTTTATTGGCTCTGTCCCTTCAGGGCACAGACTTTGCATCATGTTCAAGTCGATGGAGAAAATGTGGTCAAGGGACCTTACACCGTGTCAAGAGTGTGATTGGTCTAAAAACGCTCTTAAGTATTACAAGAGCCTCCCATCAAGAATCGAACCCTGCAATGCTATCACCTTACTGTCACGCTACAGGCCGCAACTTGAAGTCCACCTAGATTCTTAAGTAACTAGGGCTTCGTGTTGCTCCGCACTACTAGCCAACTACATTCAAATTTCACAAAAAGGGCTGGGTCATCCCCATGTTGTTACTTGTTACATACATACATCCCGTATTTCATTGTTTTTCGCAAGTCATTGCCAGATGTATCAGCTGTCTTAGTGGCTTGGAGTCTCTCGCCTGTCGTTAACTTGCTTCCAGAGGTAGGGCCCACTCGAGGATGCTTGGAGGGCTAATGAAGTTTTCCAGAAATCTCATGAAGTTTTTTGGAGCAAGTCTGCCATCTCAAGGGCTATAAATGACCTTGAAGGATCCATATGAACCTGGTAACTGTAGGGTTAACTGGATATGTAATTTTATATTTTACCAATATAATCCACTTACTTTATTTTACTCCACAAAATATTCTATTGCTAAATACACTTAGAGTTATATTAAAAACTCTTAGGTGGTCCATACCAGTGTTTTGCGGGTCGGGGTTTTGACCCCGGGTACCCGGCGGGTTAGGATCCGGGTTACCTGGACTCGCACCCCGGACCCGTGCTATCACTAGTAACCCGGACCTTGACCCGGAAAATGAACCCGGACCCGCCTGCTGAGTCCAGGTAAACCGGCTACCCCCGCGGACAAGTGTAGCAGGTAAGGGTCCGGGTCTTAATTTCAGTTGGGGCATGCGGGGTCCACTTTATATATGGTAGGTTCTGCAATGGGTCGAGCAATAGCAGCCTGCCAGCCCCCACCAAGTTGTAGCCTAGTGGTAATGGCCATATACCACCTCAAAAGTGGTTGTGGGTTCAATCCACGGATCGGTGTCACAAAGTTGTGCCCCTTCGGTCGAGTGACACCATAATTTATGCCTCCCGAAGGAGGCGTCATATATTATTATTATGAGGCTGGCTCCCACACATCCATGCTATAGTGATATATGAGCCTTGAGGCATATTACTATTGTTAACATGTTTCAGAATTGATATTGAAGAATGGAACTCGATTTCTATTTTAATTCTTGTGTTAAATGAGCAATACATATTGAAGGAATGTGTCTTAAAATAAAATTCATTATTAGGATTTAATTTTATTTCAGCCAAAAATAATTTTATCCAATTAATCTTATTTTTTTAATTTATTTCATAAATTAACTAGGACCCAGATCCGACCCGTGAACCCGCTAATATTTTCCAACAACCACCCGGACCCAAATCCGAGTCCGTGTTGAGAAACCCGGACCTGGATTTTTCAAATTTCAAAAATCCGGATCCGGACCCGGACTAGGCTCCAAAAAAATACCCGTACCCAAACCCGGCGGGTTCCTTAAAAAGGCACAACCCTGGTCCATACCAGGGAGGCCTTGTCATGGCAGTGACTTCGTCATTTACCTCAATGACCGGCTAACCACAGTTCTTGTCTGTTACTGTCCCAGAAGGAACCCAATTGGGGTCCATCACAGTGTTGGAGGGTGACCACCCACATGATGGATTGTATTCATCATCAATATATGGAGACGTTTGTTTTGTTTTGTATTGTTTTGTTTTGTAGATTTGAGATGTCCCCAACCGTGAGGCCCAGCCCTAGTGCTTGGTACCATTGGAAAGCCCTCGGCGAGGAGGGTTGCACGGGCTTGGTCTCATGATTTTTGGACCTGCGGTGTGAAGATGTGGAATTTCAAGTACTTTGGGTCGCTGGAAATTCCCAAAAAATAGCAAAGTGGGAATTCTTGGGACAATGGTTGGAGCCTCGAGAAGAGAGATATCAAGGGAAAGGTCTCCAGTTCAAATCTGGTTGTAGGCTTTTGGAAAAAAAAAATGCATTTGGACTTAGATGACATTGGACCCTTGGGCCAACGGCAGAGGCTACCCTAGAGGTCGCACTTGGGCCTCGACATAGGAGACGCACTTGCATACATAGGAGATTACACTTGGGCTTAGATGACACTTGACACTTGGGCCAACGGCACACGCGTGTTCTTTGTTTATGACGTGTTCTTTGCTATCTATGACTTGACACAAGATTGCAGAAATAGCAACATCAGATGCATCAGTTTGCAATTTGAAAGGAAGCAGAAAATCAGGAAAGATGAGGATAGGGGCAGAGGTGAGGGCCACTTTTAGCCTATCAAAGGCTGCTTGTTGCAGCTTGGTCCACTCAAATTGGGCCTCCTTGAGTAACAGCTTGGTGAGGGGATGAGCAAGCTTGGCAAAGTCCTTAACAAATCGCTTGTAATAGGAAGCAAGACCCATGAATGATTTGACATAATGTTTATCCCTAGGGACAGGAAACGGCCAAACAACCTCAATCTTAGCAGGATCAGGCAGCAGGCCATCCCTAGTCAGTACATGACCAAGAAAATGCAACTCATGCATGCAAAGCTCACATTTCTTTGGTTTAACCTTTGATCCTGCAGTCCTAAACTTGCTGAACATCCTCTGAAGATCCAGCAGATGAGCCTCAAAGCTAGCAGAATAAACATTAATATCATTTATGTAAATAAAAACACATTCCCACCTGAGGTTGCCAAGGACAATGTCCATCAACCACTGGAATGTGGATGTTGCAAAGCAAAGCCCAAAGGGCATAGTTTCATACTAATACTTACCCATCCTACAAACAAAAGAGGTTTTCTCTTTGGCTGTCTCAGTGGGGGGCACTTGCCAGAAGCCCGAAGCAAGGTCAAGGGAGGAGAAAACTGTGGTTCCATGCAGCATGTCTAATGTTTCATTAATTCTAGGCAAGGGGTAAGCATCATTTTTAGTGATTTCATTTAACTTTCTGAAGTCAACATAGAAACGGGTACTCCCAGCTTTCTTCCAAGACTATGGGACTAGCCCATGGTGAGAACGAAGGTTTAATGACACCAGCATCTAACATATTCTTGTGAATCTCCTCACACACTATTGACCTTTCCTTGACACTTTCTCGATATGCAAATTGTTTGACAGGTGCCCCCTCAATAATAATATCATGCTCCAGGATAGTAGTCTTATCCAAATCAGAGGGCCTTAAGCTGAAGATGTCTAAGTTGCGAGCAACCAAGGATTTAACCTTTCTGCACTGAGCTTTGGAAAGAGACTCCCCTATATTAATTTCAGATAAAACCTTCTTGAGAGCTTGATCTGCTACAGGCAGATGGGAAGCAGGTGGAGGAGTACTAGCAGCCAAGGCCATGACCTCATCAACCTGTCCATGCACAATCCCAAGAGCTCCAAACCAAAGCCCCTTTGGACTTCCTATATATCAGTAATGGGCAAAGTAGAAATGCGAGCCAGAACTTGACTACGCCTGACAGTGACAGGGAATGGCTCTGGGTTTGCCACCAGGATCTGAATTTCTTGTTTGTACCCACGATCTAGAACTCCAGCAGCCACAAGACAGTGTTTTAGTGCAGTAAGTCTCATCCATCCTTCAATTTCAAGATAATGACCCTGAGGACAAATGAAAGCAAGACCAGTCTTGACAATCTTTTGGGTCATGGGGGGAATGACAACATCAACATGTGCTCGTATCAAAGTGGTATTTTTAAGCACAGTGACAGGGGCACCAGTTTTCTGGCCCACAGCAGGAACATGCCATTGATACATGTATTGAAGATCTGGCTTGTATTTATAGAAATCAGACCAATTCATGTCTCCTAAGGAGTGCTGCCTCACCTCACTTACCATGGCTTGCACCCTAGACAATTTTGTCGGGGCGCATCCAGCTCTCATAGTAGCTGATTCAGGGGCACCACCACCTCATTCCCTTCCCCATTAGAGAGTAATCCCCTAAGTTAATTGTAGCTCTAGCTCCAGATATCAGGTCAAGACCTAGCAGGAACTGAATCTCCCCGATAGTGATTATGCATGTAATAACAACTTCTTTTCTGTGAACCCTTATGGGGACAGTAACCAGCCCCAGAGGTTCATATCTAGACCCGTCAGCAATAAGGACTTCAAGTCTGGTAGCAGGAACAAGCTTAAGACCGATAACTCTAACTACTTGCAGGGGTATTGCAGACATGGTGCAGCCCGTGTCTACAACACAAGGGAAACTCAATTCATGCACATGACACTGAGTCATTAGGGGACTGATCTTCTAGATTTCATGTTTCTTGTTAAATTCGCAATGCAGGGCCTTAAAATGGGTGGATAAGACAGCGCGCAACGAAACCTGAGTAGCAGGGTGAGTCAATTTTTGATCTCTTGCCCCCTGTCCAAGAGATCGGGTTAGTTTAAAGGACCAGGACCAGCGGCCTTCTTGGCCCTAATCCAATCAGCCACATCATCCTTCTCAGGGCAGAACCTAGTGTAGGGTTCATGCGAGCCACAAATGTAGCATGCAACACGTTGACTGTCATACCTATCACCCGTCTGGGTGTGACCCCTGTTGGCACCACCCCCTTGTTCATTTTTTTTGGGCTACCACTCTTTCCTTTGATCACTCACCTTGAAAGCAGCAAATTGAGAGCTACTGAGATCTCCCACCATGTTGGCCAATTGCTGCAGTGGTAAATTCATCTGCCCTGGCCTTCATAGCAGTCGGGAGATAGGGAGTAGCTGTAGCAGGCACATGATCATATTCATAACTCATGAAGGGAGCCTGAACAGTGAAATCTAACATGATGTTGCCTTACTTTGTTGTTAGCCAAATCTAACAACCTCAATCTAACCTCCTCTACCATAACATCATTGTTCTTAAATGTGCGACGTTGAGCCCATGCCTGGATCTCAATAAGCAAACCCATCAAAAGTAGTAGGTCTTGAACATATTATCTCTCTGCCCCACATCTTCAAAGTTTTCTGTTGCTGCCTCTTTAAGATCCATGTAATATTGCCAGATTGGTTCACCTTCCTTATAAACCCGTGTAGATAGTTTGGCAAATCGGTCTAGGGGCCTCTCAACTGGTTTAAACAACATTCTAGCTTTACAAATTAACACATCCTAGGTCAAGTTAGGCTCATCATCAACCGCAGCATGCAATAAATCTCTAGCCTGTCCCTTCATACTCATTCGAAACACACCCACACAAAATTGTGCAGGGATACCATTCATCTCAGCGGTTATCTGAAACATACGCAAGTATTGTTCGAATTTATCTCCCATGGAATATTCAAGGTAGGGGTCCATAGTGGGTTCAGGGGTCCATGGGACTTGGTGATTATGCCCATGGTGGCCACTATGCAAAGGACCATGACCAACACAACAGTTCCCTCGCTTCAAATTCTGATTACACTGATCATAATACTGGTCCTCGGGCCCTCTCACCTTAGCAGGAACCGACTCAGATTCTGGACGAGCAAGAAGCTGTTGTGACTGACTGACTGACAGGCTCGCCTCTCCCATAGTTCGGGAGGAAGGCTGCATGGACAGGTTGCCTGGCCGGGCCATCTCTCCCATGGGACGGGGAAGAGGCTTGGCCGTTGGCTGTGTGGACCAACTACTCCTAGCCTCAGCCCCACATTCTAAGCTAACTTGATGACTCACTGGCCCTCTAGAACTGGACTGCCCAAAATCAAACACAGGAGTTGGGTAGTGGGTGGTGTACCTTGGGACACCACACTGTGAATACATTCCAAATTGAGCAGCCATTCCCTCCCCATTTCTTCTATCAAACATAGGGCCCGGCTGCCATGTAGAGCCAGTGGGGCCAGGTGGTGGCCTTGAATTACCAACATCCCCAATAACACCATCTCGAAAGGCTGTTGAATACAAATTAGTGCATAGAAGAGGCGAATCAACAACATCCTTCAATCCTAATATTTCATGGCAAGATAGAGAGTCATCAAGCCACAGCATGAGTCACTCCATGCCTAGGACTACACAGGCTCATGTTAGAAAAACCTTCTCTGACCTGCCCCGAATCATCACCGGCAGGCTCAGTTCCCATCTCTAAAATGGTGTCCATACCCTGTGAAGCTCCACGGTCCCTACCTGATCGTAACCACGTGGCAGACATGCAATACGTGAATCAACCAACGTGGGGATACCTTAAGGTAGATGCAGTGCTCGGCGTGACGATGTGCCAGACACGGGGAGTAAACACCTTGAGCACCTCGTGCTTGTCAATTGTGTACTCCTAGGTTCGAGACAAAATGTTGTTGACAGGGTACTCTTCCTAGGCACTCCTGTAGCCTAGGCCGTAAGATGCGCTGAGACTCAAAGCGTTCACCCCCCAAAATCAAAATGTTTGCATGCAGGCCATTAGTATGATCACACGTAAGCCCGTCTAACAAATCAACAGCAGAGGGTCTGAAGGATGACACCTTGTACTAAAAACGAAGAGCTCGTAGCAGCAACGCTCCTGTTCCCCAAATGAGTAGGGACAGCCACGCCTCGTCCACCAATCCCGATTTCACGAACGACTCCGGGTAACGCTTGGCAGACAACGAGTAATATAATCCCAGCTCTTCCCACGACAATTTAGCGTAGTTGAGAAATCGAGCCTTGATCGTCGTCAATGAGAGCCTGTAAGTATCCCTGAGTCTCAAAAATTCACGAGCGTCCGCCAAAGCTTGCTCGTGCACACGTACAAGATCCCTACAATCGTCACGATAAACAACCTCCTTGTGCCATGTAGTGTTAAACAAATCTACCTCATGCACTTTAGTTTCAACTTTGTCAAACCAGAAGGTATCCTCCTCCACAACCTCACGCAGAGAATTCTCAAAGATAATATTACCCTCAATCTCCCTCTCAATCTCAATGGTTCGCTATGTTGTGCCTAAAGAATGGGGATCAAAATAATAACAATTATTATAGTTGTACTTGTCTGGGTCTCCACTCGGCACGTAACCCGATAAGCCAAAGCTCTCTGTCCTATGCAAGGAGGATTGATGATACTTACTACAGGAAAAAGGGGGGGTTTTCGACGCCGCGGCGTCGTAAAACAGCCCTTTTCGGGCGGGGAAAAATACCTTACATGTTTGAATGAAAACCACCATTATGAGGCAAGGAGAGAATGCGGCATCACAACCTATATACCAATACAACACTGGTATCTACTTTTATAACAAAAAATAAAAATCATTGAACTAAAAATAAAAATAAAAACACTAAAATATATGTAATATTTATTATAGCATATTACATATATATCTTCATATTATATTATGTCCTCCTCATTCATAACTTATCACCTGCCTTTTGGCAAGGGGCATCGTGGGCTTGAGTAACTTAGAACACCAAGAACTCTAGCAGGTTGGCTAGGGTCTGGGGGATGTCCCCCCTCAGTAAGCCTTACGCCTCTCATGGTGGTTATTTTTTCCACCGTCTTGTGAATCCTTTTTAATTAATTTGATTAGCAGGGCCTCCTTCCCCTTTCTTGAAAAAAAAAAAGAAAAAAAAACCCAAGAACCTCTGACACTTAGGATAGGTATAAACACATATTCTCATGTGATCTATGAATAGATGAAAATACATAGACATTCAACCACGAATAGAAGACACTGAAAAACATAAGGAGCATGTGCCCCAGCGGGACCTACTCAAGGTATAAGGTACTTCATGCATGCATACTAATGTAGTCACTGCTCAAGTCCAACAAAAAAATGAAAAATGAGTGTAACATGTGCCCAATTGGGAACTAAAAACTTTCATGTTCCCATTAAGTCTCATGGGAACAACCCATGATATAAGGTTAAGGTCACTTTGGCCAACTTGATGCGTAAGTCCCTACCAGTGTTGGTCTGGTATCAGGTTTAGGACATACCAGACTGGTCTATTAAATGGTGGTATGAGTATGAGTGAGTATCATGACCACAATACCAGCTGGTATGAGATCAATTCTTCCAAAGCCATCTTGACTTGCCATTGTCAATGCCCTGCATCAGTGTCTCTGAGATGAGCGGTTGGAATTTGCGAAGACCCAAATTCTCTAGGGACACCACGAGAACCCGTCCTGCTGATGGATCGGTGGGTGTTGTGCGGTATGATACATCAAGGCACACAGGGATTGTCAGTCGAGCACTTACAGAGATGTGCTTGAAGCAGAAGCAAGGAGCAGGATGTTGTCTTGATGTAGATCGACTATGCAACAAGTGTGAAGAAATGGCTTTGACGCGTGAAAGATTGTAGCAGAAGGGAAGCGGCAGGAGATCCAGGTGTTGAGACAGATGCACCAGTTAATCCTGGATGTCTCTCTGTAGAAGCGAGAAAATTTGCAACTGCATTAACAGCGGGTTCTTTGCGATTGAAGAGGCGGTGTGAAGGCGCTCAATTTGATCTCCCTCTTTAGGTTCAGGGCGTGCATTCCGTGGGGCGATGCGGGAAGCACTCACATTGACTTCGTTTCACAGGACAGAATAATGGCAAAGGCTATGGCTGCCTGCGGCAATTCAGTTGTACGGTTAGCACAAAGTTGGTGGGTGCGGGCCTGCTGTACATGGAGGACTAGAGACGAAAATGCATACACGATATTAGGTTTGCAAAAAGACTGTAGTCTCAAAAGCATTCGAGCTGCATTTCGAAAGCTAGCAAAAGCAACACATCCTGACTTGCAGTCAGCATCTGGCGATCCCGCCATCACTGCCCATTTTGTCCGGGTCTTGGCTGCTTACCAGGCATGCGTCTTTCCTTCTCTTTCTTCCAAAAGTTACGTCTCTAATGTCAAGGTTGGAGACTTTTTATCCATTGTGCCACGGACATTGAGGTCTCGGTAATTAGAAGAAAGGTTGGTCACGTAACATGCAAAGTTTCAGTCTAAATTTGCTAAGATTGCTGGGTACGAGTATTACAAAAATGTGTCCTGGGATGTCCGAAAACATAGACAATGGAGACAAAAAATGGCAGGGCTTCAGTGAGGAGAGATCGTATGTGTTGCATGAGCAGCATAAGGAAATTGCGAATGGAGGGGAGAACTCGTTGCTTACTGTGGCTTAGCAGTTGCAGAGTAGATGTTTTGCTTCATTCGGACAATTGCTATGAAGTATGCTGGCATGACAGTGGAACTTTGGCACTCACGAAGTATTTAAGGTGAGGAAGGGATCTTTGTATTTTGCAGCTTGATTTGCAAGGGCTGGTTGTTTTTATGGAATGCAAAGGGGTGAAGTAGCTGGTGGTCTGCTGTAGATTTTGGCAGATCCTCAAAAGCGTGCCCTCTATGATGCCCAACTTGAAGGCCAAGCACAAGCTTGTGAAGATCGAAGTGACAAAACCAGTCAACTTGACATAGAAGATACTATGGGCAAAGATATGGAAGTGGTGGAGTGGTTGAAGCACTACCGTTCTGTAGTTGCCAAGTGTGTGAACCAGCGTGAGATAGGAGAAGAAACAGGGTTCCACCCACACATAAGAGGGGAGTTGCAGTCAGCTTTAAAAAAAGCTTATCATGGGCCGCCAGTGTTTGAGAGCCAAGGGATTCCAGACTGTTTTGAAGCAGAGGAGAGAGCTCAACCAGGATTCAAGGATATTCTGCACTTGGTTTCTGGTCGTCAGGTCTTTGGCTTTGTTCGTCAGGTGCATCCACCACAGCCTATGCTATTACAAGGCCTACAAGGAGTGCTTCCACTCCACCAAACTTGTGCTAGTCGAATCCAATTGAAGGACGATTGTCAAAGGCTTGGAACTACTGCCAAGAGGGAAAAGTTCTCGAGTGTTGCCCCTTCAGCTAACAAAGACCAAATTATATGGTCAGAGAATCAGGGTAGAACCATGCAGCATGAAGCAGATGCAGCAGCTTATGGTGACCTGGAGTTGCACTTATTTGGGAAGGTCATTGCTAGAGCAACCAGATTGCAGCCTCCAGGAGATAATTCCAATGCCATTGAGGCTTCCATACATGACTGCGTGTCTGTCTACTTGGTTCCAGAACACGTAGATGCCAGGGTTCAGTTGTGGACACAAACTTCTGCTGCTAACCCTTATCCCAATTATAACTTTTTAGGGGCCATACATGGTCTTGGCACATGCGAATCTGGACGAGTGTGTGCCGTGCATGGTCCTGACGGCAAGAGGACTCACAAGATGTTGCAACATAAGACACCACTGGTGGGTAAACCATGTAGATGGTCATCTACTTCACTTAACTGTGTTTGTCAACAATCAAGTGGTTTCACTCCTTTGGAGAAGAAGCTTTATAAGTCTGCAGAGTCTGCATAACGTCCTGAACTTCTTTCCTTTTCCTTTCTGGATGGTTAGTTGGCTCACGCCCTAGCGACCTTGAAATATTTTCCTGTTTAATTGTGGACGGTAACAGTGGCCTAGTAGAGGTAAGTTTTGAATGTGTGATGCTGGGCAGGTGAAGCATTGGCTGTGGTACAAGGAAGGTGGTTGCTGCGAGTGTCGATGCCGTCGTGCTTGCATGCTTCCAAGCAGGTGCAATAACCAAGCTTGAGGTTTATACACATTTTTCTCTTTAGGCTTGTAGTGTCTCTTGATGTCTATGATCAATTTCCTGCAGATGGAAACCTGAGTAATACTCACTGTGGTAGTTCTGTGAAAATATCAATCAGGCCCTGGAGCAGTGTTCAAGATTGAACTTTGCTTTATATTGATCAATAGGTTTATTTGCCGCTTTTTGGAAGGTTTTGGATTTTTGAGCCCCGCTGTGCCACACACAACGTGGGGGGTTGGTATATTGAAACATTTGGTCCACCAAAACCAGGTCATGTCCCGAGTAACTACTTGCAGCATAAGCCATGGAGTGGACATTCTAGATTTACAGAAGGCGCTACTTGGAGCTTGAGGCAAGAAGATGGCAGGTGAGTGCCGTGAGTTGCTTAGTACATGCTTTCCATTCTTACCGTAGGAGTAACGGCTTCAATACACACCTCTCCTTTGCTCTTCAGGAAAGCCTAGGGTATAATTCTGTTGGAGATGTTAGATAAAACAGGAAATGTTGACCAACTTGACATGGTGTGCAATCTTGGATGCACGTATGGCCTGATTTTTAACAGCCCCACCACTCTATGTCAGTAGCAGAACTCTTGTGGGAAAGCCCCCCTGGTATTCTTACATTTGAAGTTACCAATCGGAAAGGGGATGGGGGAAGAGTGCAGGTTACATCCAGCCATGTACATTATGGCTGCTGCATACAAGACTCTTGATGAGGAGGCTGCACAAATTCAGAACAAGTCCCTGGTCTCTAAGACAAAGGATATGTGGGATGCTTTACCTTCTTTTCAAGTGTGGTGGAAGAAGATAAAGTTACATTTCTTATGATCAGGACCATGTTAGTTTGTCTCTTGATCTGATGCATGTTTCTATGGCTTGGTTGCCGGCAAGCATAAAAGAGTTTTTCCATTTAGCTTTGAACCCACGGCAGCTTGTGCCCTACCCTGGGTACTTGGTAGGCTGCTAGCAAAAGAGAGTACTTGGTACATCCCAGTGGTAAGACATCCTGGCCTGTCGGTCTGGCTTCAAACTTCAAACCCCTGTGAGCTGACTTTCTCTCTCTGCCTTGGGGCTGGGGCTCTTTTCTTCTTAAAATAAATAATGAAGGGGAATTTCTTTTTGAAAAGCGGTTGTGAGATCTACCTATCGATCTGTTTTTAAGTCAAATTATGAGGGTATTCTACTTGGGTTGTCTGAATTCTTACCAGTAAAGAATGGCTTCTCTTTTTTTTTCTTTGAAGGAAAGAAAGGGAAACACCTGGGAGCAATAGCTCACAAATCAGGCCCCTTAATAGTGAGAGGAGAAAATATCCTCATTCACAGTAACCTCGCCATGTCTAGGGGTAGTCTCCTCATGTAAGCCTTCACGGCCTCATGAGTGGTTATTTTTCCCACTCCCTCGAACTGTTGTGTTTCTTGGACCTTTTTGTCCATTATTTATAAAATTCTTGAGGCCTCTGTCCCTCTTAAAAGATTAAAACAAAAAACTCTCACATAAAGGCATCCAAATGGGACACCTCCCAAGGGAAGGGGGAGAAGAACACATGTGTGGTGGTGTGGGTTGAGGGTTGACCACCCATACTTCACAGCAATTCCTCACATAAGTGCTTGGGAGTTGGGTTATCTAGATCCTTATTGATAAGAAAAGCTTCTCTTTCTCACATCATGACAAATAAACTTTATTGGCCCTGCCCGACAGGGTAGGGACTATGCATCAAGATGGGTTGTTGCCATGAGACTTTATGGGAACATGAAAGTTTTTAGTTCCCGTTTGGGCACTGTTACACTCATTTCCTTGTTGGCTCTCTTGTAGAGAGAGACCCGTCGTCGTAAGATACATTACTATTAGCCATAACATAAAACTTCATATCAATAAAACAATGGCAGGGCTCTGTGTATCTCACGCCTTGTTCTACAATCGGCCATAGATGTTACCTCCTTATATGTTATATCTCTAGTACTGTTATGTTATGTTATGTTATGTTATGTTTTTTTTTTTTTTTTTTCTTCGTTTTTTCTACTCTCAACCAATATTTTTACACTAGGAAAGAGTAAAATAAA
This sequence comes from Takakia lepidozioides, assembly GCA_030704615.1. Classification (NCBI taxonomy): domain Eukaryota; kingdom Viridiplantae; phylum Streptophyta; class Takakiopsida; order Takakiales; family Takakiaceae; genus Takakia; species Takakia lepidozioides. Next base: position 39,269,777 of record CM060731.1, read on the forward strand.
GTTTGTGTAATGTCCAGTGAATTTACAGAGCCTACTTAGAGAATTTACAGAGCCCATAGAGTGAAAGCCCATAGTGAAAGAGTATTATATGTTAAAGTCTTAAGAAAATCCTCCTATCTATGGTGTTAAAACACCATCTTCAGTTGTTGATGCAACTCCAATTAGTTGGTGGGAATTGGTACTTCATTTGGTAGGTATTCCACATACACACAGGTTCTATCAAACTCAAATTTCTTTAAAGGGAGGTGCAAAAGCAAATGTGGTCTCTCTCATCTCAACTGTTATAAGTGCTCTCCATGGTATGTTGTGGGGAGAAATTCTGATTCCTCGCAATTCTATTTTCCAAATTTGAAGCCGGTCTACGTACTATAATCCACCTCAAGAGACTAATCATTGATACGTAAAAAATATATAGAATAATATCATAGTCATAGAAAAGGAAAGATCGACTAGGTGTTAGTCGAGGTGTTAATCATTAGTGTTAGACGAGGTGTTAGTCTCTTGAAGTGTCACACCCAAATCCACTCATCTACGAATCAAATGTAGTTATAGCAGTAGCAGCTTGTGCAATGCAAGGCAACACAAATTGTTCCATAGTTTTCTTCAACAAATTAGAGAGATGTTCCTTCACAAGTTGCTTATTGGTGGGAAATACCACCTAACCACATTGACGCCTAATTAGGCGCCTCAACCATGGATTCTCTACTACAGACAAGGGCATGTAGTCCCTAGCAATCATGAGCACTAAATCCTCAATGAAACGGATTTGAGCAGGATTGTCCTTCCTGTAGGGCTTAGCAAATCCAAAAAATGAAGTGATGGCAGCTAGAATTACCGATTCTCACTTCTCCATAAGGGACCTTGTCAAAATGTTGATGTTGTGGGACTTCTGGCCACAAAGGTCTACTGTGGAGCATGGCACAGAGCTGGCACGAGTTTCTAAAAGATCCTTCTCAATGGTGGGACAAACGCAATCGCAAACTTTCTTAATTTACGATGTGAAGAAGTTTGTACATCCTGCAAATGTGGGCTCTTGCTTTTAGTGTCATGATTTGGTACTTTTCCTGGTGTTTTCAAGGTACTTCGGAGGGTCGTCTTAGGAAGCCGAGTATAAATCTATGGCTGCTCAGCTGCACAGAAGCAGTCGGAGCTAGTGATAAGTAACAAATCTAGGCTGTGATTTCAGCTGCTAGAAGCAAGGCAAGGATCTATACATGATTTGTGGAGAGGCAGGGATAGCTGAAGGAGCAGGGATAGAGTGTTGGGTCCAGATTTATCCGAGAGGGCCGGATTTCAAGCACAGAATCACCTATGATTCCCTGTGGATTGATAGCTACAAGAAACCTGCATGGGTAGATGGTCAAATGGAATCAGCAGCAGCAGCCCGGCACAGTCGGTAAAATCAGGCGCCTCAACCATGACCACAGCTTCCAATTAAGACGACCACGGGAGGGAGTAACAATTTCTTTCCTGGTACTTCTGGGCATGTGAGGATACTATGTGAGGCAGGGCGACTGAAAGAGGATCTACAGACTTTCAACCAAGGAGGCATTTCAGCAGATCCAGACACTTATGTCTGTCTCTTGCATAAGTGCATCAAGATGAAAGGCCTGGAAGCTGGAAAGCAGGTGCAAACTCACATTATTCAAAGTGGATTCACGCCAAATGTTTTTCTACTCAACACCCTTGTCAACATGTATGTTAAGTGCCGGAGCATCATGGATGCTCACCAAGTGTTCAACAGAATGCCTCAACGATCTTTGATCATGTGGAATATAATGTTGGCAGGATTTACCAAGCAGGTATCAGCAAATGATGCGTGAAGGGGTGAAGCCCAACCACATCACGTTTGCTTGTGCTTGCAATGCGTGTGCAAGCCTGGCAGCCCTGGAAAAGGGCAAAGAGGTCCATGGTGACATCGTCAAAGCTGGAATTGTACAGATGTCATTCTGAACACTGCCCTGGTGGACATGTATGCCAAATGTTGGTGCATCAAGGATGCAAAGGCAGTTTTCAACAATATGGCTGAACGAGACGTGGTATCGTGGAGCGCGATGATTGCAGGGTATGCACAGCAGGGATGTGGGGTGGAGGCTTTGGAGACCTATGATCAAATGATGCCGGAAGGGGTTAAGCCCGACCACATCACGTTTGTTTCTGTTTGCAATGCGTGTGCAAGCCTGGCAGCTCTGGAAAAGGGCAAAGAGATCCATGGTGACATCATCCAAGCTGGAATTGTACCAGGGGCGGGGATGGAGGCCTTGGAGACCTGTGAGCAAATGATGGGGGAAGGGGTGAAGTGCAACCACATCACGTTTGTGTGCGTTTGCAATGCTTGTGCCAGCCTGGCAGCCCTGGAAAAGGGCAAAGAGGTGCATGGTGACATCATCAAAGCTGGAATTGCACCAAATGTCATTCTGGACACTGCCCTGGCGGACATGTATGCGAAATGTGGGTGCATTGAGGATGCAAAGGGAGTATTTGACAATATGGCTGAACAAAATGTGGTGTCGTGGAACACGATGATCGCAGGATATGCCCGGCCTAGTTGTCATAGGGAGGTCCTGCAACTATTTGAAGGAATGCAAAAGAACGGCTTGAAGCCGGACAGTATCACCTTTATATGTCTTCTCTCTGCATGCAGCCACACTGCCCTACTGAATGAAGGAAGACGCTACTTTTTCCCTGAGTCAAGATCATGGTGTCACTCCGACAGTAAAGCACTTTTTTCGGCTGCATGGTGGACCTTCTTCAACGCGCGGGACAAGATGAGGCAGTGGACCTGGTGGATCCATGGTGACATTACCAAATGTCGTTCTGAACACTGCCCTGATGAAAATACATGCCAAACATGGGAGCATTGAGGATGCAAAGGTAGTGTTCGACAATATGGCTGATAGGCGGGGATAGCTGAAGGAGCACGGATACAATGTGGGACCAGATTCATCCAAGAGGGCCGGATTTCAAGCACAAAATTACCTATGATTCCCTGTGGATCGATAGCTACAAGAAACCTGCATAGGTACATGATCAATTGGATGCAGCAGTAGCTGCAGCACAGTTGATATAATCAGGTGCCTTGACCATGACCACAACTTCCGAAAGAGGACCAAACAAGGGAGTCCAGAATGCCTCTTTTGGCACTTCTGGACATGTGAGGATACTATGTGAGGCAGGGCAACTGAAAAAGGCTTTACAGACTTTAAACCAAGGAGACATTTCAGCATATTCAAATACTTACATCTGTCTCTTGCATAAGTGCTTCAAGATGAAAGGCCTGGAAGTTGGAAAGCAGGTACACACTCATGTTATCCAAAGTGGAATAAAAGCCAAACGTGTTTCTACATAACACCCTTGCCACCATGTATGTTAAGAGCGGAGCATAGTGGATGCTGGCCAAGTGTTCAAGAGAATGCCTCAACGATGTTTGATCATGTGGAATATAATGATGACAGGATTTACCAAGCATGGGTGTGGTAGGTTTGCAATGCATCTGCAAGCCTAGCAGCACTGGAAAGGGGCAAAGAGGTCCCTGGTGACATCGTCAAAGCTGGAATCGTACCAGATGTCATTCTGAACACTTCCCTTGTGGACATGTATGCCAAATGTGGGTGCACCGAGGATGCAAAGGGAGTGTCCAAAAATATGGCTGAACAAAATGTGGTGTCTTGGAGTGCCATGATTGCAGGATATACCCAGCATGGGTGTAGGATCGAGGCTTTCCAGACCTAGGAGCAAATAATGCAGGAAGGGATGAAGCCCAACCACATCAAAGTCCTTTGCATTTGCAATGAGTGTGCCAGCCTGGCAGCCCTGGAAAAGAGAAAAGAGGTCCATGGTGACATCATCAAAGCTGGAATTGTACCAGATGTCATTCTGAACACTACCCTGGGGGTCATGTATGTAACTTCAAATCCTACCTCATGAGGGTAGCAACTACTTCTGAGAGCCTCTTCCACAGCAATTGCATTGTGAATATTTTCATACTGGATCAGCAATGTAGGAACATGTATGTAGCTGCAAGTGCATTTACGGGGTTTTAACAATCATGTGTGGTGAGCTGAAGGTGTGAATTTCTAGAAAAGTTGAGTAGATCATCTTGACAATCACCATGTCATTTAAGCTGCAGCTTCCATCTTTTCCATCCCTTTGTCACAGTTACTCTGAACTAGGTGGCCCTGCAACCTTTGGCTGAAGAGACTTCTTCACCTTCCAGTTGGATTCTTGGGGCAGAATGTGATTTTCTAGTATATTCACATATTTGGCTAGATTTGCATGTTATCTCACACTGGAAGGTTCGTCAATGAGTTATTTCAACTGCCTGCACTAACCATGACAAAACAGCATTGACCAAGGAAGTCAATGACTTGCAAATGTCCGGGACTCATGTCCTGCAGAAGGAAGCAAAGGAGTATTGGGGACTGGTGGAGGACCTGTTCCTGCTGCCGCAGGTTGTCGGTTCAGCTCTGTGGGTTGTGAAAGGGGAACCCCTTCATGTCATGTACCCTTGGAGTTAAGATGCTACGATTGCTGCCCCATGTGTATGTACGATAGGCTCCGCACACCTCCCTTCAACCCATCCTTCGGTGATTATATATGTGCAAACCCAGCCATGGATTTTTATTCCAAAGCTGGTGATATTGTGATTCCGGTGTTGGCATTGACTCTTGCAGCCATGATATATGTGCAGCAGAGATGGAAGGGTTTGCTTGTGGTACAAATGTACAAACCCGAAGCTTGTACGATAGATTGCCTGCAATGAATTTGGAGACAGAGCTTGGCTCCAGCAACTTGTCACCTCGCAGAGTTTTGACCATTATTCAAGAGGACGAGGATTGACAGAAGGAACCCCGCCCACTATACAATTCTTTCAGTAAGTGTATAACAGGACAGGCACATGTACATGGAGTTTCGGGAGCATCCCCGTACCCTACAATTTGACGTGAAAAGACCTGTTTTCGGCCAACAGAAAAGAGTCCGCATTCTTTCTGGGGTTGGTCTTTCACTCCTGTCTCTCTTGGGCAGGCCACAACCAACTTCACCTTGTAATAGTGGTGTATAGTCAGTCTTCTATATTGGTTATGGCTGTGCTGGGTGATCTGCCAGAAGGAAGATTTTGGGCAGAAATGTCCAGTCATCAAATACATGGGTTTGGGATTGGTATTACCACACATTTAGCTGCATCGAGGATGCAAAGGGAGTGTTACGTAATCTAGCCAAACGAGATGTTTGGTGTCGCAGGATATGGCCAGCATGGTTGTGATAAGGAGGCCCTGCAACTATTTGAGGAATGCCTTAAGTAGGGAAACTGCCCAACCAAAAGGAAGTTCCAACAGAGTAGAACCTCTGAATTGTTATTCAGATAATTGATCTAGATCATACCTCGGTGGAGCTGGGAGCTGAGCTGATGTCCTTGAATGGAGTCGACAAAATCATCATCTGAATTGTACTGGCTTGCAGGCTCCAGGGCAAGGTCTTGGGACGCGCCTTCTGACATTCTTGCATTGTGTTGTGCAGATAATCGCCGAGAAACTGCAGCCAAGTGTCCTGAAAGAGGTGGCTGACAACGTGAAGTACTTGGGGCAGTAGTGGGGGCAGGAGTTACCAACTGGGGATATGTCTCAATCAATCTCTGTCTATAGGTACTCACTGCCGCTTGAAGCCTTTATATGTGTTCTCCCTACATGCAGCCAGGTTGGCCTACTGGATGAAGGAAAATGCTACTTTGATTCCCTGAGTCACAATCATGGTGTCACTCCAACACTAAAGCTTTTTGGCTGCATGGTGAACCTTCTTGAACATGCGGGGCAATCGGATGAGGGAGAGGACCTCATTAATAAAATGCTAATCAGACCACATACTGTGGTGTGGAAGGCCTTGCTTGGTGACTGCAGAATCAATGGCAATGTGGAGATGGCTGTACATGAGCAACATCTATTCTCCTTGGGATGAACAAGATGCTGCGACTTGTGTGTTGCTTTCAAACATGTATGCCGCAGCTGGCTCGTGGGATGATACTGCAAAGGTGAGAAAAACAATGAAGGTTGCCGTTACATTGAGGTTGGCAACAGGGTGCACAGCTTTGTTGTAGATGAGAATCTGCAAGACCCCTGGGACACCTCTCTGTGTCATCAAGAATCTTCAGGTGTGTGGTCACCAAGTTCATCTCATAGATTGTTGGCCCAGCAATTGCGATACGGGATGCTAAGAAGATACATAGGTGCTATTTGACTGTGTCATGAGTTATAGTGATCTCTCCTGGTATTCTTGTTAGACAGGTGATCCAGTGCTTACAGTACTCAGTAAGAGTCTAGGCTGCCTAGATATTAAACCATCAGCCATCAACCCCAGTGTCAGTGTTAGCTGGTAGCCCATGTTGGAGGCTTCGCCAAATTGTGTGCCCAACTGTGAGCATACAGATTGCTATGCCTAAATGGGTATAATCTGAACTCTTGAGCCTCTAGGGAAGGAATCGGGCTTGACAGGCACTGGTTGCACTAAATCAGTAAAAGAGGCCTTCCTTCTGACAGAAGCATAACCGCGTATTTTCAATTCTTCCTCACAGCGAGAGAGAGAGAGAGAGAGAGAGTAGGGCTCAGGTTAGGGTTCCCAAGTGTTACCTCTTCTCCTGGGTTTCTTGCTTCGCTTCGTTGACAAAAGTCTCAGAGCACATCGCTCTTGCTCCTTCCCCCTCTGCTGTATCGTACCTAAACTTCACAAATGCATGCACCCACAAAGTAGGGATGAGGAAAAATGGAAGAGAAGATTTTCTAAGCAATGCTGAACATACCACGTTATCATCGTACTCAATAACATCACATTCCTTTTTTACCATACTGCCAAGTACCTGACGTGCATCGTTCATGCTCCCGCATTCGGCATACATGTTAACAAGGGCAGTCGGACGGAAATCCAGCTTTGATAATGTCTGGAAGGACCTCTTTCCTGTTTTTCAGGGCTGCCAGATTTGCGCACGCATTGAATACAAAAATGAACATGACATCATCTGGCGTCGCCCCTACCCCTAGCATTTGCTTGTACGTCTCAAAAGCCTCCATACCACACCCATCCGCATAGACACAACAGAAGGGACAAAACGACCTTAACATTCTCTCAGATTCAGAAGATTCACATGAGATAGGTGATGAGACTTATGAAGATGCCTCGTTCGCAATGCTATCTTGACATGCTACATCTCCATATGCCATCTCGGCATCAGTCTTCCCCTATAGAACAACTCTTTGAGCTTGATGAACACCCCCAAACTAGAACCCGATGCATGGAAGGTATGAAAGCTTTCATATGGTAGGTATGTAGGTTTAAAGTGTATAGTTTTAGTGGCTTGTGGGTGATTGACCCAAGTACGTGTGAGGCATGCGGGCGTCCACGTGAAGGGCCTCCCCCAACTTTTCGACACGCGAGGGGGAGAGGAGCTGAACAAGGCAGACGACAAATGCATTCGTAGTCTAAGGACAGCTGATTTTGAGGCAGGAAGTGTAATCAGCTCAGGGAACTCGGACGACAGTCGTAAGGAGTAGTCGTGATCAGCTGAGTCCCACTCATAGCCTGTATATCGTGGCGAGTTTGAAACTGGTTTTGTTGTCTATTCTTTACTTGTCTCATTGTCACCTACTCCCATTCAGTAGCTTGATCACACTTTCCGAGCTCAGCAGGCTTACTAGGACGAACCTGCATATTGTCGACCTGGACAGAATTAAGTTACATTAATCTTTCGTTGGTTGAAAGCCATGTCGGCATGTGTGCCTTCTTCTCACAAGGAATCCAAACTGCATGTGGTGATTATCACAACCCCACTGTCTGGCCACACTCTTCCCACCATCCATCTCGCACAGCAACTAGATGCCCGTGGTGTTATTGTAAGCATAATCAGTTCAGAGTGGCACATCGCACAATTACAAGCCGAAAGATTCAAACGTTCTGGAATGCATGACACGGGCATTAGACTGGTGGGCTTGGGGGACAAGCTACCAGAAGGGTCGGACGGAGTTGAAGCATGGTTCACCTTGGATGAGACACGGATAGACTTGTTGGGGGATGTTATAGAAAAGATGTCATCAGGAGATTCGGAGTTGCCTGCTCCTTCCTGTATAATCGCAGACATGTTCGCGGGATGGTCTCACGATGTGGCCGACAGGTTCAACATTCCAAAGCATTCTTTCTTTACGTCCCCCGCAGCCTGTCTGTCGTTTCTACTTCAGGTAGGTATACATGTAACTTTATATTTAAGGGCTCTCTCGTCCTCTTCCTCTTTCCCAATACCTTTATATCTCTTGAGCTTGTCCTGTGTATATAATGGTACATAGTGCAACGATGGGTGATCGGATCTGCTAATTCGGAGCCAAACTCTCCCGTTCTCGAAACATTCCACCTAGATAGATAGTTAATCTTGAGCTGTATCATATCTTCAGTAATTTTAATCGGACAGAACTTTGCATTTGGTGTAGGTGTCCACACTCGTATCTGAGGGGCTTGTACCTCCAGCGCCAAGTAACCAGAATGATCTGATCAGTATTCCTGGTATGCCCCCAATGCACCCTTTGGACCTCCTGCCTCCCGATCTACAACTTGAAAAATCACATGATAAATTCACCTTCCATGTGTATCATGCGAAAAGAATGATGGAAGCTTCCTCGATACTTATCAACACTTTCGAAGAGATGGAAACCGCAGTCTTAGATGCACTTCGGAAAGAAGTGATTTGTACAGAGAAAGTGAAGGTACTGATATTCACACCTTGAGTTTCAGGTCCATTGAGCTCTTAAGATCAGTACGTTTATTGTACAAGTGTCTAGCTTGATTTTGCAACATTTGATTTTAAGCAAAATTGTCGTGGCAGATTGGATGCGAGATTTTCAAGCAAATCAGAAGTGCACTAACCCTTTCAAAATTTCCACACATACAGGTGAGGAAAGTCATGCCGGTTGGTCCGTTACTTCTGGTAGAACAATCTGTCAAGCACGCCATCCAAAATGGTGCTATGAAGACCAAGCTTTGGTACGAGGAATGGTTGGACACGCACCCTCGGTCGTCTGTTCTCTATATATCATATGGAAGCATGGCTTCAATCTCTGCCGAGCAGATTCGCGAACTAGCATTGGGTCTCGAGGCGAGCGAGCAAGCATTCTTGTGGGTCCTTCGACCACCCGGGGCACCTCCCACTCATGCATCGCAAGCAAAACAGCAGGTGTCCGAATTTCTCCCTGCAGGTGATTACACCGATCACACTATTTTAAAATGCGGGTACACAATCCGGGCATGGGGTTTGAAAGATGTTTGTTTTTCAGATTTTCACTAACACTTAACAACGCGTGCCTTGTTGATTCATGAAGGATTTGAAAAACGAACACAGGGGCGGGGTCTAGTAGTGCCTGGCTGGGTTGCGCAGCTCCGAATTCTATCGCATCCGTCGACAGGGGCCTTCCTCACGCACTGTGGATGGAATTCCATATTAGAAGATGTTTGCGCAGGCCATCCGATGCTCGCGTGGCCGATTCAGGGAGAGCAAAGGATGAACTGCAGGTAAAATTTCTTCTTCCCCAGCTAGAGCTGCAACTCTTTGAAATGGCGAGTCAGACGGTGGCAGAGACAACGCAACAGTGGAAAGTTTCGCATGTGTTATTCTCAAAACCCGTCAAGATAGCTAATGTATACTCAAAGGCATTAATCTGTTCTCCTAATGCGCGTGACTGAGTGGTACTTGGGTATGTATATTATGCTCAATAGGTTCGTCGTCGACGAATTGAAGATAGCTGTGGAGTTTCATAAGTCAGAAGATGGGGTGGTGGAGAAGGAAGAAGTGGCGAGGGTGGTGCGTTTGGCCATGACAGGGGAAGCAAGCATGGCTATGCGAGAAAGGGCGGTGAAGCTGAAACATTCTGCACACACGGCTCTGGCGGAAGATGGTTCTTCCACGAAAAATTTGGAGGCATTCGTAGATGAGCTCAAATCTGGAATTCGTTTATCAAGATCTGTTTGATTCCGCTGCAATTTTCTCCCGGATCACTTCACATAAATAGATTTTCTTATGTATACATCGAGATATTCGTGTAGAAGACACTTGAGCGCCATCATATTGCTGTTGGGTGATCAGCCATAACAGAGTGGTTGGGTACGTGATGGATACGTCTACCCTAATGTTATATGTAGATACAGTAATTTGAGACATGATTGATGAGTCGTGAGAAGTTCCCCAGAAATAGACGAGGAATCTTGAGATTGATTAGCTTGAACATGAAGAGGTATCTGACTTTCTCTAACTTGATTATGGCCTTGCAGCATGGTATCTAGAGTGGAAGTAGACTAGATGGGAAGAATGTATCTGAGCATGAGCACTGCAAGATGTTTTCCAATGAACATAACTGGATATCTGGATTCTGACACATGATAGAGTTTCGGAAATAAATGGTCCCTAAGAGGTTCAACTTAGCAAAAGAGGATCGTGCAATGATTGTAGAAAACTGAAGTACCGGGAGTCCGCGAGATTGAGGCTTATTAAAGTTTACTTGCAGGAAGTCACGCTGCACGGTGTAGGGCTTATGATGCTTTGAGATTCTGTTTGGAGAACAATTGGATGACCAGCTGGAAGACCTTCAATCCCAACTTGGCAAGGACAAGTGCTGCAAACCCACACACTAACGAGATGGAATTATAGCAGACCTGCCCCTTTCTTTCACCTCATTCCGCTTCTTCATTTGCATCTTGCAACCTAGACTTGCCCAGCTGTACCCTTGTCCTACGTGCACCACTACTTGAAGAGATCGAAGGTCTTAGACCTCAAATTGGAGTACCGGGAACTTTCCAAGGAAACATTACAGCTCCCCACCATAAATGATTTTCCAACTTGCTTCTGTCCCCCACAAAGACATATATAAACATTTCTCTTGCAAGCGCAAAGCGGAGAACTAATGTGCACACCATTTGGGGGACATTGAAAGACTTGAAACTGCTGCGTGTCCGTCTGTAGAACTTGCAAGACAGTACAATTGGAGCCACTGCTGAATGCATAAGATCATTGGTCGAAAACTAACATATAGTAGTCTACTAATCCCTGCTCTGCCAGAGTGTTACTAGGCATTATGTGACCCTGTCTTCTTGTCATGTTTGAGTACCTATTCTGCGCTTCAACACAGGTTCAGAAATGGCTACACCCCATTAAACAAGTGCAGGATATCACTTTCATCTGTGGAGACTTTCTGCAGGTACAGTCTCCACTATTCATAATGCTCAGAAGCATTTCTTCAGGCATAGCCAATGTAAGTCCACAGTGCTTGTGTGATCATCTCCACCACAGTATCTAACACCAATGTATCCAAAGAGTACTCTCAAGGCAGCCAGACCCACCCTTGCTCTTCATAATCAGCCTCTACTACAGGTAACCCGAAGGAGGTCAACAGCAAAAACAAGGTCTTTGTGCACCTATTGTATTCAGTAATGTGCTTGCCTAACCAGCTGTCTAAAGGAGAAGTAACACTTCTGGGTTGATGGTAGTTGTATTGATACTATCTTATAAGATCATCAACTGTGCTCTGAAATATATCACTCTGCTCCTGTCTCTGAAACGCAGGTTGACTGGTCAGATGCAGATGTCGTGTTCACAAATGCTACTTGTTTTGGGGACCACTTTTCCCCAATCTTTCTCACCTCCATTTATTGCACTTCTGCCATTCACTAAACCTGCTCTCATGTCTTCCCTCCAAGTGAAATGCCTGTCATTGACTCTCTATCTTCTACACTCTATCCAAGCTGTTGCAAGCACTACCAAGAGATATTTAATGCTAGTTATCAATGTTGTCTAGCATGACAAGCATAGAAATCACTAAACCTCGCAAGAAAACCAACTATTGCCTCCGGCATCTCTCTCTACTCAGAAACGAGCTACAGACATTCTGAAGAAAGGATCCATTGTCATCTCAGTTACCCACAGCTTTGAGAACATCCATGCCTGGGAACTATTAGATCGGAGGGAGTGGCGGATGAGCTGGGCCTCAGCAGTGGTGTCAGTACACCGAAAAGAGGCGACATCCCAAACCCTCTTCGTGAGAAGGAACACGTCTGAGTTTTCTTTTCCATACAGCTATGCACTATACTTTCCAACTATGAAAGCTATGTAGTAGAAAGTTTACTGTCTAATTTCCAACACCTCTTCATCTCATTTACTTCTTTCCAAGTTGCTTTTCAAACTCCTTCCTTACCACTCAAACTGCCCCTCCACGCACGAGGGTGCAACATGCTATGCACTCCGCTGGCATATGTGTCTGACAAGAAAAGCTCCTACCCGCTCGCTGGAGGAAGATGCCGCCGCTCTGACTCCAGAATAGGAATATCGTTAGCACTCATGTCGCGGCGACGCATCAGCCCGTTGTCATCGAACTCCCAAAGCTCATTACCGTGGGTCCGATACCTGCTTGAAGCAGAAAAGCATAAGTGGGGACTACATCAAACATAGAACAACACAGCGCATCGAATAGACCGGTATTTCTCTCTCTCTCGTTTGTTTCTTTCTTTCTTTCTCTCTTCACAGATGGGGAGCACACCCAGATCAGTCAGATGTACAGATTTGAATAGTGGACAAACCATGTTTCCCTCTCCTCAATTGAGGCCCAATTTTGACACAGGACTAATAAGCAACAACAGACCCTCAATGACGTTCCCAGAGGCTGAAACACACCATTCTCCAGCCGTGTTGTGCCACTCATACTCAAACCGCACCGCAATATGGTTGCCAGAGTATGCCCACATCTCCTTCATCAGTCGGTAGTCAAGCTCCTGGTCCCATTTGCGGGTAAGAAACTCTTTGATTGCTTCTCGTCCTTTGAAGAACTCAGTTCGATTCCGCCACTCAGAATCCTCTGTGTAGGCTAGTGCTACAGTCTCAGGATTGCACGTATTCCATGCATCCTCTGCAGCTTTCACTTTTGCCAGCGCTGTTTTCTCCGTGAAGGGAGGGAATGGGGGCCTTTCACCGCTAGCCATTACCTCCTGCCAACCAACCCATCATTATCTGTATCATCTTCCTTACAAAAGGTGAAGCTTTGAATCACGGGCATGGCATTCTATGTCGTAACAGCAGATGAGTTTCGGTTCGACCTTTTGCTTTTGGAAACTTGATGGCACGCAAGATGAGAGCGCTCGCCGATTCCTCTGCTGCTCCTTACACAGGAAGCAATCCGTGACAAGTGCGTGCTCCCCTCGCAGATTGGTGCAGGCCAGGAGCTGCACACACACGAGTTCCAAGGAGCATCGTCCGTAAAAGTCTTCGCCAGGAGATGGATGAGAATCTACACATTTCAGTTGTGGCTCCTCTTTACCGTAGTGGGATAGCCGGTTAGGCAGAAATTAATTCGAAAAAAGTGTACCTAATCAAAATAAATTATTTTTGACAAGAGTGCCTAATTTTCAAAAATTTCTCTAAAAGTGCCTATGGTATAAAAAGGAAGATAATAGGAATAATGTAAGAACTTAATGCAAGCGCGTCAGGACGGTCCAGCCCTGACACCCGTACCGCCGGTTCTTCGCCTCCGGCAGACATCGAAAGGCAGCCGGCTGGGCTCGGTCAATCCCTCCCCACCCCGCCCTCATCCCATCGGCGTCGTCGCCCCAGGCGTGTCGTCGCCCCCTGCGTCGTCGTTCTGCGACACCAGTCCGCCGCTTCCAGCAATCCGCCAGTTCCCTGTAACCCCCGCCCCGGGTTCAACCATCACCCCCATGTAACCCTCTGTAACTCCGCCGAGTGTAACCCACACCACCATGTAACCCTCTGTAACCCATATAACCCCATGACCCTCTGTAACCCTCACCACCATGTAACCCTCTATAACACCGCAGAGTGTCACCCCCACCCCTATGTAACCCTCACTACATGTAACCCTCTCTAACCCATGTAACCCTCTATAACACCGCAGAGTGTCACCCCCACCCCTATGTAACCCTCACTACATGTAACCCTCTTTAACACTTTGCAACCCATGTAACCCTATGTAACCCTCTGTAACCCATGTAACCCTTTGTAACACCGCAGAGTGTAACCCTCACTCCATGTAACCCTCTGTAACCCTTTGTAACCCATGTAATCCTCTGTGACCCTTTGTAACCCATGTAACCCTCTGTGACCCTCTGTAACCCATGTAACCCTCTGTGACCCTTTGTAACCCTCACCACCATGTAACCCTCTGTAACACCGCAGAGTGCCACCCTCACCCCTACGTAACCCTCATTCCATGTAACCCTCTCTGACCCTCTGTAACCCTCACCACCATGTAACCCTCTGTAACCCATGTAACCCTCTGTGACCCTCTATATCCCTCACCAGGTGTAACCCTTACCACCATGTAACCCTCTGTAACACCGCAGAGTGTCACCCTCGCCACCATGTAACCCTCCGTAACCCTCACAAACCCTCTGTGACACCGCAGAGTGTCACCCTCATCCCATGTAACCCTCACTCCATGTAACCCTCACAAACCCTCTGTGGCTCTGTAACCCATGTAACCCTCTATAACAACGCAGAGTGTCACCCTCACCCCTTATGTAACCCTCACTCCATGTAACCTCTCTGTAACCCATGTAACCCTATGTGACCCTTTGTAACCCTCTGTGACCCTTTGTAACCCTCACCACCATGTAACCCTCTGTAACACCGCAGAGTGTAACCCTCACCCCTATGTAACCCTCATTCCATGTAATCCTCTCTGACCCTCTTTAACCATCACCACCATGTAACCCTCTGTAACCCATATAACCCTCTGTGACCCTCTATATCCCTCACCAGGTGTAACCCTTACCACCATATAACCCTCTGTAACACCGCAGAGTGTCACCCTCGCCACAATGTAACCCTCCGTAACCCTCACAAACCCTCTGTGACATCGCAGAGTGCCACCCTCATCCCCATGTAACCCTCGCAAACCCTCTGTGGCTCTGTAACCCATGTAACCCTCTATAACACCGCAAAGTGTCGCCCTCACCCCTTATGTAACCCTCACTCCATGTAACCCTCTGTAACCCATATAACCCTCACCACCATGTAACCCTCTATAACACCGTAGAGTGTAATCCTCACCCCTATGTAACCCTCATTCCATGTAACCCTCTCTGACCCTCTTTAACCATCACCACCATGTAACCCTCTGTAACCCATGTAACCCTTTGTGACCCTCTATATCCCTCACCAAGTGTAACCCTTACCACCATATAACCCTCTGTAACACCGCAGAGTGTCTCCCTCGCCACCATGTAACCCTCCGTAACCCTCACAAACCCTCTGTGACACCGCAGAGTGCCACCCTCATCCCCATGTAACCCTCACAAACCCATTGTGGCTCTGTAACCCATGTAACCCTCTGTAACACCGCGGAGTGTCACCCTCACTCCATGTAACCCTCTGTAACCCATGTAACCCTCTGTGACCCTTTGTAACCCTCACCACCATGTAACCCTCTGTAACACCGCAGAGTGTCACCCTCACCCCTATGTAACCCTCATTCCATGTAACCCTCTCTAACCCTCTGTAACCCTCACCACCATGGTCCTTGCCAAGCATTTGCGGGAGCGTTCGAGGTACCTCATTGTACTTTGATCCTCTCTGATTTTGAATATTGATTATAACTCTTGTATGATGCATCGTAATGTTCGTAATGTGCGGTTTGTTGTGCAGACTAAAACAACGGTACTTGACAAAGTTCAGAATGGTGTCGGACCCTCCTGGGGCGCCCGAAGTGAAGTTTTATTATGGCGATGCCTTCCTGGCTTGTAGTCCGTTACAGTTTTACTTGGAAGAGACAGATTTTGAGCCGATGTATAAAATAAGAGCAACTGTCACAGATGCATTGCTCTCGGGTTACAACAAACTTCTGGAGGCCAAATTGTTTAAGGCTATCGCACCTGAGTTTGTCATATGTGCTCCTTTCCAATGGCATGTCATGCGTACCAATGGTAACGATCTGCAAACGCTATTCGGGTTGGTGCAAGAATGGTACACTCAGGATGCCCGAGGGATGGTGTTCACAAAGAATCGAGATCTTGTGAACGTGGTTGTCATCCCTATTGTCTTCGAGTAAGTAATTTCAGCGTTGACTGAGCATGTTGGGTTACACTCCTCTATTCTAGACTGAGTTGCACTAGTGACTGCTGACTAGTTGTGTAACACCGTTTAGAGTTACAGTACAAAGGGTTACACTACTGGGTTACACCACAGCCGGGTTACACCACAATGGGTTTCATTGGAGATGTTTTTTTCTATTCTGACGTAACGGCTTTGTTTGTGTTGCAGTGATCACTGGAGTGTTGCTGTTTTAGAGCGCCGAGGTCGGATAGTACATTTGGACTCCCATAAAACCATTGCCCGACCCAAACTCATTGAAGGAATTTTGCGAAATTTTGCCATAGCGTTCTTTGATTTCATGCCTGGATCTGATGACTTCAGTTACATCATGGAGAGGATGGAATGGTTTGAGGCCAGTGTCCCCCAGCAACGGAGCTATTGGGAGTGCGGCTATTATGCACTTTGTTTTGTGCAATTTTACTTGGAGTGGAAGTTCAATGTGAAAACCACAGAAGATCGAACCCGTCATAGGCGGGCGTTTACTGCAAGTTGGTTCAACGAGTCAACCATGATAGCTTCCCGTACTCATATGATTAGTTGGCTGTGTGACGAGATGGACAAAGACTTGGTCAGATGGCCAAAGAAATAAATAGCGTCTCTTGATGCATTTTTGCTTCTATGTGGTTTGTTCGTAACACTTCACAGTTTGGGTTTCATGCAATGGGCTTACATGGGGTTACACCTTATAAGGTTACATGAAGTGGAATCATAGACAAGTACTTGGGTACACCTTTGGGCCCTGGGGCAATGGGCTTACACTCTGTGGGTTTCACACATAAGTGATGGGTTACACCATGCCGGGTCTCACAACGTGGGGTTACACTTATGGGTTACATACAATGGGCCTAGGGTTACATGGTTGGGCCTTCCTGGCTATGTCAGGGTCACGTTGCTGAAACAGTATACTTTCGTGGCATGTAACCCCACCTCGACTATGCGCATTTGTTTTATTTTTTATTTTTTTCGCACTGAAGTGTTTGTGCACTGAAGTTCTCAGATTTATAATACATGGGGTTACATACATGAGGGCTATGTACAATGGGTTACATACGATGGGGTCACAATAGTGTGGGGGTAACATCTGGTCGGGCTACATACTTCTTGGAGTTACAACACTCTGGGTTACACTCACTCAAGAGGGTTACACAGTTCTAAGTTACACTGTGCACAATGAAAGTGGGCAGGGTTGCCTATACAAGGGCTACGTGTCGTGGGGATACATAAGATGGGGTGATGTAGCATCGGGGTTTATAGCGTGCACCCCAAATTGTACAATGGGTTACATGCGATGGGGTGACATCAATGGGGGTTACATGTGGTCGGGATACATACTTCTTGGGGTTACACAACAACAAGTTACACTCCGGAGGGCTACACTGGTCCATAACATAGGTTGAACGGAATGATTATCTATCTCATGGATTACACGTCCATGGGTTACACATAGAGGGGTTACACATACAGGGGCTAGTGTTGGTGACTAAAGGTGCTCGACTTCAGCATCTTCCCACTCTGTATTGAAGGGTCATGTAACCCCGGCAGACTAACCCAGACCCTGTAGTCACATTGTAGTCATCGACTTATAATTCTCAGAGTTACACCACTGACAGCAATATTCTATGGGGTTACATACTGGGTTACACTATTGATAGTTACATTGCAGTTACACTTGGAGTTACACTGAAGAGGTTCACACTCATCTGTGTTAAACTGTGTGGAATACCACAGATGCGAGTTACACTAAGTAGAGCTATGTTACGTTATGAAACCCCAGACGGTGTAACCCTGCGGTGTGTCACCCCGGCCCATGGGTGTCCCATTGAGTGGGTTACATAGGTTGAATGTGGATGGAATGGCAAAGTGAATAACAACCCATGAACAGACATGTACTTCATATTAAACTTGGTGATCACAAAATAAGTGTTATTGCCAATGGACTCAATGGTCACTTACTACGGAACCGGTCTACAAAATCTACTTTCCTGGCAAGGGACATGTTGTTTCCATCATCATTTTTTATGAATGGAACTGCTTGAAGAGGGTGCAACAGACCTTTGTCGATTCTAACTTGTAAAGTGGACAGCCTCCCACGAACACAACGAAGCTCGGCAAGCAGATGTTTGCGCATTGTTTCACTCTCATTGCCAAGAAGCGACAGGGACTTCATCTCAGATTCAATTGATGAAACATCCGATGGCTCCTGCCGACCACCCTGGGATGATGCTGAGCACTCCGTAGGCTCTGCTAGATTCACAACTTCCTCCTCTGCATCTGGAAGTTCCGATTTCATCAACATGTGAAGACCTCCATGAATGGTCCCGAGCTTTGTGCCACAGAGCTTCACAATAAGCCCTTCCTTCAGATTTGGCTTCATCAATTGAAGTACGCGGATTTGATGTTTGCACAAGTTACCCTTCAAAGCCCATGGACAATCGCAACAAGCCCAGGTGGTCGTAGGTGCATAGATTGTGTAACTTCGACCGGCCGTTTGAACACTATCCACAATCACCGGATGACCAGGAATAGTGGGCAAATGAACATTGACATCAGGGATCTCCCTTGCAGTCCAAACAGCATTACTGATAAATTCCTCCTGTCGTACATTCCTTTTGAAGCCTTTCGATTTCAAGTTATCTCTATACCAATAATGGGTTAGAACAGGACCCACGAGTTCGCTGATCAGCCAATCGATTCTCCTGCCATCAAGCCTTTGCTTTCCCGAGCGTAAACGAGCCTTCAAATTTCCGTGCCAAGATTCAATTGCGGCATTAGTATCCTGACTTGCGTGGGGAATATAACGAGCCCCCGTGATCCACATGCTCAGTTTTGGGACCCATTCCATTCTGATGTAATGTAGGAAGTCACGCGCAAGCGGATATGAATAATTCAAATCTTCCAGTCGCTCCAGCGCCCACTCTTCTGGGGTGACTCCCACACAGGCGTTAATGCCGTACATTACGTCGCCAAGCTGTTTCAAGACAGCATTGCGAGTGTATGGATCGGGCATCTTACGCCACGAATGTTTCAGCCAAGCGCGGCTAACATGCCAAAGGCATAGAAATATCGCTATGTCCCCAAACGATTCCCTGCATGCACACACATCAAATGCCACCCAATCCATCAGTGTAACTCTTGTCAGTGTAACTCTTCGCAGTGTAACTCGTAGAAGTGTAACTCTTCAAAGTGTCACTCTTAGTAGTGTGGCTCATGTAACCCCTCGTGCATCTGGTCATGTAACTATCAATGAAACTCACAGCAGTGTAACCCAACACATATAACCCCTCGCAGCGCTGTAACGCAATCCATGTTACACCGTGTAACTCTCAGAGTGACCCAAACCATACAACCCTCTACGATGCTCCCAGTGTAACTCACAGGCTATAGCAGTGCAACCTAATCCATGCAGGACTGCGGATGACACGCCGTGTAACTCCCAGTGTAACTCGCAGTGTAACCCTCTGTCTACCTCATAGTAGTGTAACCCTCGGTCTAACTCACAGCAGTGTAACCCTCCGTCCAACTCAAGGCAGTATAACCATCTGTCTAACTGATAGTGTAACCCTCAGTGTAAGAGACAGCACTGCAACCCAATTCATGTAACCCCTTAAGCAACTGACAGTGTAACTCCAAGTGTTACAGGCAGCAATGCACCCCCTCGTGTAACTGGCAGTTTAACTCTTACTGTGATTCTCAGTGTAACTAGCAGCAGTGTAGCCCGATCCATGAAACCCCTCGTGCATGCAACTTGTAGTGTGAATTACTGTGTGACTCAGAACATTGTAACTTCTAGCCATGTACCTGATAGCATTGATTTCTGCGTCTGCATCGTCGACAACAAAAGCATTTGGCCTCCAATCTGGTTTGCTCTGAAGAAGTCGGTCGCGAAGACGTTTCATCCAGGGGCTCAGGTCAGTCGTTTTGTTTCTCGCTGATATAATATAAGCAACAGGTATGCCGTTGAGCCATTCGTCGAACACCATCATGGTATACATTGGGAACTGCAATGTCGCAATGGTACAAAAATTAATAAGGTGAGTGTTATAATATTGGCAACAGTTGCATGGCACTCACATTTCAGAACGCAATGAAAGGTAAAGCGTGACACGAATACCTTATTTTCGTTGGTCCCAAATGTTGCATCGCACGATACCACACGGTTGTGTCCCAGGTCGATCATTTTCTGTTTTTGCCACTCCGTTTGTATTCCAATTACGAACTTCAAATCACCCGCCACTGGCGCTGTCTCTTCATGATAGAAGAAGACGCTTTCAGGATTGCTATCGACCCACATACGTACACTTTGTGCATCATGTGGATGTTTTTTGTAACTCTCAATCACAAGCTTGTCGGCAATGTTTCTCATGTCGTACTAGAACAAGAAACAATCGCGACTCCACTCCATGCCTGGCTGAGACACACAAGCTTCCTGGAGCTATTGAGTGTGTTGTGTCATAATCATAGCTGGAGATAGGCCACTGCGAAGACTATCGACGATCCACTGTTTCATATCTTGGCTGAGACGAGGGGCATGCACGAATCGCGAGAAATGGGAAGAGGGGTCAGCTGAACCATGATATGGCTTTCCTTTTGCATCCACATGCTATTTATGGAAGTATGTGATGATTGCCAACTCTGAATCTAGAAAACACTGGCCAACTTTGAAGCTACACGTACACCCACGTTTGTATGACTCTCCAAAATCCGCTGCCTTACATCTGATTCGCTTGACTGGTTTTTGATTATCGGAGGCTGCTATCGGTTTTTCTTTCTTCTTCACAATCGGCGGGTCCATGCGCCTATCTATCGGGCCGTAGCAGCAGTGGTACCTGCAAAAAAAGCATATAAAGCGAGGAGGGTTATCGCCATATACGACTTTGCTAGGCCAGCAGAAAGAAGTGGGGCTGGGAATGTTATACAACCCTCATAAGTGACTTACTTATGCCACTAACGATAACTGTTTGCACGCGGTGTTGTCAAATCTGGCAACTCACGGTACCTTCGATCTTGAACATAAAATTGGGTCTTCCCATCCACTCTACTCCTTTCTCCCTCCAGAAAATCAGGAATGCGAGACCATGGAACGACAGCTACTTCGATGGATATCCATTTCCCTTTTCCCTGGGAAACCTGGCGTATCCAATGGAGGTTTGTGTGATTGAAAAGCCCGTCTATGGGCAGCTGTAGGATGCATTTCAAATGAGATACCAAATGCTGCAAATGACAGAGTTCTCCCGCCTCATCTTTCAAACCATTTGATTCCAATGCTGCTTTGCGTTCCTCGTCTAGCACCTTCGCGGCAGCACATGCCATTAGCAGCAACAGTACCACCAATACAGTACAAATCGCATAACACACGCGGGCAACGCAGCGGAGCCCTCGGGACTGCACGTCGTCTACGCACCTGGTGAAAATGACGAGCGATGATGGAGTTACACGTGGGTTTTGATGTCACCAAATCGTGTAACCCAGGTTTGAATTCAAAATATCTGACACCTCTTGGAGCCCGCCAATTTTTGCCGGGCACCAAGGGGCTACACGAACAGGGGTGACATGCGTTGGGGATAAATGATCCGGGGTGACACGAGCTATGAGTGACACAATCGGGGGTTACACGGAGGGGATTGATACAGTATCGGGGTTACATGGTGGGGTTACAATGTGAGAGTTGCACAATGAGGGTTACATGAGGCGGAGCTAAAGGGCTGAAGTGCAGAGGGTTACATGGATGATGGGGTTACGAGGAACTGGAGTTACACGGAGAGGGGTATATGGGATAACATGATACAAGCTTACATTGGGGTTACACGATGCAGGATAACATGGAGTGAGGGTTACACCCCGCGGAGTAACAGAGGGTTACATGGGTTACAAAAGGTTACAAAGGGTGACATAGGGTTACATGGGAGGATTACATGGATGAGGGTGACACTCAGCGGTGTTACAAAGGGATAAATGGGTTACAGAGGGTTACATGGTGGTGAGGGTTACACCTGGTGAGGGTTACAGAGGGTCACAAAGGGTCACAGAGGGTTACATGGAGTGAGGTTACACAGGGGTGAGGGTGACACTCTACGGTGTTACAGAGGGGCTACTGAGGGTTACATGGTGGTGAAGGTTACACCTGGTGAGGGTTATAAAGGGTCACAAAGGGTTACATGGGTTACAGAGGGTCAGAGAGGGTTACATGGAGTGAGGGTTACATGGGTTACACAGGGTCACAGAGGGTTACACGGGTTACACAGGGTCACAGAGGATTACATGGGTTACAAGGAGTGAGGGATGCATAGGGATGGGGGTGACACTCTGCGGTGTTACAGAAGGTTACATGATGGTAAGGGTTACACATAGTGAGGGATATAGAGGGTCACAGAGGGTTACATGGGTTACAGAGGGTTATAGAGGATCAGAGAGGGTTACATGGAATGAGGATTACATAGGGGTGAGGGTGACATTCTGCGGTGTTACAGAGGGTTACATGGTGGTGAGGGTTGCAAAGGGTCACAGAGGGTTACATAAGGGGTGAGGGCGACACTCTGCGGTGTTACAGAGGGTTACATGGGTTACAGAGCCACAGAGGGTTTGTGAGGGTTACATGGAGTGAGGGTTACATGGGATGAGGGTGACACTCTGCGGTGTCACAGAGGGTTTGTGAGGGTTACGGAGGGTTACATGGTGGCGAGGGTGACACTCTGCGGTGTTACAGAGGGTTACATGGTGGTAAGGGTTACACCTGGTGAGGGATATAGAGGGTCACAGAGGGTTACATGGGTTACAGAGGGTTACATGGTGGTGAGGGTTACAGAGGGTCAGAGAAGGTTACATGGAATGAGGGTTACATAGGGGTGAGGGTGACACTCTGCGGTGTTACAGAGGGTTACATGGTGGTGAGGGTTACAAAGGGTCACAGAGGGTTACATGGAGTGAGGGTTACATAAGGGGTGAGGGCGACACTCTGCGGTGTTACAAAGGGTTACATGGTGGTGAGGGTTACAAAGGGTCACAGAGGGTTACATGGGTTAGAGAGGGTCACAGAGGGTTACATGGGTTACAGAGGGTCACAGAGGATTACATGGGTTACAGAGGGTTACAGAGGGTTACATGGAGTGAGGGTTACACTCTGCGGTGTTACAAAGGGTTACATGGGTTACAGAGGGTTACATAGGGTTACATGGGTTGCAAAGTGTTACAGAGGGTTACATGTAGTGAGGGTTACATAGGGGTGGGGGTGACACTCTGCGGTGTTATAGAGGGTTACATGGATTACAGAGGGTTACATGGTGGTGAGGGTTACAGAGGGTCATGGGGTTATATGGGTTACAGAGGGTTACATGGTGGTGTGGGTTACACTCGGCGGAGTTACAGAGGGTTACATGGGGGTGATGGTTGAACCCGGGGCGGGGGCTACAGGGAACTGGCGGACTGCTGGAAGCGGCGGACTGGTGTCGCAGAACGACGGTGCAGGGGGCGACGACGCCGATGGGATGAGGGGGGGGGTGGGGAGGGATTGACCGAGCCCAGCCGGCTGCCTTTCGATGTCTGCCGGAGGCGAAGAACCGGCGGTACGGGTGTCAGGGCTGGACCGTCCTGACGCGCTTGCATTAAGTTCTTACATTATTCCTATTATCTTCCGTATAAAAACTTGAATTTAAATTAGAAAAACAAATTAAAAAAATAGAAAACAAAATCTAAAATGATATTCATTTAAAGTGATATTCATTTAATTCAATTTTCATTCATGGCAGCGGCTGAGTTTTCATTTAAAACGTCATCCATGGACTCAGTTTTCAAATTTCAACCATGGCAGCGGCTGTATTTTCATATTTTTGTGTTTTCATTTTGTGATCATTATTTTTAGTTGCCTAGTTTGAAAAACTTACACATCCAAGATGCCTAATTAAAAAAAAAACTCTCAAAAATGCCTAATTGTCAAATGGCCCCAAAAATAATTATTAGGCAGGCAAGTCCTAACCGGCTATCCCGGCTATCACACTACGGTATTCTAAAGAAAAGACCATGCACTGCATGACGTCCATCCTGCATGAGCACACCCTCAATTGTGAAGTCCGACGCATCTATATGAATCTCAAATGGACGGTCGAACTCCGGGATTTTCAGGACTGGAGCTTCCGCCATCCGCTGCTTCAACTTGATAAAAGCTTGGCTACAAAAGGTGTTCCATACCCATACCTTGGACTTACACAGAAGGTCTGACAGCGGCCCCGCGATCTTGGTGAAATTTCTCACGTACTTTCGGTATTAGGAGGCGAGTCCTAGGAAGGATCGCACTCCTGGGACCGAAGTCGGAGGCTCCTAGTTCAAGACCGCCCTCACATTTCTATCATCCATTTTGATCCCATCCTGTGTAATCACATGCCCTAGGAACTCCACTTTTGTGATCCCGAATTCGCACTTTGAAGCTTTGGCATAAAGCTTCCCTTCCCGCAATTTCTGGAACACCCTTTTGAGGTGCTCCAGGTGTTCTTCCTTTGTTTTCGAGTACACCAAGATGTCGTCGATGTACACGATCACAAAGTCATCCAACCACTCCTGGAAAAGGCTGTTCATTAGCGTGCTGAAGGTTGCGGGTGCATTGGTGAGCCCAAAAGCCATCACCAATAACTCATATGAACCATATCTTGTTCTGCACGTGGTCTTCTCATCATCTCCTTCTGCCATTCGGATTTGATGGTAGCCGGAGCGCAAATCAATCCGGCTGAAATACTTCGCTCCTGCCAACCGATCGAAGAGGTCGTCAATCATTGGCAAAGGGTACCGAATTTTTAAAATCACCTTATTCAGAGCTCTGTAATCGACACACATCCGCAGCGTCCCATCCTTCGTCTGCGAATAGCACCAGGGCTCCGTAAGGTGACTTACTCTGGATGTACCATTTTGACATTATATCCTTGAGCTGAGCCTTCAGCTTGACCAACTCTTTGTGGCTCAACCGGTAGGGCGCCTTGGCAGACGGCTTCGACCCCGGTATCACCTCTATCTTGTGGTCAACTCCTCTTCGCGGTGGCAAGCCGCTTGGTAAATCCCCCGGCATCACATCCTGGTATTTCTTTAAGATCCCCTTGATCCAATCTGGGCTCGGCTCCCTATCGACTTCTCCTTCCACTTGTCTTATGTAAAGCAAAAACTGGGGCTCGTGTGGCTCTTCCACGACCCACTCCTTTGCTGATAGCAGGTTTATTCGCCCTCCCACTTGGTTGGGCGTTTCCGATACCTGTAAAACTTCGCCACCATCCCCACACGGTAGCGTGATTATTCTCTTGCGGTCATCTATGACCACTCCGGATTTGCTCAAAAAGATCATCCCCAAAATGAGATCCACTCCATCGATCTCGCAAATGGTGAAGTTCTCACGTCCCTCCCAACTCCCGAGCTGAAGAGGAACATTGAACGTCAACTCGAACGCCAACCTTGTCGCCGATTGTGGTTCTCCTTTGGCAGAACGCACTTCAATAGAGGCCCCCATATCACTTGTCGGGAGCCCCAGCTTACGTGCCGTTGCCTGTGCCATTGACGCTCATGTGTCCACCAACAACGACACGTTAGTTCCGGAAATTATCCCACTCACGAACTTTAACTGACTCCCTTTACTCAAGGCGCCAGTTTCCTGATACAACTCAAAAGAGAGTTGCCTACCGTGCAAGTCTTGGCGACCACCGCCTCCACCAAGCGGCTGATGGACTCTTCGGACAGCTCCGTGGTCGCTCGAGTCATATTCAATTGTCGGGGTTTGGTGCACTTCTTAGCCATGTGCCGGGCTCCCCGCAATTAAAGCACACTCCATCGAAGGTCGCACTCTGTCCGCCATAAGCCGCCGCACCTGATTTTTCTTTCGAAGCACCGAGTGTCGCCTTGACGTGTGAAGGCCATCCCTTCGATTTTCATGTGTCATTGTCGCCGCGTGGCCTATCCCACTTCTTTTCTGGTCGGAAGGAGTCACTCTCCCATTGGGTCTTCTTGTGGTTCAGCTCCGTACGACCTTGTCTTTCGCCCCTTGGGACATCCGAGAAACATTCAGCCCTTTCGATTGCCTCGTTCAAAGTCTTAGGTGGCTTCTCCTCCAACTTCCGTCTGGCCCATGGGGCCAGTCCCGCCACAAAGTTAAAGACCGTTTTTGGTTCTGCCATATCCGGGACTTCAAGCAACAGCACATTGAAAGCCTGAATATATCCCCAAATGTCATCCATTTGCTTCAAATTCCTCATATTGTCCCGGTCGAGCTAGGACGCGCTGAGGGGCACAAACTGTCTTTTCATAAGTTCCTTGAACCCACTCCAGCTCAAGGTTTCTAGGTTTGGACCTTGGTCATGAAGGCGTTTTTGCCACCATTGTTGAGCATAGCCCCTCAAATATGTGAGAGCCACTTCCACCCGATCCTCGTCACTCAATTTGGCCGCCCGGAAGTACTGCTCTAGCTCCAAGAGCCAGGTGTTGAGTGCCTTCCGATTTTGGATGCCCTCGAAGGTGCCGGGTTCCTTAGGCTTCACCTTAAACTTTGCCTTAGTGGAAGTGGCATTAGCCGCCTTCAACACGTCTTTCAACGTCCCGCCAAACTGAGCCAACAGCCCTTCCCAAAAGGCTGTTGGCATGGGAGGCATCTGTTGGTCTGGCGGAGCCTCCGGAAAGTCCTCGTGTTCCGACTCCCAAAATTCCTCCCGTTCTTGAGCGGCCTCGCTCTTAGAAGCATGAATCGCCTCCTCCAATTGCCGCTCCGGTGACACGTCGCCCCCACCGGGCTCACCAGGATCATCATCTTTCGGTCCGTTCCGCTTTCGCTTTGTCTTGCCCGACCCCATGATGAGGCCGATCTCAAGGACGATTGCGTACCAACTAGGCTCTGATACCAAGTGTCGCGCACCTCACTTCGGTAAGCTCCCCTTCAAGTTATAATTACTCGCTTTGATGCACGCGCTTAACTCCCAAACTGGCCGCCGGGCCAACTCGGAGCTTTGGCTGCTCACCGGGACATAACGGTCCCTCTTTGTTCCTCCAGAAGACCCTCGCTCAGTTTGGGCCTAGTGGAAATTCCCCTTGGTTGTTGGCAGTCCGGAACAGCTCCCCACACCTTGGTCGCTTTCCGGCTCGCACGCTTACTCACTAGTTTTTTGTCACCAACAGGCTTGCACCGTTCTCAGGGTTACTACTCCCTATATATACTTAAGTGACTGTCCGCAGGGGTTCCACAAACAACACCATCCTTTTATGGCGAACCACCACGAAGACCCTCGATTCCCGGCGATGAGACGCGGTGAGTCTTGGCCCACCCACCACGGCCCCAATGGACCGTGATGAGTCCCAAAGACTCCCACCACAAGGTCTCCGCCCCATGGTGAGTCCTATGCCACCCCCACTAAGACCCACTAAGCTACCACCACCCCTCGTGGAACCACCCCCACCGCAGCCCGGTGTGCGGGGCTCCACCTAGTGAGCGCCTTCGCCTCCTTGAGTGCCTTGGGCACTCAAGGGTGCTTCAGCCCCCGTACCTATTGTTGCCACTGCCCCCACCACAGGGGCAACCCCTCTTGTTTCTCGACCCCCCCCTGCCCTCAAGGCAAAGGGTCGCG
This sequence comes from Takakia lepidozioides, assembly GCA_030704615.1. Taxonomy (NCBI): domain Eukaryota; kingdom Viridiplantae; phylum Streptophyta; class Takakiopsida; order Takakiales; family Takakiaceae; genus Takakia; species Takakia lepidozioides. The sequence continues at coordinate 39,297,476 of CM060731.1, forward strand.
ACAGTTGGGAGGTGGGATGAAGCTGATCTAGCTACATCTGCCCGATATAAAATGGCCATTACCTAAGTTCTATGTAATGCAATGATGGCAATTTTTCGCCTGTAAAAGGCCACAAAAACAAAGGCATATGGAATGCCCGTGGTTTTGTTTTGAGTAGCTTGATGGGCACATGAACGGAGTAGGTCGTCAAACTGACGATGGAGACAGCTGAATACCTCCACAGTCAATGGGATGAAAGTGTTGGTAGGATGTCTGTCCCGATAGTCGCGTTCCTTGACTTGAGCAACAACCAAAGCCGCGGAGACCTGAGAGGATGCTGAACATGAAAGAAGGTCGGATTGGGCATGGTAAGGCAATGATAACGTCGCTACGGTGCGAAGACCATCTCGAGATAGGATAATGTCGACGCGTCGTCGAGTAGACTGAAGAGTGCAGAAGGGAAGACATGAGATTACTCTCGCAAGACATGGAAACCAGACTCTCGCGGAATCGATGCGCCAGCGTCTCAGACAACATCATGGGTAGTGGTGCAATCTCCACCACATAGACATCAAAGGAGGTGGACAACAAGTGCGTCGATAGGTTGGTGACAAACACAATGTCACAGGCCCAACACAAAGGGATGCGGTAGCCCCAGTCGCAAAGGAAGAGTCGTGCTATTAAAGATGGGTGATGACAAGCGAAAGGCGTAATGGTGGGTCGCACCGACAGCCATGTGCCTTGCACTTGGGCATACACAAGATAAAAACCTAACATGATGCATATCAGAGAAAGAGCTAGTGGAAAGCATGTCGGAGAACGAGTGTCGGTGTGGTCCATGATAATCTCCTGTAGGTGATCGATGCCTTGGGCAAGCAACTGCTCAAACGGAGGAAGACGCCCTCATGTTGGTGCCGGAAGAAGATCTCGTGCAAAGCGAAGATGTTGAAGGTGTTAACCCTTAAGTGCCTAAGCGACCCATTTTGGGTCGGTTGGGTTTGCTTAACCGACCATAACTTCATATGGTTAAGGCTGATTGGGGTTTTTTTGGGCTCAATAGATAGAAAATTGGGTCCTCTTTCAAACGGCATTGGCCAATTGGTCAATGCCTGAAGGGTACGGGTCTGGACCAATGGGAAGGGGGCCAACTCAACTTTTTGAGGTCATTTTGGGCCCCCTAACCTGCCCAAGTTCTTGACATGGCAACTGCGGTCAGGTTAGGGTGAATGAAAGATACCCCATAAAGGAGCGGGCGGCACGCTTCCCCAAGCCCCTTGATTGCCTGGCAGGGGCATGGCAACCGGCAGGTTTGGGCATTCCCAGGCCTGTGCCCTAACCTTAAATCGACGGCGATGGAAGCTCCGGCCAACACCGTGGGCCCATAGCAGGGCGGGATGGAGGAGTGCCGCCGTGGGCATAGCTCGTAGCTCGAGAAAAATTCCCATGAGGGGTGGGCCAAACCTAGGCCGGGGGTTTGAATGGGTTGAGGGTGGGGTGGGTGCCATAAAAGCAGGCCCGGGTAGCCAGAGGAGCTCCCAAACCCCGTGCCCTTCTGGACTATGGCTCCAAATATCTTAGGCCTGCAGGCTATAACATAGGTGTTCCATTTGAAGTCTTGGGCAGGGAACCTAAAGCTGCAAGGGCATTGCCCGATTGGCCTCAAATGTTTATAGGGACTTCATATGGATGCCCGTGACATTTCTACAGGAGGGATTAGGAATTGAACGGCAGAATTGTTTTGTATGATTTTAGATGAGAGATTTGGGCCTGACCAGAGAAAATGGCAGATTTTCACCCCCAAATTTGTCACTACAAAGGAGCCCACCTGAGAACATTTCAGAAAAACTGAAAATTTCTGAGAATGTGTGTTATTGGGTATGGAGCAACATTCTTGAGACTCTAAATAAAATAAAATTAACACTGCCCAAAGACGAGCAAAAAACCGTTTTTTTTTTCACCTATTTCTTAGTGAAGAGTTTTTTTTGCCCCCACTCTACACTTTATAATCTTCAGATCTGGCAGTTGGATTTTGATGGAACTTTTTGTGGTAGGAGGTGGGGTAGGTGGGAAGTAATTCCAACTGTCAGTTTGACAAGGACATAGAGATTCGCCATATAAAAAAGTTTTTGTGGGCCAGGGTCTTGTTTTCCGCCAGTGCTGGAAAATGTGCCCAGACACTTGAGGGTTAATATGGACGTGAGCAATGGGGTCCATGAGGAGGGTCATTGACTAGACAGAAAGGAGGATGCGAGAGCCGGAAGTGTGCGCAGATGCGCCATGGCAAACAAAGGTGGCGCCACTAATGTTGTTGGCGTCAGTAAGTAAAGCAGGTGGCGCCAACAAAGTCAATGGGCGCCAACAAGGCAGGTGGTGCCACTCACATAGGTGGAACCAATAAAGTTAGTGGCGTCAATAACCTACGTTGTTCACACAACTTAGTTCATATTGGCACAATCTAATTTTGTTTAAACAAATATATACACATACGTACATATATGTATGTCATTTGAATAATTCAAATATGATGGGCCTGAATTGTGAGCAGTCGCTCCCAGGTCTCCTTTCTGATTATTATATATATATATATATATATATATATATATATGATGAGATTTTTTTTCTTTTTTTCTTTTTCAGGGAACAGGGGAAAGAGACCCTGAATTAATTTTGAGACATTGTCTTTAAAAATGTTGGATTATAAAGTTATAATTTTGGATCTAATAACATGTGTGGGCGCAATGTTCTTATTTCTCGTGAATTTTTGCAATATTTTGATCTCAAAAATTAAAATGGAGTATTCTGTCATAATTAAATTCCATGTTTCTTCATGGATGAAATTGCCAAATTTCTCCCAATAAAATATAAATTATGGATGAATTTGCCAAATATGGATTACATACATGGGTGAAGGTACATAAGAGGATGATTCTATCCAGATTTCAATGGATGAAGAGAAAATATGGCTATCTCTTGCAAAACTCAATAGCCACTCCTGTTATTTTCTAAATTTCAAAAAACAAGCGGCTAGACGCGTAATGGCTCCACCCTCCAATGTGGAGTGTGTAATGAAGTATTTTACATGCTATATTGTAGAATGATGATATTTAACAACATGGTTTGGTAGTTTGAAAGCTATATATATAGGTTTGTGATCTGTCCAATATGCCTCTGTAACTCCTGATATACATTGTTGGTTAGGTGTATTTGTCCAAATATGGTCCAACTGTGAACCATTTAGTGTAGTAGTTTTCATGAATTGAAGTGTCATATTGAACATCCTCATGAATTGTAGCAATTGTTTTGACATGGTTGAATCATTTTGTAATATATTTATATTGAAATCCCCTATAATAAAGGTGGGACAAAAATGTGGTATTTTATGAAGAATTGTTTGTAGTTGAGACAAAAATATAGATATCGAAAGTGATGGAGGTTTGTAAGTAGTAACTACATGAATAGCTCTTCTTGTATTTTTATTGAAAGTGGCCATTATATATTCAGCACCGGAGAATGAAAACACTTCATGAGATACTAAGGACATTGTTGTGTCATATAACATCATGGTGCCATGACTACCATGTACAGCGATATATGAATATTTTGTGGAATCCATAAACAGATTTATATTGGAATTAGGTTTGAAGTGCGTTTCACTAAAACATAAAATATGAGCCGTTTGTAAGTTGTGGTCTGCAAAAACATCTTCTTTATGTAATAACAATGATCTTGTATTCAAGTGTTGTATAATTACATGTGATTGTTTGTATATGTGCAAAGTTGGAACGAGTAACTGTCATCGTGCGCTTGTATGTAGACGTTGCATCTCCTCGGCAACCGCATTGTCAACATGAAAAATTTTCAATTGCAAATTTGCTAAGAGGTATAAGTTTTCTTTGTTACGTATGCGTGACAAAGCTGTATAACTTAAACCATGTTTATATACCCCCTGTAGGATCGAATGCTAGATAGTCCAAAGTTAAGATGGATTGTTCGAGCGACTGCTAATTGAATAGGAAATTGGGTTCTAGTAATTATATGTGAAGTATTTGATCCTATTTGAATCTCTTTAGAAATTGGTTGAATTGGAGTCCATAACTTATCTATTGTTGAGTTATATAAGTGAATATTTTTTGCACGTGTAGCAACACCAGATTTTGAATTGTTAAATTGTATCCATATTAAAGGGGTTGAATTTGTTAACACGTAAGTATGTTTGAATATACCGTCCGCCCCATTTACTAGACCATCATGAGTTGCATAATTTCCTGCACATAATTCAATTAACATCTCTTTTTTAACTTGAATTGTTGTATGTAAGCCGGCCGTGTTGGCTGCATTGTCCAAGAGCTTAAAAGTAGATGGACATGTATCATGGTGTTTGTCAATAGCTTCAAAAATATATACAGATCCTTTAGTTTGCTCGAATGCTTTGTGATTATGAATTAACATATTTTTGTTGGTATAATATAAATGTGGAAATGCTGGATTGTTTGGCGGAGGGCGACAACATTGTTGATTTAGAATATTAATATCGTGTTGGGTTGTTGTTGTTGTTCGTAGTCGATTGAGTATGCCAATAAATTCATTATCTGACTGACGCATTACTTGAGTAAGTTCGTAACATTTAACACAGTCCTGCCAAAAACCGGGAATAAAGCATCAGGACTTCCGAGTTTTTTCTTAAAAACCCACGAATCTCTTACTGGCGGTGCCTGATAAAAATCTCCAGTAATAATAACATCAATATTACCAAAGAAAGTACCATGAATTTGTTTAATTGATCGTAGTCGTTGATCAATAAACGTAAGCATCATGTTACCCACAAGAGACACTTCATCTAACACCATAAGTTGTAGTTGATCAAATGATTTTACCAACGTGTCCAGTCATTCTGATCCGAGTGAAGGCAAATCTTTGCAATTAAGAGGTATGCTTAGCCCAGAATAATGGTTGTTCCATCAATATTGAAGGCTGCTTTGCCAGTGTAAGCCATAAGAATTGTTTTTTCTTAAGTGGGTCAGATTGTGGATGTTTATTATAAAATATAAGCAGACCTTGAATAATAATAAGTAAAGTAAACGTTTTTCCAGTTCCTGCTCCAGTTAGAAACAAATGCAAGGGTTTGTAAGGAAACATCTGTTTTCTGTGTATACAGTCATCGAAAATTGCACGTTGTTCTGGATTAAGCTTTCGCAGTTATTCATAAAATTGTTTTTTAGAAATAATGTTGTCAGGTGTTGAAGATATGTTTGCCTCCGGTATTGTTGTTGACAATCCAATTTCAGGACGCAAATGGAATTATGTTGCTATGTCATATGTTTCAATCCCTTTGCAATCTGTTAGAGACTCAAAAATGTTTGGTTCTATATCAACATCAATGAACTTGTCCATCCATATATTAAGATTGTTGGTTTTTGCTAATTCGTGTGCTTTTTTCAATTTGAAAATAGTAGTGTTTTCTGTTAGGAACTTATATATGAATTTGTCACGTTTCATCAATATAGTTGGTTTATGAACTAAATAAGCATCATATCATGTTTCTTGGTCGCCTTTTTGTGATTCTTTGTTTCCCACAAATGGATGAAAAAGTAAAAGTTGTTCCCGATAATAGTTCTCGGAATCGCGATGTTCGTTATAGTGCACATACCTAATAATATGGGATTTTTGCCGCGGTTTTATATTACTTCTATCTACATTATAATCTGCTACATATTCACTGAGACTCAAGTGATGTAATGTAGTTGGTCGCTCAATATATTTGTCAATAGCAGATGAACATTTAATATCTGTGAACTCGGGTGGAAGACCTAGTAAATCTTTATCGGATTTCAATACAAATGCACGTTCTTGCGGAGATGATGTATTTATGAATTTGAAAGTTCTTGATGCATGATATAGTGGTATGGATAACACAATATATGCAACCAATTGAGCCGACATCTGTTGTGCATTTAGGAAAACATTTGTCGTGCACCTAAGCATCGTGCCACAACATACATCGCTGTCCATCACACATTCTAAGCATACAATCCTAGAAAACTATGCCACAATGATAATGGAAGTGAACACACAATGGAAACACTCCAATCATGAATCCACTCAATCACATAAATTAAGTCAAGCCAAGGGCACCTTTGCTAAAGGAATCCACCCTACAAAGCCCTCACCACACTCCTTCTCAATACCTAGAGCTATGGAGGTGGGAGAGGCTCATGGAAGCTCAACTACAAGAAGATGAGCCCTCCTCAACCCTCACAAGGGGAAAACCCATCCCCATGTCCCAAATGAGGCTTGACACCTCACCTGGCATATGAGACCAAATGAAGTCCCAACACACAAAATATAAATATAAATATCTAAAATGTCCTAGTTAACTAGAAGTAGGTAATTCTAGTTAACCATGACTAAAACCATGATAGCTGTCGTGCACCTTAGCATCGTGCCACAACATACATCGTTGTCCATCACACATTCTAAGCATACAATCCTAGAAAGCTATGCCACAATCGCCCCCCTAGCTGGTGATTAGGTCCATCTAACACCGGATAGCTGACAAGTATCTATCTCAATAAAATCATCGCTTGGTCTTCAATTGCACATGTCCCAGTATCTAAAGTCAATAGATCAAGAGGTCGGGTGCAAAAGTAGCCCCATCGTTACTTGCCTTCTTGCAATCCATGATTTTCAATTAAGTATCCATGGCGTTGAGCTCCCATCAGCTAGACCTTGGATCACTTGTCAATTCCACCATTGTCATGCCCACTACCTATGTCCAAGGCATCGTGGACACAACCATTCTCCACTAGGAACCTCCTCAAGTGGCGGTGTCAAGCATCCCATGTGCCACCCCCTTGAGCATTTGTCACACACCAACATGGTCGCGGAACCACCAGCATGCCCATATAGCATGCAACGCAACCCTGCAGGTACCACTGCAAGGTTGGGATCTATCCTCCCATCCACATGTGGAAGGTGAAATGGCGCACAATTGCGCACATGGTCCTTCCATACCATGCCATCTCGACCCTCCAGAATCAACACTCCTGAAGGCAACACCTCCCGGACCCTTAGAATCACACGCCCTGTTGTAACATCCAGTAGGCGTTGTCTGCTGCAGATACACATAGTCCCCAGGGTAGAAACGCCGAACACCTGGCCAATATCCCCCTCCACGTATAGTGGCGTATCTCAATGTGTCTCGGTATTGGGCAATAGCAAGGTTCTCAAAAGCCATAGGCATGACTCTTTTGAACAACTCTGCCCGCTGGGCACATGCTTGTGTCCACACATCCGGATCATCAAGGTTGAGAACTATTGCAGTCTCCCTGTGAATAGATGTAGGCAAATCTGGCTCTCGGCCAAAGAGATGGAAATAAGGCGAGAACGAGGCAAATGATGCTTGTTTGCTAAACTTGTAGCCCATGGCCAACCAAAGTAGCTGAAGGTACCAATCTCCTAAGTGTCCCTTCTGCAAGCCATACTTGCGCAAGCCTCGCTTGACTGTTTGTACAACCCTCTCTGCCAGGCCATCAGCCTCGGGATGATCCCGAAAAGTAGTGCGGTGATCTATCAAGGCTTGCTCACACAAAGCCTGAAACTCCCCCAAGAACTCTCTTCCCTGGTCCGTGAGTACCTTGGCTGGAGCACCAAATTGGCTAAGCACTCGATCTAAAAATGCATACGCTGCCCCCTCACATGCCTTGTTAGGCAATGCCACTAGTTCAATCCACTTGGAAAAATGTTCCACCATCACCAGCACATACTTGTTATGGCAAATCGTTAGTGGCAATGGGCCTGCGAAGTCAAGACTCCAACGATAGCCCAAACCCATAATGGGTAAATGATGCAATTGTGGAGTATGTGCATTGAAAGAAGCTTGCACTCTATCACACACCATGCACCTTGCCACTAACTGTTGCACATCCATGTGCATGCCCCACCACCAGTACTGTCCTTGCAGCAAACTATGAATGCGCCGCACCCCAAAATGTCCCAACTCCTCATGGGCATGACGTACCAATTGCGCTCGTTGTGTTGGATGAGGCACAATCCTCACTCGTCTATCCTCCCATACTCGGAGTAGGTGAGTCCCCTCCCACTTGAACCTCTTGGCTCGTTGTAGGATCCGATCTCTCTCCTTAGCAGTCACACTGGCTGCTGTCTCTCTAGTACGAAAGTAGGCCAACACTGCTGCATCTTCATGCACATCCTTAACACCACCATTTCCTCATTAATCTCCGGATCGTCATGCACACCATCTACATGACCAATGCTATGGGATGGACCAGCTTGAGCTTCCATTGCTAGGATGCACAAAAAGACAGATGCATGTCATCCTGGCACCATCTCCTCATCCGTCTCACCATGCCATCGAGCTCCAGTATCATCATGCTCGCTCGTGCATGGATTACGACTCAATCCATCTGCATCCCGATTGACAATACCGGCTCGATGCACCACCTGAAAGTCGTATTTTTGAAGTATAAGTGCCCACCGTACAAGCTTCCCTGTAAGTTTGTCTGACTCCATCAACCACTTCAATGGTTGGTGATCCGTGACAAGGGTGAAGAAATTGCCATAGAGGTAGCATCTGAAATGTGCCACTGCCCATACCGCAGCTAGACACTCGTCTTCATAGGAACTATACTTCGCCTCAACATCATTGTTTGAGCGGCTAGCATATGCCACTACGAACTCTCTTCCCTCATCATCCATCTGTGTGAGCACTGCTCCAATCCCCAGCATACTCCAATACATATATAGCTGGAAAGGCCGCCCCCGAATAGGTTGCCTCAGAATAGGTGCAGCAGTCAATCGAGCCTTGAGTTCCTCAAAGGCTTCCTCCTGCTCCTCCTCCCACTGCCACTCCTGACCCACCTTGGTCAACTTAGTAAGAGTCTTTGCAATGCTGCTAAATCCCTTGACAAACCGTCGATAGTAGTTTGCCAACCCCATGAAAGCACGAACTCTACTAACATCTATGGGGCGTGGAATGCGTGCAATGGCCTCCACCTTCGTCTTTTGAACACCCAATCCTCCAGGGTATATCATGTGGCCCAGATACTCAATCTGGTTGTGAAAGAACTTGCACTTCCCAGGGTGCAATTTCAACCCATGCGCTCTCAAGCGCTCAAACACCTCCTGAAGGTGTCTCTCATGTTCCTCAATTGTAGCACTAAAGACGATGATGTCATCAATGTAACACCGGGCAAAGTCTAGCCCCGCGAGAATCCTATCCATAACCCTCTGAAACTTTACAGGAGCATTCTTCAACCCAAACGGTAAGAAGCGTCATTGGTACAAGCAATTTAAGCCCTAGCCTATGTAGCTCCTTGGCTTTTCTTCCACAACATGTACCACCTCATACACAAGGAATGAACTTGCTCACTTCACCTCCTAGCTCTCCTCAAACTTGAATTGGAAGCCACACTTGGAAAGCAGGTTCAACACATGCGCCACTTGCTTGGTCAATCACTTGCTTCACCAAGAGCAATCCAAGAACTCGTAGAACTAGCAAAAGCACTCCCTTCTAGCGCCGCCTTCGCTTGCTTGTTTGTCAACCAAATGAGACCCCACTTGGCTTCATTTCACCATGGATAGAACAACCACTTCTTAGCTTCTCTTGAGCTACTCAATGCTCCTCAAGCTACCCTTGTTTCCAACCCAAGCATGTGCCGCTCTTTGGCTTCTCTTTCACACCATGAACAAGTACTTAGAGCTTGCTCTTGAAACCCTAGTGTCTATCTTCTCCACACACAAGACGCTTATCTTGTGATGCAAGAGCTCTTTTCCAAGCTCTCCACCTCTATAGAGCAAAGTAATGTTTCTCAAACCCTAACAGCCATGTTCTCCACGCCACAAGGATTTTCCTTTGCAACACCTGCAACACCTTGCAACACAAGAGCTCTCTACCAAGCTCTCTCCAACACACAAGTGCTAAACTAACCCTTACACTCCGCACTCACAAGCATAAGGAGATCTTCTTGTAGTGATAATGGAAGTGAACACACAATGGAAACACTCCACTCATGAATCCATTCAATCACATAAACTAAGTCAAGCCAAGGGCACATTTACTAAAGGAATCCACCCTACAAAGCCCTCACCACACTCCCTCTCAATACCTAGAGCTATGGAGGTGGGAGAGGCTCATGAAGGCTCAACTACAAGAAGATGAGCCCTCCTCAACCCTCATAAGGGGAAAACCCATCCCCATGTCCCAAGTGAGGCTTGACACCTTACTTGGCATATGAGACCAAATGAAGTCCCAACACACAAAATATAAATATAAATATCTAAAATGTCCTAGTTAACTAGAAGTAGGTAATTCTAGTTAACCATGACTAAAACCATGACACATTTTCCATTTTACGGATTCTGACATTTGCATCAATTTGTTCTGAATTACATTTTTCTATGATTGTGCGAAATTCATTAGTAATAGTTTTATCTATTTTAGTTAGATAAGATGTACAATAACTAGCCGCCGCATAAGGATCAAGAATATATTGTGCATCAGTATTAGCTTGCCACAGTGGACCCGCATGTATGCCGAATGTGTTTGTGCGAATGTCTTTACATGCTCTTTTTTAAAATAAAGTTGGTTTGTGTAATCTACTACGTAAAGCAGCTATATATGTTTTTTCATCAATATGTAACAATGAAAGAAACTCATTAAATGTAATATCTAAACCCATATCCATTTTGTCCAACTCAGTAAATATTACAGTTGATATTTGATTCAAATGCATCAATTCTTGTTTGTTTAATTGTTCTGTTAAAGGTTCCAAAATTGTGGTAGAATTCATTGGGGGCAATGGATAATGAAAACGACATATAGCTTGATTCTTTTTCCTGCATGTTCGTTTGTGCCGATGGGTTTGAGCTTCACGTAGAATGGGTGGAAGAACATTACTATCGGATGTTATATATTTATCTACGGATTGTTCAATTATATATTTTTATCAACCCCGTAAATTGGTGCATTAGCTATCCATAACATACCATGATCATGCTCACTGCCTCGGCTTTGAAATTTCGTTACAAAGAAGAAATCATGGAGTGCTCCAAAAATGGTATGATCTTTCATACATAGATGTCTAAATGCACCCATTCGATGATCATAATATCGAGCACATGTGTCGCGCACCTCACTTCGGTAAACTCCCCTTCAAGTCATAGTTACTCGCTTTGATACGCGCGCCTGACTCCCAACCTGGCCGCCGGGCCAACTTGGAGCTTCGGTTGCTCACCGGGACATAACGGTCCCCTTTCGCTTCCATCTAAAACCCTCCACCTAATTGGGACTAGGAGAATTCCCTTTGGTAGATGGCAGTCCGGAACAGCTCCCCACTCTTTGGTCGCTTTCCGGCTCGCTCGCTTACTCACTAGTTTTTGGTCACCAACGGGCTTGCACCGTTCTCGGGGTTACTACTCCCTATATATACTTCTGTAGCTGTCCGCGGGGGTTTCACAACCAGCCATGCCATTTTATGGCGAACCACCACGAAGACCCTCGATTCCCGGTGGTGAGTCGCGGTGAGTCTTGGCCCGCTCACCACGGCCCTATGGACCGTGATGAGTCCCAAGACTCCCCACGACTCCCACCACGAGGTCTCCGCCCCCATGGTGAGTCCTATGCCACCCCCACTAAGTCCCACTAAGCAACCACCACCCCTTGTGGAGCCACCCCCACCGCAACCCGGTGTGCGGGGCTCCACCTAGTGAGCGCCTCCGCCTTGGGCACTCAAGGGTGCTTCAGCCCCCGTACCTATCGCTGCTACTGCCCCCACCACAGAGGCAGCCCCTCTTGTGTCCCGACCTCCCTACCCTCAAGGCAAAGGGCCGCGACACACACCCCTACCAACAGGGAGTCGATGTCCTCATCGACTTGTCCATTTTGTAGAAACGAACATCCAAGTTGTGGCGTCCCACATCAAGGAGTTTGTTTCCGTACCATGGCGTCCCATGGCAAAGAACCAAACCCCATACTTGACTCTACTCTCCACTAGCTAGTTCGGCCGACTTCCTCCAAGTCCCGGCCAAGGGTGGAGCTTCTCCAGCTCCTCCCAGTGCACTCTTCTTGGCCTACTTCAAGGCCAAGGAACGATCCTCCCCGAGGATCGAATCGCCTTACTGCAACAACATTGCTTGCGATCGCTCATGATGCCGCTTTTGGCATCACCTTGAGCAAGGGTTCACCTGGAACCCTCTTTGACTAGGAAGATAACCTTGAACCAACCGTGCGCCCCAATCACTACAATTGGGTCCGCCTTGGAATGCTGGCCTGAGGTACGGGAACACGCCGAAGCCGCACTACGACTTCGTCCCGAGGCTACACGATTATAGTACGTGAACGGAAGCACGTAGCTTCCGCGTTAGCCCGCACTACAAGGCAACCCCCTCGGTAGCGCAGTTATAGTACGCGCACGCGCGCCAGGTGCGCACTAGCACGTGAACTCCCAAAGAAGGCGCAAGTTTCCTTGCCCCTTGGATGGGAGTCACCCGATTTCGGCACTGCGCAAACACACGATTAACCCAATTTACCTCTCCCACTTTTGTAAGCTAGCATGCATTCTACACACTAGCCAACCAACCATGCATCACCATTCCAAACACAATAGGACGCACAATATTTGGAACCCATTTCTTTTATAACAAATTTTTGTACAATACAAGTTTTTGCAATCGGATTCCTGAGCTAGCTAAACCGGGCTAAGCATGCATTTCCTCCCCCACGCTCCAAGGTTGATGTCCCATCAACGCGTCTTCCGCTTTTGAGGTCGCCCTTCGAAAGCTGCAACCGCCTCGGATGCGTTTCCCATTTCTGAGGCACGTACCCAAGATGCCTCCACATGATGATAGCCCTTCCATTTGACGAGATACTCTTTTCTCGGTTCCTGAACCTCCTCGACTTAAGTATTGCCTCCACCTCGTACTCAGGTTCATTTTCATGATCCAACAGCATAGGTGGCGGACGCAACACTTGATGCCGATTCGGACGCGCTTCATCTTTGAAGTAAGGCTTCAAAAGGGAGACATGGAATACTGGATGCACCTTGCTGTTTGCCGGCAGCTCCAATTCATACACATCCTCATTCATAACCTTCCGAATGCGAAAGGGTCCCGCATACGGAGGCACGAACTTCGGACTCACTTCCGGAGGTAGTCGGAAATTCTTGATGTTCAACCAGACCTCTGTGCCTGCCTCAAACTTCACTTCCCTCCGCTTCCGATTTGCCTGCCTTTCATACCGTTTCCTAGCTTTGGCAATATTGTACTTTGCGAGCTTCAACAAACGCTCGCGTTCTTCCAGTACCGCCGCTACTGCCGGTTCCTCAACGTCCTGGGCGGCCCAACTTGTCGGCACCAGAGGTGCTTTACCATAGACCAACACAAAAGGGGAAACTCCCGTTGTGGAGTGTTCTGTGTTATTATAACAGAACTCTGCCGCATCTAAGTGTTCCATCCAGTCTGATTGGTCTGCCGACACGTAATTCCGCAAGAATTGCTTCACTACGGAATTCACTCTTTCCGTTTGGCCGTCCGTCGTAGGTCAGAAGGCGGTGCTCATCTTCAGCCTTGTCCCCATCTTCTTCCAAAGTGCTCTCCAGAATTTACTCGTAAACTTTGGATCGCGGTCCGAGACAATATCCTTCGGGACTCCATGATGCTTTAAGACGTGGGCGAAGTAAAGTCGCCCTGTCTCCTGCGCCGTTGCCGTCTCCTTGGTGGGGATGAAATGGCCCATTTTACTGAACCTATCTACCACCACCATGATTGCATCGAATCCTTTTGACAGCGGCATAGCAGTCATGAAATCCATCGAGACGCTTTCCCAAGTCCCCTCTGGAATCGGCAAGGGTTGTAACAGCCCCGCTTGCTTTTTGTACTCGCTCCGATTTTGTTGGCATGTGGTGCATGTCTTGATATACTCCTCTGCCTCCTCCCTCAGTTTGGGCCAGAAATACTCTTTCTTCAAGAGTGCCGCAGTGCGCTTGGCTCCACCGTGGCCCGCAAGCGGGCTATCATGGCATTCTCTCAAGAGAGTATCCCTGATCCCTCCCTTCGGCACGTAGAGACGCTTTTGCTTATACCGGAGCAGTCCATTTTGCAAGTGGAACTGCGATTTAACCCCCATCCTCAAGTCCTGCATCACGGACTTCGCCAGCTCATCCTTCCGGCAAGCCTTCCGGATCTTCTTGGAGTGCCGTCTCGCCCTTGTACACCAACAAGAGCTGCTGCTTTCTACTTAAAGCATCGGCCACCACATTGTCCCGTCCCGGTTTGTACTGGATATCCACGTCGAACACTACCAAAGTATCTTGTCACCTAAGTTGTTTTGGGGACAACTTGGGCTGCGTGGTAAAATACTTCACCGTGACATTGTCCGTGAACACCTTCACTGGGTTGGAACCAACATAGTGGCGCCAGAGCTCAAGGCAATGCACCACCGCCTTCATCTTTTTTTCGTGCGTCGGCCACCGTCGCTCCACTTCATTCAGTTTCTTACTTTCGTAAGCCACTGGACGTCCATCTTGCATAAGTACACCCCCAATCGCGAAGTCCGATGCATCTGTATGAATCTCAAACGGACGATCGAACTCCGGGATTTTCAAGACTGGAGCTTCCGTCATCCGCTGCTTCAATTCAGCAAAAGCTTGGCCACAAAATGTGTTCCATACCCAGACTTTGGATTTACACAGAAGGTCCGACAGCGGCCCCGCGATCTTGGCGAAATTTCTCACATACTTCCGGTAATAGGAGGCGAGTCCTAGGAAGGATCGCACTCCCGGGACCGAAGTCGGAGGCTCCCAGTCCAAGATCGCCCTCACCTTTCTGTCATCCATTTTGATCTCATCCTGTGTAATCACATGCCCCAAGAACTCCACTTTTGTGACCCCGAATTCGCACTTTGAAGCTTTGGCATACAGCTTCATTTCTCGCAATTTTTGGAACACCCTTTTGAGGTGCTCCAGGTGCTCCTCCTTTGTTTTCGAGTACACCAAGATGTCGTCGATGTACACGATCACAAAGTCATCCAACCACTCCTGGAAAAGGCTGTTCATCAGCGTGCTAAATGTCGCTGGTGCATTGGTGAGCCCAAAAGGCATCACCAAGAACTCATATGAACCATACCTTGTCCTGCACGTGGTCTTCTCCTCATCTCCTTCCGCCACCCGAATTTGGTGATAGCCGGAGCGCAAGTCGATCCGGCTGAAATACTTCGCTCCTGCCAACTGATCGAAGAGGTCGTCGATCCTTGGCAAAGGGTACCGGTTTTTGATAGTCACCTTATTCAGAGCCCTGTAATCGACACACATCCGCAGCGTCCCATCCTTCTTGTCTGCAAATAGCACCGGGGCTCCGTAAGGTGACTTACTCGGCCGGATGTACCCCTTTGACATTAGATCCTTGAGCTGAGTCTTCAGCTCGACCAACTCTCTGTGGCTCAACCGGTAGGGCGCCTTGGCAGGCGGTTCCGATCCTGGTATCACCTCAATCTTGTGGTCAACTCCTCTTCGCGGTGGCAAACCGCTTGGTAATTCCTCCGGCATCACATCCTGGTATTTCTCCAAAATCCCCTTGATCCAATCTGGGCTCGGCTCCCCATCGCCTTCTCCCTTCACTTCTCTAATGTTAAGCAAGAACTGGGGTTCGTGTGCCTCCTCCACGGCCCACTCCCTTGCTGACAGAAGGTTTATTCGCCCTCCCACGGATTTGGGCGTTTCCGACACTCATAAGACCTCGCCACCATTCCCACATGGCAGCGTGACTACTCTCTTGCGGCCATCTATGACCGCTCCGGATTTGCTCAAAAAGGTCATCCCTAAAATGAGATCTACTCCATCGATCTCGCAGATGGTGAAGTTCTCACGTCCCTCCCAACTCCCCAGTTGAAGAGGAACATCTATCGCCAACCTTGTCGCCAACTGTGGTTCTCTTTTGGCAGAACGCACCTCAATAGAGGCCCCACGTCACTTGTCGGGAGTCCCAGCTTTTGTGCCGTTGCCGGTGTCATGAAGGAGTGCGACGCTCCTGTGTCCACCAACAACGACACATTAGTTCCGGATATTATCCCATCCACGAACAATAACTGACTCTCTTTTCGTAAGGTGCCAGTTTTCTGATACAACTCACAAGAAAATTTGCCTACCTTGCAAGTCCTGGCGACCACCGCTTCCACCAAGCGACTGATGGTATCTTCCGATAGCTCCGTGGTCGCCCGAGTCATGTTCAATTGCTGGGGCTTCGTGCACTTCTTGGCCATGTGTCCGGGCTCCCCGCAATTGAAACACACTCCATCAAAGGTCGCCTTCTGTCCGCCATAAGCCGCTCCACCCGCTTTTCCTTTCGGAGCACCGGGTGCCGCCTTGACGTGTGAAGGCCCTCCCTTCGATTTGCACGTGCCATTATCGCCGCGTGGCCTATCCCACTTCTTTTCCGGTCGGAAGGAGTCACCTTCCCGCCGAATCTTCTTGTGGTTCAGCTCCGTACGGCCTTGTCTTTCACCCCTAGGGACATCCGAGAAACATTCAGCCCTCTCAATTGCCTCGTTCAAAGTCTTGGGTGGCTTCTCCTCCAACTTCCGCCTGGCCCATGGGGCCAGTCCCGCCACAAAGTTGAAGACCATTTATGGTTCTGCCATGTCCGCGACTTCGAGCAACAGCACATTGAAAGCCTGGACGTACCCCGAATGTCATCTGTTTGCTTCAAATTCCTCATCTTGTCCCGGGCAAGCCAGGACGCGTTGAGGGGCACAAACTGTCTCTTCAACAATTCCTTGAACCCACTCCAGTTCAAGGTTTCCGGACTTGGACCTCGGTCGTGAAGGCGTTTCTGCCACCATTGTTGAGCATAGCCCCTCAAATAGGTGGGAGCCACTTCCACGCGATCCTCGTCACTCAACTTGGCCGCCCGGAAGTACTGCTCCAGCTCCAAGAACCAGGTGTTGAGTGTCTTCTGATTTTGGACGCCCTCGAATGTGCCGGGTTCCTTAGGCTTCACCTTAAACTTTGCCTTAGTGGAAGTGGCATTAGCCGCCTTCAGCACGTCTTTCAACGTCCCGCCAAACTGCGCCAACAACCCTTCCCAAAAGGCTGCCGGCATGGGAGACATCTCTTGGTTTGTCGGAGCTCTCAAGGATTCCTCGGGCTCCGACTCCTCGGATTCCTCCCGCTCTTGGGCGGCCTCGTTTTCGGAAACAAGCATCGCTTCCTCAAACGGCTGCCTCGGTGACACGCCGCCCCCATCGGGCTCACCGGGATCATCATCTTTTGGGCCGTTCCGCTTTCGCTTCGGCTTGCCCGACCCCATGATGAGGCCAATCCCAAGGACGAACGCGTACTGAACTCTAAGCTCTGATACCAAGTGTCGCGCACCTCACTTCGGTAAACTCCCCTTCAAGTCATAGTTACTCGCTTTGATGCGCGCGCCTGACTCCCAACCTGGCTGCCGGGCCAACTTGGAGCTTCGGCTGCTCACCGGGACATAACGGTCCCCTTTCGCTTCCCTCTAAAACCCTCCACCTAATTGGGACTAGGAGAATTCCCTTTGGTAGATGGCAGTCCGGAACAGCTCCCCACTCTTTGGTCGCTTTCCGGCTCGCTCGCTTAATTTTTGGTCACTAACGGGCTTGCACCGTTCTCGGGGTTACTACTCCCTATATATACTTCTGTAGCTGTCCGCGGGGGTTTCACAACCAGCCATGCCATTTTATGGCGAACCACCACGAAGACCCTCGATTCCCGGTGGTGAGTCGCGGTGAGTTTTGGCCCGCTCACCACGGCCCCTATGGACCGTGATGAGTCCCAAGACTCCCCACGACTCCCACCACGAGGTCTCCGCCCCCATGGTGAGTCCTATGCCACCCCCACTAAGTCCCACTAAGCTACCACCACCCCTTGTGGAGCCACCCCCACCGCAACCCGGTGTGCGGGGCTCCACCTAGTGAGCGCCTCCGCCTCCTTGAGTGCCTTGGGCACTCAAGGGTGCTTCAGCCCCCGTACCTATCGCTGCTACTGCCCCCACCACAGAGGCAGCCCCTCTTGTGTCCCGACCTCCCTGCCCTCAAGGCAAAGGGCCGCGACAACATGTAACTGGATCCGATCTTACCAATTCAACAACGTGTTTACTTTCCAAATTTTGGAATTCCCAAATTTTTATGATTGAGTGAATGGATGGTTTGCAGTAAAGATGGTCATTTACTTTCTGCACTTGTAAATGTGACAAAGAAAGTTGGTGGTCCTAGTTGTCGAATCATTGCAAAGGCCTCTTTTCGGAGACGAGCCAAATAATCTGGCGATGTTCGTAATCTTTCCAAATCCCTATAGCCTAGATCCGAATGTAATAATTTATCTAAATTTGGTTTTTCAGTAAGCTCGTCCGCTTTCAATTATCTACCAAGAAGTTTACCTTTACGAATACGAATCCATGAAGATGATGTAACACCATGAATTAATACTTTGATAGCTTTAAAAAAAAAAATTGGAATATGTCTCTTTACATCACCTCGCCTTCCACTCCACACTTCAAACGAGTGTGTGCCACATGTGGCCTCGAGGACATAGCACGTCAGGATGACGGCTTGTTCTTTTGTAATGCTTGCAAAATAACAAGTCACTGTGCCCTTCATGTTTGTATAGCTGGTAGCATTCAGGGTGTGGATGGAATTGTGCAGGTGTATGTCAATTCAGATTGGGTGGAGGCCATAGTGGGCATGACCGAGGAAGATCTGAAAAATGCTCATAGAACAAACAGGTTTTCCATTATCAAGGCGTTCTCTAGCGTGTGTCATGTGGGATGGTTTTCTTTGAACCCTGTGGGGGATTTGGTTGGATTCGAAGAACATGCAGCATAGTTTTTTTGCTGCATTCAAGTGCATGCTAGACTAGAGGGCTGCTTTCAGGTGTATCAGGCTTTACAATAGTTTAGTGTATGCTCGGATTTCCTCGGATTAACTTGGACTTCCTACATCTATAGGCTATTTGGTTTCATGGTGCTGCTTCATATGTGAAGCATTTTTCCTGAGCATCTCTACTTAGTCAAAGTAGTTCTTACCATGACAATATAGCCCACACAGCATGATTGGATTTTGATAATCCATTTTTGTGAGTTGTGTGTGGTTTATGGTTGCAATATATGAGTACTTTGACAATATTGTGCTATTCTTGTGTGTTCTTTCAGTTTTACAGACTTCAGCCTTTCAATTTACAGCTACATTTTCAGCCAGTCCCTCAGTTAATCAGCCAGTCTCTCACTTAATTTTTCCATTCAGATTTATCTACTACAATATTTATGAAATTTAATTCATCCAAACATATAATTTACTATTACTATTGTTCAACAACTCTTTATTCAACGTTCATTGCTTTGTACATTGTTTGTTTGTGTTCTTATAAGATTTTCAAAATCTATCTAATCTGGCCAACCTCCATTAATATTATTTTCTGTTATAATACAACTTGAACCTTAATTCAGTTTTTTTACAACCTTATTTTTATATCTAATTTACTCTCTTAATAATGGATACAGAGATAGACTTAATATTACAATCTCAGGATTTGCATCGTGTACACGATTACCATTATGTTGTTGGAGACTGTTTATTTGATTCGGTTGCTTATTTGCTGCATTATGAAATATCATCTACAGATCTCCGTCGTCAAACCATGAAACATTTTCTGCAAACTTTACAATTGTCCACTGATAAGGTGGCCGAAATGATTCAAATCCACTTTTCTTCGGACGACCTCTATGAGTTACATGGTGTTCGCACAATTGATGAATTTGTTTAACAAATGTCTCAAAGTGTTGTTTGTGGAGGTTTAGAAGGTGATAATCGTGCCATTTTTTGTTTAGCAAATTATTTACAAAGACCCATTTGGTTATGGTCTCGAGTAAATAAAAGAATAATGTTTTCTGTGGGTGATCAATTTGTTGCGCATACCCCTCTCCAACTACTTTATGACGATAGACACGCTACGAAGATGGACATTTTGAACCTATTATTTTTAAAAGAACTCATTGCACTTCAAATGTTATGCCGTTGCTTTCGATTTCGAATTCTCAGTTGCTTTCGATTTCGGGATTTGCAACATCGGTACAACCTTCTTTGATATCACAACATGTCACTAAAAAAATATGTCAACAACAAAATGATATTATGAACAACACCAATGTAACCCCGAAAACACCTCGTTTTCAATGGCTACCAACTCATGATGAACACATGTTCAATTAGATGGTCGAGTTTCCGTCGTCCACTCTCAAAGACATAGCGTAGATCTTCTCCCGTCATTATGCAACTTTGAATCTCACATTTACTCAAATTTATTCTCATTTGCGACGAATTAATAATGAAAGAAAGTATATCGCAAAACAAAATACACCGCAAATTGATTCTCCCATTGCTCCTGAAAGTTCAGTCCAACCAATACCTCTTCATTCATTGCATCATTCCAACAATAATCCCATTGAAATTCATGTCAACTCTGCTCATCGCAGTAAATACATAGAAAAATTGTCTGATACACCGGTGCATCCATGTATGTGTTGTCATTGACTATGTTTTAAAAAACAAATTGTTACACCGACAAAAAAATTGTTAAAAAAATTAGCCGTGTATATTCCTATTGTAACAACGGAACAAAATCATGGACAAATGTTTATATGTCGAAGTTGTAAATTAATATTTGTCCACGATAAATCTCCTAAATATGTAGTTCATAACATAATTCATTTAAATGCTCCTATTAATAATGTTCAAAACCTCAAAGCGTTTGAGGAAATATTAATTGCACCACGTATGGCATTTGCCCAAATATATCAATTGCAAGGTTATGGCCAATATGGTATACGTGGTAGCATTATGAACGTTCCATCAAATGTTAACAATACACAATCAGTTTTACCTCGCATGTTGAATGACGATACCATTGGAGTACTTTTAAAACGTCGTCTGGAATATAAATCTCCATATTTATCAGGAACTATTCGTCCCAATTTTATTATGTTGGCTTTACATGATCTTGTTACTACTCTATTATACATAGAAGCTAATGTTACCATTCGACCACAATGGTTAGGATTATTTGCACTGTCCCATCAAACAGAACAAAATTATATAAATATCGATGAACCATTAGAAGAATTTAATGAAATATCTCAAGATGAGTTTGAGGAAGTTGTCGAAAATACTACTAGCGATACTCTGGTATAAAATATCCTCACTTCAGAGCAAATACAAGTATTTCATGATGGTCTATTAACAGTAGCTCATTCTCAAGACTTTAAACCATTGGGTCTTTTCCAAGATACTCATAGTGAAGAATTGAATTTTCCTACTTTGTTTTTTGGACATCCTCGATCAAACACTGGTTCATTGTCTTATCAAGCCATTGCATAATGGGAACTATTACATAAAGATCATGATTTCGCGATTGAAAATAAAAAGAGATCATTACCTAGGTAGCTATGTCATGTCCTCCATGGGCTGTGTGGGCATTATACACTTGCTGCAAAGCGGCACATGTGTCATCATCCAAAACAGGAGCGAAAATGGTACAAGGGAATTTGACCAGCCGCACGTCACCGCTCTGAGTTGCCCCAATGTTTTTGAAAAGTGCATATGTAGCACCTCCCCTATGAAACTGCTGGACTAACCGCTCATATTCTGCATGGAATGCTGGCAGAAAAATGACCTTCATACACTCAAACAATACCATTACTACTCCATAATAAATTTAAAATAATATAACAAAGAAAAGACCAAAAACAAACAAATGGTAAGAGACTTACAATCTGAACATCCAGCTGAGAAGGTTCATCCGCCACTGTCAGCTCGAAATGTTGTTCCACATGACCACATACTCCTATAACCACCACAATAATAGTGGCGGTAGCAAACTTTTCATAGATTTTTTTTGAGAAAGCACTTATGGTGTCTTTGCAAAAGAAGTTGAGTATTGGAGGGCTCTGAAATGGTGCTATGACCTGCACAAGGGTGGCGGAGGTAATCTTCAAACAGTACATCAAATCATCTCTCTCGAACTTAAGCTTAGGACGCACGGAGAAATTCTCCAAGCGCACATAAGCGCATTTGCAGAACTTCTCTGAGTGTGTTTGGACCAATGACCCGGACACAGTAACACTGACCGTTGTGAAACCAAGCCTGTCTGTGAGATCACAATGCAAATATGACCATGTGCTGGGAGACTCCTGAATAGAGGGCTTGTTCACATTGCCATACCTACTCAGTATAAGACCCTCAAAAGCTGTATCTCGGACTGTAAGATCTAGGTCGTCTACACACAGCAGAGGGCGTTCTCGCTTCACTGAACCTGCTATAGCTTCAAACTTAAAGAGACCAGGTAGCTGAGAATGAAGGAAGAGGGAGAACAAGAAGAAAGCAAGTGAGGTTGAGAGAAAGAGAAGTGCACCTTTATACTATGGAGTCGTGCTCTTCTTGTGTTCTTCTTTGATGATGAGTAGTTATGAATGTGGCAGAGGAAGGGAGACACATCGCCGTCGTTGCAGCAGACCAAAGTGGCAGAGGTTGAAAGTGTTCGAGTTGACTCTAAGTGCGTCGTGCGCCGTAGAAGTCATAAATGAAGAAGAGAATGAAAGAGATTTTTTTTATAAAAATAAATTATAAATATTAAAAAATAAATAAAAAATAAAATTCTAAGTCCTAAACTTTGCGACATGTGTCCTTTCATCCAAAACTGAATGAAAAACAGTCATTTTCGTTTGTTTTTGGGTCACTCTGCCACCCTTTTATATTTCATCCCCCTCCGTGGCCACCTTATCATCCTCCTCCGTCGCCACCTTTTTCATTTTACTTGAACTTTTCAATTAAAGGCACTACTTTCTGCAAAAGCCAATAGCAAAAGTTCGTACCCAAAACCTTCGCAATTGTTAATCAGTGCTCTATACCACCAAATCCAAGCCAATTATTGAAAATAGTTGCGCACTACAATATATATATTATAAATTTTGTTCCACTAGTTTTAATCTCTGTTTTGCTCTTTGGTACACATAGTTGGGCTTTTTTCCCTTGCCCATTTGTTGCTACCTTCTTCATTTTAAGTTAACTTTTCCATCCAAGGCACTACTTTCTGCAAAAGTGAAAAGTACAGGTTCGATCCCACAACCTTTGCCATCCTACACCATCAAGTCCATACCAATTATTAAGTATCACTTACTACTACAATCTTTATATTGTAAGATATGATCGAGTAGTTTCATATTAAATTCTGTTTTACGCTATGGTACTCATACTTGGACTTTTTTCCCTTCCCCATTTTACAGGTCATCTTTATTTAACGCAGCTCCAATATCTCCAAGCTTTGGGTGTATGCACTTCATCATTCCGCTTCAGTGACTGATATACCACCAAGATAATTATATAATATTTTAAAATATATAACTATAAATTACACCTCCAATGTACAATGTCTAGCCTAATCTCTTAAACTTTGCCATGACATTGACATTTATTGCACCTCTTTTAGTGCTTTTATGGTTGCATTTAACATCATATTCATTACATTAAAAATTTAGTATCACATATATTGGTAACTAGTGGAGGTACATCTTCAACATTCGGGTGTTTTCTGGTGTAGGTACATCAGGATCGCCACTCTTTTCAGCACTTATGCGTGGTCTCCTCTTGAGGGAGGAACCAATAAAAACTATGTGGACGTATACTCTATAGTTTTTCAGTTTGTTTGTAATACTTAGAATTCTTGTATTATCAGGTACGCAATAAATATTTTCAATTAAAAAATCACAAAGATGTGACAGATCTCTATTATATAACAGCCTTATTAAATGCAGATAGAATATCATAATCCAGTGTTCATTCTTACATGTACCTTCTATTATTATATTGATCATTTATGTGTACGAAGTCTTCTAAGTAGAATATCTTAATTGTAGTGCAATAGGTTATTTTTAATTAAAAATAACATGGATGTGAGAGATCAAATTTCTTAAAATGAATAATAATATCATTTTAAAATGCAGATAAGATTTCATAATTCATTATTCATTCTTACCTCCTAAATTTATTATATAGATCATTTATGAGTATCCCATGAATTCAAGACTATTATGAGTAACCTATGCATAGGCTGTACGATTTATAGATGATATATAGATATATACTTAATATATATGTCTGTACTTAAATAAACAATGAACAAATGTATTTCAAAGTTCAATCGATAACATGCCACTTATAAATGTTTGAAATATTGTATTCGTAAAACTTAGAATGTTTGTATTAGTGGGCTTCAACACCCACATAAAACCTCTCCTCCTGGTAAGGCATATTTGGTGGTACTATGTCTCCAGGCATTCTTAGGCTGGACTTTACCATCAGAGCTTTAAGATTAGAAATGCAATACAATGTTTTTAATTAAAAATCACAAGGTGTGACAGATCAAATATAAAATATAATATAGCATCATTTTAAATACATACAACACTTCACAATTTCAATATATAAACTCCTATTAGCATAGGTTTCAGATTTGTAGACGGTGTATACATCTATAATTAATATATTTAAGTATTGATATAAACAATCAACATCACGAAAAAAAATAAAAAATTGCAAATGACAACATGCCTCTCGGCCTTGCTTGGACTCTTATACCTAACGGTTTCTCTATGGATACAAAACTAGCATCTTCCTCCCTCTGCTGCTGTCATCATTTTTCAAATGATCATACGGCTACGATTACCTTGATGCTCCACCCTTCACAATATATCTCCCTCTGTAAAATCCACGACCTTACCAATGACCCAAAAGTGGTGATCACGTCTACCATCAAACATTAAATTTCTAGACAACACATCTCCAGCTTCGGGTATTTTATGCAACTCGGCTAACTTAAGAACTATAGCTATATATGTAGCTACATTTATGAAAAACGGCTCACCTATATCCTAATTCTTAATGCTTATATACCCTAATTAGATATAGCTTAACATATACCCTTCAAAAAATAGGGTATACCTATTGGACGTCTTGATGCAGGGTAAATATAAGGGTACGGGTATATCATAAAGATTTATCCTAATATAAGGGCATACATGTAAGTACTATACTTGCCACACCATGGTATATATACTTGATATACCCTCCGGGTATATCAGGGGAATCAATATACCCGCCCAACACTAGTCGCATCGTCCTTTAGGGGTTAAGCTAGAATAAACATTAACGATCTCAAAAATCAAGAAATGCTATGAAATACGAAACATGAAATATGAGGTGTATAATTTTTTCAAGAAGATTATTATCTTAAACGTATTTTGAATCAGTGAGAATCAATTAATTTATATTCCCCCTATCATCACAATTAATTAAACATATTGTTACTTCTGAAATTGTAACTTTCAATATTCTTAAAATCATGTACGCAAAAGAAACAAATGAGTTATAGTGACGGTTTTGGTAATGTAAAAGTTGAGTTGACCAATTTGAAGTCATATGGTTAAACTCCACAAAGAAAAAACACACAATATTTACAATATCAACTGCTTTGCTTACAATTTCATGACTAATTTTGTTTTCCGGTTCGATTAGACTAAGTAAGAGTAGAAGTTTGTTGATCGAGTTATCAAGTGATTAATAAAGAATATATAAACAGTCACAATTTCACAATGACTAGTCCTTCAGGAGTTGATGTACCTTTTGGTGGTAGAGAGAGTGGGGACGTACTGAACTAGATTGAGAGAATACAAATGGCACGAAATGTACATGATATGAATGCTGACAAAATGTTCAAAATCGCCCGCCTTAACTTGAAAAGAAAGGCCGACGATTGGTATTGGTAGCAAAATCCGAAGCTTGCCACTTGGCCTCAATTTCAAGTAGCGATCACAACAAAATTTGATCATGTCGATCCAGTTGAACTAAAGATGAGACTAGATGAGATCAAGCAAGAAGGAAAACAAAGAGTTCAAGCTATGGACTTATGGACGAGAGCCCAAGTGAAAGCCGCATAGAGTACCATTACTTGAATCGATAGAGCATGAAAGGTTGATCCCATCTTACCATTTCATCATTTATGTATGTGATTCATTTATTTTCCAAGCAAAGCTTGAAGTTGAAAATCTGATTTAGGCTCTTCAAAAGAGGAGTGTGCATTGTGGAATCCCACTATTTCATGTCTAGAATTGACAAGGGGAAGAACCCCATAGCCTATTGGAAAGGGTACCAATAGAGGCTTGTATTTGAATTGTTTGAAGAAGGAATCTTTGTGTTTTTGGTTACTAATTTGGAGTATATCCGGCGCTGGAAAAGGAAGGCCAGCAAGCTGGATCTATGATATAAGGCCACTATGTGCTAATTTCCCCCCCTCCCCACTAGCAAGCCATAGAGGCCTAGGAGGGTGGGGGTTTTTTTTTTTTTTTTTTTTTTTTTTTGGGGGGGTTTGGGTGGACTGAATTTGCTTGACAGCAGCTGCCCCAAAGTCGCGAGCAGCCTGTGAGGAGCCCGGGTGCTGCGCCTAGAGAGTAGGCACTCGATTACTTAGCGTGGAGGCAGCCCTGGCCCAACCACGACGTATGGGAAGTGGGGCCCCATTGCTGACCGTAAGTCGTATTGAAATCAAGTACATTAGCCGCGTGGCTCAGACGTGAGGCCCTGAAGCGTGCGAGCAGGGTACGGGTCTTTACCTGCGGGATAACCAAAAGCTGAGACGGACCGGCGGACGCCGGCGTTAACCGCAACGGTCCGTGGCTTGGACCGCTACGCGTGGATCTGCGCCGTGCCACAGACAATAAAACAAAAGACTTGGAATGCAGTTACTGAGTAGATTGTAGAATATCGTAAGACTTAGAAAAGCAAACTTGCCCTGTGAAGAGGAGTACGTGACTTCTCTTTGTCGGTAGGACTTAGATTTTGATCATAGCTATCATGTACGACCACGGACCCCTTGCACTAACCGCAGTCGGGTAGGCGGTTTAGTGAGCCCAACCTACACTGCAACTTACCACGACCCCCCTAGCTAATATGCCGTCACCCTAACTGCGCGCGCTCAGGGCTCGTCAATGTCTCTACTATCAAAAGGAGCTTGGTGCCCGCCCCCCCCCCTCAATGGCATCCGCAAGCAAGGCCTCTGGCAAGAAGTAGCTGACATTCTTAGTGAACTTGGGCATAACCCTGGGTAACTACGTTCATCACAGGAACCCCCATTAGGGCTGATCAACCTTGGGGTCACTTGCTGTATTGCCTATATATGACCAGGTAGTCATCATAATTAACTAATCAAACATAATATTATCACTTCTAAAATCATAATTTTCAATGTATTTTAAAACCATGTATACAAAAGAAACATTAGAGTACAAATGAGTTATAACATTTTGAGGTAATGTAAAAGTTTAGTTGACCAATTTGAAGTCGTTAGGTTAAACTCCACGAAGAAAAAACACACAAGATCTACTAGTGGCATGTTGTCATTTGTAATACTGTTTTTTTTTGTGATGTTGATTGTTTATGTAAGTACTTAAATATATTGATTATAAATGTATACACCGTCTACAAATCTGACAACCTATGCTAATATGAGGTTATATATAAGGTCTTCTTGGTTATATGATATACTTATAAATGACCTACATAATGTTGGGGGGTACATGTACATTGTAAAATTATCTCCGTGCGCCGCTACACTCTTTCTCCCGAATTTGAAAGGGACATTAACTGGAAGCATCTGAAGCCCCCCTTGACGGCTTCCAAGCTACACTACAGATAGATCGCAATCTCCATCGTGGAGAAGGTCAATGGACTATTTACTCTCATTGCCACTCCTCCCCTGCCCTTCTAGACAGTCTTAGAAAGTCCAACAAGACACTCGTCTCTCCTAAGCTTCGTTTCAGGTCTAGGGCAGTGTGCCCGGTTTTTTGGTCCCCTGGATTAGCCCGCACAGTGGCTGTTTGGTTCGTAGAAACAATCTTTGCTCTTTTTGCATTTACTGTAGAGTCAGATAAGAGTTATTTTCGTATCTTGGACTTTATCTCTGTTCGGAGAGGCTGGCTCGAACTACACTGATCACAGTGGGTGTACCTCATGGTGTAACGGGGTTTTAATTTTTTTCCCCATCAAATATTTTATAATAAATATATCAGGGATATAACCCCCTGTTCCTTTATAAATAAATAAATACATAATTAATTAAAGTCTTGTATGTATTTATAAGTGATGCTACATAATAATTTGTATTTGATCTGTCACATCATTGTGATTTTTAATTGAAAACATTCTTTTGCATTTCTAATAATACAAAACATTTTAAGTTTTACTAATACAACATTTCAAACATCTATAAATGGCAGGTTATTGTATGAACTTTGAAATACGTTTGTTCATTGTTTATTTAAGTATAAAAATACATTAATCATATATCTATACATCATCTATAAATCGTACAGCCTATGCATAGGTTACTCATAATAGTCTTGAATTCATGGGAAACACATAAATTATCTATGTAATAAATTTAGGAGGTGCATGGACATCTCAACTCTACAAAACAAAACAAAACAAAACAAAACAAACATCTTGCTTCATATAATGATTGGACACTTGGGCCAAAGGCACAGGCTACCCTAGAGGTCGCACTTGGGCCTCGACATAGAAGACGCACTTGGATACATAAGGATTGCACTTGGACTTAGATGACAAGTTGGACACTTGGGCCAACGGCACAAGCTACCCTAGTATCATTTTAAAATGCAGATAAGATTTCATAATTCAATGGGGTCCGAACCCTGGTGCTGCTGGTGTCCAAGTGCATCAATATATGAAGCAAGCCATATCTAATCATTTTTTTCCCGCAGAGCCTACGACTAGATTTGAACCGGAGACCTTGTCCTTGATATCTCTCCTGTCAAGGCTCCAACCACTGTCCCAGGAATGCCCACTTTGCAATTTTTTGTGAATTTCTAGCGACCCAAAGTACTTGAAATTCCACATCTCCTACACCTCAGGTCCAAAAATCATGGGACCAAGCCCATGCACCCCCTCCTCGTCGAGGGCTTTCCAATGGTACCAAGCACCAGGGCTCGGGCCCCGCAGTTTGGGACATCTCAACTCTACATAACAAAACAAACAAAACAAACGTCTCGCTTTATATATTTAAAAATATTATTATTCATTTTTAAAATTTTGATCTCTCACATCCATGTGAGTTTTAATTAAAATAACTTATTACACTACAATAAAAAAATTCTTCTTATGAGACTAATCAATATAATAATAGAAGGTACACGTAAGAATGAACCAATGTTGTACTGGTATGACTTTAGCGAAAGAAGAAGGTTTTGTCTGGAACAAAAAGGGCCTCATTTCACACCAGGCAGCCCATATGGTTTGCCAGGCCAAGGAGCCTATCCCAGGATTTGCATTGTCATTGCCACCTTGAACTGTCCATCTCAGAGATTGGCCACATGAAGTTGGTCTTAGGGATGGCTGTAGTCAAGTGGTGCCTGACCAGCTTACTCCAAGGGCTTGAAAGATGTGTGAAGCCATGAGGAACCCATTTAGCAAGTAACGCAGTGATCTGAGCTTGAGGATCAATGACTCCAAGCCCTCAATACTTCTTTTTCTGGCAAATTTGTCCTAATTGAAATTTCTAATGACGGATTTTATTTTCCTGATATTGGTAGCACCGGGGGACCATACGGATGAGTACCCAAAACAGGATGAAGCAAAGAGAACTTGATTGGCCACCAACGCTTTGCCCACCACAATTAGATGCAACGAGCTCCAATATGATAACTTTCTTTTCAGCTTTGTAAGAACAACAACAAAGCGACTGTCTCCACTTAGGCCAATCCCAACCTGATGCCCCAAGGTTTCATGCGCTTTAACTGCTAAATGCGCGGAAAAAAAAAAAAAAAAAAAAACAGAAGTGATCATCACATCCAAAATAAAAAGCACCAGAAGTGATGATCGGCACCGATCATCACATCTACCCAAATGCCAAAAATAAAAAACTATAAGTCATTATCACATCCAAAATAAAAAACACCAGAAGTGATGATCGGCGCCGATCATCACATCCACCCAAAAGCCAAATGTAAATGCAAATGCGCAAAAATAAAATAAAATAACAAAAGTGTTGATCATCACATACCTAAAAATGCCAAATGTCAAATGCAAGGGGAAAAAAAAAACCTAGAAATCAGAGAAGAAGTGATGATTGTCCACGATCATCACTCCATCTACCCAAATATGAAGGGAAAAAAAACTATCCTCGGAAATAGAAACAAAATCTTTGTAGAATGAATTTTCCTTCTAGATGTTGCATGTCTCCACGGATATAGGTGTGCACCTACGGTATTAGGCTCAGCATCTTCCACGATTCCATCCGTGGCTGGGCTGGGTTGTGCGCCATGTGGCGTGAGCGTAGGCTCACACGCTCACGTGAAGACATCCTCCTGCCAAGAAAGATAATTTTTACTTCACACGTGAATGCAGGCACGCAAAGAACATGGTCATATATTTCTCCTGTAGCAGAGAGACTGTCCTCGAGCAAATGATGGCGAATGGAGTGGTTGGTGAGAAAAAAAGAAAGCTCGTGCCACAGTTTTCCACAATCTTCAGCAAGGTAGACCCATGACTGAGTATGAATCTATGCGAGGTCTTTTTCAGTACTTGCATGTTCCTCGGAATCCAAAGAAACATTGGTCTGATATCTCTGGGTGGAGCATGGCTGATCACATGCATGCTCAGATATTGCAAGCTACTAGGGAGGTTGTGTCTGGGTATCTATGTTAAGTCCAGCTAGACGGGTCATGGCTGAATATTGAACTTTTCTGGTGAAAATGACGATTGATAGTCCTACCAACCAGCAAGCCAAGGTTTACTATGAGCACATGTGTGACTTGCAGATCTTGCTTGATTTGGCTTGTGTTTTGCCTTTGCTGGAGTCAGTCCATGCTCTGATCAAATTTGCACAAATGAAAGATATTTTTGTGTGTGATAGTTTTCATGCTTTGTAATAGACAAATGGTGACTGATGGGGTGGTTCGTGGGACTTCAGGGGCTGCAGAGGCTTTGGTTCGAGAGCTGGAGACCCGTTTTCCAGCCCCTGGTATCATGGATGCACTTGGGATTGTCTACCCACAATATTGGCTTCAGCCAAATTGTGTTGAAACCTTTAGTAGGCACCTAAATGTCATCAAATGTGCTTATTGTTATCCCAAAACAATAGGGGAGGGGGAGAAGAAGATAGATGTCCATGAGGTGCTTTGCTCCACATCTTTGGACTCCCAAAAAGACATGTTCAAGCTCACAATGAAGAGCTATGCAACTGCAGCCATGGCCCCACCTTTTGATACCAATCCCTTGACACGTATGTGACGAACCGTGATTGCCTCGAGGGTCTTGGTGAACAGTTGTCCAGAGTATATTAAATTGGCATAGATTGCAATGGTGCGGGTATTGGGAAGCGTTGAACACGAGCGATGCTTCAGTACCCTTGCTTTCATGAAATCCAAGCTGCGGAACAGACTCACAACCCACTTGCCATTAGTTGTGAGAATGTTTGCACAACGGTTCTACACGCTGGAAACCTTTCCCTATGCTGAATGCATTGACCAGTGGAAAGCAGCTCGTGTGCGTTATAATTTTTATGCCTGATTTTTGTGGTTCATATTATGGTATAGGGCAGACAACTTGCAGGAATTTTTCCAGTTTCGTGGTGCATATTTCAGCGACAAGCCTCTCAGTGAGGCTACATAATAACCCTTGGAATGAACTCCAGTTCTGAGAACCTCTTTGTTTCCACGATCTTGGCAAGTTCTGTGTATTTTATTGTATTTTGGAGCCTTACTACTTAGCTGAATTGTCTTGTTGTTGTGTGGTGTCTTTTGTGTATGTGTGTGCAGATCACTCGTGTTGCAATGGGCAGTTTTAGGGGTTCAATTCCCCCATGAGTGATTGTCCCTTCATGTGGTCTTGGATGTGGTGTGCTTTTGCATGTTGGACTTGAATGAGGTGTTTATGGTCTGGACTTTGTCCTACAGTTCATGGTTGAATCTGCACCAAGCCCTTTGTTTCAGTTTTGCAAGCTTGCGATTTCGCCCAAAATTGTATATACCATTACTGGTAGTCGCCATTTCACTGCCCAAAAAATATACTTTCGCCAAAGTAACCACGTCCAGAATGTAAAGGAAGCCAAAACCTTTCTCCCACATTGTAGAACTAATCGCCTGCTATAACAACTACACATTTTCAAGCGTTGCCTCCCTGCGACATGCTTCTTCTCAAATGAGCCACCCCATTTACACTCCCATAGCACTGACGTCGCCACATTGGCACCATCCGCCAGTCCTAAGGAGCCTTGGTGGCTACTTCTCAAAACCAAAAAAAAAACACTGATGTAGATGTCTTGCAAATCTGCACATTGAATATGAGGATATCTCTGATCTTAATGTGATGGACAATTAGATGGAGTGATCGTGATGATTAGGGATGATGATCAATATGATGACATTGCGGAGTCCATGCAGTGGCCGGCTTTGGAAGTTACATGAAGCTTTTGTACGTAAATTGGGATTTGTACGAATTGGGATTGTTCCGTCCGCATATGTGTATATTGATTTTTGTTCAATGAATTTTCTTCTTATTCCAAACGACATGAGAAAGGTTTGAAATTTTTTGCTCAAATTTTGAAGAATCAGGTACTTTCGTACGGGAATCGGGCCAAAATTTGACAAATTCCCAAAATGTGTAAGACACTTTGAATTTGAGTTAATTATTGCATAATCGGCTATACGGGTACGATAGTCTTCATCGAATCTATTTACGGTCATCTAATATTTTCTTGCTCCACCATTGAAGATTTAATGCTCACCACAGCTAGTTGATGAACATGAGATTTTTAAAACAAAAAAAATGATACAAAATATTCTCCATTGTGTTGGAAAGTGATCGAACCTTACATTAATCTAATATAAAATCAGTGTAGTGGCATATCGCGTCGTAATGGAATACATAATACAACATCAAAGATTGGATCTTGGGCAGAAAATTCACCCTTGATTTCTGATAGCGTAATAAAAATACAAGTGGCATAGAACTCATCGGTCATTATACCAGCTCGTATACCAGCCATATGATACTGCTAAGAGCATCTCCACCGGGGTTCCTAAATGCCCCGACAATGGCAAATGAGCCCTCGGCCCTGGTATCCGCACCCCCGAGGCCCGTACTTTCGTGCAGGATACAGGCCCTCTAGGCCCGGTCGGTACGTGCTGGAGTGACTAAAAAACTCCACTACCTGCATTTATGGCGTGAGGGTAAGGCGGCGTGTGTCAAGTGGTCCCTCCGGAGCAAGGCATGTCAGCCAAAAAGACATGTGCAAGGTAGTTTGATGGGGTTGCCGCTGGGGGAGGGGAGTGTTGGAGGCCGCAGGAGGTTACTGTTGCAGGGTTGTTTGGTGTACCCTCGGTGGAGATGCTCTAAGAAGGTTACAGTTGCAGGGTTGTTTGGTGTACCCTCGGTGGAGATGCTCTAAGAAGGTTACAATGAAGACCAATCCACCTATCCACCTCTACACTGCAACTTCAAGAAATAGGTCATGTACAGCCGGACCTAAAACATAGTTGGATCCCATGCCAATGGGCCCTTGCTGTTGCCCTGGTGCGTGCCCTGCCCACCTTGCCGCAATTAATCAACCCCCTTTCTCCTCTTGCACTTCCTCGATCTTGCCTCTTATGCGCTCCCTACTGCACCCTCCATCACTTCCAAGCTCCTCTTTTGCTATAGCTTGCCAAAATGACCTAGCCACATCTCTAGAACCTCCTCCAATCTAGAACCTTCCCTAGTCAATTTTGGCATGTATTCCATATGGTCCCAACATGCAATTGCCCCTTTCACATGCCCCTTTCACATGGCATGCAGTAGCCATGTGGGCCCGCATGCTATTGCCACCTTTCTTCGGACAGCTTGTTAGATGTCCAGTTTTCTTTGCATAATTTTTTTGAACGATCCAAGTACATATTTGGTTTGGGCAAATTGTGCAAAATGCCACCGTTGAAAGTGGGGCCCATTTTTGGGCCTTTTCAGTTAAAAATACAAATTCTACCGTATATTTATGTAAGTATTTGAGTGCCTGAATCTGCTCCCACTTCATCCACACAAGTTCCAGCGCCATGCCAAGGAAAACAATTTGGGAAAAAAAAACCCTCGTGCTCAAACTTGGTCAAACAATGTGGTAACCAACGGCAGCCTGCCTGCATGGGAGATGTCACAAACACCGAGCGGTAAGCTATACATGGATAAGCAAGACAAAAACGCGACTCCCCTGCGGCTCCAGCCCAAATCTTTCAACCTTAAGTCAGATCTGGGGCAATCCCACCAGACACGCGTGTGTGTCAACTGCCATACATGAGCATATGTGAAGGATACAAAAAAGTTATTAAGGGAAAAACAAAAGCGAATGCCCAAAACAGGCTCAGAGGGGTGTCAACTGCCATACATGAGCATATGTGAAGGATACAAAAAAGTTATTAAGGGAAAAACAAAAGCGAATGCCCAAAACAGGCTCAGAGGGCGCATCCTAATTTGATTGATTGCTGGGTGCAGGATGGCAGATGGGTAAATGGGTAAAAGCTTGAAAATATATATATATATGATGTCTCCCGAAGGAGCGTAACTTATGGTGTCTCTTCCACCACAGGGGCTACTACCTTCCAGCTGAAAGGTGTGGACACCTACCTTTCATGACCCACCAGACTGTGGTTTGAACCCTCAACCACATCCAACGTTGTATGGGTCCATTACCACTGGGCTACATGCTGGTAGTCGCTCAAATGGATACTATGGACGGCATTATGATGGAAAAACACAGGAGAGAGAAGGTGAATACAGAAGAATTCAGAGAAGGAGCGTGTAGAGCAACAACATTTCCTGCAGTGATTAAGACAGTTTATATGTCAAACGGCTCGCACCTTACATACAGAGATGACGGCAATCTCTGACGGCAAGCTCTCTTGCACACAGTGTAGCACTCCCGAATTTCCATCAGAAGAACCAGGAATTGCAGGCAGCACAATGGTCGGTAGCTGGGAAACAAGAGCGCGTGTACCGGCCTGTTTAGGGTATAGGTTAGCTGAAGACCTCACACACCATCTGCGTCATATCCCAAGGCAAGCATGCCTCTGACAGGGACTCATTGCACTGCATCTTTATCCGACGACACCAACATGATCCACCACCCCACACAGGTGAGCTCAACAATTCTCAGGCGAGTTGTGGAAAATTCCTGCAAACCATTTTGCGATGTTTTGATTTGTATACATGTCTTCGTAATGTACAAATGGTCAGCAGGCAGGCTGATTCGTGTAGCAGTAGATTGCCGCCGCGTCTGAATGTTGAAAATGAACAATCTAGGTGGCACGGGTCTCACCGCCCTCTACCCCAAAGGACAGCAGAATGGCTTAGGGAGAGAGGTCCTACAGAGAAGATTTTGTAGCATGAGAGATACCAACGGCTACGGTACGGAATGCTCTTGCTGAGTTAAAACAATGCTAGTTAGGGAGAAGGGATTGCGAGATTTAGGATGTAGCAGAGTGGCCACGCAACGACGAATGTTGTGATGGGGCAGGAGCGCAGTTCTTCATGCCCAAGGGAACCAGAGCAGAGGCCTGAAAATCCCTGACATCAACCACTACCTCGTCAACCTTCAGTTCAGTGTTACCTTTCGGCCTCGCCTTGCCAAAATCTTGGTCCCCGTCGATCTTCCAATCCCAATCCCTGGCAGCAGATGGGGCACTCTCCTTCAGGGTGGCACGTCCACCTACACTGCCGTCGTCACATTGGTTCAAAACAGAGGGACCGGGCAAAGGACCAGGAGGGCGTTGCTGGAAACCTTTGCAGGATGGTTGTGGAGCAATAGGGGAAAGCTCAAAGTTTTCGACCACAGAACAGGATGGGTCAGACCCTTGGGGGGATTGTTGCAGACTTGCTGGAATGCTGTATGCAGTTTGTAGATTTACTGATGAATGCAAGTCATCCTTGTAGCCAAAGCTGGAAGTTCCTGGGTTCTGAACAATCACCAACACTGGCCACTTGCCTCCTGCCTCTTGTCCAGCAGAAGTTGCCTGCAATACCCAACAGGTCACCAAAGCTCACAGTCAGTCGACATGAGACACAATTTGATGGCTGGGATCACTATTTGATGAATGACTTGTGTGTAGAGAGAGAGGGATAGGAACTTTAGAATGTTCATGGGAAGCCCAAAGAGCTCAATGGACAAAGAAAGGACAGGATGAGCAGATAGTCTGGCACATTGCCACCACACGAGTCAACATGGAGTGAGTATTTGAATTGGAGACCGTTGTGAAAACCCATAAGGCATTTCTGATCCTCGTAATGGAACCTTGCGGCAACAGTTGGCTGTCTATAGAAATGCAGTAATGACCCCTTATCTCACATGGAGAGGACAATAAAAGAAGAGATGCTCTTCTACAGCCTGCCCTACCCTGTTTAGCAAGCATTGGAACGAGAGAATGTACTCATAAGACGACGTTTGTCGTAGACTTGTGGCCATTGACCCTGCGCTCAGTTTGAGCGGAACACAAAGGGACAGAAACTACCTTTGTCAGGGGCTGACGCTGGTAGTTATGACTTACCTTGGAACAGACTTAATCTAAATTTTCCAGATATCCTCTAGAAATCCCTTAACACAAGCGTCAATCTGCTGTGAGTGGTTTGCCCGATAACTAGGCCTGGGCTTTTGGCTCAGCCTCGAGACTTTCAAAGTTGGTAAACAGAGGTTCAGGCACAATATTCTTGATGGATTTGAAGAGGGCGTCTCTCTGATGAGAGTACCCCAGGACAATGAATCAGAAATTGAATATTGTCTTCAGGTTGCCCACACAACGGGCATTTGCAATCCCTCTTTCCTCTCTGCATCTGTTTGCTGTTCAAAGGTAGGCTTCCTGCCCTGAGTTTAAATTGCAGTCTAGTGTCAAGGGTGGGTAAACCCTTGAGGTCATCCATGATGGGCTCTCCCATGTCACAGACTGGAAACAGTCAGGGAAGTTTTCTGCCTAACTTCATTTCCATCAAACAATTTCCTGCCAACAGACATGGCTTTGGACACTACAGCCTCTAAGTCAGATTTATCCAACAGGGTCAAGACTTGCGGGAGAGAGAGAGAGAAAATGTACTCATAAGACGTTGTTTGCCGTAGCCTTGTGGCCATTGACCCCGCGCCCAGTTTGAGCGGGAACGAAAGGGACAGAACCTACCTCTGTCAGGGGCTGACGTTGGTAGTAAGACTTACCTCCATATAAAGAATTAATCCGGGTTTTCCAGATATCCTCTAGAAATCCCTTCACACAAGCATCAATCTGCTGTGTGTGATTTGCCCAAAAACTAGGCCTCAGGAGGGCCTGGGCTTTTGGCTCAGCCTCGAGACTTTCAAAGTTGGTAAACAGGGGTACAGACACAATTCCCTTAATAGATTTGAAGAGAGCGTCTCTTTGGTGAGAGAACCCCGGACACTGTATCAGAAAATGAATACTGTCTTCAGATTGCCCACACAACGGGCAATTGCACTCTCCCTTTCCTCTCTGCTTCTGTTTGCTGTTCAAAGGTAGGCTTCCTGCTCTGAGTTTAAATTTCAGTCTAGTGCCGAGAGTGGGTAGACCCTTGAGGTCATCCAAGATGTCCTCCCCCATGTCACAGACTGGAAACAAGTTCAGGGAAGTTTTCTGCCTAACTTCATTTTCATCAGACAATCTCATGGCAACAGACATGGCTGAGGACACTACAGCCTCCAAGTCAGATTTATCCAGCAGGGTCAAGACTTGCGGATCCAGGTCCAGGTCCTTGAGGATCTCTTCTACTCTCTTCTGCCAGGACTTAGCCTGTTTGACAGGGCGGTCCTGTTTCCAAGATATAGAGTCGATTAACTTAGGATATCTGGTGTTGGGCATATGTTGCAGCTGACCCCACCATCTGACCTTGAATTCATCTCGTTGGGAGCTTAAGGACGGAATGCCAAACTCACCCCGAACAGCCACATTGGCTGTTTTGGAGCATGCTGACATACACTCCTTAAGCACCCCCACTTGAATGGATTCTAGAGACTTAGCCTGGTTGGAGTTATCAACCCATACAGCAGATCCGTACTCCAAGGCAGGTCTAATAACGCGACAAAGCATGGTTTCCTTAACCTCAGAGTTGATCCCTCTGATTTAGTGAGCCCCAGAGCTTTGCCACATAGGATGGAAGTCTATGGTACCAAGAGAAACATCCTCATGACATTTCCAAAACAGGCTTCAGAGTTTGGTGAAATAAGACTCCAATTCTTGTGGACGCAGTAGAGAAGGAGAAGAAAAATAGGCTCCCAAAGAGGTGTAGGGGGAGAGCTATCAGTGGAATATGAAGAAGCCTCTGAACAACACTTACCACTCCAATGTGCCACTCTTTGTAGTCCAGATCGTTGAAGTCCTTCTCATTCATTTCCTGGTGCCCAGACAAACAAGTACCCGTCAGCACAGTTCTGTCTTGCTGCGTGGTTGGTTTCCTTGCTACAGCTTTGGGCTGATTACCAGTTACCAGATGTTATCTGTTTATCACACTTCGCTTGACTATTCAGCCCTGGCTGCCCATGCTTGTTAGAATGTGCATTGGTTACTTCATTTTTTTGCATTTTGTCTTTGTCTCTCAAGGCATGAAGTAACTTACAACACTGTAAATGGGGGGCAGTTTGTGTTGCCCTGGTGAATGTAGGGTTGGAATGACTGTGAAAAAGGGAGTCGGCTCTCTTGATCTGAAGATCCATCTGCAATAGCAAAAACGTGTTCTGTCAGTCTCTCTTTCTCTCCAAATATACTTTCTTTCTTCCTACTTCCTTGCTCCACACTGCACAATAGTTTAGTTGGAGCTCTTTAGAGGCGGCTGAGGCCTTAAGCTATGGATATCTGAAATTAAAACCTTGACTCCTGCCTCCATGGGACACTCACTTAGAAGGCCAAATGTGAGTAGTTCTTTGGTTGTTTCGTACTGGTTCCTGAGTAGTTTTAGGGTTGTCTGGTCCTTTGGGCCTTGTGTGGACATAATAATTCTCACATTCACTTGGACTTGGATATCAGAATTTTGTTTCATCTGGTCTCTCTCGGTAAAGATACTTCATTTCTCTGGCCTTCCCATGTTGGGCACTATGCTGATTTGTAAATTCACAGCAGTCTGCCTAGCTTTCCACTGGAAGTTAATCTTGATAAATCCTTCCTACCTCTCAGAGATATTTTCTACCGCCCTCACAGAGGC
Source organism: Takakia lepidozioides (assembly GCA_030704615.1). Classification (NCBI taxonomy): domain Eukaryota; kingdom Viridiplantae; phylum Streptophyta; class Takakiopsida; order Takakiales; family Takakiaceae; genus Takakia; species Takakia lepidozioides. The sequence continues at coordinate 39,336,762 of CM060731.1, forward strand.
CCTGGGTGCCTTCCGACTCTTACAGGGAAACACTCTCTTGCAGTGGTTCCTCAGGATTTTGTACCCTGTGGAGAAGGGGAGACAGATGGGGTGAGGGCAAAGTCAAGAAAAAGGAGTATGTGACGCACCCCATGTAGAAAAAGATGATAACTTCCACGGATTCTCGCACTAGAAGGCGCATCCAGTACTCACTGGCCACACCCTGTGGTCTGGCTTGCATCTGTTAAATGAAATATAGCACGGTCAAATGCTCGTTGACACCCCCAATCTTCAAGGAACCATAAACTATTTCCAATAGAAGCCAAGACTAGGAGACCGCCAAGAGCTGCAGACCTCCTCAGGGCTACATTGCGGGTTAAACAACTAGTTAAATGCAGAAGCGCTCTCTTGACAACGTGTAGAAGGGTAGATCTGTTCTAACACTGCCACACTAACCTGCTTTATATTATAGCGATTGCACTACAGTCAAATGTGGAAAGGGTGAGTGGGGAGGTATTGAGATGGTGATGAGCTTTGTGAGGTGCATCGTACCAAAATTTGTGCAGCCGCCATTATCAGCATGGCTCCTTGAAACCTCCTGCATTAATCCAGGACCGCAATTTTTAATCAAGTCAGCTACTGACAATAATAGAGCTTCCCGACCCATAACTCTTAAGGCAAACCCAATGAATCATTCTATCCATTGGAAAGCGCAGGGGATCCGCAGCAGGGGAAGCGATGTGGGACGTCTGGATGTACCTGAACATTGTGTATTTGGTGTATACAGCCGTGTGCATCATGTGGACGCCCTCGTCCTGAATCTGTTGCAATTGCTCCCGTAGCAACGTCAAATTGCGCCACACTTGCGCCATTATAACGTAGAGCAACACCCCATACATCAGCATCACCAGCCCCTGCAATAGAGAGCATTCCGCTTTAGAATTCAGACCAGCTTGCACTCAGATTGGGAGGACGGGGGGCAACGAAAGGTCGGCTTTTGAGCTGGGAAAGAAACAAACGCACGCGAAGAGGCTGATAGATTGCACCTGCCAAAATCTCAGTTTACTAGCCAGAAATCGCCTTACTACGACACGCCCGAAGCAAGGAAGAGACCGGAGTTGATGAGTTGTAGTAGAAAGTAAGAAGTACTGACAGTGAATCGAGGGAAAGCAGCCTTGTAGCCGATCAGAGCAAAGTACAAAACAGAGGCAAGGCCGGCGATGCTGCGGCGGTCTGTCACCGAGAGTTGCTCGTGCATGATGCAATATCCATGTGAAATCAGGAGGAAGCTCACAAAGCACGCCGTTTCGAAGAAAACCCGTGACACGAATACGCCAAATCCCATCCAAAACGAGCATGTGTCGAGGTTAATGCAGGAGTACCTACGACCCACAAGATCAATGGTGCTTACAACATGTTCAACCAACAACAGGAACCATTCCAGGCGCGAGGGAGGTTTATCATAAGCTTTTTGCACCTGGGGTTTATATCACCTAGCTTCATAGTGACACAATAATTGCTAAGGGATGATTCGAACACGTATGAAGTTTTGAACAGCTCTACCGCTCCATCTCTCTGCTAAGACCAGACCCTGTTCCTCTTTACCTTCCCCACGCTCATTTCGTTTTCCTCTCTTCTTACTGGATGTATCAATTCTTACATAAGAGAGGACGGGAAGGACTCAGGCAAATTGGGCGCTGGCCCGTTTGGCAGTGGATCTCATCGTCTTCATTGCAGTTCCCCTGCTTGTATAGGCTTGAAACTGATCGAAGATTTCCATTAACAACCCCCAAGTCAGTGCCGGTCACGAGGCACTATTTAAGAACTCCAAGAACGTTAACGCAGTTATAGCATCGATGCTTACCAAAACTCAAAGGAGAGGCATAGCACAAGTGCCTTTAGGACTGGGACGGCCGTCAACACCCACTGCAATTTACACGCCTGTTTCCCAGAGATAAACAACAGTTCACATTAGAATCTATGCACATTTGGTTGTCGGAGTGGGCGGAGTGCAAAGTCGGATTATCAAGTTTCTCCGAGTATGCACGCTGAAGCCTCTTAGGAATACATGAGAGCGGAAACGAGGAAAATTAGAGTACGGGTCCCACCTGCGTGCATCTCCATTTCATCCAAGTGTTCAATGTCCAAACAAAGGCCAGAATTGTCCAAACAATCATAAGCCCCAAGAAGAGATACGGAAGCGGCCTGTAAGATTGTTTCCAGTAGCTTTGCATCTGAACATGCTCACCTGCAGACTCATCCATTTCGGCCCACCCTTCTCACCTTGAAGTCCCAGTCGGACCCCCTTCCTCTTATGCAATTATTGAGTTTACAACTGTGTCCATGCCAAGCTGTTTTGAGACCGGAGAAGACACAAGTGGAGTTTCTTAGCCTGCCCCTTTCCTTTCCACGTCAATTGCTATCAATTGAGCTCCAATAGCCCTCCGGAAGACGATTTACCTCCGGGCTGGGAGGGTTCAAATTAGTGTGCCAGTTATTTGCTTTGGCCCGCGCAAGTATCAATCGCCGAGTCCGTTTGTTCAGTATGTCCAATGTAGACTTGTTCCCTTGCCGTTTGAACAAGCTCTTCGAATCCCCACACAAATCTGTACTTCGACGCCTCACCCTGTTGGTGCCCACTTCGCTGGAAATCAGCTTCTCAGAACGGGAAAAATATTTGAATCTCAACTTCCTTTTCTATTTCTTTTGCCTCCTCCGGGCATCTGTCTGTTCCCGATGTCAGATGGGATCAGTCCAAGCCTCCTCTAAATTCTGGAAGGATAATACGTCGTCTGATTTTTGTGTACGAGCGAAGTAAGGAATCCAAGGCCCCGACACTTCCAACTGAAGATGCAGATGTCTAATTTGTGGAAAGGCCCACATCAACCCCCCTCAATAACAAGTGACGATCATCTGAGATAAGGTCGGCCTTAAGCGAATCCCCGCCTCAATGCTATTGGGAGGGAAAAAGATCCTTGCCAGAGTAGGATGAAAACTCACCACACACTTGTTCACATGAGCTCAGACTACGACGAACTGGTCGTGCCCCCTGAAATTAATATCCAGAGACTCCCAGGAGACTCAGAGATGAATAACGACTCTTTCTCTCTCACTCTCACTAGAAAGAGCCCACCAAGGAAAAAAATTCTAAAAGCTACACTCTCTCTTAACGTTTCTGCAAATTTAAAGGACAAGCTGACAAGAGAGAGCGGGCGCTGGCTGGGGAGGGGAGGGGAGGGGGTGCTTAACCGTTTGGGCCTGGGTCCACCAAAGGATTCCAACCGGTCTTCCGCTGGACACGACAGGCCAGGCCAGGGTCCACAAGACGATGTGCACGTAGTTTATAATCCAACAAGGTCAACCTTCTGCAGCTCATCACTCCTCCTGCAACACTTGTATTCAGCCTCGCCTTCCGTTTGTCAAGGTCCCATTCTTGCTTTGTGAATTGTTCTTGATTCCCTAACTCTCGTCATCGGATCATCCTCCCGACCAGCCTCATCTCATCTGCTTCTGAACCTTGGCTCACCAGCGAGATGATGCGCTTGATCCACACAGACAACATCCCGCACATCCGGATACGAATAAAAAGCTGGCGCCCTCCTGGTGCCCAACACACACACACTAGTTACTCACTATATTCTTTGCTTACTTGTCACACTCTGCTCGACTGTCGCCCAACGAGATATGCGATGCCCACAAAATGCGTGATGGATAACAAGATAACGAACATGCCTCTGTTATTCGGAATGTTTTGTGTCTGCGTTGAAATGCTGCGAAGTCGTCTCACTATTCTCGGGTCCTAAACTCGCACTGTTTTGTTTGTATGATGCCCTGCTCGTGCTGATTGTGTGCAATGTCAACTATCTACATGTTTCTCTTACGAGGAGTTTTCACCATTAAATGGTTTTTGGAGATGTCGGTAAACCTTTTTTTGGGACAGAATGAAGATGACATCTAACATTCAGGCCTGCAGATTCCTTACTAAATGCTGAAAATTCTCGTGCATGCGCTATCCCTGTACCGCTGGAGCTACTATGAAACGGGTCCTCGCGGTACTGGCTCTGTGTCAACGTAGCACAGATGCTGCCAGAGTGGGTGCTGCAGCTCCAATGACTGAACTGTCGCAGGCAAGGATCCTGCGGAGCAAACGCAAGGCGTTGGAGTTTTTGCAGCATCTCAACGAACAGGAATCTGTTTATCTCTTGGCTGTGGGAGAGTGCATTAGACAAGGATGATTGATTCTCTACTCTTCGAACATCCTATGCAATTCAACAGCTGCCTTAAAGGATTTGAAGGGAATGCCAAGCTGTTGTTCTGCATGGCTTTGCAGCAGCTCTTCATACACATCTGCACCACTAGTAATCACATCATGCCAGATGTGCAGATGAGCTTTGCAATGTCTGTGCTCCGGACGACAATCAGTCTGCCTGAACCAACGTTACTACTTGTGGCTATTCTTTCCTGGTGCATGCATCCCGAGGTTTGGCGGACTCGTGCAGCGAAGACTTGAAGTGGCTGTGGGTCACTGATGAGGTGAGTAGAAAAGGCTTTGGTTCTTGACCTAAATTTTAGTGCTCACCACCATGGGATGAGTGAGATGATCCACTAGTCATTGACAATTCCCTGGTTGTGTTGACTTTGATGTATTGTTATGAGCATTAAATGCAAGGGTAATTGTGTACAATGAAACAGAATATTCCACAGGGTGTAGAGGCTGGTGTACTTATTATGCTACAGAAACACAGTCAATTGGAGCATTGGTGCTATGCTGGTTTGCATTGCAGGTCATTCAACCTGAATGCCTCTGTAGCCATGAGCAGTTGTGGAAGAGACAATAATAGTAGGATTCTTCTAGGAGAAAACAGTACTCCATCTTGACCATTTACAGGGGGTGCATGCCGGGCACATTCTATTCTCGCTCTGTGCTGGCTTGCACTTTTACTGCCTCCTTGTGGGAAAGTGACCATAGTCACCACTCTCCTTGGCTTGTTTACACTTGCTGTGTTTCTCTGCTGCTGGCCCTGCCATGGTCAGCTTGCCAAGATTGTTTGTTAGAATTGATAGCAACAAAGACTGTCAACTCAACCTTTAAAAAACTCCAACTGATAGAACTTTTTGGCAAGACCAATGGTGAGTCAACACCCTTCACAAGTTCATTGCTTGCTGCCACTGATTGCCCACTTGCTATGCTGGGTAACCACCCCCTTGCTGCCGCTCATAAGGAACTTGTTGACTCTGCGGCTGCTGATGGCAAATAATTTCTTGATTCACCACATTCTGCTGCTCCTCTGCTTGCTGTCGTTGCTCAGTAAACACTACCTGCCACCCAATCCATTAGTGGTTGTAAAGCCATACAAGATTGTTCACAAAGACTCCAAGAAAAAGCTCGTTCTTTCAATCTCTTTGGAGGGTACGGGAATCTGCTCATGTGTTTCACTTAGCCATTATGACAAAATTTCATCACAAATTTGCCTGAGGGAGCGCAGCATTTGCCGACCGTATTTTCAGAGCTCCCTCAGGGCCCTGCTTTTGCCAAAATAAGCAAGGCTCAGAAAAGGAGGACTATACATGTACAAGACTCTCATCATGGCAGCCTCTCCGTTGTCTTGACTTTCAAAATCATGAGACCGCGAGATCCCCCCTTCCTTTTGAAACTCCCGGAAGAAGTAGTTCTTCCACACGATAGCTTTCCACCTCCAAATATATGCCTCTAGGGACACTGTGGGGGTGGACAACATTATCTTGTAGTCCACCAACTGTTTTCTCCAATGAACTGGGTAGGCACCTGGAGAAGGTTCCCAAAGAAGGAGCAGTACTGTGGTTCCAAGGGCTGGAGTGTTAACCGGGAGGAGACATTGAGGATAGACTGCAGCGTGCTTGCAGAACTTCTTTCCCAAAGTGGAAAAGCCCTTGCTGCTGTGGACAGGGTGCTTTGAATAGCTTTTCAGCACTGAATTCAGATTTTCTGTAGCACACAGCTGTGATTCATGAAATACATCCAATGTGTTAGATGTCACATACATCACCATCATCAAATATATGTTGGGGTCCTTCACTGTGAGTTAAAATACATGCAGTTTTCAATGAGGTCTGCCCAATGGCTATGAGGCACCAAGCATAATCCTTGAGTATGATCCCACAAACTCACATGGGCTCCCCAGAGGTACGAAAGTCAGAACAAAGTTGTAAAAAGGTTTGGCAAGAGCCAAAGATAATTCATTTACAGTGATGAGTGCTAATTGATAGCTGGCACTGACATACAGTGCACCATGTTCATATTAACACTCCTACTTTCCTCTGCCTTTTACAGATCCCTGTGAATGTTGGCCAGGACAAACCCCAAGGGCAAAGACATCAACACGTAGCTGGATGTAAACGTACCCATCATGGTAGGGGATCTTAGACTGCAGTATAGAAACTGGGGTACCCTAAAGTGCCATCCGTTGCCCATATACAGTTGATGGCAATCCACTTACAATGAATTGTGAGCTGATTTGAGGACAATGAGCAACGTATTATTACAAAGTATGGTGTTGATTTCAGCACTGCTCGTATAGCCTCCTACCTTATCAAGATTTCACGAGAGAGAAAGAGACCAACAGCATCTCGACAGACAAATGCCCTGCCAACCCACCCATCTCTCATTAATGCATCTGTTAATCAAATGCCTTCATGGGAGACCGAGCTGATTAACCCTGGAATACCTGCAACTAATAGCCAACCAAAGTTTATAGCACAGTTTTAGCAGGGTACTTCAGTGGGTCAACTTCCTAACCATAATTGACTTGATCAGTCACAATTTGTTGACAAAACTGACAATCTTTGTACCTTTTTCTGCCACACTCCCTTTATAATTGTTATAAGCAAATTTTAGCTATCAATGTGCCCAGCACATCTGGATGTATTTAACCCTGATGACGGCCTAAATATTCAGGTTACAGATCTGGTATCTAACCTAATTCAAGTGTTTGTCAAGCAGAGAGCTCACCCAGCCTTCTTCAGGGCCCAGTGCAATTTGCCTCACAGCATACCACACTCGTCGAAAGGCATTATAGAGTCTAGATTCCTTGGCCAAGCCCTCAGCAATACCCTTTATCCTTTAGCAGCCACCACTTCGCTGCCACAGCACCACACTCTGAAACATTTCAAGCATCCAGACCCTTCCGTCCCTTGCTCATCCTTACCTTGATCACTAGAAAGATCAACTGATCGGGATGTCTTTGATAGCCTACACTTTCGAAGTCCACGATTTTAACAACAACAACAATTGTTTTCGTGTATGGGTAATAACGTCTGTGTGGTTAGTAAAATAAGCTACTTTATGAATACTCAATGAATAACAAAGCAAAGAAGTTGCATTTGTGATGAGAAGTAACCCACCAAACTGGCATGAAGCTAAATAAAACCTAAAATCAGCTCGTGATGGACAATGGATGGCTTCTCAGACTTCGTCTTCAGCCCGACTGTCTCTCATACGGTTATCAGCACTCTAAAGCAATTCCAGCCCCTGCAATCTACATATTGATTGTTTAGTGGCAGAAGGGAACAGCTCAAAGGACGCACCACAAGCTCGTCATCAATGCGAAAAAGATAACTGCTGCTGTCGCTGCTTCCAGTTGACCATCTACCGACGCAGGTTTCTTTTAGCTACCGATTCACAGGAAATCATATCATAATCTTGTGTTACAAATGTGGCCTTCTCGGATGAGTCTACTCTACACCCCACACCCCACATGGTCCCTCAAGTAAATCAACCTACATATTGGCACAATCTAATTTTCCTTAAACACGTATATGTATGTACATATCAGTGTTTTTTTGTTAAACTTAAAAAATAACAGGAGTGGCTAGTGAGTTTTGCAAGAAATAGCCATATTGTCTGTTCATCCACCAAAATTTGGATAGAATCATTCTCCTTTGTATATCATCCCTATCATCCCTATTTGGCAAATTCATCCATCATCTATGTTTTTTTTTTGGAGAAAATTGGCCCTGAGAAAATAAGAAATTTACAAAAAAAAAATCCATTTTATTTTTTGAGGTCGAACTATAATTGCGAAATTTTACCAGAAATAAAAATACTATTTGACAGACGCCGAAGGCACACGGCCCTCGTTAAGTGTCTTAGGCATTGTCAGAAGACTGGAAAATGGCTGCTTGGCTCACGTCACTATGGACTCCTACTTAACTGCTAAGCGCAAGAGGATGACGATGCTACAGGATGACTTATGTCATCCATAGCAATTAGGGTAAATACCAGTGTTGGGCGGTTCTTGCATTTGTGAAGGAACCTTCGGTTCGGTTCCACAATTATTTCAAGAGACGGTTCCGGATCCGGTTCCGGTTTTTTTTTTATTGAGCCGGTTCCGGTCCGGTTCCAGATCCAACTTTTAAACATGGGGGCGGTTCCAGTTACCGGTTAGTTGCTGATAAAAACCACAGTTCCGGTTTTTTAAAAATACATATATATTTTAATTTAATTATATTTAAAATATTTTATCAATCCGGGAGATTAAATAGCAATGTATTCACATATTTGAATTAAAATCCAACGATTTTATTAGTGTTCACTAACACAAAAAAAACAAAAACAAAAACAAAAACAAAAACAAACAAAAACACTCTAAATAAACTGGTAGAAAAAAATGGGTAACATTTTATGGGTTGAAATTACTACTCAGCTATCTGGCAAGTATTGGCATCTTCTAACATTTTCATTAATGAACTTAGCAAGGATATCATGGAGCTGGAGATTGAACCCCAGATCTCATGGCGTTGAAGCATGGAACATAGAATGTCATGGCCTTCAAGCATTCAACCCATGATCTCTTCAGAGCATTAAAGAAGTTTTGTCATGGGCCCACCAGCTTATGCCATGTTATGCCAAGGGCCCACCAAGGGTTCAAAAACCTGAACCTGTTTTTATCCCAATGCGCCCTCCGGATCTCACACCGAGCACGAACCGCCGATTCAGTTCTGCAGGAATGGCCCGGTTCCGGTTAACCTGTACCTGAATCGGCGGTTAACCTGGGTCTCGGCGGGTAACCGCCCAACACTGGTAAATACACGTGGTGTTATGAACAGAGGTAAGAGAGAATATAAATAGGTAAAATTATTTGTTAACATATGCATATGTGTGAACGAAAATAGAATAAGTTTCATGCATAAGTATAACTCGAATATAAGAAGGTCAAAGAGTTTTATTTGCCATGAAAATATTCGCTCTTAAGTTGGTAGACATCTGGATGCTACTTATGAGTCTGAATGTACCTCACATATAGCACCCCTCCTCAAATCCAGTAGAAACACGCCACATCAGCGAGTTTGCTCTAAAAATCGGTTATGGTATTGGAACATTAACTTATGTGTCTGTTTGTTTTTTTAATAATTACTAGACGTAGAAATGCCTCATCGGCTATAGGGCTACAATATACAGTATATTTTGCCACCCTCTTCAGATATCCTTTTAGATATTCTCAAACTTCAAATGAACACTATGATGTAGCAAGTATCATTAATGCACTCCCCATGTGTTACGCCTTCATGACCCCAAAGGTTATTTTTTACCTCATGTATCTTTTCTACATATTAAAATATGGAAGATAATAGGAATAATGTAAGAACTTAATGTTTGCTCGTCAAGACGGGTCCAGCCATGACACCCCGTACCGCCGGTTCTCCGCCTCCGGCAGCCATCGAAAAGCAGCCGGCTGGGCTCGGTCAATCCCTTCCCACCCCCGCTCTCATCCCATCGGCATCGTCGTCGCCTGCGTCGTCGTTCTGCGACACCAGTCCGCTACTTCCACCAGTCCGCCAGTTCCCTGTAATCCCCTGCACGTCAGCCCCTATAACCCCGCCCCGGGTTTAACCCTCACCCCCATGTAACCCTCTGTAATTCCGCCGAGTGTAACCCACACCACCATGTAACCCTCTGTAACCCATGTAACCCCATGACCCTCTGTAACCCTCACCACCATGTAACCCTCTATAACACCGCAGGGTGTCACCCCCACCCCTATGTAACCCCCGCCCCTATGTAACCCTCACTCCATGTAACCCTTTGTAACCCTGTGTAAAACCGCAGAGTGTCACCCTCACCCCTATGTAACCCTCTGTAACCCATGTAACCCTTTGTGACCCTCTGTAACCCATGTAACCCATGTAACCCTCTGTAACACCGCAGAGTGTCACCCTCACCCCTATGTAACCCTCACTCCATGCAACCCTCTGTAACCCTTTGTAACCCATGTAACCCTCTGTGACCCTTTGTAACCCATGTAAACCCTCTATGACCCTTGTAACCCTCACCACCATGTAGCCCATATAACCCTCTATAACACTGAAGAGTGTCACCCTCACCCCTATGTAACCCTCTGTAACCCTCTGTAACCCGTTGTAATCCATGTAGCCCTCCGTGACCCTCTGTAACCTATATAACCCTCTATGACCCTCACCACCATGTAAACCCTCTGTAACACCGCATAGTGTCCCCCTCACCCCCATATAACCCTCTATGACCCTCTGTAACCCTCACCACCATGTAACCCTCTGTAACCCATGTAACCCTCTGTAACACCGCAGAGTGTCACCCTCACCCCCATGTAACCCTCTGTGACCCTCTGTTACCCTCACCACCATGTAACCCTTTGTAACCCATGTAACCCATGTAACCCTCTGTAACCAGGTATAACCCTCACCACCATGTAACCCTCTGTAATCCGTGTATCCCTCTGTAACACCACAGAGTGTCACCCTCACCCCTATGTAACCCTCACTCCATGCAACCCTCTGTGACCCTCTGTAACCCTCACCACCATGTAACCCTCTGTAATCCGTGTATCCCTCTGTAACACCGCTGAGTGTCACCCTCACCCCTATGTAACCCTCACTCCATGTAACCCTCTGTAACCCATGTAACCCCATGACCCTCTGTAACCCTTTGTAACCCATGTAACCCTTTGTTACTCCGCGGGGTGTAACCCTCACTCCATGTTATCCCGTATCATGTAACCCTTCCATTATGTGATCCCATGTAATCCCCACCATATGTAACCCGCATCGTGTAACCCCAATGCAAGCTTGTATCATGTTATCCCATGTACCCCTCTCCGTGTAACTCCAGTTCCTCGTGTAACCCCATCATCCCTGTAACCCTCTGCACGTCAGCTCTTATAACTCCGCCTCGTGTAACCCTCATTGTGTAACTCTCACATTGTAACCCCACCATGTAACCCGGATACTGTGTCAATCCCCTCCGTGTAACCCCCGATCGTGTCACTCCTAGCTCGTGTCACCCCGGATCTTTATCCCCAATGCATGTCACCCCTGTTCGTGTAGCCCCTTGGTGCCCGGCAAAAATTGGTGGGCTCCGAGAGGTGTCAGATATTTTGAATTCAAACCTGGGTTACACGATTCGGTGACATCAAAACCCACGTGTAACTCCATCATCACGCGTCATTTCCACCAGGTGCGCACACGTCGTGCGGTCCCGAGGGCTCCGCTGCGTTGCCTGTGTGTGTTCTGCGATTTGTACTGTACTGGTGGTACTGTTGCCGCTAATGGCGTGTGCTACCACGAAGATGCTAGACGAGGAACGCAAAGCAACATTGGAATCAAATGGTTTGAAAGACGAGGTGGGAGAACTCTGCACTACAAGATATGAGCGTTTTTAGGACTACGACTTTTGCGGAGTCATAAAAACGACATTAGGTACACGACTACAGAACGCTGAAATGCGTTGCAGTCATAGTTTTATTACTCTATAGTAATGGATATCACTACATGACTCCGGAAAGGTAGGGAGCATTGGTCAAACATTGTTGACCACGATGACAGGGATGGTTTATATGACTCGCGTCATATGGAGGACTACACGTGGATGATTTTTCCTAGAATCGTATGACTTCATGACTGAATTTGGTTTCACAACTCTAGTTATACGACTGCGTCACTACACGTACATGAATGTATTCATTCATTGGGTAAGTTCATTCATCAATGATCAAAATGCAAAATGTTAAATTTTTTCAAAAAGTTGCTTATAGGGTTGCTCATTAGGGTGCCAGCCGTGAACAGAGGGCTGGGACTTGGCCTCCTTTTGGGCTCTTTTTTGTCTCCCGCCATACCATATGTTTTCTTAGTATCCACGAGCCTAGAGCATGGAACGCGATGATCGCAAGATGTGCAGGGGCGTGGGATGGAGGCTTTGCAGACCTATTCTTGAGCAAATGATGCAGGAAGGCGCGAGGGTAGGCACAGCGAGGCACAACACACTATGGTTTTCAGCACCGTCGGTATTTCACTATGAATTTCACTATTTGCCACTTTTCACTATTTCTTGCCACACCATGTAGCCGAGGGATGGAACGCGATAATAGCAAGATATGCAGGGGCGTGGGATGGAGGCGTTGAGCAAATGATGCGGGAAGGAGAAGAGGAGGAGGAGATGAAACGAGGAGAAGCTCGCAACATTCTTGCGAGCTCGCTGTTCTTGGGAGAGTCAGCTTGGTCTTAGCAGGCCATGTTTCAAGCTCTGCCTACTTAGGTGCATCGTGGTGGTTCGATCTCACAGACCAATCCGACATTACCTGACTACAGGCACAAGCAGCACATACAAGAGGTCCTTTTGGGTTGATGGTCAGTCAAGTCATGACACAAGCTCAAGGACAATGTGGTGAGGGCACCTTCTTCTTTGACCTATTTCAGCCTGTTTTGCCCTCTCATATCATGTTTGTGTGCATTGCAATGCTTGTGCAAGCCTGGCAGCCCTTGAGAATGGCAAAGAGGTGCATGGGGATATCATCAAAGCTGGAATTGTACCTAATGTCATTCTAAACACTACCCTGGCAGCTTTGGAAAGGGGGAAAGAGGTCCATGGTGACATCTTCAGAGCTGGAATTGTACCAAATGTCATTCTAAACAATACCCTAGTGGACATGTATGCAAAATGTGGGTGCATCGAGGATGCAAAGGGAGTGTTCAACACTATGGCTGAACGAGATGTCAAGTTATTTTACCACTAGTGTGAAACTAGCTAGGAAATAGCTAGCTTTTACATATTGACATTTGGGATTGGCCCAAGTGTCAATCCAGGGGTCAAGGCAGATTTAGGCCCTGGAGTGGTTATCTTCACGGCAAGCGCGGGAGGCTCATCTTTCTCGAGTTGAGCCTCACCGCGCCTAGCTATGGCGCCGTAGTGTGGATTCCCCATGGCGTGGGGTGCACTTGGCTTGACTTGTATTTGAGTGATGAGGTTATATATGCATGAGTTTATGCTTCAGCTTTGTGAGCTCGCATGAGCTTGTGCTTGTATTCTTCTTCTTTATCACTCGAGAAAGATCAGCTCGTATCTGTGAGTGCCAGATACGAGTTAGTTGTAGCACTTGTGGTTTTTGCTTGAGAATGAGAGAAACCAAGTTGTTATGCAAGGAGCACCGTGGAGCTCTTGGTTGTTAGAAGCGGAGGCGATGTGGGTTACGAGGTGGTAAACCTTGGCATTCGATCTTCAGCTTCAGAGATGAAAGCACCATACTGTAGGTAATTCCAGAGCACCTTGATGGTTTCAGATTGTGTACATGCATGAGCAAGCACGATTGGGAAGAGGACCAGTCAAGAGCAGGTTATAGTGGCTTTGGTGGCAAAGCTGAGAACTGGACTTGGGAATGCGAGCTGTCATTGTGTGAAGGATTGCAAGACCAAGCGAAAGGGCTGATTTGGCTTGGGGCAAATCAGTGCACTTTGTGGAGTATGGTGAGATTGGGTTTCAATCTCGAGCTTCAGCATTGAGAGGGCTCTTGTCATGGCGAGAGCAGGGCTGGAACAGGAGCTAAGAGGTGCGGCAAGGCCATGGAATGTGCACCTAGGGTTACAGAGCTTGGAAGAAGAGCTCTTGCACCACAAGAGAAGTGTCTTGTGGCTGGAAATGTAAGCCTTAGGGTTTCAGGAGCTTGGCAAAGGCTATGGAGTGCTTAGTCTTGTCTTAGAGAGCATCAAAGAGCCAAGGAGCCAAGATAGGGGGCTGATATCTCTTGTGTGAAGAGGTTGCATGTGTGGAGCATGTATTCAGCTCATTGAAGCTTCCATCTTCAAGCTTGGAGGGCAAGCAAGGAAGAGGGAAGGGCTAACTTCCCTTATGTGAGGGCAATGCATGTGTGGAGCATGCTATCAGCCTGGTGAAGGCTTGCACTTTCAGGTGTGGGAGTGCAAGAAAGGAAGGAAGGGGCTGGTTTCCCTGTAGGGCATGTGGAGCATGCTTTCAGCATGCTGAAGCTTGTATTTTCAGGTTTGTGGGTGCAAGAAATGAAGCAAAGGAGCTGATTCTTTTATGGTGAGAGTGGGGCATGTGTGGAGCATGCCTTCAGCCCATTGAGGCTCTTGTTTTCAAGCTTTAGAGAGCTAGAACGGAAGGTCTAGGGCTGGTTTCCACTTGGAGTGAAAGAAAATCACTTGTAGGGCCTATGTGAGTTGGGGTTTCAACTTCAAGCTTGAAGGGAGCGCAACTCTTGAAGCAGCAGGTGTAGGGGGCTGGAAGAGGTTCTAAGACAGATGCTATGGCCAAGGAGAGTGCTTGAATGAGTGCTCACAAGGGCTGGGAACCAGCAGGGCTTGGTTGTTTGCCATTGAGTTTAGTGGCGTGTTTGGGTAGGCTAAGTGAGAAAGAAGGCTTGGTTTGTGGCAACCACCTCATGGCTTAGGGCTACTATGGTGGTGTGTGGGAGCCGAAAGAGCAAGGATACCTTGCTGATTTCCTCACAGCCACCATAGCTCGGTGGAAAGAAGCCTAGAGTCCAAGAGACACAAACCCTAGCTTGGCGTGGCTAAACCCCTTGGAGAAATGGCTAAACTGCCAGAGCGGCCATGTGTGGGGCTGTGACAGGCTGTGGCGAGCTGTGACGGGCTGTGACGGGCTGTGACAGGCTGTGGCAAGCTGTGACAGGCTGTGATGGGCTGTGACAGGCTGTGCCCTGTGCCCTGTGGGGCTGTGACGGGCTGTGTCAGGCTGTGACAGGCTGTGCCCAGTGGCCTTTTGGGGCTGTGACGGGCTGTGCGGGGCTGTGACAGGCTGTGCTGAGCCTGTGGGGCTGTGACGGGCTGTGACAGGCTGTGCCCATGGCCTTGGGGCTGTGATGGGCTGTGAGGGGCTGTGACAGGCCGTGCCTGAGCCTTTGAGGCTGTGATGGGCTGTGACAGGCTGTGCCCTGTGCCCTATGGGGCTGTGCGGGGCTGTGACAGGCTGTGCCCTGAGGCCTGTGGGGCTGTGACGGGCTGTGACAGGCTGTGCCCATGGCCTTTGGGGCTGTGATGGGCTGTGAGGGGCTGTGACAGGCCGTGCCTGAGGCCTTTGCGGCTGTGACGGGCTGTGAGGGGCTGTGACAGGCCGTGTGGCCGAGGCCTTTGGGGCTGTGACGGGCTGTGAGGGGCTGTGACAGGCCGTGCCCATGGCCTTTGGGGCTGTGACGGGCTGTGACGGGCTGTGACAGGCCGCGCCTGAGGCCTTTGGGGCTGTGACGGGCTGTGAGGGGCTGTGACAGGCTGTGCCTGAGGCCTTTGAGGCTGTGACGAGCTGTGAGGGGCTGTGACAGGCTGTGCCCAGTGGCCTGTGGGACTGTGATGGCTGTGACCAGTGAGCTGTGTGGGCCTGTGCTGGTCTGTGGTGGCCCGTGTTGACCTGTGGATGGCCTGTGCTGACTCGTGGAGGCACTGGTGGACTAAGGACTGGCATGTGGTCTGGAAGGCCGAATTTTGAAGCTCGTGGAGGGCGGTTTGAGGAGTATCTTCATGATATTCCCATGGTCATGCAAGTTCAAGTGTAGGCTATGTTAGGAACTTAGTATTCCAAACCATAAGCCGCAACAGGTTCTCTACCCGGTTACCTTGTGGAGAGGGATTAGGGACATGTTCATGACCGGTTGAGTGTCAACACGGAGGTGCCACTAGTTGCTGGGGACAGTGCCGGTTCGAGCACTAGCGATACTAGTGGGTACACGAGACGAGGTGTGCGGTTTAGGCCACCTTCACCTCCTGTGTCTTCCACGGAAGGTTCTGATTCGGATTGTGAATCAGGAGGGCTCATACCGGCGGTGCAAGTTGTTTCTTTGCCATTATTGTGGGACACAATGGAGGAGATGTATGGAGCTACCAAGGGGCCACGAAGGTACTCTGGGGCGGTGGGCACCATTGAGTTGGATGATTTTATCCAAGAGTTTGATAGTTGGTGTGATTTGCAGCAAATGCGCAATCCACAACTATTTACGCCGTTCATGGCATGGAAAGGGCTGTTTCAGCACCTTGAGGGGCCGCCTATGGATGATTACCATGAGTTCAGGCGGGGGCATGAGGTTGAGATCGAGGAGTGGAGGATGTACTGGTCACCCGACTATGTCTCCATCACTAGGGGCACTAGAGCCACGAGGGCAGTGGCTACACCTGCCGCTGCACCGGCAGCTTCAGCAAGCAGCAGTGGGACTGGTGGTACAGTAGCTACGACGTCCACCCAAGCCACTACCGCACCAGCACTAGCACCCGTGCCTGCCTTCAACCCTGTTGTGGAGTTCTTCGAAGAGTTGAGAGGGAACTACCAAGGGGTGAGGACAGAGAAGTTGCGGAGCTTGCAAGAGTTCCAACGGAAGCCGACCGAGAGCTTGAGGGAGGCTTTCACTCGCATGAGGCGCTTGATAAATGTAACCCAAGGGGTTACGGAAGCTCAGGCAGTCCAATTCTGGTATGGGATATTGGACAAGGAGCTGAGGAGAAGGGTGCGGGATGCAACTCTCCTACAAGCGGCCCAACCCACCTTAGCAAATGTGTTTTTGCTGGCAGAGCGGATAGAGCTCAACATGGTGGAGGAACGAGTGGTCATGGTGGGATTTGCTAAGGAGACACCACGGGGTAGTGGTGCTCCTAGCCAACCACTACCTCAACGTGCTCAAGGCAACAAGGGGGCTCAGGTGAAGCTCAGGGAAGGGCAGAGAGGACCTCAAATGCAGGGGTCTCTCCCTTCATTTGCTGGCCAACAACGGGCGGATGTGGTGTGCTGGACATGTGGAGGACCCCATGTCAAGAAGGATTGCCCAGAGGGAGGCAAAGGGTCGGCACATGCACAGCCTGCACAGTTGCAGTGTGGGCATTGTGGCAAGCACGGGCATGGAGAGGCCCAGTGTTATAGTTTGCATCCTGAGTTGCGCCCAGGCCAGTTCCAAGGGAACAATGGTGGCCGGGGGCGAGGTGGAGCAGCCCAGAGAGGACGAGGTGGCCAGCCACGAGGTGTAGGCCAAGGGCAAGCTCAACGTGGCCAAGGACGCGGAGGTCAGGGTGTTGACCAAGGCATGGCCAACCGGCTTCAGCAGCTAGAGCAGAGGCTCGCTGCCATGGCTACAGCTCAGGTGGTACCGGCTCTAAGGCCGGATGGTCCACCTCCTGCTCCTGAGGGAGGAGATATGGGAGGCATGGGATTCATGTGTGGAGCAGCACTACCACTAGTGCAGGTGGAGTCTGCTGCAGCCGTGACTCGAGGAGCAGCACGAGTTCCTGAGCCACGAGGTGCAGAGGTGGAGTTGGATCCACAGCGTGGGGAGGCAAGCCGTCAGGCTAGGCTTCCTCAGTCATTCACATTGGCGGAGACAGTGTCGACGCCATCCATGGCACCTAGTTCTCGCCCGACTGTTACCGAGGCGGAGGTTACTATGCCATTGGGGAGAGCTACACGGGTAGCACCACTACCTAGTGTTGCCAAGGCTACGGCAGCTAGTGTGCTGCTAGGAGCGGCCACATCTGTGTGCCAGGCTCCATTGTTCTCGGCTACCATGATTGCGACGCCGGGGGTAAGACCAGCTGAGGTGTTCAGGCTGGCAGCTACACTCTGTGAGAGTGGGGAGGTTACTTCATCTTCTGCGGAGATAGTGGGAGGTGTAGTGCCGGAGGGATCCTCGGATTTGAGGGTCAAGACTGCCACGGCGGCGCCATGGCAAGCTGCAGCTGCCAGTTGATGGAGCTGCCAGCTAGGCCAGCCATTGAGCGCGCCATGGTGACACCTGGAGTTGTCATGTTAGACAACCAGGATGGCATTTTCTGTTTGAGTGGACCGGCAGGCAAGAGGTACCGGCCACTGCGAGTCTTGTTGGACTCGGGAGCTCAGCCACTGATGCTGGGCAGAGCTGCTATTGCAGGCTTGGGCCTCACGGAGGCGGATATGGAGCCTTGTCCTTTCCAGATACAGACGTCTCTGGGAGGATCGGAGCAGGCTCGGGGCATGACACGGCATGAGTTGGCTATCAGACTACGGCCGGATCACCCTACAGATGGCTCAGTGATGCGAGCCAAGGCCATTGTGACAGACGCAGTCTCATACGATGTCCTGGTTGGTGGGGCAGTGTTGTACCCCATGGGCTTCACCCTGGATTTTGGGAGGAGTCAGCTTCCTATAGGCCTGCATGGCAGTCAGGGGAGGGCCGGTGTGCGCAGCTCCCTGTGACGTTCATAGGAGGAGTTGCGGTTGCCCAGCGAGGCAAGATGCCGACACTAGCAGCATTCACAGCGGCAGTGAGTTGGCCTAGAGAGTTGCTTGAGGGCAATGCTCATTCAGAGGATGTACCACCTCCGGGAGAGCAGGATGACATGTATGGTATGGCGGAGTTGCCTACCATGGTTGCTCAGACTCCATTGTGGGGCACGAGCAAGGATTTGCAGCGGGATGCTGATCGACGGGTGCAACAAGCCTGGGTGGAGGCTTTTGTACCGTCAGGAGAGGAGGAGAGTGTGGGGATTGCACCAGGACCACCTCAATTGTCTCCATTGGACACCACACCTATTGTGTGGCAGTCTCCGGATGAAGGCATTTGTCTTCTGGACTTGTTTGGCGGGATCAGCACCGGATTGGCTGCTGTGTTACAGGCAGGTGTACGAGTTCGGCGTTACCTGTATGTGGAGAGGGATGAGACTGCACGACGCGTTTCACTTCGCCATGTTGCTCAGTTGGTGCAGCGGTACCCTGAGTTGTTGTCGGTGTCTGCAATTCGTGGATATCAGCAGGCCTTGCCAGCAGACATTTCGTTGCTGGGGGCGCAGGATTTGGAGCGGGTTGGCTCCATTGATCTGGTAGTGGCAGGTTGGCCCTGCCAAGGGCATTCATCAGCCGGGCATGGCAATGGATTGCGAGACTCGAGGTCGGGTCTGTTTTGGGAGATGGTGCGGGTTTTGCGCCACTTGCAGCTTCATCAAGCTGTATCTCCAGCATACATCTTGGAGAATGTGCCACTGATGGGCGATTCTCGGGCCAGGGTGATGGCCAGTGTGCATCAAGTCCGGTCGTGGCTTGGGTCAGCAGTGTTGCTAGATGCAGCTACAGTGGGGTCACGGGCTCATCGTCCACGGCTATGGTGGACTAACATGATGCCACCCGCACTGCTCAAGCGTGCATTTGATGGGGTGCAGCGGCCAGCACATCTCACAGTGGATAACATTCTGGACACAGGGAGGCAGTCTCAACGTGTGAGACACGATGACCGTTCGCCTTTGGCAGTGGTCAACAAGGTGGGTCAACCACGAGCAGCATTACCTACACTGCTCAGCTTCCCAGGATCGCATGCTTTCCGGGATAGTGGACCTGGCCTCCTGTGGGATGCTCAGTTGCAGCAGTTAGTGGAGCCTAATGCTGACGAGCGTGAGCGGGCAATGGGTTTTACCACTGGTACCACGGCGGTGTCGTCTCTTTCTGAGGCATCACGTCGTCAAGTGTTGGGGCAAGCAATGGATCTCAATTGCTTGACCTGGATTATCAGCTTGGCTCTAGCTGAGCAACGCAGAGTGCGGAATACACTTCCCTCAATGGTCTCTCTGCCTACCGAGACGGTACAGGCAGTGAGTGGGGGCGAGCATATGAGGACCACGGGGTGCATGCATCCATGGCACACGTGGGAGGTGCTCGAGGTTCAGAGGGAGTTGGCAGCCAAGGCGGCTGTGATGGATGAGGTTGGGGATTCTTCTCGAGTTGAGGAGGTCCTCAAGGATGAGATGATGGGGCAGGATGATGCCTTGTCATTGACTGAGCAGGTAGGGAGTACTGCTCAAGAGGTTGCAGCATAGCAACCACGGGACGCGTCCTCTACCTCTAAGCCCACTGGACTTAAGGTTGTAGTTACGGAGGACAATTGGGAGCCTGACATTGGACCCATTGTCACCGGAGGAGAGAGACGACGTATACGGCGGTTCCTGAGGGCTTACAGGAATTGCTTTGCCTTCAGTTTGAAGGACTTGGGAGCACTGAAGGGTCAAGAGATCCGTATTGAGTTGGCCACTGACACGCCAATCTTTCGGAGACCCTATAGATACAGTGACATGGAGAGGTCTTTGATTCAGATGAGGACTCAAGATCTCTGGAGGCAGGTTTGGTGGAGCTCTCTGGTGGAGAGTATGCTTCAGCCACAGTGATGCCAGCCCAAGAGGATGTCTATGGCAATTGGACGGAGAGACGTATGTGCGGTGATTACCGGCCTGTAAATCGTCAGACCAAGTCCGATAAGTATGCCATGCCAACACCAGAGGAGATCTTTGATGCCATCGGGCATGCTAAGGCCTTTAGCACTTTGGATTTACGATCCGGATATCACCAGTTGCCAATCAAGGAGGCGGACAAGCAGAAGACGGCATTCTGGGGGATCAATGAGCACGGCAAGGATTGCCTATATCAGTGGCGGTTCTTACCATTTGGGCTTAAGAATGCTCCTGCAGAGTTTCAGAGAGTCATGGATAGGATTCTAGCAGGGGTGGACTTTGCTCGGTGCTACATAGATGACATCATCATCTTTAGTGTTACGATGGAGGAGCATGAGAGACACCTTCAGGTGGTATTGGAGCGCTTGAGAGCGCACGGATTGAAGTTGCATCCGGGGAAGTGCAAGTTTTTCCACAACCAGATTGAGTATCTGGGTCACATGATATATCCTGGAGGATTGGGGGTACAGCAGACTAAGGTAGAGGCCATTGCACAAATTCCAGGCCCCACGGATGTGAGCCGAGTTCGAGCTTTCATGGGGTTGGCAAACTATTATAGACGGTTTGTCAAGGGATTTAGTACCATTGCAAAGGCTCTAACCAAGCTGACCAAGGTGGACCAGGAGTGGCAGTGGGAAGATGAGCAGGAACGAGCTTTTCAAGAGCTCAAGGCGAGGTTGACCTCGGCGCCTATCTTGAGACGACCTATCAGGGGGCGTCCCTTTCAGCTGCATACGGATTGGAGCATGCTGGGGCTTGGAGCGGTGCTCACACAGGTGGATGATGAGGGAAGAGAGTTCGTAGTGGCTTACGCTAGCCGCTCGAACAACGCTGCAGAGGCTAAGTACAGCTCATATGAGGGAGAGTGCTTAGCTGCAGTGTGGGCCGTGGCACACTTCAGGTGCTATCTATACGGCAATCTTTTCACCCTTGTCACGGATCACCAGCCACTCAAGTGGTTGATGGAGTCAGACAAGCTTACGGGGAAGCTTGCACGGTGGGCACTTATACTCCAGGAGTATGACTTTCAGGTTGTGCATCGACCGGGTTTGGTCAATCGGGATGCGGATGGATTGAGTCGCAATCCATGCATGAGCCAGCAGGATGACACTGGAGCTCGGTGGCATGGTGAGACGGACGAGGAGATGGTGCCGGGATGGCACGCATCTGCATTTTTGTGTATCTTGGCATCGGGAGGTCAGATTGGACCTACAACAGGGATGACTGTAGACGGAGTGTCTGAGGACCCTGAGGCTAGTGATGAGCTAGGTGGTGCCAGAGATATACATGAGGATTTGGCTGTGTTGGACTACCTCCGCACGGGAGACACGGCAGCCATTGTGACTGCCAGGGAGAGGGATCGGATCCTGCAACGAGCCAAGAGGTTCAAGTGGGAGGGGATACACCTACTTCGAGTGTGGGAGGATGGTCGGGTGAGGATTGTGCCTCACCCCACACAGCGTGCACGGTTAGTGCGGCATGCCCATGAGGAGTTGGGGCATTTTGGAGTGCGACGCACTCACAGTTTACTGCAGGGGCAGTATTGGTGGCGTGGTATGCATACAGAGGTGCAACAGTTTGTGGCTAGGTGCATGGTGTGTGACAGGGTGCGTGCTTCATTCAACGCCCCTACACCACAGTTGCATCCTTTACCTATCATGGGATTGGGCTACAGGTGGAGTCTTGACTTCGCAGGACCGTTGCCACTGACTATGCGCCACCACAGATATGTGTTGGTGATGGTGGAGCACTTCTCCAAGTGGATTGAGTTGGTTCCATTGCCTGACAAGGCTAGTGAGGGGGCTGCGTATGCATTCTTGGATCGTGTGCTTAGCCGATTTGGTGCTCCAGCTGAGGTACTCACGGACCAAGGGAGAGAGTTCTTGGGGGAGTTTCAGGCTTTGTGTGATAAAGCCTTGATAGACCACCGCACCACTTCTCGGGATCATCCTGAGGCCGATGGCTTAGCAGAGAGAGTTGTTCAGACGGTGAAGAGGGGTTTGCGCAAGTATGGCTTGCAAAGGGACACCTAGGAGATTGGGATCTTCAGGTTCCTTGGTTAGCCATGGGCTACAGATTCAGCAAACAAGCATCACTTGCCTCCTTCTCACCATATTTCCTTCTCTTTGGCCGAGAGCCGGATTTGCCTGCAGCCATTCGTAGGGACACTGCTCAAGTCCTTAACCTTGACGATCCGGACGTGTGGGTACGTGCATGTGATCAGCGTGCAGAGTTGTTCAAGAAAGTCATGCCCATGGCTTTTGAGAACCTTGCCATTGCACAGCACCGTGATACGTTGAGGTATGCCACTATACGTGGTGGAGGATATCGTCCTGGGGTTCGGAGGTTTAGCCCTGGTGACTATGTTTATTTGCAGCAGACTGCTCCTATGACTCTGGATGTTACTGCAGGGCGTGTTATTCTGAGGGTTCGAGAGGTGTTGCCCTCAGGGGTCCTGATCTTGGAGGGTCGGGATGGCATGACTTGGAAGGACCATGTGCGTAATTGTGCGCCATGTCACCTTCCCAATGTCGATGGCAGAGTTGACCCAAACTTGGCAGTGGTACCTGCAGGTTTGAGGTGCATGCTCTGTGGGTCTGCCAAAGGGGCAGCCACCATGCTAGTGTGTGATCGATGCTCAAGGGGTTGGCATATGGGATGCTTGACACCACCTCTTGAGAAGGTTCCTGACGGAGATTGGTTGTGTCCACACTGCTTGGGATAGTGGCAGTGGACATGACTGGAGGCAGCTAACAAGACATGGGAGGCCAAGCTCATAGGAGTCAATACATGAGATCCCAAGCTCAAGTTCACAGGTTGCAAGACGGCGACTAACGATGGGGCAACTCTTGCACCCGGCCTCTTGATCTATCGAGTTTGAGTGTAGTAGGGATAGTGGTGGAGGACTTAGTGAGGCTATGGTCACTATCACATCTTGTGGCTACCTGGACTTAGAGGGACCTAAGCACCAGCTAGGGGGGCGATTGTGTGGACTAGTGACTGCCATAGTGGGCAGAGTAGTGGCAGCCTAGTGACTGACTAGTTGTAGCCTAGTGGTTGGACTAGTGGTAGACTAGTGGTATACTAGTGTGTGGTGTGCACATGTGTTGTGTGGTTTTGGACAGCGATGTAGTTGTGTAGCGATATGTATGCGCACGACAGCTGTCAAGTTATTTTACCACTAGTGTGAAACTAGCTAGGAAATAGCTAGCTTTTACATATTGACATTTGGGATTGGCCCAAGTGTCAATCCAGGGGTCAAGGCAGATTTAGGCCCTGGAGTGGTTATCTTCACGGCAAGCGCGGGAGGCTCATCTTTCTCGAGTTGAGCCTCACCGCGCCTAGCTATGGCGCCGTAGTGTGGATTCCCCATGGCGTGGGGTGCACTTGGCTTGACTTGTATTTGAGTGATGAGGTTATATATGCATGAGTTTATGCTTCAGCTTTGTGAGCTCGCATGAGCTTGTGCTTGTATTCTTCTTCTTTATCATTGTGTGGACTAGTGACTGCCATAGTGGGCAGCGTAGTGGCAGCCTAGTGACTGACTAGTTGTAGCCTAGTGGTTGGACTAGTGGCTGGACTAGTGGTAGACTAGTGGTATACTAGTGTGTGGTGTGCACATGTGTTGTGTGGTTTTGGACAGCGATGTAGTTGTGTAGCGATATGTATGCGCACGACAGAGATGTGGTGTCGTAGAGTGCGATGCTTGCAGGGTATGCACAACAGGGATGTGGGATGGAGGCTTTGGAGACCTATGAGCAAATGATGGGGGAAGGGGTTCAGCCCGGCCACATCATGTTTGTGTGCATTGTAGGCCTTGCAGCCCTGGAGAAGGGCAAAGAGGTGCATGGGGATATCATCAAAGCTAGAATTGTACCTAATGTCATTCTAAACACTGCCCTGGCAGCTTTGGAAAGGGGGAAAGAGGTCCATGGTGACATCTTCAGAGCTGGAATTGTACCAAATGTCATTCTAAACAATACCCTAGTGGACATGTATGCAAAATGTGGGTGCATCGAGGATGCAAAAGGAGTGTTCAACACTATGGCTGAACGAGATGTGGTGTCGTGGAGTGCGATGCTTGCAGGGTATGCACAGCAGGGACGTGGGATGGAGGCTTTGGAGACCTATGAGCAAATGATGGGGGAAGGGGTTCAGCCCCACCACATCATGTTTGTGTGCATTGCAGGCCTGGCAGCACTAGAGAAGGTGCATGGGGATATCATCAAAGCTGGAATTGTACCTAATGTCATTCTAAACAATGCCTTGGCAGCTTTGGAAATGGGGAAGGAGGTCCATGATGACATCTTTAGAGCTGGAATTGTACCAAATGTCATTCTAAACAACAGTATGGCTGAACGAGATGTGGTGTCGTGGAGTGCGATGCTTGCAGGGTATGCACAACAGGGACGTGGGATGGAGGCTTTGGAGACCTATAAGCAAATGATGCGGGAAGGGGTTCAGCCCGGCCACATCATGTTTGTGTGCATTGCAGGCCTGGCAACCCTGATTTAAATCAGGCACCTCAACCATGACCACAGCTTCTAAAAGAGGGAGAGAGAGTCCATAATGCCTGTTCTGGCTCTTCTGGGCATGTGAAGATTCTTTGTGAGGCAGGCAGACTGAAAGAGGCTCTACAACCTTTAAACCAAGGAGCATTTCAGCAGATTCAGATACATGTATGTCTATCTCTTGCTTAAGTGCATCAAAATGAAGGGTCTGGAAGCTGGAAATCAGATTCACGCCAAGTGTTTTTCTCCTCAACACCCTTGTGAACGTGTATGTTAAGTGCAGGAGCATCATGAATGCACACCAAGTGTTCAACGGACTTTGATCACGTTGAATATAATGTTGGCAGGATTTAACATGGATGTGGTAGGAATGCTTTGGAGACCTACGAGCAAATGTTGCGCGAAGGGCCAATGAAGCCCAACCACATCACCTTTGTTGGTGTTTGCAATGCGTGTGCAAGCCTGGGAGCCCTGGAAAAGGGGAAAGAGGTCCATGCTGACATCGTCAAAGCTGGAATTGTACCAGATGTCATCCTAAACTGATAGGTTTGCCAAATGTGGGTGCATTCAGGATGTGAAGGGTGAAAGCATGAAAGAGATAGACCAAAATACTGTCACAAATGGATTTTGACAGACTGTGGTCTTCAAAGTACTCTAGTGCATTCTTATCTTACATTGAACTTCCTTGAAAATGACATGGGAAGAAAGATGATGTTGTAAGGAAAACAAAACACTTTCAATCTGCAAACGGGTATGTTTTGATGGTACCTGTGAAGTATTGTGCGAGGCGGTCGTAGATGTAGCACGCTACATCCTCGAACATGAAAAGCCAAAAGTACCCCTAAAACGTACCAATTGCACGCATGAATTTTTTTCATGCATGCTTGAATACCTGCAAAATAGTCTCAGAAGGAGCCGTCGAGTACCTGCTATGTATGAAAGGTCTAATGATTTTTGTATATGCAACTACTAATTTATAAAGGCCATGGATTTAAGTACCTGAGAATGTTATTATTTAAGAGTGACTCCTGAAGAAGATGTGTTCCAAACCACAGTACCTAGTGCTACGTGCAATTGAAACCTCCAAACAATGGTGAAATTTTGAACTAGATTGTTTTCGCCGGCAGGTTTATTTCCATTTTTTTTAATTTTCTTATTTTTTTCGTTTAATCTTGGACTGTTGGATGCGGGACTCGGACTTATGGCACGATTGTGTTTTGCCATTATTTTTATATTATCATCTACCACCACTACACTACGCCACAAAACTACTCCCAAGTACCCATTATCCGCCAGTTTTGGCCTACCTCTATCATGCTTACACCCTGAAGGGAGTATTCCACACTCTGGCTGAACGAGATGTGGTGTCGTGGAATGCGATGCTTGCAGGGTATGCACAGCAGGGGCACGGGATGGAGGCTTTGGAGACCTATGAGCAAATGATGTGGGAAGGGTGAAGCCCGACCACATCAAGTTTGTGTGCGTTTGCAGTGCGTGTGCAAGCCTGGCAGCCCTGGAAAAAGCAAAGAGGTGCATGGTTGCATCGCCAAAGCTAGAATTGTACCAGATGCGATTCCCTGTGGAAGAAAAACTTGCATGGATAGATGGTCAACTAAAGGCTGCAGCTGCAGCGGCACAGTTTATAAAACCAGGCACCTCAACCATGACCACAGCTTCTTAAAGATGATCAAGAGAGGGAGTCCACAATGCCTCTTCTGGCTGCACTTCTAGGCATGTGAAGATGCTTTGTGGCAGGCAGACTGACAGAGGCTCTACAGACTTTAGACCAATGAGGCATTTCAGCAGATTCAGGTACGTATGTCTGTCTCTTGCTTAAGTGCATCAAGATGGAAGGTCTGGAAGCTGGAAAGCAGATGCACACTCACATTATCCAAAGTGGATTCACGCCAAATATTTTTCTACTCAACACCTTAAGTGCAGGAGCATCATGGATGCATACCAAGTGTTTAACGTTTTATTATGGCAATGCCTTCTTGGCTTCTACCCCGTTACAGTTTTACTTGGAAGAGACAGATTTTTGAGCCAATGTATAAAATAAGAGCAACTGTCACAGATGCATTGCTCTCGGGTTACAACAAACTTCTGGAGGCCAAATTGTTTAAGGCTATCGCACCTGAGTTTGTAATCTGTGTTCCTTTCCAGTGGCATGTCATGCGTACCAATGGTAACGATCTGCAGACGCTATTCGGGTTGGTGCAAGAATGGTACACTCAGGACGCCCGAGGGATGGTGTTCACAGAGAATCGAGATCTTGTGGACGTGGTTGTCATCCCTATTGTCTTCAAGTAAGTAATTTGAGCGTTGACTAATCATGTTGGGTTACACTCCTCTGTTCTACACTGAGTTGCACTAGTTTGGAGTTGCACTACTGACTAGTTGTGTTACACCGTTTAGAGTTACATAACAAAGGGTTACACTACTGGGTTACACCACAATGGGTTTCATTGGAGAGTTTTTTTTTCTATTCTGACGTTACGGCTTTGTTTGTGTTACAGTGATCACTAGAGTGTTGTTGTTTTAGAGCGTCGAGGTCGGATAGTACATTTGGACTCCCATAAAACCATGGCCCGACCCAAACTCATTGAAGGAATTTTGCAAAATTTTGCCATAACGTTCTTTGATTGCATGCCTGGATCTAATGACTTCAGTTACGTCATGGAGAGGATGGAATGGTTTGAGGCCAGTGTCCCCCAGCAACGGAGCTGTTGGGAGTGCGGCTATTACGCACTTTGTTTTGTGCAATTTTACTTGGAGTGGAAGTTCAATGTGAAAACCACAGAAGATCGAACCCATCATAGGCGGGCGTTTACTGCAAGTTGGTTCGACGAGTCAACCATGATAGCTTCCCATACTCATATGATTAGTTGGCTGTGCGACGAGATAGACAAAGACTTGGTCAAATGGCCAAAGAAATAAATAGCGTCTCTTGATGCATTTTTTGCTTCTATGTGGTTTGTTCGTAACACTTCACAGTTTGGGTTTCATGAAATGGGCTTACATGGGGTTACACCTTATTGGGTTACATGAAGTGGAGTCATAGACAAGTACTTGGGTACACCTTGGGGCCCTGGGGCCCTGGGGCAATGGGCTTACACTCTGTGGGTTCACACATAAGTGATGGGTTACACCGTGCCGGGTCTCACAATGTGGGGTTACACTTATGGGTTACATGCAATGGGCCTCTCAGGGTTACATGGTTGGGCCTTCCTGGCTATGTCAGGGTCACGTAGATGAAACAGTATAGTTTCGTGGCATGTAACCCCACCTCGACTATGCGCACTTGTTTTTTTTTTTCTTTGTTTTTTCGCACTGAAGTTTTTGTGCACTGAAGTTCTTGGAGTTATACTACATGGGGTTACATACATGAGGGCTATGTACAATGGGTTACATACGATGGGGTCACAATAGTGGGGGTAACATCTGGTCGGGCTACATACTTCTTGGAGTTACAACACTCTGGGTTACACTCACTCAAGAGGGTTACACAATTCTTAGTTACACTGTGCACAGTGACAGTGGGCAGGGTTGCCTATACAAGGGCTACGTGTCGTGGGGATACATAAGATGGGGTGATGTAGCATCGGGGTTTACAACATGCACCCAAATTGTACAATGGGTTACATGCGATGGGGTGACAACAGTGGGGGTTACATGTGGTCGGGATACATACTTCTTGGGGTTACACAACAACAAGTTACACTCCGGAGGGCTACACTGGTCCATAACATAGGTTGAACGGAATGATTATCTATCTCATGGATTACACGTCCATGGGTTACATATACAGGGTGGGTTACACACAAATTGGGTTACACATAGAGGGGTTACACATACAAGGTGGGATACACCTAAATTGGTTACACATAGAGGGGTTACACATATATGGGTTACACATGCAGGGTGGGTTACACATAGAGGGGTTGCACATACAAGGGCTAGTGTTGGCGACTAAAGGTGCTCGACTTCAGCGTCTTCCCACTCTGTATTGAAGGGTCGTGTAACCGCGACATACTAACCCAGACCCTGTAGTCACACTGTAGCCATCGACTTATAATTCTCAGAGTTACACCACTGACAACAATATTCTATGGGGTTACATACTGGGTTACACTGTTGATAGTTACATTGGAGTTACACCACAACTGAAGAGGGTCACACTATGTTACGTTATGGAACCCCAGATGGTGTAACCCTACGTTGTGTCACCCCGGCCCATGGGTGTCCCATTGAGTGGGTTACATAGGTTGAATGTGGATGGAATGGCAAAGTGAATAACAACCCATGAACAGACATGTACTTCATATTAAACCTGGTGATCACAAAATAAGTGTCATTGCCAATGGACTCCATGGTCACTTACTATGGAGTCGGTCTACAAAATCTATTTTCCTGGCAAGGGACATGTTGTTTCCATCATCATTTTTTATGAATGGAACTGCCTGAAGAGGGTGCAACAGACCTTTGTCGATTCTGACTTGTAAAGTGGACAACCTCCCACGAACACAACGAAGCTCAGCAAGCAGATGTTTGCGCATTGTTTCACTCTCATTGCCAAGAAGCGACAGGGACTTCATCTCAGATTCAATTGATGAAACATCCGACGGCTCCTGCGGACCACGCTGGGATGATGCTAAGCACTCCGTAGGCTCTGCTAGATTCACAACTTCCTCCTCTGCATCAATATCTGGAAGTTCCGATTTCATCAACATGTCAAGACCTCCATGAATGGTCCCGAGCTTTGTGCCACAGAGCTTCACAATAAGCCCTTCCTTCAGATTTGGCTTCATCAAATGAAGAATGCGGATTTGATGTTTGCACAAGTTACCCTTCAAAGCCCATGAACAATCACAACAAACCAAGGTGGTTGCAGGTGCATAGATTGTGTAGCTTCGACCGGCCGTTTGAACACTATCCACAATCGCCGGATGACCAGGAACAGTGGGCAAATGAACATTGACGTCAGGGATCTCCCTCGCAGTCCAAACAACATTGCTGATAAATTCCTCCTGTCGTACATTCTTTTTGAAGCCTTTCGATTTCAAGTTATCTCTATACCAATAGTGGGTTAGAACAGGACCCACGAGTTTGCTGATCAGCCAATCAATTTTACTGCCATCAAGCCTTTGCTTTCCCGAGCGTAAACGAGCCTTCAAATTTCCGTGCCAAGATTCAATTGCGGCATTAGTATCCTGACTTGCATGGGGAATATTACGAGCCCTCGTGATCCACATGCTCAGTTTTGGGACCCATTCCATTCTGATGTAATGTAGGAAGTCACGCGCAAGTAGATAGGAATAATGCAAATCTTCCAGTCGCTCCAACGCCCACTCTTCTGGGGTGACTCCCACACAGGCGTTAATGCCGTACATTACGTCGCCAAGCTGTTTCAAAACAGCATTGCGAGTGTATGGATCGGGCATCTTACGCCACGAATGTTTCAGCCAAGCGCGGCGAACATGCCAAAAGCATAGAAATATCGCTACGTCCCCAAACGATTCCCTGCACGCACGCACATCAAGAGGTAGCCTATACTATATGCGCACACAAATGCATGCATATGGAGGAATGTATGCGTGCATACAAATTTTAGATATGCATAGGAACAATTTTATATGCACAACACTTAAATAAGGGTACCAAAAATAAAAATAAAAATTGTGATTCATCTAATCTTAGGGTCCATAGTCAAAATATCAAAGGACGGAATAAGAATATTCTATATAAAATATTCCATATTCATTGTATTATTATTCCACATGGGTGAGTGTAGGAATGGGAGAGGAACATGTTGCTTTTATGGCTTTCCAACATGAGAAAAAAGGTCAAAAAAATTAAAAAGTGACGAGGCACGGCTCCTTGTTAGATACAAATGGTGAAGGTACGGGCTCTTCCAATGGTGGGAGTCTAGTTTGAAGTTCAGAATGGAGCAATGCTAAGGGAATGCTAGGGAGCTTGACAATGCTAGGGAGCTTGTTACATAGGTTTTGCAGTATCTATATATCTATCTTCTGAAACATTTTTATTTTACAAAAACATAATGTCCATCAGAGATAGAACCCACAACCTATCGGGTATCAAGCCTAGTTCATACCACTACACTACCCATTCAGACTTGAAACACTAATGAAATGAAACACTAATGAGATAAAGATAGTCACCCTGTGTGTACATAACATGCCACAATACTCATAAGGGTTGATCTTACTAATGATGAAATTTGATAGTGCTGAAGTGCATGTCGAACTTGCATTCAGGTAAAGGGATCTATGAAATGCAGTAGAGATCTATGTACAAACTATTACATAGATAAATCAAATGACATGAAGATAACATGAAATCTGATTTCAACTTGCCCCATTTGTTTTACCTTACACTAGAGAGAAATACATGTATCATAAAAAATAACAAAAAATTCGGACTGACAATGAGGACAATGTATTGTATATGTAATTTCTAATTACCTACATAACATCATCAGCTGATACTTCATCATCCGTGTCATAAGCCTGTGATTCAGAGGCATACACATCCATGAAAGCCTCAACTCTACGCAACCTATCCACGGATTGTCCAACAATAGCTGCTCTTCGGTCAAACAACAGATCATTGGAAAGACCTACATCACGTTGTTGATGTATTGAATGCAAAGCTTGGGATTCGACATACGAAGGTAGATAAAACGATGAAAGAGGACTTTGGGGTAGACTATCGTAGATGGTCCGCACAATCCCATCACTGCATCACACATACATGTATACTTATGTTAACAAATCAAATGGGAATGGTTTGCTTTGCAAATAATATAGAGATTGCAACAAAGGGAATGGAGGCGAGACATACTCACTAGGAAGTACTGCCGAGATGAAGACCAAGCTTGCGCGCCACCTTAGGAGCGGGGGGTTCCAACAAACTCACAGGACGTTGAATGGTTGGAGTTACCACAGATGAAACCAAAACGGGTTGAGTATTTTGAAGTGCAGAGAGACGTGCTGCATACAACGTCTGGTCCCCCTCAAGACCAAATACGTGACGTCCAGACTCGCGGGCAGCAATAAATGTAGAACCTGCAGGAAAAAAACATGCAATGATGATATTATATCGGATAACAGTTAATGATCATGAATCAGCTCAGAAGATTTTAATTACAAAATGGAGACCAATGCAAACCTGTGCCAGCTGTGAGATCCAAAATGCGGGAGCCAGGAGGTGAGCATGTCTCCAACAACACTTGCATGAAGGCGGGACTACGGTCTCGCGCACCCCTCCAGGCTTGTTGAGGAGTTTGCATGGGTAGTGCAACATCTGGAATGTGGTTGTAGATGGCATCCAACTCAACAGGGTCTGCAAGGGGGTCCACAACTTTGCCAGACTCACGCAGTTTGAATAGTCCTCCTTGCTTGGTGAGGACATGGGCGTGGAAGAACATGGTCTGTTAGACGTGCCATTTCCACAAAAACAGTGCACCCGGATGGTTTAATAATATGTATGAGAGTAGGAAGATGAAACATCAAACAATGAGATATTGAAGAGGGATGATTTTTACCTTTCCTGTCTGAGTGTGTAGAGGGGTGGTATTGATGCAAGTATATTTCCTTGATAATACGGAAATAGAGCTGCCCCTGGAGTAAGAAAAGAGCTCCAATGCAAAGGAATCATCGGAGCCCTGCAAGAACACCAAGCATCCATTGTCATCCAACAGGTCATTAGCAATGGAGAATGCATACTCCCAATACCGTTTATCAAAAGCATTTCAGAGGCAGGAGATCCACAATGAACCATTTCAGGGAGGAACCTGTACACCATCCAAACAGCCCTGTACAGGCATTCCTGTTGGGCAGTCCACGATGATCATGTCCACAGCCACAGGCACGCTTTTTCCATCCACAACACTAGACCAAGTTCCTGGCAACTGCAAACAACATACAGAAAATGTAGGAGTCAATAGCCGGATGATGAGGATATAAAAACATCGAAGAATTCCTTACATTCAAGTTTGTTTGTTGGGGGAAACTCACATTTTTTAAGAACTCCATGAGCTCTTTCAAGGTCGCATCAGGAGATGTACTTGAGGCCTCCACCATATCAATGAAATGAGTAGGCATGATCTTCATGCGATACATGCTAGGTGCACCACCAGAAAATGACACTGCACTGTAAGGATGTTCGCCTGCCTTTGGCTTGTTTCCTCGAGTAGTAGGTGCAGGCACTACAACCAACTGATTTGAAGGATGTGAAGAACTACCAATAGGACCAGCAATAGAAGCCACACCTGCATTGACATCCGCACCTTTTCTTTTTCGTGATTTGCGTTTTGGTACACCCACAACGGCAGGGACCACTTGGGCTACAGCGTCAGCGGCCTGTGTAGCAATCTGTTCTGCATGCTCCAGATCAAGAACAGGGACTTCAGTGGAGATACCCCCTTCATCACTCACTGACTGCCTGCGAACACATTCCTTATGAAGTCCCATTTCTGCATAGGGGATAGTACCCTTGGGCATATCCAAATACCAACCCCCCCTTCCCGGTGTTCCACACCCCAATCTTCCTCAATTGCAGGTGTGTACATGGAAGCTTGTTGAGCACCAAACTTCCAGGCCATCAAAACTTGGGCTCAGCCTTAAGTCGATCACTCGGTACAAGCACAAATCTCATGTACCTAAAATACAAACACATTCAAAGTTATTGTGGAGACAAATATTTATGCAACCTGTTCAACAATTGAACAAGCACATTAAGAAACATGTATATCCCAATGTACTAGAAAAATACTTGAAGCATAGACATTTTTGACTTACAAGGTGTATACACTATCCATGTACAATGCAATGGAAAGATGGTACCTGAATAAAATCCGTCTCACCACCTTCTCCCCACCTGTTTGTTGTTCCCAATCATTGCCTCTGAATGGCCCCTTTGGCAATGAGAACTCTCTATGAAACAACTCATTGAAATGAGTCATCTTCCATGTATCCATGTAGTCTCCCAGACTCTCACTCTCTCCTTCCTCCAAGGCAACATGAAATTGGCCAAGCTGAGTGGTGTACAAGGCAAACTGAGCCAAGGCAACCTTGCGAAGCTGCCAGAAAATACAGTCAGTTAAATAACTATGTTAATGTGTCATCAACAAAATGAATTAATTGCATTGAGAAGATAGTGATTGTATATGTACCTGCCACCAAAAAGTCCTTCTATTCAGCCAAGGATCAAGTGTTGGCCCACTGATAGGCCCGGGTGGAAAAAAATTACGGTCGTGAAGTGTTTGGTCTCCATTCCATATATGTAGCCATTCCACCTTTTCTTCAGGATCCACCCGGGCGGTAGCAATGTTCACCATTTTCTCTTG
This sequence comes from Takakia lepidozioides, assembly GCA_030704615.1. Lineage (NCBI taxonomy): Eukaryota > Viridiplantae > Streptophyta > Takakiopsida > Takakiales > Takakiaceae > Takakia > Takakia lepidozioides. The sequence goes on from CM060731.1 coordinate 39,371,106, forward strand.
GGTCATTTCCTCTGATCCTGCCTTTACACGTGACCAATGCAGTTTAAGTTCTTGGAGAAACCCCTCTCCAAGGGTTGGATCAGCAATAGGAAGCAACTTCACAAGCTGACTCTTGTGTTGCTCCCTTGCTTTCAATCCAGCCTGTCTCATTGTATCTTCAAGGCCCTCTTGACTCTTTGGCCCCTCAGCAAGTTTGTAAGCTTCCCCCGCCATGCGTTGGGCCTCAACAATATCATGCTGCCAAAAGAACCAAAACAGTTCATAACATGAACCAGAGGTGAATCTTGTCTATGGATGCAAAGAATGAAACTTGGTTAAGACATGATGTTACCTTGTACAAAATCTCTGTCATTGCATGGACTGTCAGGTTATACCAAGTCTTTCCTGCTTTCTTGATGCATTCGTCGTATTGCTCTTTCCTCAATACATTCTTCCATTCAGAGACAGGTGTAAGGCCAATCATATTGACCTTGCAAACCAAGTGCACAAATTTGGATGTAACATGTGCCCTCTCTGTTGCCCTGCACATATAAAATATGATCATTAGAAAGAAGATGTGTATATGTACATCCATTGAGCAAGAACATGACAACATTGAACATGAAAGTAAATGAAGAATAGAAAGAAACTCACACATTCACTCCATCCATGATGGACCTGAGGGAACCACGATTTTCAATGTCCGCATTGAGCACCCAACTTGTCACACAGACATGTCTTGACAAGTTGGCCCCATGAACTTCATTGATATAGGGATACCATGCTTGAAGCCTATGATTCCCATCCCAGACATGAAACATCTTCCCCCGAAGATGATGCAACTTTGGCTTGGACTCAAGATACTTCTCAAACTCATCATTGACTGTTTTCCAATGACTATCCCATGTAGAGATGATATCAGGACCTACATCTATAGTAGATCCATCAATCCCCTCAACAGAAACATAGAACACGGCTGCTCCTGGATGGTATCCAGAATAGAAGTCTCCTCTAAGCTTTAGGATGTCGTTGGCAAGGGCGGGCCTAACAACCTGCATAGAAATCATGCGACACAATGGAATGTCCATAACTCCATCCTCAATGAGGAGGGACCTGAAAGTTACATTCAGATCTTGTTTCTTTTCCAGAATAATTGCCTGTTTGGCATCTAGAGAAAGAGGATCACTAGATGTTGTATCCTCTTCATACTCATCTGCCCCCCAATTCCCTGCATCAATGTCGTCAATAATGGTTGCAAGCGTCCCGGCCTCCACAGCTTCAGTTGTAGTAGTAATTTCCTAATTCCATAGACCAAAACAGTTCAAGATGTCAGTGTATGAGAAGAGCACATGTGTGAATGTATAATATGTAAAAAGAGCAGTTCAGTGTCATGGTTGCATGAAGAAAACAAATGAATTTGGATAGTCAACTAATTCCATGAATATCCTTGTCTTTCAAAGCTTACAACTTGGAGCAGAATACAGGCCGAGCATCCCGACAGAGGACCTCCGACCACCTACGCCGGCGCATATGACACATATGTGCAACCAACTCAAAATTTGACAAGATTTGAGGCCCTTGAAGAAATTTTTGCTCAAGGAGCTCCAAGCATATGCGCCGGCGCATACCATGGAAGGGAGGTTGTAGCCAAACATACAGGAGCACCTTGAAAGATCAAACTAGGCCTATGGAAGCATGTGGAGTTGTGGAGGTGGCAACGTAGAAGCTTTGAGATACTTGAATACTGTGATCAACCAAAATAGGGAAGGTTCCCCAAGCGTCTGCGCCGACGGAGGTGGCAGCCTCGACACTTTGGAGCTTACGTAACACAAGGAATATACAACAAAAAACCAAGCTCCAAGCATCTCCGCCGGCGGAGATGCTTGCATGAGGTTCCTGAAACCTAGGAGCTAAGCAAAAAAAGATTGTGCTCAATGGGTATGCGCCGGCGGATATGGCAGCCCAGCCCGCTCGGAGCATCAACAACTTATGAGAATGCGGAGAAACAAAAGAGATGGAAGGGGAGAACTTCCTGAAATATGTGAGCAGCCCTGCTGCACGGGTCTGCGTTGACAGAGGTGGCAGCCTTGGCGCTTTGGAGCTTCCGTAACACAGGGAATATGCAAAAAAAACCAAGCTCCAAGTGTCTCCGCCGGCGGAGACGCTTGCAGGAGGTTCCTGAAACCTATGAGCTGAGCAAAAAAGAATGTACTCAATGGGTATGCGCCGGCGGATATGCCAGCGCAGCCCACTCGGAGCATCAGCAACTTTTGAGCATGCGGAAAAACAAAGGAGATGGAAAAGGGGAGAACTTCCTGAAACATTTGAGCAGCCCTGCTGCACAGGTATGCGCCGGCGGATACGCCAGCCCAACCCGCTCGGAGCATCAGCAACGTATGAGCATGCAAAAAAATAAACGGGATGGGAGTAGAGGAGCACTTCCTGAAACATGTGAGCATCCCAGCTCCAACGGTATGCGCCGGCGGAGGTGGCAGCCCAGCCCTTCCAAGCATCAGAAAAAACCAAGGGGAATGAGCTGTCTCCGCCGGCGGAGACGGTTGTGTGTATGTGTGGAGATTCGCAAACTTGTGAGAGTTGAAGTGACTTAGGCATCTGCGCCGGCGGAGGTGCTAGATTAGGAGCAGCTTGGTGGGGCTTATGCGATGGCGCATATGCCTAAGTGCTACAGCTTACCTTCTCCGTCCGCAGCTTGCCTCTACCACCACCACCACCAGCAACGCCTCCCCCTCGAGTGTCCTTCTTCCTCCCCATCGCCGCAACAGCTCGTTGCCTCGGGGTGGTATAGTATAAGGCCGAGATGCGGCGCCTCCGTCTCCTCTTCGCAACGGGAGTCTCCAGGGTGTAGAGACTAGAGACGTGTTAAGTGCTTGTGTAGTTTGTGTGTGTTTGTTTGGGGGAGTGGCAAGGGATAATGTGCAAGTATACTAGACTACGTTAGTGTAGTAATGATACCGGGTTAGTCATGTAGTAATGGCAACAAGTTTAACTGAATAGAAACAGTTTATTAACCAAAAAAGTAGAGGTTGTTTCATTGAATAGAGCATGGCTTGTTGGTAAGGTTGTGGTGTATTTTCCACTAGGTTGCGGGTTCAAACCTGCCCTCGCCAAGGAGAGCGGGGGGAAAGGGGGCGAAGGCGAAGGCGATAAATTGGCCAAATGTGAACCTTTTTTATACACTCTGGCGTTAGTGCTTTTTGGACTACATGGGTTACACGTGGATCCTCAGAAGATGGTTGTACGATTGACATGTTACTTTGTGGCGGCGCCTTCATAATACAATATAAAGTAAGTGATAAAGTAACTAAATATTTTGTTATGGGTGTCTTAATCAATTTATTGGTTTTAGAGTCAATTGTCGCCACAAATACTTGTACTCATTACTCATACATGAGTAATCAAAGAACAAATCAACATACATGTCATGGGATTTGATTGTAAATAAATTGTGCCGTCTAGTGTGTCAGTTCATAGTTGGACGATTAATCAACGATTGGTTGTAAAATAAATGGAAACATGCAGAGCATTTATGTTTCATATGCTCATAAGAAGAAGGCAGTACATTGGATTCTAAGATCTCAACAACGGCGCCGTCGTCTTAAAAATAGGGGATAGTCCATTTAGTTGTTTCTGTCAGAGAATAATATGGATGGAGCACATGCCTCAAAAAATTTGGACCTTCTGGATTGATGATACACATAAGTAATGTAAGCCATTTAATGTATTTGCATAAGGTCTTGCAAGATGTGCGCTTTCATTCATTTTGCATCTTCTCTCAAACTTTGAGGGCATTGCCAAATGTCTACACCAAAATATGCATTGCTTTCATGTCCACCTGATGCAAAAGTGGTTCGTTATCCTTGCAATGGAAACAAGTGCATTATCCCAGAACCTTGGTTATGCAATAGATTCAAACTTGTTCCGGGTTCAGTTTTTTTGGAGGATGATGGAGATGATGATGCCTCCACAGTGTTGCTTCCAGTTTTCAATGACGGCCAAAAGCAATGGGAGTTGTTTCCAGACACTTTCTCCAAGTACCGTGTCACAGGTACGAGCTATACACAGTCACATGATGAGAGGCACACTTCTATTGCAAGAAAGAACGATCAAGCTGCAACAAATGGGAGTTGTAAATTGAAGGAGGAGGTTGCAGATTCGGCGAGCTTGGGGTCTCATAATTCGGATTGTGTTGAGGTTTCTAAGAGTGTATTTTGTGGATCTCAACCTTCCTCATCTGCTCATACGGTCTTGCTTCACGACATGAAGCCTCGGAAAACTCCATTGGACAACACCACGTCTGATTGTTGCGAATCTGCGAGGGGTTTATCTTCATCTCCACGACTAGCAGGGGAGGCTACATCTGCATTTCCTTCTGGTGTGTTGTCCATTTTGAGTATCTTGGCCACTGCTCGGAGGAATGGATCAAAAGGAGAGCTTTCTACCTTGGACTATAGTCACATTCCAGTGCATCGTGTTCGGTGTCTTCCTCGAGCTTTTGATGGAAAAGTGATCCACGAACTCCCCCCCGTGGTCAAACTACGTACGGACCGTGGTTCACAGTCCCTCCAAGGCATGGACCGCAAGTTTGATGGTCATCCTTGGTGCAAGACCAATACCTACAATATGTCTGGTGTTCCAGATCATGTGAAATGTAGTAAGGTTCTTTGTGTTGGAAAGCTCATATGTCAAAGCAGCACTTGCCCCTTCTTCAAGAAAGAAGGAGAACGGAATGACCGCTATTGGGAAGGCAATGCAGACAAGGTGTTCATTGCAGGAGCCCAAGTTCCATTCAACCAGTTCAAGTGTAGTTTCTGCAAAGAAAGACCTTTCTGTGAGGCGCATTGTGGGGCAAGAATGTACTATGTCACAAGTTCCCTTCCAACATATACACGTGTTGCAGTTCACGTTGGGTTTCATAACCATCCATGTGCCAAGGGCGAGAATAGAGAGGCTGCGAAAATGCATCAAGCATGATTCAAGAGCACGTTAAGATGAAGCCATGGTCGACCTCGGAGCTATTTCCTTGTCAATGGCCCAAAAGCTCTTGATTGATCGAGTTCTTGTGGCTGATGGCAAGAGACAGTACGTCTTGAGGGAGAGGCTTTGGAAGATATTCTTGAAGAGTTTGCCCATGTTTGTAGCCCCAATGTGAAAAACAAGGTCGCATCTGCACGTGTCAATTCCATCATGTCCATATTGGAGTTGAAGCGTCTGAGTACATACCATTTCATTCACAGCAATCTCCTTCCAGGCCAGCATACTTCTCATCTCCCCCATGTTTTCAAGATGTCTGTTGCTGGTCCCGGGAGTGGTGTTGATCTTGTGCGTCGCATGAGTGAGGGGGATCTACGCACAAGTTGGGTAGTATTTGACCATGTCAAACGCATCAAGGATTGGACAACTCTTGCGTGTCATGTCTATGAACCATATGTCAAGCGAATGATGACCATTGCCATTTGCGATATGAAAACAGAGGATGCAGATGCTCAGGTGTTATTCTGGGAGATGATCAATGAACAAGCAAAACTTGCTGGCTTGAACAAACCAAATTTTGCTGGCTTCATGGCGGATGCAGCAGGAGCGAATTGGGCTGCTGTTCGAAGGGTTTATGGATCTGATCCCAATGTCCCAATGGAAGGTAAAGAAAGAACATGTTTATATCATTGGGCTGAAAGCCTCCGAAGACACACCAACGACTATATCTTGGAGGACTTCCGTGAAAGGCACACTCAGCTCTGTTATGAATGGAAAGATAGTGCTACCTTGGAGGATGCTACAACCACATACATTGCAATTCGGGCTTGGTGGCTCTCTTCAGGAGCATGCACAGAAAAGAGTCTGCCAAAACTGGATTCATGGCTTGCATGGTGGCACTACAGATATCGAATGTGGGGCCAATGGATGAGAGAGGACATGGATGTGGAGGCACATGTAGATATGCCTACCACTAATTTGTCTGAGGCAGTCCATTCTGCTTGGTGGAAGACAGCAGGCAATGGGAAAAAAATGAAGGTGGATCTATATGAGGCCACCATGCATGACATGTCACGAGCTCTTTTGCAGCAGGCAACATTTTACAGGCACACCACAGGAAAGACATGGGGGACGGGGCCCGACAAAGAGGAGCTCATGTTGCGTCAAGCAGCTAGATCTAATAGCCCAGCAAAAATGGGTAAGGTTGTATGTAGCATAGTAGCTGGAACACCCATGCACACAAGGGGGGTTCAATTGGAGGGAGACAATCGCACTATTCCAGTCAAACGCAAGTTAGGCGATGAGCATGGTGGGCCAAACGAATCTTGGAGGTGTGATATGAATGTAAAGACTGTTCCACTGCGCGCCACTAGGATGCCCAGTCCACACCAGCCATCTAGGTTTGTCAGCTCCAAATCAAGTCATGACATTCCTGGTTCTTCGACTTTCTGTGAGACAAATCCACATGTTGCTATCCCTCCTCAGCCAATGCAATGAGGAAATCCAGTGAGAGAGACACAAGACTTTTTTGATGCATTGTTCAGGATTCAGCGGACAGGTCCTGCTTCCATGGTTCGTTGTTCTGCCTTGGTTGGAGTTTCCAAGGATAAATACAAAGCGCTCATCAGAAAAGGTAAAGGAAGTCCTGCACCTTGCTTCACTGGCGGGATCCGACTCCTCGACAGTTGAGTCGCCAAAAGTCAGCGGAGACTCTTATTGCTGAGGTTCGTGGATTCAGAAACGTGCCTCAGCCAGGTTATGGGAGAATTTACCAGCTACAAACAGAGGGATCTACCAGAGCAGGATTGGTTTACAATGTATACATTGGTCAGTTTCCATCTTGTGATTGTCCCGACTTTGATGAGCTATCTGTCAAGAAGAAAAAACAAACATATCTATCTTGTAAGCACATGTACTTCATGTACAACGTGCATCTAGGATGCGTCGGGGCTTATGAGATCCACCAACCTTCAGCCAGTTAGAGGTTAGGGCTATGCTAAAGAAGGACCCTAGTTCGACTTCTTAGTGACACATGAAATGCACAAAAAAAGAACCTCTAACTTGTGCCGTTCATTTTCATGCATGTGACATGTAATTATCTTGTTACTACTTTATTCCAAACATGACACATAGCATTTGTTAGTACAGAAGTCCTATTTTGGTTAAAATGGAACTTATGTATCTGTCATACAAGTTTTCAAATTATAGAACTGCTTGGCATTACAAACAGACATGCAATGTGGTGGTTCCAAACATGACACATATGCATTTGTTAGTACAAAAGTCCATATTTTGGTTAATATGAAACTGTTTTCCTTGAATACAAGTTTGCAAACTATTAATACAATCTACAATGTGTGCATACAAATTTGTCACATGCATATATAATAAGAGATTTTGTGCATGCATGCATGCAACCTGTGCATATGGAATAGCAACCCCCCACATCAAATGCCACCCAATCCATCAGTGTAACTCTCAGCAGTGTAACTCTTGTCAGTGTAATTCTTAGCAGTGTAACTTTTATCAGTGTAACTCTTCGTAGGGTAATTCTTCGTAGTGTAATTCTTAGCAGTGTAACTCTTATCAGAGGAACTCTTAGTAGTGTAACTCTTCGCAGTGTCACTCTTAGTAGTGTGACTCTTAGTAGTGCGACTCTTAGTAGTGTGACTTATGTAACCCCTCGTGCATCTGGCCATGTAACTATCAGTGAAACTCATAGCAGTGTAACCCAACGCATATGATCCCTCGCAACGCTGTAACGCAATCCATGTTACACCGTGTAACTCTCAGAGCGACCCAACCCATATAACCCTCTGCAATGCTCCCAGTGTAACTCACAGGCTATAGCAGTGCAACCTAATCCATGCAAAGACTGCAGATGACACGAACTCCCAGTGTAATAGTGTCAGCCACACCGGTATCCGCAGTGTCACCCTGAGGTGCAGTGTAACCCTCCTTCCATGTTGCTCCTCTCTGCGCAGTGTCACCCCCAGGTACAGTGTAACCTTCGGTTTCAGGGCCTCCTCCCCTTGCAGTGTCACCCTCCGCATCAATGTGACCCACGAAGGCTCGGTGACTGTCTGTCTGTTCAATCCCCCGGACAATATTACCCTCAATACTGACCACCTCCTCTTATATAACATGTTGTGGCGCGAAATGACTTGGATCTTCGGTCTGCATCATTCGAACAGTGTCATTCTGAGAGAGGTTGACCACATGATCCTCACAAATACTTACATTGCTGCATGGAGGGTTCAACCCAGCATCTCCAGATTCAAAGTCATACACAGACTCCGGGTCAAGCGGGTCCCCGGTTCTTCGATTAAGACCTCCAAAAGAAATGACTGGGGCTGTGGACAAAGAGGTTCGCACTTGGGTGTTCCACCTTGATGTATCATCTTCAGTATCAGTATCAGAATTCACAGGCAAATCCCACGTCAAGTCTGCTAGGTTCACCCCTAAGTGCAGCTGGGTTGAGTACAATTCACCAACCTGCGACAAAGATACAACGACAGATTGACTTGGAATGATGTCCTCGTCATGTATATCGTCGCTTTGCGGGGTGGAAATTGAATGAAGACGAGGTTCAACCATCTCCTCATCCTGTAACACAAAGGGCCCATCACTCGTGTGCGCACCCCCTGTATCGCATTGTGGAGGGGCCCCATACACAACTTCGTGAAGCTCACGTTGAGCCTCAAAAAGGTTTTTGAACGCATTGGCGACTTGATTGGTCATGAGCTCGGACTCATCTGCATCGGGGAAAAGACAAAGGTATTTAGTCGTGGAACGAGGTTTTTGAAAGTGCAAGGGTTACACTATGTAAGGGTTGCACTGACTAGGACAAGACAGTGGTTCGGATTACACGATGTGGGTTACACCACCCTGTTAGAGACAGTAGTTTGCAATGGGTTACACTACCTGGGTTACACTAGTGAGATTACACAACGAGAGGGTAACAAATCTAGGGTAACACAGCGAGGGGTAACATTAGGGGTACACTGATTACAGGGTTACACACAGCGAGGGTTACACTGAGTACAGGGTTCCACATAGTGAGGGTTACACTGATTACAGTATTACACACAAAAGGGTTACACGACGATAGGGGTGACAGTGGATGGAGTAACACTTACAGAGATACCAAGGCACTGCAGACCCAAGGTCTCTCACATACTGGATGCCCAAACGCGCATTGAAGTCCATTTCTGTTGGTGATTCGCTGAAGAGGCCACAACACCAAAACTGGATAAACGATTCTTTCTGATGGATCGCAAAGTGATGGGCGGCGCGTCGACGGCTTGCCTTGCAAAACTGTATAGCTCCGTTGATCTTAACTGACCTGTCACCCCACTCTTCTGTACTCAAACTCGATCTTAAGTCCTCGAGCTCAGAATCCAAGGTCGCAATTCCGTCACCAGGTTGTGCAAAGTACATCAGACTAAAGCCGTAATACTCATCGACCAGGTCCTTCACCTTTGAGGCCGTAAGAGCACTTTCCAGAAGGTCAGTCGTGAACCCCAACCTGGGATGCGTTTGGGAAACTGACCTGCCATGATTTCTTACATCGTTGTGGGCTAGAATTCTCAAAAGGAGTGGTGGCGGTCCAATGTGCGGTTTGGTGAGATTCTCCATTTGACTGATCAATCCTTCCGCAAAACCGCAAGTGAATTCCAACGGATCTGGAACAACCAAACCTTCGATTCCATCTACAGTAATAGTGATGACGAGAGGATTTGAAGTTCTGGTATCGTCAAGGTCGGTATTGCCAACAGCTGGTTCGTCCATCGTGTCATCATCATGTTAGGCTTGGCTCTTTTGATGGATTCGTGTAAGTCTCCCACATTTTTTCTTTTTCTGCTTTGGCATGTCAGGATGCACAATGCTTTCCAAATACTCCTTCACCCGATTCAATTCCTCTTTCATTAACGGACCATGATCCGGCTGGGCTGTAAACGCCTTGTGGGCAGCAACAACACTGTCCATATCATCGCTTCTAAGATGATGTCGAGCTCCCTGCGCAATACAGCGTGAGGGGTTACACCAGATAAAAGGGTTACAGCATGAGGGGTTACACATGAAAAAGGGTTACAAGGAAGATGGGCTACACGGGGTTACACAGAGGTGGGTTACACACCATAGGGATTTTTAAAAGGGGTCCTCTGTAGGTGGGTTACACTCTGGGTTACACGCCATAGGAGAGACAAGGGGGGTAACACAAAGGGTTACACGGATACACAACAGCCCGAAATTTGAAAAACAGAGAAATGGCAGGGAATCCAACTTGATTGTCCGTTGATAGAACCCAACTTGATTTTGCAGCTGTCGCATGGACTGCACCCTCGCCTCGCGCAACAAATTCTTGGAATGCCGGCCAAAACCCCTTCTCATTGACATTCGGAAATGGGAACTGAGGAATAAGGCCATGCGGTAGCAGAAGGATTGCGCCTGGAGTTTGCTTTCGCAAGATGAACCTTGAGATCCGGTTTCCCCGGTTTCCAATGTTGATTTTCTTTGCAATAGGGACAGGTAGAGGCGGGCTCAATCGCCGCTTGTCTCTCTCGTTAGGAACCTGCCGAACAGAAGGACCAGGGACAGAAACAGCAGGAGCACCAGAAGATGGAACCTCTGTAGCAGAAGTAGCCGAAGAAGGTACAACAACAGGCACTTCAATAGGATCTGCAATCTCACCCAAAGCCACCCTATTTTGCAGAATCCATGCATGATATGCATCAACAGAATAAGCTGGAACATAATTCACCACATTTTCAACAGCCATGGCATGCTTGAGCTCCGCATCAGGAAACGGTTTTGTTCCTTTCGGTCTGGCCATACATGCGGCCGTTCCATCGACAATATGCCGATTCAATCTGCTCTTATCTACCTTTACTTCCCCATAGTAAGGACATTTGAACTTAGGCCGGCCCTTTGCTCCCTCCACCTTGGCCTCTCTATACCTGGTGTGGCAGTACGCGATCATTGTAGCATGCTCATGCTAAGTGTACCAGAAGCGAACTCGTTCGCCATCCCTCTTCAAGTGATCAAATGGAATAGTAGCCTCTCCAGGGAACAGATAACAATCAGCCATGGCAAGAGAAAAAGCTGACAGAAGAGAAGAGAAGACCAAGAGAATTCCGAAGAACGCACAGCAGGGAGCATGCACAACAAGGAGTGCAGGAAGAATAGGAAAGGGCTGCGAGAAGGGAAAAACTGAACAATGATCAATGAACGATTAACGAAGCTAGCTAGATGTCACCCGTAAGGCACGTCGGTTAAGCGAAAGACGGCCGTTCATTAAAATCTGGCGGCTTGCAATCAATTACATCCGCACTCACTCACACGTGTATGAGTTGCAATCCCGGTGTCACCCGGAATAGCGGAGTGTAACCCGTAACCCTACACTTGCGAGCGCGACAAACCGGCCGTTACCCGCATGCGAGACACGTCGAGTGTAACCCTCCGTCATGTACCCACATATAATGTAACCCTTCGTCACAACCTCATGTACCCCTAGTCTATGTGACTCCCGAACACAACATCAATGTAACCTGTCATATCAAACCATTAGTATGCAACCTCCAGGTAAACATGGTCAATGTAACGCCCCACCCATGTAACCCTAGCCTATGTGGCTCCGTGAGCGCAACATCCACGTAACCCATCAAACATGTCAACCCCATCTAGACCTCTATTACTAAACCGTCTACCAAGCCACCATGTATTGAGAAAGAAAACACCGTGTAACCCCCTGTGTGTAACCATAGCACACGTGACGCAGTCATATAAACCATCAGACATATAACCGGTTGACAGTGCTTGCAGAACACGCAAGATTCGATACGTATTGCATCCAGAATAGCGATGAGTAGGCTGCCCCGGCTGGTGTGTGAACAAAAGATACACGAGAGGAGAGTGAATGGCACCTCGTCAAATGAGCGGCTGCTTGTATGGCTAGACCGAAAGAAACAAAACCCTTTCCTAATGCGGATCTCAGGAATACCATAGCCATCGGGGATGGTGACAAAACAACAAGAATGACATTGAGAAAGAAAAATGATAGAGACAACCGTATCAATCGTAGAGAAAACCGTAGTGATAGCCGGATCGCTACGCGGAAAGCGTTGTCGTGCATGTTGTTGGGAGGACGATACTGAACTGAATGAACTACAAATCTTTCGCATTGATGTGTGAAGCCGATTGGGCGCCACGGGAATTACAGAAAGCTGATGCCCCAAAGCAAAAAAACGAGCGAGTTAGGAATCTGAAAAACGGATGGAGAGAGCAAATTATGGTTTCAGCCTCCATTTCAATCTCCATTCGGCCGTCGGATAGTTTACACGTGTATGATGTACACAGGCGGAGTTACAGAGGGTTACATGGATTACAAAGGGTTACAGAGGGTTACATGGAGTGAGGGTTACATAGGGGTGAGGGTGACACTCTGCGGTGCTACAGACGGTTACATGGGTTACAGAGGGTTACACCTGGTGAGGGTTACAGAGGGTCACATAGGGTTACATGGAATGAGGGTTACATAGGGGTGAGGGTGACACTCTGCGGTGTTACAGAGGGTTACATGGTGGTGAGGGTTACAGAGGGTCACAGAGGGTTAAATGGGTTACAAAGGATCACAGAGGGTTGCATAGAGTGAGGGTTACATAGGGGTGAGGGTGACACTCTGTGGTGTTACAGAGGGATACACGGGTTACAGAGGGTTACATGGTGGTGAGGGTTACAGAGGGTTACAAGGTGGTGAGGGTTACAGAGGGTCACAGGGTTACATGGGTTACAAAGTGTCACAGAGGGTTACATGGGTTACAGAGGGTCACAGAGGGTTACATAACAGAGGGTTACATAGAGTGAGGGTTACATAGGGGTGAGGGTGACACTCTCCGGTGTTACAGAGGGTTACATAAGGGTGGGGGTGACACTCTGCGATGTTACAGAGGGTTACATGGGTTACAGAGGGTTACATGGTGGTGAGGGTTATAGAGGGTCATGGGGTTATATTGGTTACAGAGGGTTACAGAGGGTTACATGGGTTAAGAGGGTCACAGAGGGTTATATGGGTTGCAAAGTTTTACAGAGGGTTACATGGAGTGAGGGTTACATAGGGGTGGGGGTGACACTCTGCAGTGTTACATAGGGTTACATGGTGGTGAGGGTTACAGAGGGTGAGGGGTTACATGGGTTAAGAGGGTCATAGAGGGTTACATGGGTTGCAAAGTTTTACAGAGGGTTACATGGAGTGAGGGTTACATAGGGGTGGCGGTGACACTCTGCGGTGTTACAGAGGGTTACATGGTGGTGAGGGTTACAGAGGGTCATGGGGTTACATGGGTTACTGAGGGTTACATAGTGGTGTGGTTACACTCGGCGGAGTTACAGAGGGTTACATGGGGGTGAGGGTTAAACCCGGGGCGGAGGTTACAGGGGCTGACGTGCAGGGTTACAGGGAACTGGCGGACTGGTGTCGCAGTACGACGATGCAGGCGGCGCCGACGCGCCGGAGCGACGACTCCGATGGGATGAGAGCGGGGGTGGGGAGGGATTGACCGAGCCCAGCCGGCTGCCTCGATGGCTGCCAGAGGCGGAGAACCGGCGGTACGGGGTGTCAGGGCTGGACCGTCCTGACGCGCTCGCATTAAGTTCTTACATTATTCCTATTATCTTCCTTAATATATTTAGGGTCTCAATCCTTTGCAAAAATAAAAATAAAAATAAAAATGCACTCATTGTCCCCACGACTGATGAAGCATCCTATTTTTATTTTGACTCTCCAGGTTAGAGCATGCTAGACCAATTTATCAACAACATGTTGAAGATAGCAAACAAGAATTTTAACTCCTACAACATAGAAGACCTCTTGAGACTACTAAGGCTTGGTTCTAAGGACTTCGTTGCATTGTATCAGTTCAACACCGGAATTTCATATACATTATCAACTGGTCTAGAACAAAATGTAAAGTCCATACTCAATTGGCATGGCATCATGGAAGGAAGAAACAAATATGGAGAGCAACATTAGGTACTCGTTGAACTATTCAACCCAAATGTACAAGCTTTCATCAAAAGCGACGGGCAGGCGACATTAGCAAATCAGAATAGAAGCCATTGCTTGTAGAATGTCCACTTGGAATGCTCTTTGAGGCCTTCCGCATGCACGGTTGCCCAGTAGAAGCCATCCCGAGTAACTTGGTATGCGCAGTGGCCCTCTCTACAGCACGGTAATCGCTGGTCGTAATGGCTCCCTTTCCACACTTCGAAAGATTGTGTCTTCCCTCTCCACTGAAACTCACACCAGAACAACGTTCTCCCTAAACTGTGCTCTCGGAAGTCGAAGTAGTAATCGTTATTTGCAGAAACCTGTCTCTCGCCCAGGTCTGAGTCTCTGGACTGGCAGTGCACAATAATGGGCTCCCCGACTTTGTTCATTATGTTCACAGATTTAGAACATGCCCCACGACACATCACCATTCCCAACACCAGAAATGTGCATATCGCCTTGTGGGTGGCCACCTTGCAGTGCTGCACGGCCTGTGCCATGGCCGTTGCTCGAGCTAGCTTGCAGTGCTGCCTCCTTTGAGTTCGACCGCACCGCTAGACAGATACACTAAAAAGGTAGAAAGTTAATCTTCAGAGAGCCTTTGAAGAGAGCTTGAGTAACGCAAGTTGATCCTTCATGCACAAGTGTGTGTACCTGAGAACAGTTGTGAAGGGACTCAATAATAGTAACGGCCATGGCCAGTCTTGAACTCTCAGGCTGCCTTGTGCTTCTGTCATGAGCTGTCTACCACGTCTCTTTGAGAGTACTTTAGTGATCGAACCAACGGCCGAGCCAACTGAATTCGACCTAGCAACCACCTACCACGCTCACATGTATGGTCTAGTGAGAAGTTTATTGGCTCCCTACTTAGTCGGTTTCATAGCACAATGTCATGTACTGGTTCTCCGTGGATCCACACAAACTACTGAAAGCGCCGACAGTGAGTAGGTATGCAATGCAGTACGACGAGCCTCTTCACTTTGGTGGATCGAATTGATCCGAACCTGTCAGTCAAGAATTCTACGGGTTGTCCCCAGGCTCACTATTTAATTCCGTCAACTTCTCCATGCATCTCTAAGACATGAAGGGTATTTTATTTTCCGAATGTGCCTCTAGTCAACGGTGCTACACTCCACCGTCTGGAGTACAATTGCGATCTATGAGATAGCTAGCATTGTGTGCAGAGAGACAAACCTCGTGAACGAAGCTTACTTCTTCATGAGTGCACAGTAATGGAGAGCATGTAGAGAAACACAGAATCATAGAGTGCTGACTCTTACCATTACCAAGCCCGTGATGCTGTTCAAAATTGATGAGTGAACATTGGACCACAACTGTGCTCGATCGGCGTACAAACGTACAAAACAAACACTCCAGCACGCTACCTACTCACGCACCCTTCTCTCAAACGGCTACCAGGGCTTTCAATGGATTCCGTGCCCGACTTTCCTTCCCATTGTCCACCCAACATCTGGCCAGACTCCAGAGGTCCTGATCGACACGAGCCATTGTGGAATTCTGTATAGTCCCTGCAGGTATTGCTATTGGAATGTCTTGTCCGACGGATTGTATCTGCACTTCCGACGTGAAGTTTGCATTCATTGCTGACTGAATCGCAGCTACTTCGCCATATCCGAGTCCCATGCTGCTGCCTGGCAAGCACAACCAGTTCTGTGCATAAGCAGCACCATGCAGGAAGCATTCTTGCAGTTCGAATTCCTAGAGAGATTCAAGACTGCAGATGTTACAGTGTTACTCGATCAGACTGCCTCTGAGCAAAGGAGATATGATTGAGGGTCGGGTAGGTTGGAAAAAATTTACCCTGAGAACTTAATTTGTGCCCTTCATTTTGCTTGCATCTGTCATTCAGTTTCAAATTGTTCCTGATCTGTTCGATGCCGCAAGTAATGACCAACTCCTCTCACCGGGCTGTGATCTGGGGATGCTCCCAGGCTTCACTATCTCCTTATTCATTGACTGATGGATACATATCTCAAGGAGTTAGTGTTTGCAGTTGTCTGTTGCAAACAAGATAACAGTGCCTCCATGCATAAGCCTCTGGCTTGTTGCTCTGTAATGCTAACCATTATGCAGTCACAGCTATATAGAAAGTGATCAGCAATACAAAGATACATCAACAATCCCTTCAATTCCTAGGAGTCTGTATATCTGACAGATCTGCTTGCTGTGACCTTGTTTTACCATAAACCTGACTAGCTCTCAAACTTGACTCCACGCCTGTTTCTTGGAATCAAGCATCTGGGTAAACAAGTCCTGCCGGCTTGGTACAAACATCTCCCGGTTGGTTTGCTCTCATACGCAAGCCTAAAATACCATTTCAAAGTGCGAGATTCCAAGCTGAGGACATCACCACACGCATTCAGTAAGCAGCACTTAATTGACCTCTTTGGCAAATGCGGGGAATGCCAAGTGTCCATGGCATTGAGCTATCAACAGTGCCCTAGTGTACATGCTGAAAACCTGGAAGAAGACATGCCACAAATCCAACAACCAGTATCTGGACTTCCTTAACAAACCCCCACCAATTGGCTTGGGCCAATCTGCGAACTCCTTCCACTCCTTCCACTCCAGGAGGAACATTTACTGGGGGGGGTGGATTTACAGCTCCTCCTTCAACTGGCTCTACTACACCAGCTTCACCTGCAAGATATGTAAAAGGCGTAGTCATTAGCCTTATTGCGCCTTAAAGGTTATGTCGTCAACGTGAGATTAGATCACCTTTCCATTATATCTGGTACATACAGTGGTCCAAACTTGGGCCAGTTTCGAGGATGCCAAAAGAGCCTTCAGAAACAACCTGTGGTGGCAAATGGGAGCAAATATATGCAGGAATTTCCAAATAACGGGAACCATGATCAACATTTTCACAACACCTACCTGCTGGCTCTGCATCTGTTGCAGGATTACCCACATCAGTTGCTGCACCTCCTCTTGCTTGTGCATCTGTCAAATGGTGCTGACTTCCAAAAAATTAATAACGCAACAATCAAATTCAGTTTACAAAGAAAGGAATTGCATTTTGCACGACAGACTGAGGAAGCCAACTATTATGTTCTAGATATTAAAACTTTCCTTCAGCCCAGCACTGGAATCTATGGTGAAAACTCGCACTCAACCAGGAGAGACTCCATCATTGCATCACAAGTACAAGCTAGCAGACACAGAATTGGATTTGTCAAAACAGAAATAGATACCTGTAGCAGGCTGGCCATCAGGCACAGCTGCAGCAGGTCGCTGAGGTGGCATCATGGCACGCTGTGCACTCAAAGAGATCCACCGCAGAATGGGGGCTAGCACCCCTGTTTGATACCTGAAGCCTCGCATCAAAATATGGTATTTTTTTTTTAGATCCATTGGGTATCCACTCTACATGGAAAATGATACACCTCTGTCTCCAATAAACCTAAAAAGACTGGCGGGTGTTCACAGGCAGCCCAAAGAGCTTATTCATGTGTATGTGTATCAATGAAAGAAACAATGAATTAGGCCTTCTTAACTGCTCAAAGAGGGAGCAACTCACGGTCTAAGCAATCCAAATCTTCACAACGAGAGAAAAAGAGACGGAGATCAGACATTTGGGTGTGGTAGAACATGCTCCTGGGTTTGAGGTGATCCAGAATTTGAATGACAGATGGTCATGTAAGATGTTTAAGGGCATATTCTTCAGGATCTTCCATTCGTGGGAATGGGAACTAAAGCGTATTCTGCTGTATTCTCAGCACTTTCACTAAGGCCCTGTTTAGGATTAGGGGCTCCACACTCCATGGCCATATCCTCCTCTTTGACAAAAACTTTCAAACCATAAGACAGAAGGGTTTTGGGGGGTTCAAAGATGTGTAAAGACTTGGAACAAAATCCTGAAGTTGGCTACCGCAGTTAGATCAAAAATAGGTCTTGAGAGACTCACAAGTAAACAAGAGCAGCCAGGGACAAAAGAGGGAGTAAACGGTCCTTGGATCCATCTTGGTTGAACATGAAAACGACCACAGCTAGCTTGATTAGCAGCAACAAGTCCAGCTGAAACGCCACCCGGATCCTGCACACATTAACCTTTAGTATCAGACCAACCTTCTCTGATTTTTCTCTACATAAATGCCTCTGGGTACTGCACAAAACCTAGGAGAAGAGAATGCACAATAAAAACTCTTCATCCTGACAGTGTATGATTTTAACACTCTAAACTTGACAATACTGACCTGCGGACCTGTCTCTGTGGTTCAGGCCTTTGGCCTGGCCCTGCCTGTGGCAGTGCTGGAGCTACATTCCGCTGCCGTAACCCATTTGGGACCACTGGCACTCCCTCTCTCACGTCGGGTTGTTGTCCCCTCTCCGCATCAGCAGGGTGTCCTGGCGCAGCAACTGTAGCTGGTGTATATCCTTCCATCATCATGGGAAACCCTCTGGTAGTACAAGACATTGACTGGGATCAGATCTCTTGAGGTGTTTTTCTGTATTCTCTGCTCTTTTACTGTCAATCGTCTTTGCTGAGGACAAGCACACAAAAAGCGAGAAAATGGAGAACAGAAGCTAGAGAGAGGGACGCATCTCTCCAGTTTTTCTACAGTAAAACAGACAACAAAAGTTTACCAGAACCATGTACTCCCCAGATCCTTCGGCTCTAGAGAAAAACTATGAAAAATGAACTAAATCAACAAACATCTGCAACCATTTTTTACTTAATTGCCAAGCTCTATCAGACCTTCCCATCCATCATGACGCAT